>LQNS02278174.1:9312045-9322923 GCA_001587735.2 Parhyale hawaiensis
CTTTAGCAGCGTTTTGGGCTTCCCGGTGTTGCAAATGCTTCATTTGGGTTGTATTACCTGTCCGTGGGAGCCCAAGCGTGAAGTTTTAATAATAATAATAATAATAATAATAATAATTGATTCTTGCTCTTGTCTGAACAAATGAGAACACTTGTGCCTTGCAGCTAGTATCTGTCATGATGTGTTTTGCTTCCCAGTTAATTTTTGAGAGCAAGTGGTTGAGGAAAAATTTCACCATAGGCTAGGTGGAAATGCTAATTGCTCTATGCCTCTCAATTTTTATTTCACAGACCATCTACCGAGCGAAGTTTTCTGCCATCACAGAAAAAGACATCAAGGCAGCTATGCAGGAGTCAGGTATGTCATTCATTCAGTAGCAAGAAATGATGATGAAGATATCACAATATTCATGAGGTGTTAGCCATTTGGTGTAGCTATGTTAATTTGTATATCACTTGACTGTATATATACAGTATCACGATAACTAAATAGGGTTTTTGGGTAATCCAATAATGTTTCCTACGTTACAGATTCTTTCTGTGTCGGTAACACCTTTAGTAGTGAGAAACTGCCGATAGGCTAGGCAAAATTTACTTGTTTTGGAAGGATGTAGAACCAGAGAGTACTTCCTGTGGCTGCTTCTTAGTAATTTTAACATGTTCAAACATACCTCTGTAGATATACGATATGTGTTCAAGTCATGGTCTTGTGCCCGGTAGCTAGAGGAAGTCTGGTTCATCTACCTATAGTCTACATTGGCTGTTGCTCCAGGGATCAGCAAGAAATTTGTTGTGTGGTTTTGACTATCGTTATTGTTGTTAGTGTTTGCATTATCGATATTCTTTGTAATTGCAATTTTTATTGCCCTCAACCATGAAGCTATACTTAGGCTTCGAATTTAATGTAGCTTCATAAATTGTACGAAATCTTTGGAGTGATAAGTTTCTTGACCGTCATTGTCTGGATTATGCGCTTGCTTCCAGTCTAATATTTTGTAGTGTGTGCAAAAATGATTGAGTTTGGTATTAAAACGCGTTCCTAATGAGCCTGCGACTTCACCTGGCGTGCCACTGCTCTCTGTGGAAATAGCTACACGTAGTGCTTATGTTTAAAGCTGTGACCTAACTGGGTAGTTTTGTTTTCTGTTCAGCTCTGGTGGAACCCAATGAAAACGAGTCCAGGTCTGTGGATGCTCGGCAGGAACTGGACCTAAGAATAGGTTGCTCATTTACTCGCTTCCAGACTAAATTCTTCCAGGTGGGTGCAATTCCAGTCAAAATTTTTAAGGAAAGTGCACTTTTACGTTATATTTGGTGGACGACTGCACTTCAAAATAATATTGCTCGAACTACGCTGTCGGACCAATTTTTTAGCGAGTTCCCTTGCCGGTAGAAATTATCTTCATTGTTGCTCATTGCTTTACTTCCTGTGCTTTTTTTTTAGCTGTATCTTATGCTTGTCTAAAGTTATCACTTCATTTCCGGAATGCACTATTGGGTGAGTTTTGAAATGTATTCATATAGCGACGCATCGGATGCAACGTTGAATGCAAGACGTAGTAAGACACCAAAACAGGCATTTACTGTTTCACAGGTCATCATGTTTTCGTCACACGATGCTAATGCTTTGAGATATCCTGCCAGATGTTGAAGGTGTAGGGAATGTGTCTCGAGTAATGGAGCTGTCATAAACACTCAACTCAGACTCCTAGGCTCAGTGTGTGCTCAACACTGGCTCCTACTATCCGTCTCCTGAGTCTAACTTCTTATCCTAATTTACATTTAGCTAAGTATCAACGAGAGCAAATTACTAGCTTACTAAAATATAATCAAAATTCACCTGATGAAAATACCTATTTGTCTAATTTTGTAGGTCCTTTTGTTTTTTTTGCTGCGTGCCATTTTAGGTTCTGAAGCTTCAAGTGCTTTAGTTTCTGTAATGGGCTTCTCAATAGAACTTAATTAGAGTCTACAGTTTGAAGATCATTTTCAATTCACTCAAAAACCTCAAACTTCATGGCGATTTCATTCTTTGTCATTACGCGTTTCTCACCTAATGGGCGAAGAATTTGGTCCGGTTCCCATTTAATGTTTTTGTAGATTGTCAGGTAGGTAAGCACATTGCATTTTAACAGACTGGTGTTACCTCGTTATTTTAGCGATGTCATTTTTTATGGGCTATTCAACTAATTTTCTTGGAACGAACGAAACAGAAAAATGTCTCATCGGTTCAAATAAGAGAAACAGCGCTTGGGTAATGGCACAGCACTGTATCTCATAGCTTATGTAACACAGAGTCCTTATTGTCTTACAGAACAAATACGGTAATTTGGACTCGACATTAATATCCTACGGCCCTTGCCAGACGCCTACTTTGGGTTTCTGTGTGGATCGCCATGATGCCATAAAGAGCTTCAAACCTGAAGCTTACTGGGTGATGCAGGTCAGTACTTGTTTTGTTATAGGTATGGAAAATGAGGGGCAGTATCATTTTCTTAATACTTCAGAGAGAGTATCCGTCAAGACTCTGGAGAGTCATCAATTTTTCCAGAACTTAAGAAGAAAATGGAAAGAAGAAGTTAGCAAATTAGCTAATACTTTTACACTATCACTTCTTCGTGTCTGTAAAATACGCTTGCCAACAGCAATTTCTACCTCTGTATGATGTAGTCTTTTCATATTCTATTTCTCTTTTAGAAGCAACGGCACAATCTACGTAGATGTATTGACTATAATAGCAGCCAAATATATTATAATTTAGTTTTTCATAATAAGAGTGTTGCTTGAATTCTCTTCACTGAAACATGTCTTACGCAGAGTATAGTTGCATCTAAACACTTTACGCAATGTTTAATCCAGCATTAGATATTCAAAAGTCTCCCTGTGTGCACGGGAGAATCAGACCCTGCACCTTATTCCGAAGTTGTTGACTGTACCCTTGCGTTGCGTTTCAACCATTAGGTAGCTATATATTCGTACGAAAAATAAAAACGGTAAGTTATTCAGTGTAGGGTTACTGAGCCTTTTGAGATTTCTGTTTGTGGAAGCGTAAACTCATTAAAGCATAGAGCAAGCCTTTGTTTTTCTTAAGAATAGTGTTGTTAATATGGTAGCTACCACCCATATAACTGAACAGTATGCGTTAATAGATTTTGGAGAGTTTAATGGACATTTCCCCTCAAGGGGCATTGGATGGGCCATAGGGTTAGGATATTTAGTTTCGCCCATCCTATGTTGTGGGAGCAGTGCTCCTAGGGGGATTGTGTAGGTTACTTTAGCCATTAGCCAGGCCTTTGGGACGTCTGTCTTTCGTGCACACTTAGCTTCTTTCCACTTTCATACTCCTACTGATCTGACTTTCGTCTATTAATCCTCTTCTGTCTCAACTTGCTGTTCCCATACGCGTGGATCTTGTGTGGCAACACCTTCGTGCATGGGTTCCGCTTTTCTGTTAACATACTATATATCCCTTCCTTTTCCTCTCTTAGAAGAGCTTACTAGGTAGCTACTTATTTAGGGAGGGTTAAACTGTCTTATACTAGCCTACTACTTCTACTAATGGACTATGGAGATCTTAATTGAGAGTAAAGAGTTCAATAGACGGTGGAGAATTTAACTGACACAATAGAGCATGATGGCTGTTCTTTAGTCTGAAGAGATACACCCTGGACAACCAGTATAATGGGGGGCAAGCTTAATATTTTTATAATCTGTATTTCAGTATTAGTGCCAGGACACCACATTGTTTACCTACTACATTTTTATGTAAAAATATATATCACAGTAAAATTTCGCCATTGGCACATTCATGTAATATGTAAATTTTTGGAAATTCTGTAACTTATTTTTTTCACGTATTTAAACATACTTTCATCTCTTGACGTGGCTTATCTTTTACAGTCAAAGTAATTGTAGTTTAACGCAATGCGTCTACTCTTGGCTGGCGCTTCTGATGCCGTGGCCACATATGCATTCGCACGAACAACTTGAAGCGAGGATCGGCGACTCAGTCCTCTTCTTGAAATGTATTTAGGCTAGGCTAAGCTAAACGCAGTAGCTTGAACGACCGATATTCAAGTTGCGTATTCTCGCATCTCGTTGTTCGTGTAAGTTTGGCAGTAGCCTAGCTAAATAATTAAATGCTTGACAGATCAGAAATTTCTTGATTACAATCATGGGTTGCAGAAGCCTATGCTAACATGGAGATGTTTGGCTTTCGCCAGGTGTCTGCCGCGCTCAAAAATGACAAAACCGTCAAGTTAGAATGGGAGCGAGGACGAATTTTTGACAAGGAAGTGGCACAGCTCTTCCTCAATATGGTCAAGGATAATTCCACTGCCAGGTAAGACGTTCAGTTGAATTCTGCCTGGTGATATAGTAAGACAGTTGATATAGCTACCGGTGCGATTTACCAGTTAGATTACTGTAAACTCAATTTTAATTTTATCTCATCTTATTTTCAGTGTACCTTTATTAAAACTGAGCTATATTTCTTGGCCAGCCTTATATTTTGTGGTGTGTTTTTATAAACTATTATTATTATCGTGGACTCTTTGTTTATTCAATTTATGCTGCTTTCCCGACAGCGTCATGAATGTGGTCTCAAAAGAAAAGTTGCGGCCGCGGCCTCAGGCCCTCAACACGGTGGAGCTGATGAAGGTGGCCAGTGCAGGTCTGAACCTGGGCCCCCACACCGCCATGTCCATCGCTGAGCGCCTCTACACCCAGGGCTACATTAGCTACCCGAGGACTGAAACGACCAGCTACCCTGAGAACTTCGACCTGGTGTTAGTATTGGCTCCCCATTTAGGTTGGGGCTCCGTTTATTTTTCTACTCTTGAAACACCTTTGCAGTAGCTACATAGACTATGCTGACAGTTACTGTATAGCTATTAATAGAAACTAGCTGCACCCGTGAAAATTTCACAGTCTGGCGGGACCTTTCAGGTTGGACCCTTGGAAATTCTACAGTAATGAACTTTAATAGTATCAAGTTTTATAGTAGCTATACTAAACTGCCCGTGACCCGTTGGATCGTTATCACCATTTTTTTTTCCTTTCGCAAAAGTCAAGTGTTTTTTAGCTGGTTATAGACAGCGCGCTATTTGTCCCCGTTCACTCCTGGATCCCGGCCGTGTCTGTCACCATCACCAGCTTCTTTGCTTTGAAAGCTGCATTCAACACTGCCTGTGCGCAAGGGAAATATATATATAATGTATTGTCCAATTGTAGTGCCCGTATCACCTTTAGACATAACGTGCACGTTCATGCAGCCGAGCTCAACTTTATTTTCCGTATTATGGCTACAAGAGAACTACCTATATATCTAATTTCCTGCTACCTATCTGTTACTGATGAAGAGCGTAACACACGAACGTAGGAACAACGCTATTAATATTATAGAAGATAGATTACCGTAGTATTGCCACCGAGACCACTACGCAGGTTGCCGTGAAAACTTGGGTCATGGCACTGGCATTCAGTGGCATTGCCACTGGATATTGCTCAGAATGATACCGAGAACTTGCGCTTCTTACTAATTTAACGTTACTAGGATGTGACAGTTTTCAACAGAGTGTTAGTGTGGTGTAAGAGATATTTGAGGATTTGATTCCCGTTGCTGTGGTGTGCAAGAGGTGTAGTTAGTCTCGGTACATCTCATGTTCTACGCCAGTTTCGGTAATTTGATGAATGCTTTATTCTTTTGTAGAATATAAGAAGATTGCGCGAAAGTCTGTAACCTACTCGTTACCTAAATTAGTCAGTTTTGATTGTTCAGCGCGATGTGAACGAGTTGGTCCACAGCGATAGGTACTGATGTATATATTGTAATTACTCCTTAGACTCACACTTGGTTAGTTGCTATACCGTAAAATGGAGTAAAGTTGAACAAAGTTTAACATGAAGTTAAAGCGACACACCAGCTATTTGAAGAATGGTAGATAGTAATTTTGTTCAACTTTACCCCAAGTGTTCATTACCCTATATCATCGTGCCGTTTGCCTCTTGGAATTGCAGGGAGGCTCTTCAGATCCAGCAGAGCCATCACGATTGGGGCGACACTGTCCGTGAGATCCTGAGGGAGGGCATCAACCGGCCCAAGAAGGGCCACGACGCAGGGGACCATCCTCCCATTACACCCATGCGAAAAGCAGAAAAACATCAACTCGATCTCGACTCGTGGAAAATTTATGAGTACATCACCAAACATTTCATTGGCACTGTGAGTATACCGTTGCTTCATTGACTTTATGCTGTCACTGGACACAAGATTTTGTTACACATAGTACAAGAATCCTAAAAGGTCCGCTAAGAAATACCTATGAGCCCTTTCTCGGTATGAGTCGGACTTTTTCCAAGCTAGGAGTCCGAGTTGGGAACCAGGTAAAACCAGGAGTTAAAAAGTTTGTGAAAATGGGTGTATTTTTGTTAAGAAACCTAGTCGAAATAAGTTCGATACTTTTTAGGTTGTAGGAGTCAGAGTTAGAAACTGGCTAACCCCGATGAAACTTTGTCCGTCGGACTCTACACTCCTGGTTATATGCCTGTTTTACTGGGTCTCCTCTACACTTTACCTTGAACGAGAGCAAGGAATTTCGAAAAATTGGTACAAGTTCAGTGACTCAAATATTCGTATCGAGTCATTGTAGGTGATAATGCAAGGCCTCTTAATAGGGTCGATAGGGTTCTGATTACTGCTAATCACTTAGAATTTTGAAAGCCAAGGTGTCAGTTAGCTCAGGTTATCCCGAGGCTTTCTTTACACTTTACTCTAGTTGCTTTCTCTTTGTACCGCTGTAGCAGTGCAAGTCGTCTTATTCATACATTTATTACTCACATTCTATGCGTGTGGAACGTGTTAGCAGAGGTTGTGTCTATTACGCATTAATGAGCACTGTCAGAGTTCATTTGCAGCAAAGATTATTATTATTATGTTCCTATAGTCAAACCAGCGTAAGGAGTCCGATGGGCGTGGCTAAGAACGCAAAGCAACTTTGCCAAATTTCACTTTAAGCGCGTGGTAAAACTTGTCTCAATCGATAATATTATATTTATATGCGAAAACTCAAAATGCATTAGTTAACAGTTTAAATTTGGCACTGCCGCGTTCGATTCAACCCCTTCCCCAAAGGACTGCTTACGCTGGTTTGACTATAGTTTTGCAGTCAGGAGTAAAATGCTTTTTGCTACAAGTACTTCTCTAGCTAGCTATATCTCTTTTATGTTCAACAGCTAATGCCAGACTGCAAGTACCTGAGCACCGTCATCACCTTCAACATTGGTTCCGAAGTCTTCACACTCACTGGCACGGAGCTGCTTGATCCCGGGTTCACTAAGGTATTTCATAGCATCATTTCTTTTCTATAGCTGAGGTCGTTCATCCTGTATTATGGGGACACGCTGCCCCAGTTAACCCCATAGGTTACATAGCCTAGCCTTATTTCTCCTTTTGTCCTATTTATCCTGTTGCTCTCTGCTACTATCACAACGTTGCTTTTACTGTGTTTTTCCGAGCCTACTGTGCTACCATCTCTCACATTTATTCAAGACCTTTTTTCTTTTATTGTTGTTCGTTTCCTTGTGGTTTCTACCTCGTGTGGTGGTTCTCTATGCATCGAGTCTTCATTTTTCATATTCATCCTTTCCATGGTCTCTTTAGGAACATCTGTTAAGTGTCGAGGGCAGTTTAACCCTCCCAGGGGAATTACGCTACTGAGTATCCGTGTTTCTCGCATTGTCTGGTAATGATTCGAAGAACTTCACAATAACCTCTTGAAAATACACAAAAATTGCCAAATTGTATGACCATGAATTCACGTATTTTCTTGTCTTGCAGTACAACTGACTAACGAACTGATGACGCCTTTGAAAACAAAATACAGACTAGAATAGTGGAAGTAAAGGTTCCAAAGTGACTTTATCCTATGCTATTCAAGCTGCGCTGCTTCGCCACAAGTGTTTTTGTTTTTTTCATACTGTATTCCTATTAGCGAGGTAGCAGAGACTGGGACATATGAGGTTACGTTACCTACTTACAGCAGTGAAGATACTTGAGTCGCACATGAAAGGAGTCAATTGGCTAACTAACTTCATATGCCCGAGCAGATCATGGATTGGCTGGCGCTGGACGAGGACAACAAAGTACCCGAGCTCGCTGCAGGGGATAAGCTGCCCATCACTGAGGTAATTCCCATGATTTCTTTCCCTTACTAATACCCAGGATTGCTAAGTCCCGGGGGAGGACAGTTGTTGAGTCTGACTCGAATTCTTTGAACCAACTGGTGCCCAACTCCGATTCTAAGTAACTTGGCATTCTGATTCCGCATCCACAACTTGACAAGGAGTGCAACCAGGCCTTAAATGGGTGGATACTGAAACCACGGATCCTCCTAGCTTTAAAGCACAGCTTTGTGTGATGAGCTGACAGATCTAAGTTTGCGACTTGCAAGTCCATTGACCGTGTGGATGGTTTGCGGACTTTTTTTTTTTTACAACGCAATTATATTGTGGTTGCGCTTGCAGCATTGGAGTGAGAATATTTGCTAGTGAGGAGAAACTTTGCAAGGGTCCGGCGCGAGGCGAGTGTATTGCTCGCAGCGCTAGTAAATTTTTCCCATGCATCTACTACCACCACAACAAAATTAGACCGTACAACATGGGCCAACTGCTAGTTTTCTTCCAGATGGGACTTTTGGGCCATCAGCTCCGTGCTCCGTAAAAAACCTCAAACTTCCACTCCGATTTTTCCAGTCCTGCAAGTCTTACCTCTTGTATTTGAGCTTGCAGCGCTCGTATTTGTTGTAGTTATTTTCTATCCTTTTTCTCATTATTAATTCTCTTTGAGATGTAGATAAGACTCTGTTTTATTCAGATGCCACTGAAATATTTGAACTTACATAGTGCGTCTGTTCAGGATGGGGGGTTTTATGGTTTTCAGTTTGCTCGAACGAGTGCTAATTTGGATCTATGAGTCCCCTCTGCTTCAAGACCTTCCTGCTGAATTACAAGAACATGGATAGTAATATCCTTTAAAACAGCAGGTGATAATTTCTCCAAGCGAAATCCCATTCATATGAGCAGGCTCGCCTGAACGAACGCCAGACTCTTCCTCCTGACTACCTCACTGAGGCGCAGGTCATCGGGCTGATGGAGAAGCACGGCATCGGTACCGACGCCTCCATTCCTGTGCACATCAACAACATCTGCCAGCGCAACTACGTCACTGTTGAGTCTGGCCGGCGGCTCGTCCCCACCAACCTGGGCATTGTGCTCGTGCATGGTTATCAGAAGGTCAGCTCTGTAGAAATTAAAGAAGCTACTGGCACAGTAGAAATATTTTTTCTCTTTGTTATTTCTAAATAAATAAATAAAGAGCACTTCCTTCACCTTTTGCCAAACACCTAGGTTATAGTAGTAGTAATTGTGACAAAGTAGCCTCAACTTGACGTATGTAATATTATCCAAAGAAAGCAGCCAACATTATAAATTCAGTGTAAGTCCGTTTTGTCCCATCGTTGTCATAGGACATCACCATATAGCTATTTTATATATAAGTACTGCTAAATTGCCGAGTTGCAGCTATGGTGGTAAAAAATGGCCGAAATAATAGTGATGTAATTTCTGTACTTAAAATAATACCCTGGGTCCCCAGATTGATGTAGATCTGGTGCTGCCTACGATGCGCTCGGCTGTAGAGGAACAGCTCAACCTCATCGCCCTGGGCCAGGCGGACTTCGACTCCGTGCTGCGCCACACTCTGCATATATTCGCGGCAAAGTTCCAGTACTTCGTTAGCAATATCGGCGGCATGGATAACCTGTTCGAAGTCTCGTTCTCCCCGCTCTCCGACTCTGGCAAGCCTTTCTCAAGGTGAGGTGGTGATGGCGAGGGTTGGTGAGTCATTCATTGTATCCCACATGCAAGTGTCTAAGTGTAAGTCGTTGTTGGTTATCAGCGGTTGCGGAGTCGGATGGAAACGTTAGATTCCGACTCCTGGGTTTTACCAGTTTGCGACTTGGACTCCTTTCACGCTATAATGACAGACTCTGATTCATTATCTTAACAGAGAAAAAGTCAATTTTCACTGACTTCAACTCCTGGTTTTAGCTAGTTTCTGACTTCGACTCCTGGACCGCAAAGTTTTCCAATTTCGAAACCCTCTGTTGATTAAACTGAATCTTTGAGTGGGCTCGGCAGTCATTGTAGGACTTTAATGCTGTATTGCTGTAAAAACTCGTATTACTTCATATGTTTATTTGAATCTGTGTTTTTATTTAGGTGTGGGAAGTGCAAACGCTATTTGAAGTTGGTGGAGACGAAGCCACAGCGTCTTTACTGTTCTGCTTGCGATGATACCTACGCCGTACCTCCCGGAGGTGAGTTTCCTATGATTGTATTGATAAGTAGGTACTTGCAGTACTGGGAGGATAATATTCTGCATCAAGGGATTGCTTATTTTGTGGGCTTGCCGCCATTCGTGCACAAATTGCCTTAATTTTTGCACTTCCATACTACGCATTTCTTTCTTCTAGTTTCTGTGGATCGTTATTGTCCTTTATAGAGATACCTAGACTTGGAGTGTAACGAGCACGAAGAGCAGCTATGTTGGGCTGTACTGCTACGTTACTATAAAATTTGGCTTTTTATTAGCTACATATTCTATTTCCTTCCTAGCCTAATGCTGAAAAATAACATCCATTGCAGGAACCATCAGAGAATATCAAGAAAACAAATGTCCGCTTGACAACTTCCAGCTGCTAGTCTTCAGCGGCGCAGGACAAGGCAAGGGCTATGTCTTTTGCCCGTATTGCTACAGCAACCCTCCTTTTCCGTAAGTGTTCTGTGGTGTCCTACAGCAACCCTCCTTTTCCGTAAGTGT
>LQNS02278174.1:9325284-9349045 GCA_001587735.2 Parhyale hawaiensis
TGGTGTCCTACAGCAACCCTCCTTTTCCGTAAGTGTTCTGTGGTGTCCTACAGCAACCCTCCTTTTCCGTAAGTGTTCTGTGGTGTCCTACAGCAACTCTTCTTTTCCGTAAGTGTTCTGTTGTCCACTCCTCCCAAGTGGGCCTAACGGCAAGTTGATGAAACTTCAATATTATTATTATATTTAAAGTTTTCCCGCCGTGATGAAGCTTCGATAAAATCCTTTCCAGTCAACAGTTCAATTTCAAACAAAAAATAAACTGTTTTTGAGACGCAAGGAATACAATTATCGGAAAGAAGCACACGTACATGACCCTGGTCAGTGGCAGTTGCTAAATTAGTTTCAGCCAATTGTACGTCATTTGCTGTTCTAAAATATAAAGATCATTGTCCACCTTTGATATCTAGCTGCGAATTATTTCTTTCTGATGAAAAAATTTCTTGCTCCGCCAGATGAAAAGATTTGTTGCTAAGCCACGCACGGTTTACTTTTTGCTTGCTGTCGCTATGTTAGCTAGCAAAGCTATTTTGCAGTTTTATCAGTTCGCCTTGAGGCCCACTTGGGCTTTTGAGTAAGTACGTAATCAGTTACGGTAGCTATGGTGTAGTCTATGATGGTACAATTATCAAAAGAAAATCGTTTAACACCTGCTGTAGGTACTGCTCTGAGCTGTAGTGCTACTCTTAAGAAACGTGATATTTAATGTGATAGTTACTGCTATCAGTAACATTAAATGTGAAATCGAGGAATGGAGCGGCACTGCAGTGGCAGTGCCATCCCTCTGCACGAGCAGCCAGTGCTGCTTTGCACGCCGTAGCAGTACAGAGAAAACGTTCAACAAAGCATTTATAACACGGCGGTGCTACAATGACCATCTGATGCGTTGGTTAAACCAAGACTGTAACTACAATAATGAGCCTCTGTGTCTGGTGCAGCGGCATGTACAAGAACAGCGGCTGCAACAACTGCCCGCATCCCACCTGTCCCTACGGGCGCGACAAGATGGGAGTGTCCCGGTGCGTGGAGTGTGACCACGGGGTGCTGGTGCTGGACCCTGCCTCTGGGCCCAAGTGGCGACTCTGTTGTAACAGGTAACCGCTGCACAGCCCAGCTGCTGCGTAAGGTATTGTTTGATTCTATCCACAAGGACGGTTATAATATTTTAAGAAATGTAGTTTTGGATCAATAATAGATTTTATGATCTAAAGACGTGTAGATTTGGAATAATGGAAGTTTTTTCAGGGTCTGAAATACAGTAGTCTCTTCAGAGAAATCACAGTCACCAAACTTGCTTCACTTTTTTTGATCTGTTGTAGAAAGAAATGTTGGTCAATAATATTATGCAGTTCTTCTTGGGATATTGTAAATCACTCTTTACCAAATTGATCTGCCCATGAACCTGGATGTCGCAGGTGTAGGTGTCCACGAATCCCCAACTTTGCGATACTCGAAATTAGCTTCGTAAAGATCGACTTCTTTATCTAATACGGTATTTAGTTCAAAAAACAAAACAGATTTTATTTCCACAAAATCTACCCTAGCTTTGACCTTCGGATATGCCTCACGTATCCGCTGTATTGTGGTTGAAGTCTTCATGAATCCCCGGGGAACTTTGTGAGACTCGAAATAGCTTCGTGAGAGATCAATTTCATTGCGTAGGATGCATTTATAAACAGAACGAACCGAATTTATTTCGACAAAACATTCCCTAGTGTGGACGTTCAGAAACGCCTCATGAACTTCCGCACTCCCTCTAGGCCTATACATCCCAGCTAACGAACCCCTGCTCTAGATCACAGCTTTGGGATTTTGATACCGATGCTTCCTATTCCTTTAAAATCTTTGTCAACTGATCGTATCTGATCTACAGATGCGATGTGCTCGTTTACCTCTTCGACAAGGCCAGTAAAGTGAATGTGCTCACTGACACGTGCAAGGAGTGCCGCGCTCAGAATATCTCTGTTCTCTACAAGGAGGTGAGTAAATTTATCGCAGTTGAACGGAACGCCTCTGCCGCTGCATCAATTGCCGCCATCTCAGAAAGTGATATACAGCTTAAACTTCCGGGTTCGCCTACAATTCTATACAGGCATACAGTACGACGATGTGTAGTGACATCCGGTTTAAATTTACGGGGACGCTCACAATTCTATACAATCATAGCTACAGTACGAAGATGTAAGTGTGTTTACTAATGCTTAGGAAATGTCTTAACTGTGCAAACTGGGGTCATAATTATTTGTATTAGGAAGCGTGCCTCATTCCTGGTCCCTTGCTAATTGCGTGCGGTCTCTGTCGTTAAATTGACGTGCCTACCCTGTACTTGTAACTATTGTAATTTATTTTGATTGCTTTGCGGTTTCTTAAATTGAAGGATGCCGGGTAATGTTTCATCTTAGCCCTATGAGAACCAAATAAAACTATTGCTCGTAGGAATAGCATTATTTGCAACTTCATTTACTGAGTACTTACGCTGGTCCTTTAACAAGTTAACAATTCACCTTAAGTAAACAATTCCCCTTAAAACAAGAGTGTTTACCTCTAATTTTTTTAAGCCGCTGCATCCCCGTATTTTCTTGTCCTTCGCCTTACATGACGAACACTAATTCATGTGTGATGTTCTTCGTGTTGCAGTACAGGAGGAAACTCTAGTTCCTTACATTTTAGCGCAACGGTAGAATTTTTATTTTTTATTAGACAACTAGAGTTTTAAAAAATTCATATCCTTTTTTCTTGTAGGGCTGCAACAAGGTCTCCTGAGTTCTCATATTTCAGATTAAAAGATCTCTGTCTGATCGGCTGATGCAAAGGTTGAAAGTGCCTGAAATATTAGCGTTGAACTCCCATATCTCTGAAATGATAAGCCTTAAGGAAAATTCTCAAACTTTCTTGTCGCTCTTAGCATTGCGCTAAAACAATGCCCAGTGGCCGAGTTGTTAAGCTTGCTGATTGCATCATTATCCTAAGGTCAGGCGTTTTACTCGCAAGGCAATGAAAGAAAGTCTTAATTCTGCGGAATGTAGCGTAAGCATTTCTGTCTTTCATGGTCCCGCTATGGGGAGGACACTTGCCATCGGGTTGGGGGCGTAATTATCGATCGAGTCTTCCGTCTATATGACAGTGACGCCATAGCTCGGGCAATCTGTGTTCGACTGCAGCCATACGCTCCTTTATACTCTAATATGCGTACATCCGCAACACGAACCAGTGCATGATTGGTTTCCTGGTTAGGGTGTGCGGTCAGGGGGACTTGATCCTCTTTATTTGCAAGTATCACTCATTGCAGGGCAAGAGCAAGTTCAAAGATGGCAGCCTCAGCGCAAGCGGTTGCATATTCTGCGACGAGGCCCTGACGCCGCTGGTGAACAAGCAGCGCGTCAACTATGACAACAATAACAGAGGCAGAGGCCGGGGCAGAGGAGCTCCCAGAGGCAGAGGACGAGGTCGTGGCAGAGGAGGCCGCAGATGATGATACTTGCTTGAATCTCCACTTCGTGCTATGCTTTTGTATTTATTAACTACTAACTTTCAATTTGTTTCTCGCTTTTGTTTTGTACCTATGTCAGAAGTTGCTCTTTTATGAAAACATGAAGTGTGTATAAACCTACTGCACTAGGCCTACATTTCGTTTTGAAATTTGACCGTTGTGTCATAGAAGATTGTGTATCGTTCTTGAAGCACATTCTGAAGTCGTTTTCTGTGTCTGTCTGACCGTCTGTCCGAACCGTTATTTGGTAAGCTGCTTAAATGATTTTGTTATTCCAGTTTCTGCTAGTGATTTAGATACCATTTAAGGTAGCTATTACCTGTATGCTAAAGTTAATGATGTCTTTCGAGATCTCTATCTCTTTTTGTTATTTAAAGTCATGTCGTTTTCATTCAAGTTCCTCACCTCAATGTGTTTGTTGAAATCTTGTTTTCTATCACAGTCGGTACCTTATTTCATTAATAAAAATTACCTATGTCATTTTCTTTCAAATTTTTTCATTAACTCATAGATGTCGTCTTTAAAGTGTGTTATTTTATTTTTTACCTATTGTTTAACGTGCGGTTCTAAGCGCGGTAGCTATGTCGTGATGAATGCCTCTTCGGTACTGAACTTAATAGCCCGAGACCTTGACGGTTCTAGATGTTTCAAACTGTTGCACCAAATTTATAATACCTAAGTGTATCTTTATATCCTCAAACTGAAGCTAATTAAATTTGATAACTCACTAAATCAGCGACATTATTTATGAATTTAATTCATGTTACAATAACCGTGCTGGACTGAAGCTAGGTCCAGCTTTTTGACCTCCCCTCGTTCTGGTAGTCTAACTCAAAATTAGGTCCAGCTTTTTAAAATCCTCTCGTGTTGGAAACTTAAAATTAGGTCCAGTTTTTAAATCCCCTGATTTTGATCACGCGGTAAATTTTTTTTTTAGTTCTTTTGTACTTTGCGCGTTTCTTGTGCTACATTTCTTATTGTCTTGCACTGTCATCATGTTTTGGACTCCATATAAATACTTATTTATACTTATTTCGGGATTGCTTAAGCTACCCTCATATTTTTGTCTTCCAGATGTGGCATACTTTGACTTAGGTCTGATCTGCTTCACGTTATGGCTTTAACTTTTATGCATATGTAGAGATACGTAGCTTCTGTTAGGAGATCCACATTATGTTTTCGGTGCTAATGTTAATATTCCTTTTGAATTTTTTTCCATCACTTTGCTTGTCTGTCCTACATAATCAACTTATTTTTTACCAAGATAAAACTTTTGTTATTTTTTATATCTCTTAAATATTTACTTTCCTCTGGTTCACTTCAGATATCGTACGTTCATTGTATTTGATCATTTGAGAGTTCATTTATCACTTGTTCTGCATTGCTTGGTATTAGCTGTTCTTCCTTGCTTATAGAAGGGCTGGTGCGTTTCATTTCGTCGTTACATCTCAAGGCTAATTTTTTCCTAGTATGAATTATAGGGCTATACGTATTGCAATCAGCTGTTATTATTATTATTCAAAGCTAACCACCACTTGTGCTCAGAATAGTGTTTCTGTAGTGTAGCTACATTAGATTGAAGCCGCATGACTGGACATACATAATCTACGCCGCACTGCTGTCGGAGCCGTTTCTTCATCCGAAGAGTATTACTGCCCAAGAAAAATTGACGTCATCTGAGAGAACGGGGTAGAGATTAGAGGACAATTACGAACGGGGCCTCAACTTTAATAAATTTTTTTTTCTTTGATAGCAATAGTGCAAAAATGCTGATTTCAAATTCAAATCGTGTGGGAAAGCTGCTGCCTAATTGAAAAGTAGATACTTTCAATTACAGCGCCAGCGCTTCAGGCATTCATAGTTCACTGCGAGGGTCCTGAACTAATGAGCAGTAGGGACGGTGAGTGGGTTGCAGTCGTCATTTGAGAGTCTTCCGTCTTTGACCCAATAGATCTGACGATCTATGGGGTAGTTGACTGCAGCCGCGTACCCCACTGGACTCCTGCGGGCATTTATCTGCAGCACAAATCGGTGCAGAGGTTTTCCTAGTGGGGGTCTGTTGTCAAATAACCCAGCAACAAATCGGTGCAGAGGTTTTCCTAGTGGGGGTCTGTTGTCAAATAACCCAGCAACAAATCGGTGCAGAGGTTTTCCTAGTGTGGGGTCTGTGGTCAAATAACCTTCACCTTAACTTGATGATTATTCGCTAGTTGCGTTAGTATTTATTGTTACTTTTGAAATGTACACCAGTTAAATGACCAGATCGGTGTGTTTTTATCTCCTAGTTTTATACAGGTTACTGTAGTGTAGTTATCTTTATAAAAAGGCCCTCATTGCTATATTAGATGAGGTTTTGAAAATTCATGTAATGTATCGTCAATAGTGGGCTTTCATATAGATACAAACGCTGAAGCTCACTTTTTGTTATGCATTATATATAGCTATTTTCAAAATTCTTGTCATTATGGCGATAGTGCTTTCTTTATTATCGTAATCATAGCGATCTGTATAGAATACTGGGTTAAGCAGTGCTCATAGAATTCTTATGGTATGATCAGCTGCTAGACAATAACGCCTGGTACGCTGTTAGTCCTAGTAATAACCAGCATTGAATGCAGTCTCTGTGAACGAATGGCATAGCACCAAATGCACAAATTAGCTAACATCGTGCTCTCTGTTGTACCTGTTCTGTCTCTAGGATAATACGGTGCGGGTCTGGTCTCACGCTTCCCATTCGCTATGGTGGATTCCTCACCCAATAGCTTAGTTAGTACATTATAGTTCCTACTCCCCTGTTTCGCTGACAAGATGTAACTGTTGTGGGTTGTATTATGAGAGACCTTCGGCGAAAAAGAGGCGAAGCCACCGAAGCGCTAGCAGACCTTACTAATATTTCTAACCCGCGTGCAGTTGAAAACTTGAAAATGGTATCCCCTCCACTGAAACGCAACACCGCAGATCTTATCTAAAGCAATCGTGTCCATGTTGTATCCGTTTGAATCTCGTGTCTTTGGGGCATAGGATGAGCCATAGGTTAGTTAGGTTCGCCGATCTTCTGTAACTGTAGTTTCTCCCCCCTCCCCCTTCGTTGGCGCCATATCTTGTTACCTCAGCTATAGCTTGGCCTAAGGTCTCATGCCCCTAAGAATTAACTCTTATGCCTTACTGCAGAGTGGTTGCATATGGTACCGGTAGCAGTTCATGCTGATAAGGTTAGTTTGTAAAGTTATTGTGGGTATAATTGCTTCACTCCGTGAGGTGGGCTGTCGATGGTAATGAGCAACCTTTCCTGCTAACTCCTGGGTGGGCCCCCTCAAAATGGGCAGACCCCACCGCACGTGTCTCTTTTGTCTTGTTTTATCTTTCGTCTCTCTGAGATACTTTGCTTCTTATTTCCCCATTAGTAGCAGCGCATTTCGCTGCCAAATACATAGCCCTCAGGGGCATATTGTGGCGGGCCCTTTCCCTGCCACAATATGTTTGGGCATCTCGCACCCAAGGGTCCCGAGTGCCTTCTCCGCAGGGGATGTAGCGTCTGGCCGCAGTTCCTGCTGAGAAGGTGTTTTGTTGAGTTAGGTAGGTTTTCTATATTTCCTTTCTGTCCCGCGAGGTGGGCTGCCGATCGAGGTGACCGACTTTTTCTGCGGGGCTCTTACCTTCGCCCGTGCGGAGGGCCCCAGAAGAGACCGTCCGCGCGGGCGCTTCTTTCGTCTGTTTTCTTCTCTTTCGTCCTTCATCTCTTGCCACATGAGCACAACGTTGTGGTTCCGGCTGTAAGCCGAGTAAATCATCTTAGATCGCTATTGATTGTCTAAGTTTCAGAAATAGCGGGAAGATACTAATATTATAATAATAATAATCATAATTATGCCAAATACATAAAACATCCGGCAAAAGCGCTGAGATCGAATATCTGACTTGCGCTCTTGCGAATAAGTGGTCGGTTTACCACTGGAAGTCGCGTTTCCTCGAGGAATCAGTTCCCTTACATATTACGGTTTAACGGCGTGTTTACTGTATTCAATTCATATTTAGGTGGCCCGATCTTGTAAAGATCCTGTCATATATGACCTCTTACTTAAGATTATTCTGTTTAAAACGGAATTAGTGTCTACAGACCTGCACCCAGCTAGTGCTTGCCTTACGAATAGCTTCTTACCTTAGTAAATTATTTACATTTCATTTGAGTATTATTTTCTTCCCNTTTTCTGTCGACATACTATATGTCCCTTCCTTTTCCTCTCTTAGAAGAGCTTAGTACTTATTTAGGGAGGCTTAAATCTTCTTATAATACCTAATACCGTTGTATTATGAGAGACCTTCGGCGAAATAGAAGCGAAGCCACCGAAGCGATAGCAGACTTTACTAATATTTCTACCCGCGTGCAGTTGAAAACTTGAAAATGGTATCCCTTCCACTTAAACGCAACACCGCAGATCTTATCTAAAGCAATCGTGTCCATGTTGTATCCGTTTCAATCTCGTGTCTTTGGGGCATAGGATGAGCCGTAGCTGAGTTAGGTTCGCCCATCTTCTGTAACTTGTCTCTCCCCCCTCCCCCCTCGTTGGTGCCGTATCTTGTTACCTCAGCTATAGCTTGGCCTAAGGTCTCATGCCCCTAAGGATTAACTCTTATGCCTTACTGCAGAGTGGTTGCATATGGTAGCAGTTCATGCTGATAAAGGTTAGTTTGTAAAGTTATTGTTGGTATAATTGCTTTACTCCGTGAGGTGGGCTGTCGATGGTAATGAGCAATCTTTCCTGCTTACTCCTGGGTGGGCCCGCTCAAAATGGGCTGACCCCACCGCTCGTGTCTCTTTTGTCTTGTTTCATCTTTCGTCTCTCTGAGATACTTTGCATCTTATTTCCCCGCCAGTAGCAGCGCATTTCGCTGCCAAATACATAAAACATCCGGCAGAAGCGCTGAGATCGAATATCTGACTTGCGCTCTTGCGAATAAGTGGTCGGTTTACCACTGGAAGTCTCGTTTCCTCGAGAAATCAGTTTCCCCTACATATTACAGTTTAACGACGTGTTTACTGTATTCAATTCATGTTTAGGTGGCCCGATCTTGTACAGATCCTGTCATACATGACCCCTTTATTTAAGATTATTCTGTTTAAAACGGAATTAGTGTCTACAGACCTGCACCCAGCTAGTGCTTGCCTTACGAATAGCTTCTTACCTTAGTAAATTATTTACATTTCATTTGAGTATTATTTTCTTCCCGTGTAGGCCTATAGTCGTGTACAAATTATACTAGGAAAATATTTCCGGTTTATTTGCAGACAGGGTTAACCTATACTGCCATACACTATAGACTCTTTTCCCATTGTGTTGCCTTTCTAATATATTCTTGAGTTCATTTTGAAGGCGAATTAATTTCGGGTGAGCTCGAATTATTCTCCTTGAGCAAATTTTAATATAGTAATCTCTTTCGACAATGCACTAAATATAACTACATCAACTTGAATGTAGACAGAATACTTTCAAGTCTAGATTGTATGGGTATCTCTGGCTCACCCTGTACTGCATGGTGTCTCCATTCCACACCTGCTACAGCCGCTCTGTGACTGTATGGTGTTCTCGTACCACATAAAGGCTACAACGGTCTTGTTCGGATGTTAAGAAGCCCAACTTCTTTTTGCTTAAATAATACGAATGTCTGAAATCAGTGACTATATTTGAAAAGTATCTCGTCAACTGCTAAATTGATGGTTGAACCAGATGATGTACAATGTAACGTCCTACCGTACTCTCTGCTCTATGATGTTACTTGTGAGATAATTGTCCAAATGCATCTGTTTATTTTACTACTTCAGTGTTTCTTGCTGAATTTAACGTAAAGGATCATCATTGTTTATCTGAACAAGACTGAAAGGGAGTGGCGACCCTTGCCTTACCAGCCCAAGTATTATTTTGTACCACCAGAGTTTCTTGCTGAGACTATTGAAGGCCACTGTACCTATTTAGGCCTTCAGGGGTATATTCTGGTGGGCCCTTTGTAGTAGTTTTTCTTAGCGCATCAGTGGCCCACTGCCTGTATCGCATCGGGGTGGCGGGCCCTCTCCGTGCCAGAATATTTACGTACCTCATTTACCCAGGGGCTTTTCCGCAAGAGGTGTTGCTGTTGGCCGAAGTTAGAAAGGTCCATTATACTTCCCCCAGGGTGTCTTGTAGTCTAGAAAACAGGGAAAAATCGCTGAGGGAAAACTCATGAAAACAGGGACCAGGCGTCATAATACTCAGGGAATTTCTGCAGGACAGTGGATGGTGTTCCACGTGGGGTTATCTTAATGATTGTTGCGTTTGCTCAGAGCCCGACCCACATGAGCATTATTTGTTCTGCAGTGTCTGTTGTTCCTTTTCTTTCCCGACTTGCTGTTCCCATGCGTGTTGATCCTGTGTGGGAACACCCTCGTCCATGGGTGTCCCGTTTCTATGGACGTACTATATGTCCCCTCCTTTTCCTCACTTACAAAAGCTTAGCACTTATTTAGGGGGCTTAAACTATCTAGTGTACTACTACTATGAGAATAGGTGATTAAATTGGTGATCGGTCCGTCCGTCCCATTTTGGCGGGGCCCATTGGTCTGCCTTCCGTTCTGTCTTCTAGTATTCCGTTGCCAGATGTTCACGCTTTCTGGGTGTTGCTCTATTTCTGTTCTATTCTTTTTAATCTCAATAAAACGGCTAGCCTTCATGTATGAAGAATTCCTGGATGCCCGAAGACATCCCACAACCTAACATACAACAATGACGCTTTACTCAATGTAAACAATGTATGGCTTACTCTAGACAAATCGTTAACTTGGTTACCACACGTAACCATCCTGAAGAAAAAATGCTTGAAGACTTTGAATATCTTGAAACATTTAACTTCTACAGACTGGGGAGCAGATCGCTCGAAACAACCCTCGAGCGGTTGGATTCAGTGCAGCATCTTTGATTGAGGATAGCAACCGGTCTCTGCAAAACTATCCCTGGGCGAAGTCTACATGCCGAAATGGGAATGATTCCCCTCAAATACGCTAGACAGTTAAAATGCTTCAACTACTACCTATGCTAGACTGGGTGAATTTCAGTTACCCCAGCGATGCAAAAATTGCAAATTTTTAAAAACAATGGTGTTCATATAACTGAAAATACCTCAAGCTCCCGAGGATTCAATGCACGAATAATAACAATACGAAATAATTTAAATATAGTACCGGAACTCTTTCTTCCGGAGTCCACAAACCCTATATCCCTTTGCTCATTGCAGATATAACCGTATGTGAGAAACCTATTATTGCCCGAAAAAGGGACTTGGCCCCTCAAAACATCATGAATCTTTACCTTGATCGTGCGAGATCCCGCCAGTACCTCGCTAGTATCTACACGGACGGCTCTAAATCTAATGACGCAGTGTCATGTGTTTATGCATTGAATAAACAGGTTTGCCGTATACAAAAGTAGCTTCCTTATATACAGCTGAGCTGTATGCAATTTATTTTTCCTTACACTATGCTAATTAGCTGCTGCATTTGAATGTAGTTATAATAACTGACTCTCAGAATGCCATACAGAGCACCACCTAGTGTAACCCAACTCGCCCACTTGTTACATAAATCCAAAGACTGATTGCCACTAGCCCCAAGAAATTTTCTTTCTGCTGGCTTCCCAGTCATTGTGGAGTCCCAGGAAACGAACTAGCAGACCAAGCTGCAAAAACTGCTCTCAACGAGGTCCTAAATCCCACACTAAACCCACGTAGCGACTACAAGTGGTAGGTACTACAAGAAACCAGTTCGAGAGGCGTGGGAGTCTGGACTACTAAGGAACTTTATAATAAACTTGAAGAAATTCAGCCTTCGATATTTACTTCTCATAATACCAAAGTACCAACAGACGATGGGAAATCTGCTTTGTGGGATTGCGCGTGAGTCACTGCCACTTAACCCAAGCATATCTTATGAACAACGATCCCCAGCAGATTGCCAACATTGTAATGTCCCCCTTATTATCTTGCACTTACTAGTAGCTTACCCTCAATTCGACGCCCAACGTCGACAGTACTTCAGCGCTCATGCTGACAATATCAAGGACTTCTTCTCTGATGATCTAACGGCCTTCCAAGGCCCCGTACATTCCCTCGCCACCAGTATCGACTTACTGTGCTATTTTTGAATAACCGAAGACCTCAATTCAGTCCTGAGAACCAACCGACTCTGTCACATCATCGAAAGACGCTGATCAATCTTTCAACTCTGTGTGTAATACTTAAACTATTTTTCGAATACTAACGCGGATTTTAAAAACTCCCGTTACCAACCGTTTACTGGTACGTGCGAAATATTTTGTTATCTTTGGTGAAGGGACGTTTTGCTACTAGTGACAAGGATTTGATCTCTGGGATACAATTAGTATGTATTCAAGCTGTACTGCACCTTCTCCTGGTGGTACCGTTAGTATACCTACTTCACATCTTCTTTCTTCTTCATTACTTCAGAGATATTCATCTTCTTTTTTCATCACAATCTAAAGTGTAGGTAGAACCAACGGAGGCAGCGCCCGGCCCCCCCTGACCGTGGTTTTCCTTTTGTTTATTTTGTATTTCTGACATACTGATAGAAGAGAGGTCGGCCGTCCTCGTGGAGGGGCGGACCCTTCGTGGTCCCCCCTTCTGCCTTCCTCCTCCTCCTGAATGACAGACCGGTCCTCTAATGGAATCGGACATGAACCACGAAATTTAGCCAGCTTCCGACTCCGACTTCTGAATTTAGCCAGTTTCCGACTCCAGCTTCTGAAATTAGCTAGTTTTCCACTCCGATTTTTGAATTTAGCCAGTTTCCGATTTCGACTTCTGAATTTAGCCGGTTTTCCACTCCGATATCTGAATTTAGCTAGCTTTCGATTTCCGAATTTAGCCAGTTTCCGACTCCGACTTCTGAATTTAGCTAGTTTCCAACTTTGATTTCTGAATTTAGCCAGTTTCCTTGTCAGATTTCTGACTTAACCCGGTGTCTGGCTTCGACTTCTGAATTTAGCCTGTTTCAGACTCCAACGCCTGAATTTAGCTAGTTGTCGACTCTGCTTCCTAAACTCAGCAAGTTCCCGACTCCAACTCCTGAATTTTACTAGTTTCTGATCCTAACTCCTGTATTTGGCCAGTTTCCAACTCTGATTCCTGAATTTAGCCAGTTTGCTAATCCTGAATATGGCCAGCCAGTTTTCGACTCCAACTCCAGAATTTGGTTAGTCTCCTAAGTTCACTCAGTTTGCCATTTTACTCATCGCTTCAGTCCGTTTTCAAACTTAACTCTTGGAATCCCGAATTTTCCACTCTGACGCTCCAACCCTGATTCCAATAATGCAGCGCTTGGAGTTATTGAAAGAACGACAGGCATAATTTAGCTCTCTTTATTTAAAGAAACATTCTGACAATGCCCTAATAGCCCTCAGGGGTATATTCTAGCGGGCCCTTTCCCTGCCACGATATATTTGGGCCTCACACACCCAAGGGTCCAGAGTGGCTTGTCCGTACGAGATGTTGCAGTTTGCCGCAGTTTCTGCTGACGAGGTTAGTTTTGTAAAGCTAGGTAGGCTCTCAATACTTCCCCTTCTGTTTCGGGAGGTGAGCTGCTGATCGAGGTGGCCGACCTATTCCCGTTAGACTTCTACCTTCTTGTATTTCGTTTCCTTTCCCTGTGCGGCGTAGCTGAGCGAAAGCGTTCAGCCGTGCCCGGGGGTTGGAGATGCTCAACTTGCGCTTTTTTTTTTCCTGTCAGTAGTGCACTGACCACTCTGAGACCTCCCGGCAGAAAAGCCGAGACAAAAATCATTGTCAATTTAAAACGGGCCCTAGTTGGCGCACGAGCCTGTGGTTAAACACAGGAATAGTTCAACGCGATGTAGACATTGTGTCTCTGATGCGCTAGTAAAATTTTGTACTACTACTTCAATACCCTAATTTATCTTCCTTTTTCCATTGAAATGAAATAACTCTCCTTATAATTATGTACAGCATTTCCTGGGTCTCGGAATTCTTAACTATATTTTTTGGATCCTCAATTGCGTTGGTTACATTCCCGTAACTGTTTGCTGTTGTATCAGTTCGCTGTTTTTATGTATGTAAATTAGGCATGGGCGACTTCACATGGCCGTGGTACTACAACTTCCCGCCCTTCTTCACGTAAGTCTGTTTCTGGAGCCAATTTTGTTTTATATTTGATATCACATAGTTAAACCTGGAGACTTTTTCATTTTTGTTTGATAACATAAAACTGGAGAGTTTCATAAATAATAAGATTTTCCATTACATTACTGCATATAATTTTCAATTTCAACATTACAGTATTGTCCGGGATTTAATTTTGTGTGTTTGACTTGTGTATTTCAGATGACAATTTCATAATATTTTATATTAAATCGGGTGACAGTTTTTTTTTTAATTATTCCCATCATTATGTTTCCGGTCACTATTATATTTAATTTTAAAATAATTTCATTGCTCTACATGGTTCGTACAAGTGGTTTGGGGTGGTGAAATATAACTTCACCTAGAGGATCGAGAAAGCTAGAGCATTTGCATTTGCAATTTATGCTGCTAAATTTCAAAATAAATATGGAAAAACATCACAGTTGCGTATTTCATGTGTCTCCTTCACGCTTGGCTAGCAGATAATTGCTTCACTTGTGTTTTACCTTGCCCAAGAATAATTTTACCCTCCGGTAGCGCTTGTTACCTTACATAGGTATATAGGTATCCCTTTTGAAGTTCTTCCTTCCTGTCTTGAGAACGCTTTGAACTTTGGGGGAAAGAGGTGAGCTTTAATTACAAATTTAATGTATTTAATAATTAGGAAAACTACTACTACTACTACTAATGTATTTAATAAATTACGAGTTTCTCAACACCTATTTGTTCATTTTCGCAAGTTTAGAACTTCACAATTAGAATTGTGAGCAAGTTGGTACTGTTGTGTTTTTCTTCTGTGGTCAGTTTACAGAAGAACAGCGAAGTTCGGCGCAACCAACTGCAGTCGTGGTGCGGTCTTGTGCTGCGGTGGGCGCGACATAACAACGTCTCCAACATAGACGTGGCTGGAGCGAGCTCGCTGGCCGTCTTCAGGTAACATCACTCTGTGTTTCCAAATTTCCATGTTACGCTTGAGTTTTCATTCTTTAATCGTTAGCAAAGTTCACGTCCGCTTGTACGGCAAGTCTCCATGATTCGTACCGCGTTCGAAAAATTTCAACCCCTTTCACTCATACCATCATTCCCCATGAACATTTCCTGTAAGTAGTGATATTCCTTGAATACAGGCTGGTTATGTCACACATTGCATTACTAACACATTGCGGTCAATGTGTTATAAGTTAATTTACATGCCAGCTTTGTCGTTTAAATTTCTAAACGTTTATGTACGTAGTACCGTACATAATTTTTCGGTACCTACTTGATATTTCTGTAGGTTTAATGTTGCCAAGATATGAAAAGGGCTACGGTAAGGTGACACAAGTTCCTGCGAGGTCCATTTCGTCTCCCGTTGAACTAATATGGTTAAAAGTTCATGTTTCATATGGTTGTTATCTTTGAAGCTTAACTTCAATGACGCAATTTGGGAGATTGGAGAAAATAAAAAAAAGAACTAACTGACCCGCGGAAGGTACTTCTCATTCCAGTACCTGAGTTCCTGCGCTACTATGAAAAGTTGAATAAACGTATTCGGCCCAATGTACCTTCCCATGGCCGCTACTTTAAAGGCGAAAGTGTTGAGCTCTAATTTAAATTGTACAAAAAAGATTGTAAATTAGTCGCATTATTTTATTTACGCGCCTTGTATGTCTTCAACAGCAATACGGGCATCGGCCGCACGTTGTCTCCCGAAGGAATTTCCACCGTGTTGCAGGAGCTCGCGAAGCGTGGCAACCTTGAATGGACCGACAAATCCAGGACCAGGTAACTCGATTGTGCTCATCCGCGTGTATTAGAAATGCTGATCCTCTGTACGGCAGAAACTACAATTCGTGCCGCTTCAAAATCACGCTAGGTATAGTAAAGTGGGGTAGCTACAACATGAATTATATACCCCCTTTAGGGGTGAAGAATTGACACCCCCTCTTGCACTAAATAATCCTAGATAATTTTCTATCCCTTATGTGGGTAATTCGTTTTTTACCCCACTTTACTATGTATTTTTTAACGTCATCTTCTTATTCGAACTAATTAGGAACTCCTACTGTACTAATAATATCCTCACAAAGCTTTGTACTGCTCCGTGCCTTTCAAGCTGGCTTTGATGATAGATTTGTACAGTTGCAGACTAGATAGTAGCATCACGGAGCTTTTAATACATTTCAAAACCGCAGAGAGCTCCGGGTATTTTCTCTTTGGTAAATATCCTTCCAAAGATAACCAAGTGATACTGGATTGACACTTTTTTTCACTTCTGTCAACTGTTTTGCTACTTCTGTGCCCCATCCTATAAGTCAGAGGTTCATAACCTCGCAACGAAACCGGGGACTTTTTGTAGCCTCTCCAGTATGGTCCCATACCCTATTTGACTAGAAACAATCATTATCATATCATGATCCAGTTTGACTTCTAAGTTTGTTAACAAATTCACAAAGACCGGTAACCAGAAATGAACTTACATGCCCCAGTCAAGAATTCTTGCTGTGAATCAGTAATTTACTGTGATAGGTAGCTACCACGTTGGCGTTGCTCTCTATACTACGGTACCCGTGATCCATAGTGGGTACACCCTATTGCTTGGGATCCTCGTTAATCGCGGCATACTATATGTCTCTTGCTTTTTCTCTCTCATTGGATCTTATTTCTGCTTTTTGTTATTCATAATTATAGTAATAAAAATAATACTGCTCTGTACAGAGGTCAGGTGTTGTGGTTGAGCGCAGGCGAATGGGCAGACAAGATCTACAAATGGGCGCAGAGCACGAGCAAAGTCAACACGGTGTGTACTTTGTACGAGCTCACTCAAGGCGATGAGAGCACAGACCAAGGTACGTACTTTGTTTTTTTTTTGTGTGTTTCTTGACAATTTTGTGCTTGTTTATTGTAAGAGATAAAAAAAAGTGAAGGGAAACTATGCTGAATTTCTGCGAGTCTGATCTAATGTCTTCAATACCTGATTCTGGGAATTATGGGATTTGTTTGTTTTGTTTCAAGACAGTCGCTTCCCGGAATAGCATGCACACATGCATTTTTTTTATCTTCCTTGCATTCCCTTCTTACCGACTTTGATTATTTTTTTGTGTGAGCTCTAGCACGGAAGCATTACATATATTCGAGTCATAACAGCCCGCCAGCGCTTGTTATGAAGAGCATGAGAGATGAACATCGCTCTTCAACGAGAACGTGATACACATGCTCATGTCATAGTTGTCATTTTTCTTGTTATTTTAAGTTGTTACTTGCTAGTACTAATTACCTTTCTAACCTGATATAACTCTTCGTGCTATTTACTAATTTGTAGTGTAGTAGAAATGCAATTTAAAGGCAAATCGCTCTGACTGCACACCTCAACTAGGAAACCTACATGCACTGGTTCGTGCTGCAGAAGAATCCCTCCCACTCCCTTAGGACCCAGAGGCCTGTGCGGCTACCGGCGTTCACATGGGCTAAGTTAGGGCGTCATATGACGATTTCCTCCTCTCCAGCCGTAAGGTCAAAATCCGGTTGACTATGAGTGCTAGAAATGCCAACGCTGCATTGCCGAGCATAAAAACTTTCTTGCCGGGAATGTGGCTAGAACGTCTGAGTTCTTAACACAGAGTGAGGCTTCAGTCCGAACCACTCGCCTCCACGGTAGCAGCATGCCTACTTTCGCAACTCTTAACTCTTTGTAGTGCAGGTTCGAGGCAAACCCAGGCACGCGAGCTCTTTGCTTATCTAGGTGTGCTGGCTCGGTAGTTGTGAGTGTGCATGCAATGTGCCGTGGTGGAACTTGCCTTCCTTCCTGAGAGACGAGGGGGGTGGGATTAAGTTATTTGAACCTTGCGTCAAATTATCGCCATAGGTACCTAGTTGTTTACCTTTTCCGCGCCACGCATTGTACGAAACCAGAGCTTCGTCCAAGGAGGTTAATCGAAGGAGGTAGTTACGGCAATGGAGATGGGAACTTTGGGAAGCTTAAACTCTTCCCGAGTCTGAAGTGCCAGTTGCTCAGTAGAGTTCAAACCGTGAGGTGTGTGAGATCGAGCCCTCCCTCCCCCCACTCGCTCTACCTACGCGTTAACTTCGCGACAGTTCGATAATCACTGATGCAAGAAAGTAGAATAAATATCGCGACGGCTATGGTGGCAGGGTGTGTTTGTGTCATCTCTTGAGGTGGGACTTGGTGCATCGTGACCAGGATGTTCCGAAATGTTTACAACGTTTGTTCTAATGTAAATGTCAACCTTTTAAGAGTTCTAATCCAACCTAACATATGTATCGCACATTTTCCTTTCTATTTCAAATACTTTCAATTATACATGCCAGAGATGGACTGAATGTCCGAAATGTTCTCTCTTAGGTTAATATTAATTTTTGTCGTCAGAATTCTATGGTCTGTCGGACGATGTGGTGCTCAAGGCGCTCCGCCACCTCGAGTCTGAAGGCAAGGCCGAGCTGATGGACGCGGGTGACGGTTTGGGCGTCAAGTTCCTGCAGAGTTGACCAGCACCTGGCGCATGTCTGGCTCAGGAACCCGTTACGCATAATATATTAGTCTAATCTGTGTTTAGAACACACAAGATGTCACCGGTCACCAATTAACCCTTACCGCATCTCTAGTAGCAAGTTTAGTATTTTTTTAAGCAAAGAGGCCCATACCGACTTGAAATTATTAGTGCGTGTTATTCATTAAGCCTAAATAATGCTAGTCAAGTTGAACGCAGGACTGCGTAAATTAATTTATGTATCACCGGCACAAGGTGAGGGTTAGCCTAACTGCTGAATTAAAATTGGTTTCTCGTAAGCGAAGCAGTGCTTGAAGTATCAAAGCAAATTGACACTTGACAATATTTGGTTAATCATACCAGCTTGGTTGTGACTCGGTTGGCCCCCTCAGGGGGCATTGGATGGGATATAGGGTTAGGTGGTTAGTTAGATTCGCCCATCCTATGTTATGGGGAGCAACGCCTCCAGGGGATTGTATAGGTTACCTTAGCCATCAGCTAGGCCTTCGAGACGGCTGTCTTTCGTGCCCACTGTGCTACCTTCCATCTTCATACTTCTACTGATGATGCTTTGATCTGCTTTTCTTTTTCTTCTTTCCTGACTTGCTGTTCCCATGCGTATTGACTCGTACATGGGTTCCACGTTCCTCGTGACATGCTCTACGGCCCTTCTTTCTTTGTTTCTTTGGATCATGGTGTACTCTGTGGGTAGAGAGGCTTAGACTAGGAAAATAATACTACTTCTACTGTGCTTGGTTGGCCAGCAAATGTCGACACTGTACTCAACGAGGAGGGGGTGGGGGAGAAGTTAGAGACAACTGTGCACTAACCTTCATCGAGGAAAGTGTCCCAAACACGCTGCTCAGCCCCGTGCAATGACAGAAATACCTTCCGGTTTTGGGACAAGACTTTTCTTATTGTTGAATTTGTGTAAGGTTGCCCTGCAGTTCCCCTCCAATCGCAGTATTTTCCCTGGTTGACGTGATCATTTTCCATAGGTATCAGTTGCTAAACAAACAATAGTTTTCCTACGCAACAGCAAAATTAAATCGTACTTTAAGGAAGTGTGATGACACCATTGGCGATAGTATAAAACATACATCTATGTATCTAGCGTCTTCGTCTGGGATCCAGGTAGCGTTCTACTCGCCACTCAACGTACTTAGGTGATTAAAGTTCTCATTTAAGCCAGCCTGGAAACCAATTGCGAGTTACTTTTAAAAGGGATTTGACATAATGCAGTGAAACCAATTCTTAAGAGTTAAAAACTTGAAAAAAATCATGAGTAAATAAACAGCAACTGAGAAATGCAGCCTGTTATTTTATATCACGTGAAGCTAAGTCATCATTCCCTTTTTATAGTGTAGTCTTATAATATTATTCACTTGTAGCTTTTCAAGATTTTACTCAGATATTATTGAGGCCTTGAGAGCAGATGCGCTGTAGCGCATGTTTTTTTTTACTTCCTATAGAATTGCTATTAATTAGAAGCATAGATACTGGGTAGGTATTTTGAAGATTTGATCCCATAGATAATTAAACATTTTTAATGTATACAATTTTTTTTATCGGATTACTATGTAGTGGTGCAATGCAATTTTGTCTGAAATTTATAATAGGTAGACACAGGTCACATTAGTTTGTAGATCATACGTGTGATTTTTCAAAATGTCGATTCAATAAAAATAACGCAAATAAACCTTTGTTTTCCCATCGAAAATGAGAGTGTTATGTACAAGACTCAAACGCTTTGTGTTCAACACTACGGATTTTTATCCCTGCCACCTTATGTTTGGGCCTCACGCACCCAAGTTTCCCGAGTGCCTTCTCCGCAGGGGATGTAGCAGCTAGCCGCAGTTCCTGCTGAAACGGTTAGTTTTGTAGAGTTAGGTAGGTTCTCTATATATCCCGTTCTATTCCGCGAGGTGGGCCGCCGAATGTAAGCGACCCATCCCATGGGACTCCTATCTGCTCCCGTGTGGGGGCTACGGAAGGGACCCCCGCACGAGTGTTCGCTTTCTTCTCTTTTCGTTTTTCATCTCCTCTGCGCCGCACGGCTGAGCGATTTAGTTCTACAGAGCCGTGTGGAGTTGGAGATGCTCGCGCCTTATTTCCTGCCAGACATGGTGCACCTGACCAAGATTGTTCTAATAGAACTCATTTGAGTTCGACTCAACTTCTAAACTATAGGCTATCATACAAAATTGCATCGCTGTTATATAGTCTTTGCATCTAATATGGCGGGAAAACTCACAATATAATAACGGAATTTTTCAGCGTGCATAAACGTCAAGAGAACTAATGTTCTGCATTCCACATCCTCTTTTTTTTTTTGTTGGTACATTAGGGAGCAGCAGAAATTTCAAGTTTCATTAGGCGGGCGAGTCAGCACCCTACGTACCCCGAGGAGACTGCCTGTACGTCCTCCCGTCCTGTCCCGTGCCCAGAGAGCGTGCTGGTTTTGTGACGACACTGTTGTTAGTATCCTGGCATTCCTTGATTTGCGCGAGCAATAGAGGGGCAATTTGAAATTTGCGCAAGTCGAGCACCAGTCATTATTTTGTTTTCGACAAATGGGCTCCGGGATAGCTGCTTAATATTGATTGCTACATAAGGCCTGCTGTAGACGATAGTTCTTTCGGCAGGACGTCCTGTGCGCTTGCTGCATAGGCTATGAAAGAAAACTCGGGACATATGGCAGTCACTTCGAGAGGCATCGGTCGGAGGACACGGATCCAGCATGTTTTGCTTTTGACGAAGCAATTCGAGTCTCCGGGTTGATCGTATGTCGCGAATTTTTGCTGATATTAAGAGTTTCACGCACACGATCACTTGAATATATACAAGAATAATTGTGATGTTCTCCATGATTAAATATTTACTTATATAAAATGCAATAGTAACTTCTATACACTATTATCTTTGTATTGATTTTATTAATTATTATATTACTCCTGATGTTCTTTATTGATTGATTTCTCAACTTATTTGAGAACAAGCTTCAGGATCAGCCGATGCGTTCGTCTCTCTCGTGTGCGTGATCGAACCTTGCAATTCTGAGGCAAGACAGCAGTCGAGACTCTCATTTTTTAAGGCCATAAGACTTTCGTCTACTGTGGCCTTTACAGATACACTGGGAGGAGGTATTGAAAGAACTTTGTTTCAGTTTGCAACCAAAAAATTTTATTCGTGACTGATTCGTATGAATACTAATTACAATAAAAAATGCAAATTGTTTAATAATTGTAAAAGGAAAAACAAAAAAACAAATTTTACATTCACTTATTCAGTTCTTCAAGCATTTTCATATGGAATAGTTCGTCCTCAACTAGATATTACCTATAGTTTTCTTTAATAACCGCCCTAGTCGAGAATACAGTTCGCTCAACTTGAACATTCTTCATCAATCAATGATTTAGCTCGTGCAAGTCGAATTTCGCACAAATTGAGGACTCCCTGTGTATACTGGCCAACTGTCATAGTTACGTGTTCACTAATAATAACCATTTATTATATTGTATGCAGTGGATACACCTAACGAGGTTTTCTGTAGCCGTAATTCTAGAATTGTGAAGAACTGTTAGTGTGAAGAGCAGGAGAAGCAGTCAGTAATAAGAGTCAATTTAGGATCCCTTGCCGTACTTCACCTTGCCTCTCGGTGCTGGAGTGTTCCACGCAATGTAAATCCATAGCGTACCGTACGGGAATAGGCTAGAACCTGGGCCGCACTATCGTCTCTCGCGACGATTTTGCGTGCACAGATCGTGTGCTCGTGAGCGGCGTTCCCGTTGGTGCGCCGCGCTGCCCGCTGTATCGCTGATTAAGTTGGGTTATGTTAGGTTTGGTAATGTTAGGTAACGTTAGATAATGTTAGGTAACGTTAGAGAGGTTAGATTGGGTTAGGTTAGTTAAGGGTAGGTTAGGTTTGCCTAGGTAGTGTTTATTTTAGTGGTGGCGCGCGCAGGAAAGCTTACATGAACGGAAAATCCTCGCGAGAGACGATAGTGCACCCGGGCCTCCCTTGGTGTGATACTGAGCCATTGTCAGTTCACCACCAAGCTGCCAGTCGTAGCGCACTGGCCAAATTTGAAACCTTAAAACTTATACGATTTCTTTGATAGGTACTACTCCTGACTGGGTATAACATGGGCCATAGGGTTTCGTTCGCCTATCCCCAGGTTGGTATCGTCTAGGAATGTGCTGGATAGTGATTTTACTAGATAACCTTATATCAGGTGATTTGTGATTATCGGATATCCGGTGTATGCCAGATACCGTATATCCGGTGTATGTCGGATGTCCGGCCAGATATTGAAGGTAAATTAAATCAATTTTTTGTGTTCGATGTAAAGTTTATTTCCGAGACCTTGTTGACAATGCTACTGTTCTAAATTTCTAATTGGGTGAGAGTGGAAGTGAGCATATCAATTTATTCACGGGCCAGGACATATACGCTTTTTTTGATGCGAGTTAACAAGCTATTGTGCATGCAAGAAACAAACTACTGACATTTTAAGAATAATTGGTAAAATTGGCAACCATGCTGTAACTGCCTCTAAGGTGATGAGAGACTCAGAGTGGGCGGTGTAGAAATCCTGCGAGACTTCAGTCTGTGTGGCCGGCACTGATTAGATTAGATAGGCGGCAGTAGGCGAACCAAGAGGCCCAATCCCAAAGAGACACCGGGTCTAACACCCCGGCCTTCTATGAGCTATTGCCATTTCCACAGTAAACTAGAGCACTCTGAGAGGCAATACCTCCGCCAAGCAAGGCAACGGATACAGAAAATTTAAATCGTTTTTGAGACCATGATTTTCTTTGTTTCAGCACCAAAATCTCATCATTTGTGCCTCTGAACAGTCTTAACACTTTCAGTAATTTTCATGAAGATCCACTCATAACTTGAGTTATGTTGCTAAGAAACGTTGCGACAAACATAAGTCAAACAACAAACAGAAAAACCGATCATCACCAAAATTTAATCATTTATGACTTTCTTTCAACATAACTGACAACTCTTCTAAATTTCATGATGATTCATTCATATTTTTCGAGTTATTGTGCTACCAAGCATAAAATTAGAAACAGTGACAAACGAACAAACAGATCATTACAAAAATGTGGTTATTTACTTTTCGGGATATTATTATTATTAAAACTTCACGCATGAGCTCCCACGGATTGGTAATAGAACCCACATGAAGCATCTTGCAACACCGGGAAGCCCAAAACGCTACTAAATGAAATCCAGCAAAAAACCATTAACAGCTGACTTGAACGCCTCCAGGCCAATACGACCAAAAGCTGTCTAAAATGTTAGCCTCAGCCGGCCATGGATTTGGGAACTGTCATGTGTGTTCTTGAATGTGTCTTGCTGGGATGGAACTAATGCCGTGTTAAGCATTGCAGAGAGCTGTGGTCATGCCAAAGGTGACGAAGAAAAGTTCAGTTCCACATCAAAGCTCGACCAGTGAATCCACGGCCCTCTCCGCTACTCGCTTTCTTCGATTCTACGTGGGAGCTTGGCGGATGAAACCGCCGTGAATCCAGACGCCCCTATTATTACATTTTAGAAGAGTGGCCGTGTTCACCGAATTTTATTCTTCGT
>LQNS02278174.1:9401435-9415882 GCA_001587735.2 Parhyale hawaiensis
CAAGGGTTTTCGGTAGTGAAGCAAGAGACGTTGTGTTGTATGCAAGTATCGTGTGGATCTTGCATATTTATTTCGCGGGTGCATGACGCACAGCGTTTGATAGTGGTATTAGATGAAGGAGCTCTCCGGTAGTGTTTCCGCAAAGCTCTCCGGTAGAGTCTCCGCAAAGCTCTCCGGTAGTGTATCCGCAAAGCTCTCCGGAAATGTGTATGAAAGCTCTCCGTCTCTGGAAAGCTCTCCGGTAATGTCTCCGCAAAGCTCTCCGGTAGAGTATCCGCAAGGCTCTCCGGTAGGGTCTCCGCAAGGCTCTCTGGTAGGGTCTCCGCAAAGCTCTCCGGTAGGGTCTCCGCAAAGCTCTCCGGTAGGGTCTCCGCTAAGCTCTCCGGAAGCTCTCCGGTAGGGTCTCCGGAAGCTCTCCGGTAGGGTCTCCGGAAGCTCTCCGGTAGTGTCTCCGNTGATAGTAACCCAAACAGTCAAATCTTTGTCTAACACTTCCCCCTCCGACAATAATAACAATAATTCTCACAATTGATACCAGTAAAACTCGGTAAAGGGAAGTGTGAAAATTCCCCGCTCTCAAAATAATTACTAACAGTAAAAATAATAGTAATAACAGTTCCATCTCTGGTTACTGAAACTTAATACTGTATTAGTCTGTATAGTACAGTAAAGTAAAATATTGCAACCGTACGCAGCACGAAAGTACGCAAATTTTGTAAATAATAAAAAAAAAAACGATTACCATCTATCTAAAGCCAATATTGTAATAAATCATTCAAAGTTAAAATTAAAAACTTCGGCGAAAGGAAAGCATTAGCGGTTAAAGTGAAAACAGGTAAAAATGGCATAGCCTTTACCTTTACGCCTTTATTGTTCTCTCATTACAATTTCAAAGCAAATGATTAAAACATAACTAAAACAAGAACAAGCCTACTGGAAGCGAGCGAGTCGCTTGTGAGGCCTACTGGAAGCGAGCGAGTCGCTTGTGAGGCCAACTGTCCACAAAAGTCAACAATGTTCTATCATATCACTATTGAATTCGGGCAATTAAACAAAAAACTACCAATAGTAGTGAGAATATTCATATGATCTCTGGTATATCAGAGAAGAAACTATACCATTTCAAAATTATTTCAGTTTATTGATCTCATCCATTCATTGAGGGGTAAATTATCCTACTAAACTAATTCAGCCGTAAATGACAGAAATCGACTTCAGGGAGCAATGAAGGCGACAACAGCATTGGCATAGTTAACTCGCTCTCGACTTATGTACAGAAACAAGTAAAACTCTCCTGTCGCAAACAGTCTATCCATATAATAAGGAAGCAGACCAACCTTAAACCTGCAATGCAATAGTATGATCAGAGCACAAAGCTAAGCTGTGATTATGCACATGCTAATAGGCGCTATTAATTAGTTCTAACCAACAGCAAAATCAAAGTGGAATGACAAACGCTGAAGTTTGGCTGTACCGCAGAAAAATTCCCTGAAGTAAAACCGCAGGCGGTACGGGCAATTTAACCTGTTAGTGGCTAGCGTCGACTTAGGTTGACCTCACTTCTCGTTCCTGAACGGCTTTCGTTGACACCAGTTCAGCCCAGGGACGTCTATTAAACCCAAAATAACTAGTATTCAAACTAGAAAAAAAAGATTTAAACGAGTTGAAAAATGAGTAAGATTTTTAGAGATTTTTGGCAATAAGCCCCATCCGCTAGGCAAAGTCATGCTTCCTCGTAGCTGTCCGTTAACAGGTCAAGATCAGGGCTGATCGATGTTTTGGAATGCTATCCAAGAAATGCCGCTTCCGAGACGTTATTGTTGGATAGTACTAGTCGAGCTGGTTTAGAAGATCCACTGCCCTAAAANAATAGGCAACTGCAGTCACCGAGTAACGCCACAGATAGAGAACCCCTGCTACGGCGTGCTGTGTTTTTATAGGGACAGTAGTGACGGACAATTATTATTATTAATCAATAACATTCATGCTTTACCACCACTCACGCTCAACACGCAGAGTAGCGAAGGTCTCTTTTTTTGAGAAGAGGCTCTTGAAACGAAGAAAGAGTGTTGAACAATCAGTCATTACGTGCTGTAATAAGTGCTGTGCATTCAGGCAGCGAGGGTAGGTGTCTACTGCTGTCTCGTCCATCCGTTTCTTGCATGCCATAAGGGCTAGCTAGATGGAGTCTGTGTGTGCAGGTTATTATACTGCTTGTGGCGGGTGTATCGAAGGAGGGTGTTAACCTAGATATCGGTTGGGGCATACGCTATTGAGGAATCTGTTTCAAGTACAGTGTTTATGTGTTAAAGTGAGGTGGTTTAGGCGGCAGAATGTTATGTCAGTGTTGTAGCTGATTGGTGTTAGCTTGATGGAACGTGATGTGGGTGGTCTGTGCGTGTCCACCAAGACTTAGAAGACCACGGAGGTGGTGAATAGAGTGTGACGGAGGACATGCGCAATGACTTCAAAATGAATGACAGCAATGATTGAAGAACCAAGGTCTGCTTAATAAGCAATCCCATATAAATGGGACTGCTAATGTTGTACCATAGATGAAGAAAAAATTGAAGTAGAAGAAGGGCATTCACTTTCTTCATAAGCTAAAAGCAGGTTTTACAAAGTCCTTTGTAGAAAAATCAGTCAGAATATCTGACACTCGTTTCTTTTTTAAGATACTTTCTGAATACATTAAAATTCAGAGCTAGCCTTAAATACGCACATGAAAAAAAAAAATCCTCGAGTAAAAAACTGGAAAACTATGGAACATGCACACGAGATTATTACAACATTGGCTGGATCAAAGAACTACTATGAAGACACAACATTCTCCTTGACAGCTGAACCGTCACCCCTCTGGCCACAGTCAAGTACGAGTTTCTTCGGTGAAATGTCTGCCTTGCCACTGATGCAGCACCCGTTCATTTCCTGCAAAAATAAACATGTCAAAGAATAAAAAATTACGCAGGAGCAGAACAGAAACTGGTGTACTAACTAGACACGCATGCAGGCAGAATAATCAGCGAGTTGCATCTCACGGAACTTCGTAATTCTGCGTTCAGCAGAACCTCGTAGTATGAGCTCAACCCTTCGTTGATCACGCGGGCTTTTTGTCACCCAAAAGTTCATCCATTGGTGGTTATTACTAAGGCCTACGGATCCTTATTATTATTATTATTATTATATTGAGTAGTTTAAGTCTCCGTCTCCACAGCAACGGCGATCTAACAGAGGAAGAAGCAAGGGACACATAGTGTGACGATAGATACGTGGAACCCNCCCCTGGGGGCGCTACTCCCCATAACATAGGATGGGCGAACCTAACTAACCTAGCCCTATGGACTATGGCCCATCCTATGCCCCCTGAGGGGGCCTACGGATCCTTGAATTATCTAAAATTTCATAGCAGGAAACCAACGCGGTGTAAGTACATTCCATGACGAAACTATTTTCGGGACAAAGAGCCCCGCACCACTTGCAGATCAAATAACGCCAAGTGTGGAGCACCTGTAACCAGGGTGGCACATCACGAGTTGTAGGATTTGTGGGCGCATGGAGTAAGACAGCTGCAAGTCCTTTGAGAAGTAGAATGAAACTGGTAGCCAGTCTTTTTTTTGTAGTTTTTTATTAAAGAATTGGTAGTCATAAAGAATCAGAGGTTACATGAAACTTGAGGTCAATGCGTTCGCAGCCCAAAGAAATTGCAGATACGTAGTTGTGTCTATGGAGTCTTGAGTTCAAGGAATTAAAGATGGTTCGTCTAAGTACAGTCGGACTAACCAATCCTGCTGGTAAGGTGAGACTACCGTACCAGTCAGTTACTTATTCTTCTAACTGAACATGCAATGCCATTTGCAATCTATCAAGTCTCGATACTCACCTACTAGTCAAGCAAAACACAGTCAGCGGTAAGTGAACAATAACATGACAACTAAGATAATATACATGCTGTTACGATATCCTAAAACGTCGGGTATTGAAGTACATATTGAATGTATGTTTATAGGCATGCAAAAATAGAATTATTATTACTGAATTTACTTACTGTTCTTATGTGGCAAAAAAAACATTCAATGAAGTTTCAATAATAAGTGTCAAAAATCAATTAAATAGAAGTTGCAGGTATGGGCGCTCAAGAGAAGTAGCTACATACTTAATAGTGGGTGATATATTGAGCATGGAATGAAAATTAGCAAGCGTAAGCAATAGCCGTTAGACGAAGATTGTGTTAGTATTAGTAGTTTTTACTAGCGCTTCAGTGGCACACAGCCTATATCGCGCTGAAATATTCCTGTGTTTAACCACAGGCTCGTGCGTCGACTAGGGGGCGTTTTAAATTGACAATGATTTTTGTCTCGGCTTTTCTGCTGGGAGGTCTCAGAGTGGTCAGTGCGCTACAGACAAGAAAAAGGCGCAAGTTGTGTATCTCCAACCCCCGGGCGCGGCTGAACGCTTTCACTCAGCTACGCTGCACATGGGAAGGAAATGAAATACAACAAGGTAGAAGGCTAGCGGGAATAGATCAGCCACCTCCCGAAACAGAAGGGGAAGTATTGAGAGCCTACCTAACTTGAGAATAACCTCGTCAGCAGGAACTGCGACAAGTTGCTACATCCCCTGCGAAGAAGGCACTAGGGAACCTTGGGGTTGCGAGGCCCAAGAGTGAGTTAGATAGTCATGTAGGTACACTAAAGAAACCTTGGAGTAGTGAACATATATAATTGCAACGCATGGGAACAGGTTCAACAGTAATAGACTGTCAGAGATAATTGATATTATTTAGAGATTATCGCGAAGGGCAGTCTGCACAAATGTAACGCGTTAAATATTTCGGGCTATTATCACGGAATTTATGCATTCACAAGCAACAAGCAACGGGCCGCGTGCGTACAAGGGAGTGCAGTCCCGCCAAAACAAAGGATCTTAAGCCCCTATTACACGGGCGAACATTGTTCGACAAACAGGAGGAATTGCCTGGCGGGCAGCTAATTTCGCCCACTGAGCAGGCTGTTCGTTGCTGCCAGAGATTTGCTGTCACTGCGCAAACTTTGCCTCCAGAACAGCGGGCATTACCAGGCGAACATTCAATTTATTTGTTTTCAAACCTTTCAAATTGTTGCAAAATTATTTCAAACTAGTTGTAGTAGTTATACCACTACAAAACTTGTAGATTTTGCTTACTGTTTAATTATATTCAGATGAAAAGTGTGTAACTTAGAGCTGCCCGACTGACGTGACCTTGAGATTACACCATCTCGTGTACTAGCACCTCAATGTTCGGCGGGCATGTTCTCCGAGATGCTGCCCGCTGTTCGCCAGACATTGCCCGCCCGTGTAATAGGGCATTTATTAACTAGAGATAGGAATGGAGAGCCGTCATTGGTTTGGTCTGGTCACGTGATTAGTGACGACGCCGCTGTCAGTATTTGCAGTTCTTTCGGGTAGCTACATTGCTGGAGGACAACCGTATATAGGGAGGGGCTGAAGGAAGTAAGTCCGTGTGAAGATAGTTTGTCCGCGAGGGTGAACGTCGCATTTCTCCATGCAGTACCAGCTTGGGATTCGCTGGGGCATACAGTGGCGTGCAAAATGTAAGGAAAAACGATAAGAGTACAAGAAAATCGTTTATATTAACATGAAAAAAGTACAAGAGTTACAGCACACAGCTGTCCATTACAAATAACTCATTCCATTATTCAGTATTTTTATTTCAAAATTTGAGAGCACTACACTCACTGACTGCTGTGAACTCTTGACTACAAGATCTAATCAATTTTTTGAAAAAAGAGACGGTTAACGACTCCATAAAGCTTCACACTTGCCCCACCAAATTTCACTGTTTTCATTATACATTTCACGGATAGTCTCTCTCCTACTTTGTGCCTTAGATATGATTTCGCGTCAGATCCGACGACGTTAAACTTTCAGGGTTTCCAGCATTTGAAGAAATTAAAATTCCATCCTTCCATGAGAGAATTACAAAATTCTAGGATGAAAACTAATTGCATATTTTCAGCCAATCAAGAGAAGAGACCGGATTATTTGATGTAAACATTACACAAGTCCAAATAATTTTTGCTAGTACACACACATATTAAGTTAAAGATGCTAGAAGTATTGTACATATACAATATTTTGCATCATTTGGGACATCAACTTAAGGACATGACATTAATAACTGTAGAGTAAAATTGTCGCACTTGGTAGATTTGCGAGGGGGCCATGGGGGTAAAATTATAGATTGCTAACAGATTGTTCTAAAATATGCACAGGAGCTAGCTATAACTATTTTTGAAAAAGAAACACATTTTGCTCCTACAAATTCTTTGATTTAGGCGACCTTCAGCACAACTGTGCAGCACGCATCGTCTGTTGCGAGCGTGGGTATGCATATTTTGAAGTATTGTACTTCAACTTTTACACCATAATGTTAACTTAGGCCACATTATGGTGTAAAAAGAAAAAGCTCTGGAGGCAAGGGGTGCTACTCCCTTTCAGCTATTCAGTGAACTACAATCACAGACGTACACTAAAATGAGACCATACCCATATAGGTAGCTATATAATAATATTGTCTGCGTTCGAACATGAAATAAACATTTGTCTCTGTGGATGATCAAATTCTATGATTTTTCCAGGATTAGACAAATATGGTCTCTAATTCCAACACTTTTTGATGACTTAAGGCAACTACCTATTTTTATTTTCCCTGATTTTTTCAGGATTTCCAGGTATGGCTGGGAACCCTGAATGGATCAACACGTGTGGGAGCATTAAGTCGAGAAAGAACAGACCAAACATTACAAATAGAGTAGCCTACGAAAATTGGAGGAAGCAAATGTAGGGCATGAAAAGAAACTTCAAAAGAACTAAATACGGTAACTTATGGAGTCACTTGGAGTGCGCTACTCCCTATAACACGGTACATACCTTCAATGGAGAAGGTGCGGACTTCATTGGTGAATTCTGGTAGTAACACGCTCGGCACACAGCAATGTATTTATCACAGCCTCCGATCACTTCCACCTGAGCAAGGAAGCTTTGGTATAGAAAGCAGTCACGTTTAAAATTGCATACATTGCTAGGATCTCATAGATTATTATTTATAATAGTATTATCTACGTCAGTTTAAGCCTAATTCAGCATAAACTAGCTGTTCTAACTTCTAAGACAGGAAAAGGAAGAGACATACCTACAGTATGTCAAGAGAAATGAAGGAGGAGCCATGAATGAGAGCGCCCCCACACCGAATCATTACGCATGGGCGCAGAAAGTCCGGCAAATGGGAAAAACACAGGAAAGCATGAGGAGTACGAAATTTGAAGGAAGCAGAGTGGCATGGACAGTAGATGTCTCAAAGGTGAAACTATGGCAACCTATTGGATCCCCCTGGAGTTGCTGCTGCCTAACCCTGAGGCCCATTCTATGCTTCCTGACGGAATGGAGGAGAGATGTCGCGAAAGGCTTGTTAACCCTAGAGCCCCATCGTGTGGAGATCCTCACCCGGCTGAATGCTGTGATCATGGGACTCACACACATCCGCTGGCGGCAGCTGGTTCCGCTTCTCAGTAGCCTCCGTTGTTTTTGTGTGTGTCATGGTAGGCGGAGGGTGGGCGCTCTCACTCGGGGCATGGTATTTACCCCCGCTGGCAAATATTTGGGCTTTTGGGAGAATTTCACCCGACGATGTGGTGACTGTGAGACTTTTTACCAAGATGATATTCTGCCTACGCTGTAGTGACGGTGCCATTTTGTGAAATCTTATGTATTTTACTACACTAATGTGTGCCCTCAGTTTTTGAGTTATGCCTAGTAGTATACTGAATCTGTGCCTATTCTTAGTGCTGTTACTGACTCAATAGAGAACCTAACTAAAAATGACTAACTTTTACGATGAGCTTAGAAAACAACAACGCCAAAAAATAGTCCTACTCTTGGAGACTTTTCCTGTTGAGGTAATTACTTGGATCCTCACCTCAATTGGATTGCAGCGCTCCACTGCCAGTGGGAGCTGTACGAGTGACTCGTACAAATTTAGAATACTAGGTACAATTTAGAAGCGAATGAGTTATTTTTTCACTGTCTATTGTGTAATAAACCATAACTGATGTATAGTATAGTTCTCGATATTTCAAATACGGGTTAAATTCTCCCGGCAGTGTGGCTAATGTTACTCAAAATGGACGATGGGGTTCTAGGGTTAAGAAAGAGATACCGTAACCTAAAAGGGACCTCCTGGGGGCACAGCACCACATAACATGCGCTGGGTGACCTTGACTAACCTCACCATATGGCCTAGGATCCATCCTATGTCCTCCGAGTCTGCGGCTAAAAATTTCATTAAATCAATCTATTAGATGAGGGCTATTACGGCATCACAATAGAGACAAAAGCTGCACCCACAAGCTCTCTCAGCTGTTGATCACTTTGTAACTGTAAAGGGAAACTTTCACCAAACTGACGGGGAAAATATTCCCATAATCCCAAACTTCATTGCGATGGTGAAGAGCATGGTAGCTCTGTGACCTTCGAAGATCAGCTATGACAACAGTATCGCTCTTTAATGAAATAAATAAAAGCATGGTAGCTCAACACTAGGAATATCTTCCTATATAAATTTAATGCAAGGGTAACGATGGTGAATTGAATGTTATTGAAGCCAGGAAATATCAGCACCAGCTTGTATATAACCAGGGTTGGAGTTCCAGTAGGGAGGTGTTTCAGTGCGCACTGTCAAGTCCTCTGCTGGACAAAAAGTCCACTTTGGATCCACTAATGTCCAACTTCCCATGCAACCATAGCAGCTATCGATCGTGCTTGCGTGCATGCACGATCGTCTCTTGGATTGAGATTCATGCCCTCCTTATTTCTCTTCTTTTTTCCTCAGTCATCAATATGCTACTGACATAGGTAATGGCAATAGCCCATAGAGGGCCGGGGCATAAGTGTCGGTGTCTCTTCGGGAATGGGCCTGTTGGTCCGTCTACTGCCGCCTATCTGATTCAATCGACTACTCACGGCAGTCTCCTGTGTCGTTCTCTTGGTATACGACGCCTCCTGATAGCAGCGCATGCACACAGCCGTGAGTTTGATGACACTCTCAGCAAGCGGCACCAGTTGCAGGATGTTGCCGAAGCCTTGCCGCAAGTAAGTGCCATCAAGGGCAGCAACAATCACAACCTTGCCTTTGTTTGCCATGGTCTCGGCAAATTCAACTGTATCTGGGAACTGGGACAATAATTATATTAGTAATGCACATGACGTGAGGGTAAACTGCATGCTCTAAAAATAGTTTTTTAGAGCTAAGCACCGTACATACAATTTTGGAGAAAAACGAGTGATGTGAATTTGCAACGCATATTGCGATATGGGGCATAGGAAAAGTAGTGATTCTTCGCTTTTATCTTTGAGAGAAGATGCTTTTTATTAAAGTACCTAGGGCCAATGTCATGGTCTTATGGCCTACCATTGAATATTCAATATTGACTTTCGGCCGAGTTTTCAAAGATGGCCACTCAAGTCAGAGAATTTGGGCTTGTCTACAGCTAGCTACAGAAAGCCACACCAAGCGGAAGAGCTAAAACAAACACAACATAACAGACTGACTCGTATTTATGCTTGACTTGTTCATTAGTTCATCATTCCATTTCAGTCATGCTTGAAGGATTCTCATCCTGTGGCTGGAATACCTAAGGAAATAAAATTTGGATGCGGCAGAAGTAGCATTTTTACAGCCGGTCTAACACTATCTTGTACACTGGTGAGAAACGGAATATGCATTGAAGACAGTCGTTGGCTAGTTCACAGCTTAGACAAGAAGGTATTTCCTCTGCTATATGAATCTAGGATCAAGCAGAATCATGATTACTGTCAAGAATAATAAATAGCTGTCCTTTTCTGATAGTTGAACTGACATTTCCTTCCACTAGTACCTCAATACTTCGTTCAATTAAAATTCTGCAATGCATCTGTAACTACTGCCCACATCTACTACGTCAAAATGTATTTACAGTACTGCTGCTGCCGACTCAAACTAAGCAGTGTAGTTAAGAATAGATTTGGCTGGTTTAAACCAAATAAAAAACCATGATTTAAACCAACCAACTAAACCATGTTTTTTTTTTTGTTTGTTTTTATTTGATTTGCTTTTTATTCATAAATACGGTATTGCAAAATGAACAGTTTTACTACAAGAAATTATTAAATTTTGCTTATACAACTGAAAGGATGAGTACCTAAATATCTTTCTGTTTAGGAATCAATTCGACTGTTTGGACACTTAGGGGTTAACTACTGCTTATGTTTAATAAAAAACCCATAAACTCTTGAATTTTGGGTTATTTCCTTTTAGAGATGCATTTCTAATTATATTCTGATGTGCTAGCAGTCACTGAAAATTAGAAGTAGTAGATAAAGTTGCTATTAGATAGCTAGTGATCTCATGAGAAGGATGTAGGAATACAGCTATTTCATTTTCTTAATTCATTATTCTGTGTTTAATTAGCTAGTAGCTAGCTAATTCTGTTTAAATTTTATTTGTAATGAACTGTTTTTTTTTTCAAGTTATTCAATGGATTTTATACTGCAATAATTATAAATCATAGCTTCCTGCAGTTTGGATATTAAATATAACACAACAAATAGGTACAGGTACGCTGCCAACTGCTCGTTCTCAAGTTACCCATTTCCTTAAAATCATTCTACAATAGGAAGTTGGAATGAAGGGACTAAGATAGTTATGATAAGCTTACTATATGTTTACAAAGCAGAAAACCCATTAAATGTTGGATATTCCTAGAACTACAAAAAACTAGCAATATATAAAAAACAAACCAAAAAAATTTTTTGTTTCAACTAAAAAAAAACAAGGCTATTGGTTTAAACAAGCAAAAAAACATAGTTTATGTCAACTCTGGTAAATATCATGGTAGATGCACAACTGTGTTTACAGGGATATTTTTTTGATGAGTTTGTCACCAAGATAACTCAAAAAATTAAGGATTTTTTTTTCACAAAATTGACATGGATCGTTAAGTATGCTAAAATGAACAGATGATTAATTTTAGTTAGGTTCCATTCAGCTATCTTTTTCTTTTCTTGGTAGCATAACTCAAAAGCTATCGACCAATCTTCATGAAATTTGCAGGAGTTATCTCCTGATCCATTCGTCTATAATAGTTTTTTCCTTTTAATATCAGTAACATAACTAAAAAAGTTGCAAATGGATCTTCATGAAACTTGTAGGAATTGTTAGTCTACTAATGTTAAAAGATACAAACTACCAAATTTTGGTGACGATCAGTTAGTCCATTTGTGTGCTCATTCTATTAATGTTTGTAAGAACATTTCAAAAAGTTACAAAAAGATTTTCAACAAAATTACAGACGCTATTATTACCATCAAGAGGCACAAGCAACCAAGTTTTGGAGACAATATGAAGAAATTCTACTTTCAAGACTGATTTGAAGTTTTTGGTAGCAGGGCCTCGCTTGGCGATGGTACGTGGCGCTCCCAGGGTGCTCTACTGTAGCTATATTATATATGTTGTTTAAGCCTAATTAACCATAACCTAGTTATAACATATGACCCATCCTATGGCCTATGAAGGTTAGTTATAATTAGGAAGTTTGGGCCTTCGTTTCTGAGCAGAACTACATCACAGAGGAAAGAGCAAGGGATATATAGTATGCCAAGAGAAACGGAGATCCACGCACGAAAGTGTTCCCACACAGGATCAACGCGCATGTGAACAGCAAGTCGGGAAAGAAGAGGAAGAACAGAATAAAGCACGAGCAAGTAGGAGTATGAAATCGGGAAGGAAGCAAAGTGGGCACGAAAGAGAAACGTCCCAAAGCCCTAGCTAATGGCTGAGGTAACCTACACGGTCTCCTGAGGTTACCTGGCCCCATAGCATAGGATGGACGAACCTAAACTATCCTAACCCTATGGCCCTGAGGGGAGCCCATGAAGGGGTTTGCAGGGACACAACAATGTCAATGCCACACACACATACACACAGTCAGCAGCATTGCCCATGGTCTAAGAGGCACTGACTGGCAGGGCATGGATACAAAAGTAGCGCCACACACTGTTGCTAACGCTTTTGAGATTGCTTCAGCAGGTTGTCAACAATCGTTCATGTAGCTACTTAAGGCAAAGGTAAAGTCAACTTGACCGTACACCAACTGGGAAACCCACATGCACTGATTTGTGCTGCAGATATAGACCAACAGGCCCCATAGGAGCATACAGCTGCAGTCGACCATAGATTGTCTAGAGCAATGGCGCCAGTGGCGGAAGACTCCAGGCAACAATATCTGCAACGCCTCAACTCTCCCTATTGCAGGGAAAGTCAATTAACCCGTAGGTAGCAGCATGAAGACCGTATGCTGACCGATCACATCAAGCTCCGCCAAGAAGATGTCCAGCTAGGATCGGGGCATGAACCACCGGCCTTGAGAGTCAAAGTCAGACGCCTCAAGTCTGCCGCTACTGTGGGTCTACTGCTACTCAATAGGGTTAAAAGAGGTGCATGGACACACCCTTATAATGACAGTGATTTTGCCTATTGACAGCTGTAGCTGACACAGTCAGGACTGGCCCATTGGCTTAGTTTCACAGTCTTTCAAGGCTGCCCAGAAAAGGTAGAGGAATTTTGATGAATACATTAAGAAAAACATCACCATTGGCAGGAATAAAAATTGCTACACAAAAAGAACAGCTGGCAAAGAACTAAGCATAGGCTAAGTTGAGAAAAAACAAACTGATTACAACGCCCAGAAATAAGGTCTAGATTCAGTAATACAGAGCAGTAGGGTACAAATGATACTCACAAACTGGCCTTCATCAATGCCAATAATAGTGTAATCTTCAGCAATTTTGGAGAGGCCTCCTAAGGCTGTGGTTGCAACGGCTGCGTAAGTCTGATGATCATGTGTGGCCAATTTTTCATTGTCATATCTGCAGATTCCAAATAGAGTTAATTGCCATCAGGAAGGAAGGAAAACATTAGCCAAGAGCAAACTAGAACTTTGACGTGGCTTGTTTCTGAACAGCATTCAATGGAATCAACCGACATTTTATTGAGGTGGGTCCCTGTCAGGCACAAAGTGAAGCGCAATCTGAATCTAAAAGCTCGTAGGTATATGCAAAAATATTAGTGGTGCAAATTTCAAAAGACTTCTTACTTAGAATATCACTCTGGTCCAAAGTGCACACAGTAAAACACCTCTTGCAATATTGAGCTATTTATTAAGCTGATACAGTGACTGAGAAACGTTCTATTAGAATACCCTCGATGATAGGTCAGAGCAGTATTCAAAAACTGCAGGAACTGGTATAAAAAATTTGTTATTTTAGCTGGATTCAGGGGTCTCAGAGAAGCTCTCCAAAAACGGAGACAGCAGAGCATATAAGAGGAGCGCGCGCTCAAACTTCCAGTTCCGAGGAAGAAAAAGGTTTTTTTTTTTTGCAATCAAGCTGGGGGAGGAGGATGGAGGCCGAATGTTTCTCGATCACTGTCGCTACATAAATAGCTCTTTATCGCCAGAGGAGTTTTATGTACTAGCTGTGAAGTGACCAAGAAACGTTCTATTAGGAAACACAGGACAGTGCATAGCGCAGATACGAACACAGAAGGCAGGAGGCTGGTTGATTGCTGGAGAGCAAGCTAAAATGTAACTAAGCAACTTTTTTTGATTGGTATGGAAATTCCATTCTAATCGTAGGATAGTCAGCACTGTCATGTTGGAAGACGGTAATGGATAGGTCGCTACTTAAGGAAATTAAACAACTGTAGACATACTGTACGTGGGAGATCACGTACAATCGTAAACCATGATAAACGGTGTAACTGAAGAAACACAAAAGGTCTAGTCTAGAGTATTTTTCGGCCCATAAAGATGTTTGTTGATAAGGCCTAATACACTGAAAGGTAATCCTCAGACTTGACACATTTTCTTATAGGCTACTAGATGGCTACGAAGGAGATAACAAAATGTAAAAAATTATTATTAAAGATAAAGAGTAATCCTTGTCTAGAAGCATTACCCTATCTTGTACTAGAAGGTTACTGAGAAGCTACTAAACATGAACAAGCTAAATTTAAATTGTAAACCTTTTAAGGTTAAGGCTTAAAAAAACTCCTGTTGGGAAGGGTTCTGGAAGAGACAGCAGCAATGCAGATTGGAGTGACCTTTCAAAGGAACTAAATATTTCCTAATAAAAGTAGTGGCTGAGGGCCAAAACATGTTTTGGGTGATCTCAGGGGGATGCGGTGGACCCAACCTAAGGATGCACCTATCTTCATATACAGTAAAACCCCTTAATTCGCACAGCACGGGGGGAAGGGGGTGACGGATTAGCGAGGATTTCGGATTACCGGGGTACTTACAAATCCGAAAAAAACTTTATTCCGCACTAATACGGATTATAGAGAGATTGTTTGT
>LQNS02278174.1:9415896-9428132 GCA_001587735.2 Parhyale hawaiensis
ATGAGAAGTGCCTTGCACGGATTACAGAGGTATTTGTAGGAACTCCGTACTTTACCCCATTAATCCGAAAAATGCTCACTTGTTCAGATAGCATTTCGAACAGTAATGAGATGTTCGGATTAGGGAAGGTTTCGGATTACATAAATATTATAAATATTGAGGTGCGGATTAGAGGGGATTTACTGTATTCATATATTTCTTTGTTTTTGGGTTAATGAACACTGAGTCCAAACCCCAAGCATCATAAGAGATGAAGCCAGTAACTAAGAGTGTCCACAGGGCAGAGTCTGTGGGGGTGTAGAGTTATCGGTAAGCAGGGCCTTGGGAGCGTGATGCCGAAACATATTGTGGCAGGGGAAGGGTCCACCACAATATGCCCCTGAGGGCGGATGGTGGTGAAAATGGTGGCGTTACGGGACATAGCCGCCAGTTCTGATACCCTATTTCTAGTGACAAGGGCGACCAAAAACAGGGTTTCCATGATCAGGTGATTGGGAGATGCCCTGGCATTGGAAAATCAAGGTTGTTCAATCATCAAAAGAACCTTGTTAGGCCTCCACGCCAGAACCAGCTTTTGAGAGGGTGGGTACTGAACGAATTGAGCGCGGGCAAGAAATGAGAGTACTCTATCCTCCATTATGATGGCAAAGCCGTGGAGAAGAGGAAGGTGTAGGGTGTTGCGGTACACCAGGATTATCTTCGGGTTTAGATTTCAAACATCTGCTAAGTGAACAAAGTCTTGTAGGATCAATCCTTTTGAAATGGACAAGGTAGGATGCTTCATCAGGAATGACTGAAAATCAGCCCAGCAAATGGTAGCTATTTGTTAAAGGTGGTCTGGCGACAAGAGCGGATCAGGGTTGCTCAACAGTTTCTGGGTAGAGAAGGGTAAAGATATTGTAGAGAGGCTTTCCATTTGTTTTAATTGTTTGTTTGCTTTGTTTCAGCTTGCAGTTTTCTTGGTAAAATAAATCACTTTTAATGTTTCACTGCTTGCCACAAGTTTTATTTTTGCTAGTCATCCATGCAATAGTGCTTTTGCTGGTGTCCTGCATTTCTCTTCCAGCTTGGTTTCCTGCTGTTGCTTGCTGCCTGCATGAGCCCTGCTACCCTGGTTTCCTGCCTAACTAGCTGCTGCCATCAACCTTCCTGGTGGTAAGTTCTTTACTTGCCAGCGCTCAAGTGTTCTCAATATCTTTGCTTCTTGTTGGTTGTGTTGCTATTTATTTTCATCAATTTCCTTGCTTGTCTGATTTTGTTAGGTTGCACTCTGTGCGTTATTCTGCCAGTGATTTGCTTAGTGGATTATGTTATTGTTATTATTTCATTCCACATCAGTTTATGCTTCAGGACTTTAATTTGGTTTGTGCTTCAATCCTTTATTTTGCTTTGATTCATTTTTGCTTTTATTCAGTTTTGCATTGAGCTTATTATTTCACTTTTATTTAACATTTATTTCTTTATATTGTGGGTAGGTTAGTTATTATTGCATTATTCTTTATAGGAGCGGTCAAATTGGGCCGCAGCGTCTGCTTGCTTGTTCTGACGGCCTGACATCACCTCAGACCTGTTTAATACTACTAGCTACTACGCATCCATCAACTACTCGAATCACCTTAACAATCTTACTTGTACAACGACCATCACCACGACCCATAACGTTTTGGGACTTGTAAATCCATTGTATAACTGTGTTTGGTTCCGAGTTTAGTGTTATAATTATTTCTTGAGTTCTTTCCCACTTTGTAGCATCCGCCGGTGTTCATTTCAATTTTCTTCACCTGTGAACGAGAGCAGCATCAGTTAAATCCAATACTCGATTTCCATGGGCCATGGTCTATGCCCCATCCTGTGCCCCCCCCCCCCCAAGAGGTGAGCTATGGTACTTCATTCCAACTCCTGGGACCAGCAGGTGTCCAACTCCACCCAAAACTCTCTGCAACACATAACTAGCTAACAGCTGAACAAATCTACCTGAGCTCATACTATGTGTAATTCCATGCCTCAAAGAGGGGTTCACAATATTAGTAAATTGCAATAGCTACCTACCTATAAAACATGGTGGGAATTAAGTGGCTTGGCATCATAATCCAACCTACCTTACATCTTTGGCATACTTGACAACAAGACATTTGTGCTTGGCAATCTGGTAGCGTTTCAGTCGTCTCATGAGCTCAGTTGTCTTGCCAGAGAACATTGGCCCAAAAATGATCTGAAAAGAAAATGAGAATTATACAAAACTGCAACAGTATTGGCTACTAGACAATGCTAACCGATTGATGAGGAGTTCAGTTGTATAGGTAACCAGATTTACAGTAGCTACTGTCCAAAACTAAGAGACAAATTTTCAAAATGCCGTAGGTAACTTTTTCTAACCATGCAAGGTACACCTTCTTCTGCACACTACTAGCCAGTAAGATGTTGATTATTCTGTTAAAATTTGAGACATGTTTGTAGGATAATAAAGTTATGAATGAAAAGCTTTACTATTGACATTTATAACGTCCAGAAACTAAGGGACAAACAACAAAAATGCATTTAACTCAATATTTTGCTAGAAATATTTACCAAAATGGTGGTGAACAATCAATATTTGGTAAATAGTCCCTTGCTTTCGATTACAGCTGCACATTGTTGACTACATGACCAAATGAGACCAACAATGAACAGTAATTTTTACTTATTCCTTTCGAAGTTTCATCCAAAGATATTCCGTATTGATAGGGTTTCTTGCCATAATTTTCACCCCTAGTGTTTTCCAAAAATTCTCAATTGGAATTAGGTCAAGACTTCGTGGTGGCCAATCCATAACTTCAAGATCTTGCTGCCCAAGGTATTATTATTAAAACTTCACGCTTGAGCTCCCACGGACAGGTAATACTACCCAAATGAAACATCTTGAAACACCAGGAAGCCCAAATCGCTGCTAAAGGAAATTGAGCAAAAAAACATTAATAGCTGACTTAAACACCTGCAGGCCAATACAACCATAAGCCGACGCCGGCAAGAAATTCCAAATCTCAGCTGACCAGGGCACGAAGCACCGTCAGAACTGATTAGTTCGACATCTGACAGCGTCCAAAGTGAAAGAGTGCGCTCCGCACGCAGCACGAGTCTCTCTCTCTCTCTCAAAAACCTTGAGGTCAGGGAGAGAAGAATGCAATCAATGCCTCTCATTATTGTATGCTTTATAAAACATAGCTACATAGCTCTGCGACTCTTCTCCTGTGGGACAGGTTCACTAGATCATTATCAGCACACAGCCTGCTGGCTAAATTAACAAGTCTGTCTAACAGATGCAATTGAGTGTCAGCAGATGAAGCCCATACTGGTGAGCAATACTACAACACAGGCAGCAAAAACGCATAAAACATCTACGGGCAACGTGACTTATCACCAAACACGGAATTCACCTTACGCAGGAGTCCAATCTTAGAGGAAGGTAACTCATGCCTTGCCACCAGGCAAAGGCAATGACTGTCTTTGCCTGGTGGCAGGGGGCATTGTCTTGGATGAAGATATGGTTGGGGACACCTGAGTTTACAATATTAGGCATGGCAATACTTTTCAACTGATTTTTATACACCTGAGGATTCACACGGGTTTGCAAACGAATGAGAGGCAATGTCCCTTGACTTGAGAACATACCGAAGACCATCACGCTCCCACCGCCAAACTTCAGTCTTCTTAGTACACTTTACACTCAATTTTTAACCTTTATGTCTTCTAAGAAAGTTCTTACCATCATTACCAAACAAACTGAACTTACTTTCATCACTGAAAAACACTCTAACCCTAATTGGAAGTAATTTCACAGGACCAGTTAACATGCTTGTTTGAAAACTCTGATCTCTTTTTCCAGTTCTTGGCACTCACAAGTGGTTTCTTCACTGGACGTCTTGCAAATAACCCTATTTCTTGAAGGCGCCAAGGAACAGTTGATGCAAGACGTTCATACATGTGTCATTCATTTCCATACTTATCGCAGCTGAGGACTCGAAACAATCCTTGAAAGACGTACGCTTGACTGTCCTTTCTAACTTACGTCTTATGGGGCCTGTCTGCTTTTTTAAGGGCACCAATGCAGCCAGTTTCATCGTACGACTTCACGATTCTGTCCACAACACTTTTTGAACAGCTTACCTTCTCATAAATTTTTTTAACAGTGAAATTATTCCTGTGCAACTTGATATCTTGTCGCGGGATATAATCAACTTTCTGTCGTGGTGCCATCATGTAATGAAGAGCAATGTTTACATAGGCTATGGCAGTGTCAAACTTTGTCTTTGATGTAAATAAAGAAATACAGACTGAAGAAGAGATTAACTAAATTTTTCTTTTTTTGTCCCTTAGTTTTGGACGTTATAAATTTAAAGAGAGAAGCTTTTTGTTTATAACTTTTTATTATCCTTCATACACGTCTCAAATTTCAACAAAATAATTGACATCTTGCAGCTAATAGTGAGGAAAAGATGAAGTACCTGGCATGGTTAGAAATGAAAGTTATGCCGTTTTGAAAATTTGTCCCCTAGTTTTGGATGGTACTGTATAGGCTAGTTATATTCTAGGTTGAGGAGTTTAACAGTCCACTTCCAACTCCAACCCCAGGATACAACCAGTTTCTGATTGCAACTCTTGACACAAAACTATAAAACCATTGGACTGACCTCACTCCAGCACCATGAAGGTTAGTATCCAATTTGGACTCACTACATCCAAAAAATGACTGATTCTGCAGATTACAACCCTGGTTACTTAATTGCAATGTTGAAGTCACTTCCACTTGCACATTCACAACAGTGATAATCTTGATACCTAGAAGCTTCACTACAGGGTGGTTAATGAAGAAAAAAATTCATTTTAAAAACACATTAGTCAGCAGATGAGAGACTTGAGAGTAGCTACACAAATGCATGGCATAAAAAATTAAAAACTAGAATAGATACCTAGATACATGGTGAACTTACCCATTGAAACTTTGAAGGAAAGGGCCTCCAAAATTATTTTCACACAGTTTAAATTTGCAAAGAATATCAATGTGCACACAAAAAGTAGCAGCTCAATTCAGAGCTGACCTTCAAGAAAGCAACAAAGGCACTTGTTTCAAATGCACAAGGCACATATCCCAACTCTGTATTTCTCATCGACTTGTAGCACAACAAATATTACTCCAGCAAGATTTTCACAATAAAAAATAAATATGACAGCAAAAGGGTTCTTGTAACAACAGTGACAAAGCACAAATACTTTTCAGAGTTCATTTTTTCCACATGCAACTTTGCAACAAACACAAAAATCCAAGTCTACAAATACCCAATAACAAAAAAAGCACTCTGGTAGCGACACATCCCCTATCTGCAGGATGACCACATAAGCTTAACTTCTATTTGGCAGTTCAACAAACCAAAGTAACACCAAATTTCAAGAGCAATCATCCAGCGAGTGACGCAACATTTCCACAGCAGCAAGGTAACCACACTCACGAGCCACATCTTCTGGCGTTTGCCCGCTGTTGTTCATCAATGTGACATCAGCTTCTTGATTCAGTAACAACTGCAACAGACGAGCATTGCCCGTGGCAGCTGCCAAATGGAGTGCAGTGTTACCAAGGCCATCTATTGCATCCACGAAAGCTCCAGATTGCAGCAACGCCTCAGCAACATGAAGATTACCAGACTCGCACGCAAAATGTAAAGCTGTAGCACAACCACAACATTGCCCACTGAAGAGATTGGGATCACACTGATGAAGTAGTAAGGTCTTTACAAAGTCCAGCAAGCCCTGACTGGCAGCAACATGGAGGACGCCAAGGCCCTCAGAACCAACTGCATTCATGAGATTGCAAGGAACAAAGTTATCCATTAATGGAGAGGCATCCAAACACTGAGGACACTGACATAGTGGATGGCATAATGTTGCTGATTTTGTCTCATTGGCACAAAGCATGTTTGGAAGTGATAACAGTTTAGAAGCTCTTGCAATATCCCTGCTCTGTACAGCTTCAATTACTTCACTAAGCTGTCTTGCTTCTCTGGAAGATAATGCCTGAGTATGTGGGTTTCTCTTTAGCTGAGGATTATTTGAAGGGCTGTTTAATTTAGGGCAAGCTGAAGATCTTGAAATGTGACCAGTATTAGAGCCAGGGCTGTTCTGGGAAACACATCCACTGTCAGCACTAAGTCTTTTATCCTCCAAGTGCCCAGTGCTTGCAGGGTTATTAGAGCCATACATTTTGTGAGCTTCAACAATCATCTTTCCAAGACCTATATTATGACACACATCAGCAGGTGTATATCCAAATTTATTCTTCACCATTATGTTGTGATTCCCTTCTTTGATTTGTTCTAGCAGCACTTGAACACATTCTTTGAAGCCCCACTTGGCAGCAAAATGAAGGGGTGTATCACCAGCCTCATTACAAGGATGGCAGTCAATAGAGCTGTGCAGCTCTGAATAAAACAGCAAAGCCTTCACACAACCACTGTGACCATTCTCGGCAGCAAGGTGTAGAGGTGTGTTGCCTTGGTTGTTCGCAATATCTACATTGGCCTCTCCATGCAAGAGCAGTAGAACACAATTTTTGTGCCCTTTCATAGCAGCAAAATGCAGAGCAGTATTTCCAAGTTTATCTTTCGCATTAATGTCAACCCCCTGAGTTAAAAGAAACTTTATGACTTTTGGGCAACCATAAATGCAAGCAATGTGAAGCCCAGTATGGCCATCATCATTGGTTGTTAATCTAGAGATGATGCGAGAACTCTCTGAATTTTCATTTTTACTGCCTACACATTTGGAGCAGCTGCACAATGGATGGCACTGTTTTGTTTCTGTGGAATGATCAGCAACAGAAGCATCCTCTCTGAATAAAGTTATTAATTCTGGAATGTTGCTCTCTTTGATGCACTGAAAGTAGTGTGCCTTTTCTCCAGAGCCACAACATAATTGCAAGTGCTGCATTTCAGTCCTCAAAAGATACAGCCCTGAATCCTCCACATCTGTATCATCGCTAGTCTTTCTAAAGAACAGGCCACCTGAGCTAATGAACTGCAGCACTGCTTCAAGAGATGTTATATAATAATCAGCTTCTGATGAGAGATGATCCTCTCCATTAATGTGAAAGTGTTTCAAAAACATGAGATGAGCATACCAGTTAGGCATGGAAGCCTTTGCTACAACATATGATAAATATGGCAGTATTTCATCAGAAGAAAGGCAATGTTTTTTTGCAGTAAACCTCGTTATAACTTTCTTCATACACTCTGTTTTATCAATGTAAGTCTGGAATTTGAAGAAGGCCTTTACTTCTCTTACCACACAAGAAAGATCTTCTCCACTGGAATTGATATCCAAATCATCTACAGTAATAGCAGCGGCATTGCAGACTTGCATATTAAGAGAAGCATCATTTTCTGATGCTAATACATTCAAGGCACAGATGAGGGCAGGGAACATCTTATGTTGCAGGTATGTTACAACAGCAAGTTCTAAAACTTTCTTATAGTAAGGATCACTTGCAATTTTCTCACACAGACTAACTTGGCTCATCATCATGCTGCAACCCAGCTGATATGCATTACTGACATGTTCCTTCAAGTGATCAAGACTATGCGAATGGCTGCATTTATTACTGGTGTCTTGAGCCAAGGCATCTACCTTCCGCATTACACCAAAATTTTGCAGACCTTGGCACAAAAAATGCACAGCATCACTAATGGATAAAATACAAGGCAACAAATCAACAGGCTTATCCCAAAACAAAGGACTTTCAAGGCACATTAGTTTATACTTCCCCACATTATCATAGAGAACTTCAGAGAAGAGGACTGACACTTTCCTTTTAGCCTCTCCTTTGTCATGGACTTCTTCATCAGTAATGAAAGAGTCTCTGTGAAAAATGACCTTCTGGTCAGTAAGAGTTGTGTAGATATCATCATTGTGGTCGTCTGGCACAAGCGTATGCTTCAGGACATCCAGCTGGGAAAATGTGGACTGTAGAACAGTGGATCTTCTTGGAATACAGAGCAGCCAGTTTTCTTCAGCAACTCTTGTCAACATTGGTGCATGATTTTCCTTAACAAATTTGAAGAAAGGGTTATCTCTAAGATTTTCATCATACCTGGCCATGATTTTATAATTGGCCTCTTATTACGCGTTATGAGATGAAATATATAAGTATAGAGCTACCTGTAGAATAAACAAAAGAAACTCAGCATTAAATTCTGAAATAAAAAACCAATTACATTTGCCCACCAATTGCAAAGTCAGCAAATTTAGTAAAATTGTAGGCCATGTTTCACAACCTAGAACAATTGGTTAGCTAATACCACCCTTGAAGAGTTGGCTCAAGTCCAATTCTGACTCTTGGTCCTCCAGTGTTCACAAGTAGGAGACTGACTCAGCTTCCTTAATACAATTATGCAACAAAGGTGGAAGAGTTGGATGTTTGAATTCCAACTCCAACTCCTAGCCGTCCAATTTTCAGACTCAGACTCCCGGTCCTCAAGTTTCTTCAACTCCCAGTCAAAGATTCCAAATCATTGATGCAATTCGCATTTAATGAGACCATTAATTTTGTCTAACTGCTTTTCACCAAAATAGGCCTATACATACACATTGAGCTGATGAGAGTATTCTTGTTACATTTACAATAATATTGGGAATATTAACCATTTGGGTCATTAAATTATCATTTAGCTACCTAGCTATTTATATTTCATTCCTATTATCAAAAAATTTGTTTATGCAGGCTATGTCCAGACAACCAAAAATGTACAACAGCTTAAACTTACTAAAATATCTAGCAGCTTAGGATAAGTGGCCCTAAAGAGACACACTGACCCAATGGAGACGTAGCTACCACGGTAAAAAAGCTATGGCGCGGCAGCCAGACGCTGCAAGAAATGTCCAATACCTGCGAAAGAAGGCGTAATATGTCTCCTATACACCTACCAAAAATTATGTGTGATTGGACATTTCTTACAATGTCCAATCACTGCACAGCCCTCCTCACCACAGCAGGTGCATCTCCATTGAGCCAGTGCATCTCCTTCAGGGCCCCTTACCATAAGCTTAGTAAAATTTTCAGATAGCATTTACATTGGAATTTATTCCTCACACCTCATGGGACTGAAATTTATAGTTACATCATTAGGGATATAAAATTTTTAAAATTTATAATTCATAAAAAAATGCCATCTAAAAAACTGTTGATTTACATTGTAATAGGGAGGCTACATTTAATGAATTCATCACAGTCATAGAGTGACTTTCTAAGTCAGCTTGGTCATCAGTGATGGTTGGCCTTACTACATTTTATGTTCCCAATTTGCTGTATTACTGTGTTGATGGAAGCAGGCTGTTCAGTGTTTGAGCATGCCACGCAGTTATCCTTTTGAGAGGTGTCAGCAAGGGCTCAGTGCTTAGCCATTAAATGAGTGGGCAGCTGGATCCTCATCCTTCCTTGATATGAGATGGTTATTGGGTACAGTCTATGCTGATACCTCTTTTTTGTATGTTCCAGCATAAAAGATATATAAAAGAGTAACTAGATACCTAGTGCATAAAAGATACCATCAATTAAATTTGGTAAGTGATGAGTCTTGAGATCAATCTATTTTATCTTGAGATCAATTACCACAATAAAACTCGACTGATCCGTAGACTACTTCAAAATGAAAGTTTTTACATCCAAAGAGACTACTGAAGTTAAATAGTGTTATCACAAGTGGCTGGACCCAGCTGACTCACAATTTAGAGTTAGAGTGGAGTCATTTTCATAATGTGAAAGCATGATTATTTACACCCCAAGGGGTTGACCCAGTTGCTTACCACAGCAATTGTGGTGCCAGGTCACACTCACAACTCCTTCCAAAGTTAGGTATCTCCACCTCTTCCCTCTCTAATCGTAAAATAGGTGACCTGGCCTGTAATTAGGCTCATTTCATTCTCATGTTTAGCCTGCGCTGCCGCAGTGTCATCTTGTGGGGAAACCGTGAACCCGCAGCTGTCTTCTTGGAAGGACACCTAGCAGCCACAGCCTATTCACGGACTTGTGTAGCTTATATCACGAAAACTAAATACTCGAACACAAAAATGAGCGAGGTTTAGGAAAGGGCAAGTGTGTGCCTACCAACCACGTATGTTTCATATCTGTACAGTCAAACCAAGTTTACCCGGACATCTCGGGGCGAGGGCCAGTCTGGGAAATCGGGCTTTTTTCTAGGAACAAAGAACCTCAAATACCAGGACTTTTTCTGGACACTTTATAGACATTTTCCGGTCCTTTTCCGAACATGTTCCAGCCACACGAAATCACTCCCTACCACCCTTCAGGCCCAATACAGTTATGTTTACCTATCGTTTTCGCACCAGGTGACAAGTGTAAGTACATACATAGCCTATACATGCTGCTATGTACACTGCACAGTATGTATGTACTGTACAGTACAGCACCTCTAATACTGTAATTCAAAACTAGAGAAACACTGTATGTTACAGTATAGGTCATAAGTACTAACTGTACTTACTGAACAGCTATTAGTACTGTACTAGTACTATTAATACCGTACTGTATGTATAAGGAGCCCGTCGTAACTGCAGCCTAGCATACCCACCCTAACCCATCACATAGGGTAGAGGCGTTAGTCTCCGATCAATTTTTGTAAGAAAAAGATTTCCGCGCCTTATAATTCCCATAAAAATGATGATAACTCAGAATTGTTATATATTAAAAGAGCATGAATTGAACTTTCATTTGAGAGTAAGTACATTATTCCATAATTAATATATATATTTTTTGTTATAACGGTCATAGTGGGCTGATTGGACACTTTGGGCGAGCCAGTAACTCTGATCAATTTTGACTGCTAATGATCGGTTGAAAGGAAAAATAGGAAACATTGAGATTAATAGACAAAGCTATAGGAGCTGCTAGATAAACTTGTTTTCTAACATCTGAGTGATTTTCATATGGATCCGACTCCAATACATGGAGTAATGGCTAGTCCCGTAACACTAACGAGACCCCCAAAAAATACCACAAAAGTCAACTTTTGGAATAGCATATTTATGGTTTGTAAAATGAATGTCTGTGTATTGCACCTTCCTTGGGCAACAAAATAAAAATTTTAGAAACATATTTTGAGCTCGTTTGTTCGAGATACTGTTTTGAGATATTTACAAGACCACTTTTTCCGATCACCTTTCAACTCCAATCACATAAATTTTATGAAAAAAACCTGTTTGAGCAAGAAGCATACACTTAAAACTAAAATCCGTGACTTGTTCATGCATAATAACATCTGAACATAGCCTAGGATGTTAGACTATATTTTTGCCGGGGTTTGTGTAAGGGGAATCCGCTTTTCTCAAAACCTCTAATAATTTTTGCCTCCATTCTTCGTCTATGGCATCACCGCTAGCCACTCCTAGGGCCTCTATTGGTTGGTTAGTGTCGGAACAAAACCTGCTGAGAGAGGAGGCATTACTTGTGCCCAGGGTTGCGGAGTCGGGAGTCGGCCGGAGTCTGAGGATTTGAGAGGGAGTCGGAGTCTGAATCTCACTAGCTCGGAGTCGGAGTCGAAATTTTCAGTCCGACTCCGGGATGCCATTTATAAACAAATATAATTCAATTCTAAATTTTCAGTCACAAATTAAAAAAATGAAAATGTGGATATTCTTTTGGCACATTTCTCTTTTACAGCTATAGCTACCATGTATTTTCCTATTTCATGTGATGAGGCCATTGGGAAAATGTTGGATAGAACTTTTGCACCTTGTACATTATGTGAGGGGGGGCATGGAGAGGCAAAATGAGCAATTTTTGGACCAATTGCTCTGAAATTTGCATAGTATATGTATTTTTGAAAAAGAAACACATTTTATTTCTACAATTTTTTTCTTGAGGCCTTAGTTTTTGAGAAAATGGAATAGAACTCAGTGAGTTTTCATGCTATAATAAAAACAATGACAGTTTTAGAACCCTTGAAGCATTCCTAAGAAAACTATACCATCAGCCGGGGTAACTTGGGACACCCGGGGTAACTCGGGACAGCACTCTAATACGTCACGCCATATTGAGGGCTGTAAAAACCAAACTATGCAGAGTTTCGCCAAACCAAACTATGCAGAGTTTCACCAAACTAAAAATAGGGCAATAAACTTCAATATTTTTGCTATCGGTTCAGCATAGAAAGCATTCAATTCAGCTCATGCAAATACTAGAAAAAAATTCTAGA
>LQNS02278174.1:9439321-9451834 GCA_001587735.2 Parhyale hawaiensis
GAATCTGAGAGCTTATTTGAAGTAAAGTAACGTTAATTATAAAAGTCAATGTAACTATTTCAAATATCTAATTCTCATGCCTGCCTGACGGCAACACTCAAAGCTCCAAAACAATGAGGCTTCACGTGTCGCGAAGTGACGGTCTTCTTGTATGTGCCTCCTTTTGGAGCGGTGGAGTTTGTGACGTTATGCATTGAAAAAATGATAAACCACCATTTTTTTCGAATCGCTCAGTGCAAAAAGCTCTTCGAATAGAAACCTTAAAGGTAAGCATGAGTTAAAGTTACTTTTTTGTTTTGCCTTTAATTGTGTTAATCTTAAATTAGCCACAAATAACATGCTCAACTCTGCAATGTCTATTCAAGCATCTTCAGGCGGTATCATGCTAATAACATTTATATGTTTTTTATTTTAGCAAATTTCATAGATTTTTAATTACTGTTATGGAGCTTATAGTACGTTTTTAGTTCAGTTTAGTTGCGTATAATTGTGTAATCAACTTTATAAAATGTTTAAATGAATGTTTTGACCATCCAGCACTTTATTTAATTCCAAAATATTAATAAAAATGCATAAAATTCAGATTTTTCAAGTCTTGGGGGACTTCAAAATGCTAGATTTTTGGAAAACCCTTTTCACATAATCAATCATATACAACATGACAACAAAATCACACCATTGGAAAAAATATTTCGAAAGTTTGTTTTTTCGCTCCACCCAAGTGTACACGTGGCGAGTATTGAACCGAAATAATTATCATCCGTATCACTTCCAGAGAGTCCAGGGTCTACTTCCCACAGATCATACTCCTCGTGAACGATTTGCGCGATGTTTTTGAATCAGGAGTTGGAAGATCCCCGTTTGCAGAACACGTGTTCACGGATGAAGCTAACTTGACTCGTGATGGATATTCAAATTCCATAATTTTCCCTTACGTCAGTAGAGCAACCCTCCTGTCATCCATCAACATCTCCACCAGCATCGCTATACTGTACTGTCAGTATTTGGGTAGGTATCGTTCACAATCAAATCATTGGCCCATACATTTTGCCGGAGTGCCTGACTGGGAATGTCTACAGTCTTTCTTGAAGAAGTCCTTCCGGATTTATTGGGCGAGGGGCCGTTGGGTATTCATAAAAGACGTTAGTTTCAACACGATGGGGCTCCAGCACATTATGCTCTGAATGTGAGACGTCTTTTCGACCTTCAGTTTCCAAATCGATGGATTGGTTATGATCAGGAAGCAAAGAGCGTAACGGGAGGACTCACGAAAAGTTAGCGCCAAAAAGTGACGTCATCATCGACGAATCTATGGCTGAGCAGCCTAGAAGTATTTTAACTAATTTAACCAGAAAAATCGTCTTAAATTGCGAAATTCATCTCTAGTGTATAAATAAATGAATATAATATATACTAATTTAGCAATTATCTATAGAAATTTTCAGTGCATGTTTGTGGAAAGTTTCACAGCACTAGCGCCGAATTTGTTCCCTTTCGGCTATCTGATTTAACTTCTTTTTCATGATTGAAGCCTTATTTACGCTTCATATTCAGTTCACAGTGCTCTTCAGAGAACATATTAATCCTTACCAACAAATATAAGCACCATTATAGCCAATTCTGTACGCGAGAGAAACTACAGTAACAGTTAGCCATTGCTCGAACTTTTTGTACTTGGTGACAACATTTTCGGTATTTTGCAGCTCAAGTAGCTGGCCAGTCTTGAGCGGGAGATTGAACGAAATAAATTAAAAAATACGGTGATATGGTGAAGAAAACAATATACGAAGGCCTGAGTTCCCAGACCTAAACACTTCGACTCGTCGATGTGATGTAAATTTGTTACGTGCGGTCACGGCTATATTTTATTTCAGTGCTACTGAGTCCCCCGTTGCATTCTTTGCTTTCTGGGTATAATGGTGCTGTGTCCTAGCCACCAAAATCACCTGATCTCTTTCCGCTAGATTTTTTCTGGTGGGGGCAAATGAAAAGTCTTATTTATGACACACATGTCGAGTCAGAAAAAGACGTTGTCGCCCGAATTGCAGTTGGTGCTGAAGATATCGGTGACATCCATGGCATCTTTGACGAAGGTGTCTTGCTTGTGTCAATGTTCATGGACGACGTTTTTAACAATTACTGTTATGAGATCCTTACTAATAAAAACTATCTCTTGTTATTACGTATTAGAACTACCCTGGTGTGTATTAATGAGTAGAGTGCATGTAACCTGTGTTGGTAACTAATAATCAGTGTTCATTATTTGGGTGATTATCTCACAAACTAAGCATTTTTCTAATTTTTTTTATTGATGAAAAGGTGTTAATAATGATATTTTCCACTATTAGCTGAAGTTTGTACCAAGAATTTTGCAACACCCTGTATACTATGGTATGTAGTACATCACTTACTTCTATGTATCTTCTCGTTATATGGAAAATCAGTAAAACACTTCTTTTATTTCTTCTATTTGCAATGCAGTTGAAATGATATTGTGCACGCCCTTGTGCGCTCTATCTTGGTTGCTACGTGTATCTACGCGTATCTGGTAGGCGTAACTACACGTGCGTACGTAGGTGTGCTATGTAGCCCTATACCAACTCTTGTAGATGGCGTAGTTAGAAGACTCGTAGACAAAGATCACTGCTATGCTGTAGTCTCGACAACAGGTACGTATCAGTTCGGTAGAGCTAAGAATGGTAATCCCATATTACCTTGTATCGAGTATCTCAGTCAATGTAGGATTGTAGTTATGCTACAGATACTGGTGTTGACTTCATGTGGTTAATGAAAGGATTGGTTAACACCAAGTAATATATTCCAGATGATGGTACAAATAATACTTCGGTAGGCTGTAAGTGCAGAAAGCTCTAGAGTGCGGCTGAAAGGCGACTATGTACACAGCAATGCTTCTATTATGAGACAAGAATAGGACCTAAATGCTGCAGGTCACTTGGCGACCCCGCTATTTATACGTTCCCGTGAGCATCGGAATGCAGGCGTGCATAATATTTCTATCAAGCTCTTCATGTTTTTCCTAACACTAAAATAAATGCTTCCTGATTTTTGTCTCGTAGTAGATCCATATACCGAAGACTAGCGCCAAAACTAGTTCTAGCGCCGCTAGGTTTTGAAATGTGCAGCGATAGCGGTAGCGCCGCTAGTATTTCTCAGGTCTAGCGCTAGCGCCGCTAGTTTCTTTCACTAGCGCGTACAATTCTGCATATAGGAAACATACATATACTCCATGATGCGGGGTGACCCTGCATCGTAACATCCCCAGACCCCACGAAGCAAACTGAACGTACACTCTCTGCTTCGTGGGTGTGTTGCAACCAGGCCCTCGGTGTCAGCCGTGCCACACGTACCGGCCTACACTGCGACTCAAGTTGGGTAACACCGACGTACGGCAACTTTCCAAAATTCTAGGGGTATTAGCTGGGTAACTGTGTTGAACACTGCCTTTGTTTACAAACCTTGACTTAATTACTCAACCATTCGTATTACAGCATGCCAGGCCCTATATTGCTTGAATTCTAACATTTGAAGCAGTTTTCCGTTTTATTTATCAACTTTTTATCCCAAACTACAGCCAAAATGCGGCTCCGCCAGAAAAAAAAAACATCTATTTTCTCATATCGATGCAGTGCCCAACAAATCAGGGCGCTGCATCCAGAGGTGTTCATTCTAATAAGCAACATCCTTAAAGCTAATACTTGGGACAAAATTTACCATTGACTTGGGCATTTACCCAAGTAGGTAGTCCGTGTTAACCAGTTACTATGTACCACAATTTTCGACAGACATTTTTGTTCAATATTTTTCTATCATATATAAGAGAAAAAGAAATCGTTACAAACCTAAAATAGTCATATTACACTTTGAAACTCAGAAATACGGTGCGCGTTTTATGTGGGGTAAAATTTTGAACATATAATATATACGATGAAAATAATTAAATTTAGAAATAAAATTAAATGGACATAGTACATTCAGAAATACGATACACGTTACGAACCTAATTCAACTCTGCGACTGCGACTCCGCTATTATGTGAGGGAGAATAATTTTTTGGTGAATAGACCTAATTGTCGTTTTGGGACACTTCTTACGGATGCAGTGCCTAACAAATTAGGGGAGTATCACCCTGAAGTATTCACTCGTATAATATTCTAAAGCTAACACCTGGGACGAGCTATAATTTGTAGGTTAACACTAATGGGCCCTCAGTTTTGACCCGTTATAAACTATAGAAGTAGCACAATCTTGGACAGACATATTTGTTTCATTTGCTTTTTATCGAATGTATGATAATGATTAAGAAGAAAACTTAGAACTAAGAAATAAACATATTACAATTTTATATGCTGGGCGCAGTTTATGTGGTGAAACGTTTTTAAGCCGTTGCGTATATGACGGAGAGTGAAGAGTTTTATACATATTTGTAAATAAACATGGTGCACTTAAAAATACCTTGCACGTAACAGATCTATGGCAACTCTAAAACCGCAACTCTTCTATTTGTGGTTGACCATAGTTTATTTGCGAATATTCGTAGTCCTGGAAGCATCAAAGAGCAAAGAAAGCAGTGTAGAAGATAACAGCTTATTGAGATTTCTACTAGGGATGGGAGAGTGTTCCCTTCACATGGACACTTTTAGCGCAATTATTGGAGCCTCTCGAAGTGCGACAACACCATTCAAGTGAACTGATGATATTCAGTCACATCGTGTAGTGAATCGGAAAGATCATTCAAAAACATCAATTATAAATGAAAGAAACGCCAAATTATGCAAATGAGCAACGAGTAAACTCCGCAGCCTTAGAGTAAGAAAGACGTTCATTTGTTTTAAGCTAACGTCGACAAAAATCCGATAAACCCCGATATTCATTATTGTTGAACTCACACCGCTCATCGATAGACATCGCTCTCATGACCACTTTTCGGATCACGGTGACCGTTTTCAGGTCGCGGTAGCCCGGTTTTGGCGTGATTGCGACACTCCTCAGGCAGCTTATCCCACACGGCTAACGTATTGTACAAAAAAGATGATTGACTTTTCACCTTGGAATGGAATGACAGCCGAATGCAGTCAATGCTCTTAAAACGCGTAGTATAATTGTGATTCGGTTGCTAAGTGAACGTGTTCACCTATAGCATTTACAGAACTTTAGTAAAGAATAGAACTTGAAGATTGCTGAAAAGACATTATTAGCTATTGAGACTGCAGCTGAACGACAGGAACACTAAAGAGCCTCAGTGCCACCCTTTGGAGCGCGACAACCCTGTTAAGGTCACTCCAGCAGTGCCATAAGGCCCATGGCCCAAGCTTATGATGCCATACAAGTAAGGATTCACAGTACTGTGCAACAGAGTAAGTAGCACTTGAGTAGGGACATAAGAAGCCAGCCTACGCATCACTCCCACAGATCTGGATATATTGCCAATATACGTGGTCAACTTGGGCTCTAAAAGTAAGTGGATCGGCAAGAAATATTCTCAAAAACTTCGCTATATTCACACTACAATAGACGTTATCGTGCCCCTGATATATTGTTATGAAATTTTTTAGCTATTTATGACCTTAGTCTTATCTGTGGAATTTTTGTCATTGGTAGCATGAGTGACCCGCTGCCGCTCCCTAGTGACAGAATAAACTACGGACATGGAATCGCTACCAGCTAAGGACACCGTAGTATCGTCAGCAAAGTGAATAAATTGCACAACTCCTGATACATTCGCCATGTCATTTATATAAAAAAGGAAACAGAACAGGACCCAGGATAGTGCCTTGAGGTACACATAGGGTCACTTGGAAAGCTCTCGAATTAACAAAGCCAACGGATACAAACTGTTTGCGATCAGATGAGTAAGATTTAAGCCAGTAATTAACAGGACCACTGATGCCATAATAGTCTAGCTTTTGTGGCATGTGGTGATTTACGGTACCAAATATTTCGATAAATCAATAAAAACAGTAATAAGGAATTTCTTTGATCCCATGAATTGTAAGTAAGATCCAAAAACTCAAGTATTTCATCTGCAGTGCTTGACCTCTTCCGGAAACAAAATTGGTGGGGGCACTATACAATGTTGGGGGAGAGGTACTGCAAGAAACTTCGGTACATGAGTTTCTCGTCTATTTTGGATAGAATAGGTAGGCAGAAGATAGGTCTGTAGTTTTCTATGCTTTTTTTATCACCTGCTTTAAAAATTGACACCACTCGAGCTACCTACAATCAGTCTAGAAATATTTCAGATTCTATAGACTGGTCAAATAGTTTACTGATAACAGGATTCAGCTCGGTAGCAAGTAGTGAACACAACCGCTGGTACCTTATTCAGAGGCGCACCCTTCTTGGTCATAGATATTTTTATGTTACGAACCTCCTGAGCTGTACTATGAGCAACAAACATCGAGCCCAGTTGTCTATTTCTCAAAAATTTCCTTCGAACAGCTGTCTACTTATTGCTTTTAATACAAAATTTCTTTATTGCAGAGCTTACACCGTTCGTCGACAGATGGCGCTTTCATAACCGCTTTTCGGGTTGCAGTTTCCATTTTTCAGGTTGTTGTGGTCCAACTTGATTGTGATTGCAACACACCTCTGAAGTTTACGGAACACTCCTAACTGAACGAAATGATTTTTCACAAGCTAGTGTATTGTTACTGGATTCAGCAACTATGCATGCTCAAAATAGGTTAGTGGATGTTTCACTTAATTCAACTACGTTTTTTTGATGTCATGTTTCAACCTTTTAACCAAAAATTATATAATGCAACTGCCGTTACTTCACGGCTGGTGTGGACAGCACGTCTACCCAAGCAGAGAAATCAACATTTCGTGGTAGGGCAGTGTGGCTCAGGAAGTAAAGAGCGTAACGGGAGGTCTCAATGGGACTTAAATGAAACTTAGCTGTGACCGCATGTTGGCGAATGATGTCACAGTGACGAGTCGAAGTATTTGAGGGTGAGACCTCAGGCCTTCGTAGGTTGGCTCTTAATCCTAACCAAAAATATGAGTAATGTTATACTCTTGATGCAAAAGGGACCGTAAGAACAGTTATTGCTATAATTTTCTGCACTTGACGACAACCATTTTACCATGTTTTGTGCATGAGTGCAGCTCAAATTGCTGGCCAGCCAGAAGCGAAATATTGATTGAATGAAGTCGAAAAAATACGGTGGTAGGTTAAAGTATGTTTGTGAAGAGCACCGTGAACTGAATATGAAGTGTAAATAAGGCTTCACTTCAAAGAAGAAGTTAAATCAGGGAGCCATAGCGGCCTATAACTTGCCTCTAGCTGGTGCTGTGAAAGTTTCCACCATTCTCCAGTGCAATTTTCGATTAATAATTGTTTCTTGTTCAATTAGTATAATAAGTTCCCTTCATTTATTTATTTGCTTTTGAGATGATATTTGCAATTAAGGACGATTTATCTTGTAACATTAATCAATGACTTATAGGCTGCTCAGCAGTACCGTTCGTCAATGTTGACGTCATTGATGACGTCACTTTTCGATGCTAGTTTCTCGTGAGTCCTACCGTTGCTTCCCGGTGTGACCGCACGATGCGATAATTCGCATATTTATCACCCGCGAACGAAGTGAGAGAGGTGATGATGTGTTCGAAGAAGATTTAAGTATATTTCTCTGTCCACCCAATAAGTGGTCGAAGGAATTGAGTAATTTTCATATTTTTTGTAGGGAGTTTGATGGGTTGACCTAGATGTGACCCCATGCCCAAAACTTAGCCCTAGCTGGTCTTAAAAAATGGCGGCGTTGAATTTTCCTCCACCGGGGTGAATTTGCCTCCACCGCGGCAGATCGTCTCACGCCACGAGGCATCGCATTTTCCCTATGTTATTATTAAGAGATCTGAACGGGGCGGTCAGCGCGGCGCGAGCCTTGTCGGACACAGCATCCATATGAGAAACTAGGATTAGCTTGTCATCAAAAATGACTTCGTTGAATTTCCTTCCCACCGCGGGTGATAGTCTTACGCCACGCGGCGTTCTACTTTGATTTCACACTTTTTTTCTAAGCACATTTTGAGCACCTAAGTTGGATGACTCTCTTAGCACAATCGATTGCGCAGCAAATCTATGCCTTCGAGGCTTGACATTATATAGCCTGTAGCTTTGCCGTGGTCACTTTGAACCGATTTACAATTGTTAGTAGCTTCGCAATTTCGTTGAGCCGGCCAAAAATTCCATTTTACGAAGCGATATCGAGTTTCTGGAAGTCTCAAGGGTAACCAGTTGTTGACCAATGGCTGAAACTCAGGTCATCGAATCGAAGCCAGCGTACTTGCTTGAAGTTTCGAATAATTCAAGCCTCGAAGGCATTAATTTGGTGCCCAACCGAACATGCCCCACATTTTTTATTATTCTACAGACTTATAGTAATACTCACCTACCTGCGGTGTGTTGAGCTGTCTCGCACATACTCATAGGTAGCGCATTAACTAACTACATAGAACGGCCCATGGCATAAGAAAATCACCCACGATGGGCGGGGTTGAAAGTGCTGAGTCTGCAATTTGATTTTTTTTTTACATCTAAATCAACCTATCTGGTTGCCTCCAAGAGACTGTGATGATGGTTCAATTCCTTCTAGTGTTTTTCAATTTAAAGCCCTATATACAAATATATGATTTATATAAATAAACATAGACTCACAAAACTGAAACATTATTGCCTCTCTCACTTTGTTCACGGGTGATCATGATACACGCGCAAACTAACAGCAGGACGTTGTTTTTAACTTTTTAAGCAACTTCTAAGCACGTGTTTACCTGATATAGTTACGGTTGGTATTAATATATAGCAATAACGCTACAGAACGTGAGTTTTCTAGGATGATGTATACAATAGGTGGTCTAGAATAATTTTATAAACTGTTTTTCCTATACTCCAAGTTTTTTTTTCATGTTTTTCCACATTTCTGCTGGCGTAAGCATCAGCCAAATTCTGAAATATAGGCCGCACCCTTCCTGTAGACGCTCAATTAGAGAGCACAAAAAGCTTTTATTTGCTCTACTGAATACACAGCCGAGGACGGACTACCCCATGGTTTTGAAAGCAATAAATTCTCTTTAGAAATCTGCGCCGGGCGCTTCAGAAAAGCCTCAGTTGTTTTATCTTGGTATCAAAGAAGTCCTCGGCTGAGTCAATTGAAGATGGACTTATTCCAATATTTTTCTCTGCTGTTTTTATAGACACTTTATCGGACGCCTGGGGAAGAGACCGGAAATTAGGAAGTACGATGGCCCAAAGAATTCCATTATTTGGGAGGAGGAAATTCGAACATAAAGCGTTTTTTCGTCTGAAGCGGCGCCGCTTATGATGCCGTGAACAAGCTTGCGAGGTTTGTAGTGGCTTTCTTTAACAATAATATTGATGCAACCAACTGGAACTTGAGGTTTGAATCATAATGGCCTCCTCACCTGAATCGGAAAATTGGTTTCATGGGTGAGGGCGCCCTATTATTTCAAACTACAAGTGCCTGCGATTCACGTACGGCGGATGAAATGACTCGGCAAAGCCGTCACATGCCTAATCAGTTTGCTATCATCGCTTGAAACTATCCAAAGTGGAGATTCAACTACCCACAATGAAATTCTGGTTAAGTGAAAGATAAGCAGATTAAATTATCTCGGTTGCATGCAGTGTGCCATCCACAGAAGTCCTATATACTGTACAGTGTCGGCAAAAAATCTTTCAACTTCAATGGCAAGACACGAGAAATGTGAGTTAGTATTTCGTTTGCCCTACCCTACATAATAAAGCGAGAAGATGTTGGTGATGATGCATTCCCTCCGCCCACTCATAGCAAACGTCCACCACCCAGCCAACCCTCAGCGAGGGTTGTGTGCTGCTGCAGTGAGGTTGATAGTGGGTCGCTCTTGCCGACGTGTTATTTCTACTTTCTTATTAGTTTGAAGTCATATAACTTTGCACCTACTGCACACAGTGGGTTAAAGAATGCTTCAAATGAAGCTGTAAACCCTTACGTTAACTATGCTAGAAAAGGGAGACTGAAATGTGAAACGTGATGAGCATGGATTTCTTTTCGGCACTCCGACTTTGAAGACCCAGGGCCTTCTGCAGGCGATCGTGAATTGTCCTTGTTGCGACGTTCTGAAGGAGCTCAGGGTGTTTCTTTTTTGAGTTCAACAACAGTTAAAGCATGATTTGGGATAACCTCACGCTTCAGAAGCTTATGTGTTCTCAGTGTAGTTTTCTTAGGTGTGACAGAGACTGGCTTCTTCTGCGGTACCGTCCCTGTTGGTCATTTTGCCCCCGACCGCTTCAGCTGATAGATTGTCTCTCTTGACACCCCAGATCTTTGGTTACGGCAATCACAGAGTCTCTCTTTTCTAGCATAGTTACCGCAAGGTTTACTGTTCCATTTGAAGCATTTTTTGGTCCATTGTGTGCAGTAGGTGTCGAGTTATATTACTTTAAACTTATAAAAAAGTAAAGATAACACGATGGAAAGAGCGACCCACTATCAACCTCACTACAGCAGCACACAACCCTCGCTGAGGGTTGGCTGGGTGATGGACGTTTGCTATGAGTGGGCGGAGGAATGCATCATCACTAACATCTTCTCACTCTATTATGTCGGGTAGGGCAAACGAAATACTAACTCACATTCCTCGTGTAAACTTTTTTCTTGCCATTGAAGTGTAAAGATTTTTTTGCCGGCACTGTATATACTTGAGAGCAACACTCTCCAGTCATACGCTCAACTTATGTGTGCAAGGATGACGTCGTACGTTATCATTCCTATTCGGGTGGACTTTCTGCTTGCACGTTCTCCCGGCATATAATAAAATTCGATACCATAGATACGGTAGCATGAACGGTGTGCGAGCTGAACGTGTGCTCATAGGTTTAGACCGGGCGATTGCATATAATAGTGTCGTCCCGCCATGAATTGCGTTGGTTCCCACGTGCTTAGGGATGTGTCGAGCAATTTTCTTGGTCGACCCTTTCACAGGCAGGGACGATCATACACGTTTTGTTGTGACCACGCGGAGAATATTCAGCGCAACAATGAAACACCTTGTTCATACGATGGACTAGCCTCGTCGTTCAAATGAGGGCGAGCTCCGTTGGGACGCCCGTCGTTAGTTTAGTTGCAGGTTTAATAGGAAAACAAAAATAAATGGAATCAATACTCATTTTCTTCATTAATAATACTAACAGTCTATAACAGAATAGCTCAAACATAATAAGTTGTCGAGGCTGCGAGAGGGAAAGTGTCATCGATTGGGAGGGCAACTGAGGTGCTCGTTTGAATAGGTCGTCAAAGTCGATCCAAGCCAAGCCCACATATTCGAAACCTCAGACAGGAGCGTTGGTTTCGCCCCAAGGAATCGCTGCAGGTGTAGAAGCAACTCAGGTATGCTGGGAAAGGCTGCATACTGTATTTTACGGAGCATGATTGAATTCCGGCCGTCTGATGGGTAACTGGTTCACAGTTAACACCTAAAACTCGATTCAATAGGGCGAAGCCAAGGCACTTGTCTGAGGTTCCGGACGAGTGGGCTTGTCATAGATTGACTTAGAGAGCCACTCGAACGAACCCTTGGTATTACTGGAAATTTGTCCACTAAATTCTTGTGCTGGACTGGCCAATCTCGTTTGAAAAGACATTGGACTCCAGCTCAGTGGTCCCCGGAAGCTCAAGACTTTACCGGTTTTCTACTGATCATTTGCTCGGCAAAACTACCAAACTCGTTCATTTAACAACCGTGTCAGTTCGTTTGTAACGTCGCTGCGTGTAAGTTTCGTAACACTGAAATATTACTCCCGACTATCTTTTTCGTGGTAACGACAGAGTATAAATGACGACAACAATCGAGTTTAGGATTTTAATCTTCAGTGCGGCAAATATTTTCAGCATTCAGGAGCTGCTTACAGGACGGGTCGAACCGTTACACCTAAATTTGAAAGCGTAAATATATTCGATCAGCCAAAATTATGAAACAACCATTGACGTTAAAAATGTAAAACTCGTTACGTAACGTTGGTTAAATTTGTATCTTAGCGTTTCCGTCTTTACTTACCCTCTGCTCATAATGCTAAATGCACTCTTAGAAATTGGAGTTGAACGCACCATGCCCAGCAAAACTACACCACAGCTCTTGCTTTCACCGCCCCACTGTGATGCGCAGTGGCTCCCTCTTCAGCAGCATCTGGTAATGGGGTTAGGCACCCAAGCTAAGAGGTTTACTGGAACGCATTAAAGCCGCCCGAGAGCGCCGGTTATCGTCGAGCATCGTTCCTTACTCGTGCAGGCAAAAGTGTTGCGTTACTTACTCGTGCAGGCAAAAGTGTTGCGTTCCTTACTGGTGCAGGCAAAAGTGTTGCGTTCCTTACTGGTGCAGGCAAAAGTGTTGCGTTCCTTACTCGTGCAGGCAAAAGTGTTGCGTTCCTTACTCGTGCAGGTAAAAGTGTTGCATTTTTCCTACTGGCGCAGCAAAAAGTGTTGCGTTCCT
>LQNS02278174.1:9459411-9496123 GCA_001587735.2 Parhyale hawaiensis
CTTCAACAGCGTAGAATTGAATTTTTAACTAATAATTTTCAATAGGACTTTTATACCGTAGCAATTTAGGAACCTGCCGATCCTTTGTCTTTTTAGCTTCTATAATCACTAGTTGGCAACCCTAAACGCACCTGACACGTCATATAGGCCTTAGGTTCCAGTACTTGCATGACTATAAACACGTACGGTTCGAAACGTTGCTCTTAACAATATGACATCTACTGCAATTTTAACGAAATGGATGTCCTTTATTATCCTGCACGTGTGCACTGCTGAAGCAAAAGTGATGTATCGCATTGTTGAAAGAGAAGTCTCGAAGCTAACTAAAATAAGAAGTCATCTTCGTTTCAACGAGACCTGCTTGGATAACGACCTGCTGCCCCGATATACCAATATATATATATATCAGATTACCTTGGGATCAGCCCTTCTCTAATGCAGGTTTCATTAAAAAGAACGCCGTATTTTGTTGATAAAATTTCTGTATTGGTTTTCTCAAACAATCGAACTGTTAAAATAGTCTGCTGGTCCGTCAGGTGCAGAAGTTGGCCAAAACTGTGTGCTTCGTATTTTGCTACAGGTGGATTCGGCGACGCGTTTCGATCCCACATCGGATCATCTTCAGGCCGTTGGCTGGTTGGGTGGGAAGCAGTCTGTACGAAGTTGCAGAAGGAGAGTAGTCGTTAAAAGTGCTGTTATATCAAGCCAGATGCTTCTACTTATTTCTTTTGAGCGGTTGGATGCTGCTATAGGTTGTGCGCTGATTTGACGGTGGATTAGGCGAGTAGCCATTCTGGAGGTTTTTTAGTAGTGTGCTTGCGCTGCTTTCAGTGTCCATGGAGTTTAAGAGTTCTTGCAGACCCTGTTATTTGGTTGTTGATAAATGGTCGCTTAGCTTTGATATGTACGGATTCCATTATCTGTAGGCGTTGATAGTTACTATTGCGGTGGAGAATGGTCGTACCGGTTACTAGCATTTCTCTTGTTAGGGTGGTGTGGTGTTGCTGCTGCGTGTGATTCTTCATTGCTCCGTCCTGACGATGCATGGTGAGTCTCCTGGAAAGAGTGGTGACAGTCATCCCAATATACGAGGTATTTTGAAGCTCACAGTCTTCATGTTGACATTTATATTCGTATATGACATGAGTTTGCTTGAGGGGCGGTGCGATATTGCTGTTGTTTCTGGAGACGAGTTGGCAGATGCTAGGGCTTTTGTAGTATATGAGAAGTCGTAGTTGATCGTTGCTATCATCACAGTCTTTTTCAACAGTTAGCTGGGTTGATTGAGATATGAAAAATGTCAAAAACCTCGAGTTAGCGGGTCATCCAAAACGATGGCGTTGAATATGTCCCCACCGTGGATAACGGTCTTACGCCACGAAGCGTTCTAGTTTTTGATCAATTCGTTGCTAGGAAATTATTCCTCTACATCAGGATTCCGATCAATAATACTGGGAAGTGCATGGTCTTTTGATTTCGATATTTGAACATTTTGCAACAAATCTTCCAGTACTACCTCCGTAATTGGAAGCATAACCCCCAAACAAATTTATTTTGTTTTGGAGATTTTATTTACGCGGTAACCGCTCCGACGTAAGGGCCGGTAACATTGTTTTGAGCTGTCAACATAGCTCATATCAGTTTCGATATTAATAACTGAATACACTGGAGGGCAATTCCCGGCAATGCTGATATACCCGAGTATGCTTGTTTGTTATTAAAAAGAACATCGCTAGAATATGAGGGAACTGCGTTGTTGCGAATCGAACGCAATTTAATTTTTGTATATGACTGTTGCCATCTTCATTATTTACTTTAGTACAATTCGTATTTGGCATTGTAATAAAGATGCTTTATATATATATATATATATATATAATATATATATGAAAGCCCTTACTGTAAATGTCGTAGCGTAAAATTTTTTGGACATTTTGGATAAGTCTGTTATTGTTGTCGGGATGATACGAATACTATAAATTACAATTATAGTAGTTTGCGTTTTCGTTCCCCACGTACGTGTTCTACACTTTTATGCTGCTAATTTCCCGTACTGTTTATGCCCCAAGTTTCTTCGCTTATATGCCACAAGATTACCATGCTTTTATGCCTCGCGTTTCTCATGCTATTATGATACACACGCTATATTGGACAGATACTTCCCAATTATACGTCGCACACTTGCTGCCCAGTTGTTTCTTGTTTTTTTCGTATTCTGTAACACGTTTTCTGCGAATTTGTTTCATAATTTTCCTCCCTTTTATGCCCTGCTCTTCGAGCCACTTTATTTCACAGCTTCCCGTTCTTTTATACAGGCATTCCCACCCATTTGCTTTACAGTTTCCCCTCGCTGTTATGCCACTCGTTTCTCTCACTTTTATTTCGAGGACTTTGTCGCCGTCTTGTCCCACGATTGAGCAGTCATTTGTTTGGAGGTTACCCGCCGCTGTTATGTCTCACGCTAGCATGTCTGATACATGTCTCACGCTAACATGTCTGATACGTGTCTCACGCTAACATGTCTTATACATGTCTCACGCTAGCATGTCTGATACATGTCTCACGCTAGCATGTCTGATACGTGTCTCACGCTAACATGTCTGATACGTGTCTCACGCTAACATGTCTTATACATGTCTCACGCTAGCACGTCTTATACATGTCTCACGCTAGCATGTCTTATACATGTATCACGCTAGCATGCCTTATACATGTCTCATGTTAACATGTCTGATGCATGTCTCACGCTAACACGTTGCATGCGTCTTTTGTGCTGTCGTGTGTTATGTATGCTCACTCTATCATGTCTCATGCAAGTTTCACGTTATGTTTCATACATGTCATTAGCTATCATGTCTCATGCATGTCTCACGGGTTCCAATCGCTGTAACGTCACGGGTTTGCCGGCGTGCTGTTCACAGCATTCCTTCTCCATGGATGGTGCTGAATGTTTTCCCTGCGTTTTTCCATAGGTTCGTGTGTACATTTTTTCTCACAGGTTCCCTACGCTGGCCACATTTACATGTTGCTCAGGAGCCGTAAAAACTCCCCGCCGAGCACCAATCTTTCTTCGCGCCAACACCAATCTTCCCTAAAGGATTTTTATGATTTTCCGGATTGCCGGCATCTCATTTCGTCGTCCTCCTCCTCTCGAAGCCACTGTATTCTTTATACCAATAAACCACAACCTACACGTATTACTGTTTTTAAGGAATTGGTATTATTATAATGTGCTAGCGGGATCCGTGGAAAGTCCACGGTTAGTTCATGTTTTTGTTTTTTAGGATGTGGCAGCCCTAAGCTATGCTGTTATAACTTACTTCTGCCTGACCTACCTCACCTCTGCTAACCAAACATAACCCATCTAATTTATGTCAGTTACTTTATTCTGACGATTTCCGTCTAACCTAAAGTCTGCTGCACACGAGAGGCGAAACACGAGAACGTTTCTCTCCACCCATAGGAAAACAATGAGAACTTCAATGTCATCTATCACGAAAACTAAGTATTTCCTACGAAAATGTTATTCATGAAGTAAATCTTAGAATGCCTTATTTCACCTAAATATATGTGTTAAGAAAAAATACTGGATTTGAGTGGGGGTACCAGTAAAAACTTACCGCAATATTTCTCAGAAGCAATTGTCAGATTAATTGAGAGTAGCTCATAGTGCAGAATTCGTTTCCAATTCTACCACACAGAAAGTAAAATTTTCTCGAGTGAAGACTTAGTTTTGGGGTAGCTAAGGCAGGTTCATATGTCGCCTACACAAGAATCGTTTTTGCTTTACATTTCGGTACACAATCCATTTCTCATCTTCTGTAACAATTTGAATTTCAAGAGGCACGTTTTAACTGCGTTTATAAAGTAAATCACAGATGGAAGTGCAATCCAAAAAAGTTCTCGCTCAAGTCATGTTGCACCCACCCATTGGAGCGATTTGCGAACCCAGGCTTCACCAAACGCCCATGAACGGCGGATTTTGCTATAAGTTGAGGCTTTCTACCAATTCTCGAGTTGTACAATATGGGTTACCGTACTCCCAATTAATGACTTGATTTGGTGATCATCTGTAGAAGTTGGTTTGCCTGATCGCTCTTTAACAAGAGGATTACAATCCTTAGCTCACCTTTCGAAAAACTTCCGCGCTGTCTTTCTGATAAAGAATCATCACCGTAAACTGCGCATATTTCTTTGGTTGCTTGTGAGGCATTTTTTTCTTCATGGAAATAGAAAAGTAGCAAGTGTCGGCAATGATTTTTAACTTCCATTTTAAAGAGTTACAGAATTAATACAGGTAATAGAATCTCAAACCGTCTTCCGTGAAAAGATAGCTTGAACTGTGTTCTAAATGGAGGTGTAGTCAAATCCTATTTTCCGAACTTAATCATGTCAAAAGGTGTACTAAAAATCGACACGCACTTTCCAGACAACCCAATACTTGTGTTAAAAATAACACTGCACTTCAGATTGAATAATATAGATGCAGGATATATATGTAACAGTGAATGTGTGAAACCAGCAATTTCGTGAAATCCTTCAAACTTCCAGTCATTTCATGAAGTTCCTGTTTCACTCGGGGATTTCACGAAATTACTAAAAGTTTCTAGGAATTCCATGAAATCACTGAATTCGAGCAGCTATTATTACACAGATTCACTGACGATGGAAGTAATAACACTAAACTCCTGAAGTGATTATTATTGTTTGACTTTTGACTTTCTCATGATGAAAGAACGTCGCCTTCAGGGTAACTCAAATGTAATTCTAATGTTTAGAACCTTAGTTGAGCCTGCGGGATATCTCTTTCAGGAGCCCACTATGTTTCCTTCTTTTCTTCCTTTCATTTTCCAACCAATAATATTATATTAATTCTATTCTCCCGTTACTGTTTTCTGGTGTCAGGTTTAATGTCTCTGTTTCCGTCTTTTTGTTGGCTCTTTCACACCACTAGCAATTCCTTTCGGTTATCTACTATGTCTGCCGTCTGGTCTAAATGCGTATTTATGTGCATGTATTTCTTTTAATCTGTTAGTTTTGAAACACACAAATACTGGTTACTGAGTATGTATATTCGTAAAATATACATCTTTGGATTTTGGAACAAAATGAACATGGGTTACCCAGGTTTTACTTTTTCTAACATGCTATTAGTTACCCCATGAAAAATATTTTCTGTTAAACAATTCAGCAATGAAATCAGTCAGCTTTTAACTGGAACGTATAATTCTACGAGTGAGTTAGAGAAGGCGTGCTTTGACGACCGCGGTTAATCTTGGAGCGTAGAGTGCTCGATCATGGAGGCATACCTGTAAAACGCTTGGTGTATTTATTTATTTCGTGTACGCTCTTAAGGAAATAGATAGTCGAAAAATAGACTAGATTTTGTAATGAAATTGCGTTTTCGTAGAGATCGATGACAAAGTTGCAGAAGATGGCGAAAATGGGATCCTTTTCCCTTTATCTGTATGCACTTCTTGCTTGAAACACTTGTTGAAATCGGAACAATATATACCGTATGAAGCTTCTGGGGTTCGATTCTATAACTTTTTTTCTCTCTGGTCACGACGTATAAATTCGGCAGATGATGAATGGAGCACTCAGAACGGGCAGTAGACGATTACTTCACGGGCAGTAGATAGTTATTTCATTTAGCTTCTGTCTTTCTCTGAGATAGCTGATTTTGCTTCAGAGGCCAAAATTTCAGTACTTCAGTGAAGCAGATATTTGAGTATGGAAGACAGTATCATGGATACGGTGCACTCACATCGCATATAAACAGACTGGAGTGGTATTCAAGTTTATTGCAGAGTTTTACTCAAGATTTTACTTCGGAAGACTCACGTTTAATTAAAAAAGAGGATAGGGAACGTAAAAGAAGAACGAGATTACTACAGTCTCAAGCAATTAAGGAGGTTGTAATGGGAGGAGAGAGCCTAAGCACTCTTTCGGCGAGTGCACACATGGCTGAGTCACGTAACGGGAGCTGGCGTTTTGGACCCCTGAACTGGCTGAATTGCACCCATGCAGTGGGCCGAAGGCCATGGTCAGTACATAATACTAAAGAAGACACAGACCGGCAGTTCTTCAATATTTTTGCAAAACACTTGTGTTTGAAGATTGGTATCACAGTGCTCACTTTGTTACTCTCATCATAAGTTGGTATACAGGATACAAGTTTCATCTACAAACCTCCAGCCGCTTGGAATTTCGTCGATGGTTAATGGCTATAAAATTCTGACTCAGGACTCCTTTCTATACTGGCTCCTTGAGGCAATGCCACTCTCCGATCGGAAACCAAGGAGCTTCTAATGGGAGGAGCAAGCCCAAGCACTCTTTGGGCGAGTTAACACATGGCTTTGTCACGTGATCGAAGCTGGCATTTGGAGTCCTTAAAGTGGCTGAAGTGGCAGTGGTCAGCACATATAATTAAGGAAAATAAAGACAGGCAGTTCTTCAATATTTTTGCAAAGACAATCGTGTCTGAAGATATATATCCCAGTGCTCACCTTGTTACTTTCATCATCAGATGGTATACAGGATACAAGTTTCCTTTACATACTTCCATCCCGTCGGAATTTCATCGATGGTTAATGGCTATAAAAATTTGAGCTCAGGACTCCTTCCTATAAAGGCTACGTGAGGCAATGCCGCTTTCCGTTTGGATAAGCCACTCAGCCAGTTTACGGGAAAAGTTTACTCGCGTAGGATAAATAGAGAGGGTGCGCTCCTCTCTATTAGAATCTCCTTGTCGGAAACGCCGCTCAACCAGTTCAAGGGGAAAGTTTACTAGAAACGCTTCCGTAGGGTAAATAGAGAGGGTACACCCCTCCTATTATAACCTCCTTGGTCTCAAGAACGAAGACGTGCTTCCAACGGAGAGAGATGAAGGCCTATGCGACACAGTGACAAGAAAGACATGAAGCAGAAAGATCACAGAAGGGAATAACAGCTGCTAATGAACGTGAACGGGTAAATGAGAAAACGGTAAGTGAGAAAAGAGAGCAAATGTATCGATTATTGCGTGAATTTTTTCACGCACGGGTCGGTCCACTAGTGGCTTCTATTTACTAAGTTTTTCTTGCCTTTAAAGGACCAGTAAGAACTTTGCGGGCAGCACTATCGTCGTTCACGACGATTGCGCGTTCAAGTAAGCTTTGCTGCGCGCGCCACCACTAAAATAAACCCTACCTAGGCTAACCTAACCTAACCTAACCCAACCTAACCTTTCTAACTTTACCTAACCTTACCTAACGTTACCTAACCTAACCTTAGTTACCCAACCTAACCTAACTTAATCAGCGATACAGCGAGCAGCGCGGCGCACCAACTTGAACGCCGCTCACACGCACACGATCTGCGTACACAAACACGCACACATAAATCTGTCGTGAACGACGATAGCGCTTCCGAGCAACCCAATAAATATATATAGTGTGTCACACCGTTTGCAATGGCGGGGAAGGAAATGGCATTGGCAGCTTTTTACGGCTCGTGCCCACAGTCGGGGTCTTTCTATGTGTAGAGAGGCTGCAGTGCACCTTCCTCGATCCTTCATCTTTGATTTCAAAAATGTTATAGGATTCGATCCTTCATCTTTGATTTCCAATATCAGAGGATTCGATCTTTCATCTTTGATTTCAAATATCAGAGGATTCAAATACTGCGAATTTGAATTCGGCAGAGAAGCGTACTCAGTTTTTGCTTGTTGACAAAAGGAACAGAAAATCAAACAGCAACATTTAAAGTGCAAGAACGACAACCGTAGCATGGATGCCAGGGGAATATCCTCCCTTTACTCGGAACTTGACTAAAGAGTTCTGAACCCTCAACAACTATTACGGTTGTAAGAGTTTCTTTCATTCTGCGGGAACATTTACAAGCTGAACAACATGCACCGTAGCAGCAACTATGTACACTCTTGGCAGCTGCTAAAGCCGACACACCAAGTTCGAGTACATCTGCTCTCTCGCTTCGTCTTCGATTCCCATTTAATTACCAGAAAAGACGAGCTCAACGAACCCCCTGTCGCCAAAACAGCATAATCAGATTTCTCATGCTGAAAGAACGTACAGCGATGTCCAGTAAACAACCTTCAAAGTAGCCAACAATTTATGTTAATAAACATTCGTGCTTGATCCGCATCTAATACACGGTTGGCTGGAGTTACGTATGTATGGCCACTACCACTGCTTCAACATTGGCAAATATCTAAAAATAAACAAGTAAGTAAAAATGTATCATATAGAAAAACTAGTGGCCCAAGCTGCTATTAAATGACGGTAGAAAATTAGTGCATCAGCAACTTATAAGCTGTCCCCAAGTTTACTGATTGTGCCCCTGCATCATTGGTACCGTAGCGTCCTATACAACGTTCGAATTTAATCCCATGTTATTCCCATAGGGCGTAACAAGAAAAAATATAAATATAATTGTAAATGAATAAGATAAATGAGCAAATAAAAAACACCATGTGAATTACTATAAAATACCGATAAAAAACAAATACCAAGTAAACAACGGTTTTTATAACTTTTCTACTGCAATTCCAACTGTACATCGCAACGCAATTTACGCCACAATGCGAGAGCGGATTATTATCATATTGCGAGATTTGCCAAGGAAGAAAGGGGTGATTTTTTGCACCCCGTAACTCAAGGTTTACCTTGGCACCGGTGCCATAAATCTCAGGTAAACCTCCCGGTCTCGCGCCTTAATGCGATATCTATCCTTTGTTATGAAGAATGGCACCTTTGTTGCCGAAACATCCCTCGTTTTGGGGTAACTTTTCATGTGTTTCTTGCTTTGGAATTCGTTTGGATTGTCATCGTGACGATACTTTTGTTGCTACATTGGAGCAAATTTTCTCGTGTTGACTAGCGTTGAAATTCTCGCAATGTGTACAGGAATATAGTGGTGTTTTTGATGGTGTATTGTGGTAAAATTTAGTGTATTTCTCACTTGGTTTGAAATTCCCGCTGCGTGAACAACAATAATGTTTTTGATGCCAGTTTGGGGTAACTTTAAAGTGTACAGCTGGGTTGGTTGAAAATTCGCGTGGTGTGAACAGCAGCATAAGTGTTCTTGGATGCCGCTTTGTGGAGACTTTTCATATATTTACCGCTTTGATTTTCGCCACTTCTTATATTATTAACAAAAACATCACTCGAGTTTTTGAAAGAGACACTTTATGGTATTTTTGAAATATTCTTGGGTTTCTCTATCAAAGTTTATCTGATAGATTTTTATTAGTTTGCTAGGATTACGTCTCTTACTCCCTATCTTCCTTCTATAGTCACTTCTTTCTCTATTGTTAGTACTTATATTCCTCCGTTCCGCTTTTACCACTCTCCTTCCAAGTTTCCGTTGTCGGACTGAATACCTCGTTCATGCTTTGCCAGACTTCCCTGGATCCTCCGGTTCTACAATACCTGTCAGCATGTCAGCAGTTTTTCAGCGCGCCACTAAATCAGCCTTCATTACTTTCGAATTTTTGGAGCATCAATGACTGGTGGGGCTGCATCGCGTCTACCGTCTATTGTTGTTGTTCAGTTTTGGAGACGATGCTATAATCAGTGGCGCAATGGGCACAACATTGTTGCCGGTACGGTACGCCGCGGACACAATATGTATCTTTCGGAAAGCTTAACTTCCCGTTCGACGGAAAAAAACACGCATCAAGTTGCGCGCTGTGTCACTTAAGGCGAGGTCACACGTCATTCATATAAACACGTTCGCTCAACCACTTGTGCTCTAGAATTGGCAGAAAACTGCCTGTTTTCTGAGGATTATTTCACTCCAAATTTGAAGAGACATCCATAGCGTGCCTAGTGACACTTGCAGAGGAAATTGATTTCACGGTCAACATTTTAGTAACCTTTTGTGGCGTACGCATTACTACACAATGTTGTGCTCACAGCGACGCTACAGTAACTTTCGGACGAGAGATTGAGTGGACACGGTGAGATGGATGACGTGTGAGCACGCCCTTAGACTGCCTTTTTTAGCGTTCCGATGCTACTTATTAGACAAAAGCACACGTGCACCAATATTCGTTTTTCATCATTGACGCACACTTCTTTATACAGTTCAAAGAGAGTAAATTGTTACAGAAATACATGCATGCACTCATATGACCGCTGCATCATTTACATTGATTTATTTCCATCGCTCGGAAAGCACAACTCGATACTTCATTTAATTCGTACCAGTGCTTAATTATGCAAAATTACACTCGTGATAAAGGGAATAATAGAATTGGTTGATCCTGCGAAGAGCTCGCCCGCGCCGTCGAAATTCAATCCTCTGGATGGTTACGGCGGGTCAGCAGAGGCTCCTGTGACACTTTAGTTTCAGGGTTGTGGTAGCGCGAGGATCAGGCAAAATGGTGCTGCCAATATCGGGGGCGAGACCAGCATATTTGAATAATATAGTGGTAGAGTAAAATGGTTTGGCCAATATCGATGGCGAGACTACCATATTTGACAAATATTGGGGTAGAGTGAAATGGTTTGGCCAAATCAAGCTCGAGACTACCATATATGATAAATATTGTGGTAGGTCAAAATGGTGCTGCCAATTTCGGGAATGAAACTAGCATATTACAAATATTATGCAACAGGAAAATGGCACTGCTATTCGGCAATAACGTATTTTACTATACTGTCTTATGGCTAAACAGTGTTACCAATATTATCGGGGACGAGATCTAGCATATATTTGGCTAATATTGTGCTAGTACCAAATGGTGCTACTAAAAAATAGTACCGGGGATGAGACTCGCATATTTGGTGGAAATTTTGGTTGCAAATGATAATGCTTACGTTTTACTAATATCATTAGTATTAGTACTAATATTATTAGTTTATTAGTAATATTATTGCAATATTACTGATGCTATTCTGACGGTTGGGATCACAGATAACGGTTAAATGAGAACTAATTAAACTACAGCGCGTTTAGAACAGGAAACCCGCATGTTCATAGAGTGAAATAGGCTGAAGACAGTTATGAGGCGCTTTGTATGGTAAGATTATTCTACTGATGTTATTGGGACAATACTACATGTAGAATATTTCCATAATATAGTGGCCGTCAGCATTAAACAGCTACTTCAGCCGAAATCATTTTAAGGAGGATGGAGCTAGACTTTGAGACTAAAGCTGTTGTAAGGCAAAACGGTTCAGCTAATATTTGGTATCGGAGACGACACATGGATATTTACCTGATATTTTATGTAGATATAAGGAGCATAATAATATGGTTTGACTAATACTACAGCATACGAAATTAAGCGCAGCATGACTGAAATATTATGAGATTGCTGAAGAGCAAGACAACCCTTACGGGCCTTTTATTTTGTACCGGTGCTACACTATCCAATCGCATGTTTAGCTTATGATCGGACGTTGATCGTGCTCATAATGAATGCTACCGTATCTATGCTACCAACTTTTGCTGTGTATCGGGACAAAGGTGTGAGTTGAGCGTCCTGCCCTAAGTTCAACGTGCAATGTCATAGTGTAGCCCCGGCATTAGAACAAGTTGGGTAGTATGTTTTAGATTAGATTAGCTATAGCTGGTAGTAGACGCACCAACGGCCCCATACCCAGAGAGCAGTAGAGAATAACGTCCCGGCCCTCTATGAACTATTGCCAAGATGCACTAAAAGGCTGAGTATGTCCATTATTTTAAACAACTAAACAACTCACGCCCTCACAATACCTTGTATTGCTTAAGACGTTATTTCGTAAAGGAGTCCTTGCAAAATGAAACCCTACTGAGAACTGTGCACTCTTTTTAAGCAATTCGCGCATACTATCACGTTACTGAACGGACTAAAAGAGATTTCTGCACGAAAAATGAAATATTACCGTATGCTTGAATAGGTTAAGCTAATTTTTGCAGTAAATACAACAGGGTTATGATCACTCTACAAAACTTTTAGGCCTTCGATAAACTATTATCAGAGAATAGTAGAGAGGATACTATTTAAACAAAGAACATCATTTTGTATCATCGTCGAAGTATATACGGAGCAAGCATAAGCGACTGAGACATCCATGAACCACAACGAGTCATATACGCTTGTCAAAGTGCCTCTGCATCAACTTGAATCACAAAGACTCATGCACTTTTGTGTCGCAATCTTCTGCAGAACAAAAAGCGAGGCATTTTTAAAAGAAGGGAACCATGCGCCATGCTATTTAAATTTCGGAACAACAATAACTGGGGAATTAAAAATTAAACATCAGCACTTGCTTAGTCATGCAATTTTAAAATTTTTTCTACATTCCTGACACCTATAAGACCGCTGCCAGTTATCTTCTTTAAAGCACTAGGTGAATAAATTTTTACCACAGATTCCATCAGTAAAATAAAATTCGGTAGAGCGTTTGGGCCTAGTAAACTGGCCATAGTCAGGCTTACAAAATTTCAATATCAGTTATCTGTGAACATGAAAACGACTACTAATCCTATGTACGTACAGCGTAGTCATGCTTATTGATTATTGACCGTCCTATTAAATATACGCCCTATTTAATTTGTTTTCGGAGCGTCAATAACCGGGGGAATTGTTACGACACAGACAATCGCACAACATCGCCACGCTCCATATCTTCGCAGCGGGAACAACTAAGACATGGATGAACCGCTGAGCCTGACGCGTCCTCGTCACACCAGCCAGCTGCAGCTGCAGTTGCAATCAAGACTTTGAGGCCCAAAGTGCCACCCTCCACACCGCATGTCTCCGCGTACCAGCCGAGTCTCTGCTACCGACTTTGTCTTAGGAACAAATCTGGCAGAGCGCCTGGGAGCTCCAGATTGCATGCACCAAACTGGTGGGGATGAAGCGAGGCGTTCAGGACCCTGAGAAAGGCGTTCTTAGCACTCAGATACTCCGGCTTAGCGCCCTGCATTCCAGGCGTCTTCTCTACCCTGCAGCTGCACTGCACTCAATTTGTGCGCTTCTACTGCTGGGTATTTCCTTAGGTAGTTGTTTGCTGCGAATGGCTCTAGAGAATGCGATCTACATTCATAGCGTTCTCTTCATCCGGTGTACTAAATTAGCTGATAGGTTTCTATTTCTTTCATCCGACCATTGGTTTTTATCAATTTACTATGAGCTAGATTGGATAGCTGGCAGTAGACGGACCAACAGACTCATTCCCAGAGAGCCGCTGGGACCCGCTCCGGCCCTCTATGAGCTATTGCCATTGTCAAAATCACTCAGACATTTGACGAATAAAAATGAAGAAAAGAAGGAGGAAAAGAAAATGAGCTCAGCCAAGGAGTTGATCTTGCACGCAGGATTAATTGCTGGAGATCCGTGTGTCTCGGAGACTAAAAGTTATACTTGGCAAGTGAAAGATAATGGATTGCGGTAGCTTCTGAAGCTTTGGTTGTTGAGAGTTTGTGGTTCCTGGAGAAAATTTTGCAGCTGTAGAGGGCTTGTCAAGACGGTTTTTAAGTGTTTAAAAATATATGATTGTCTCTACACCAACAGTTTCAGATAGGAGCCTATCCGAACATTCACTGTGAAGTACGGAAAAAACTGTTGGCCTAGAGGACTTCCTTAAGCTTCATTTAGATATTAGGTATGTATCAGTTTTTGGTCTTTGTTTCAGAGGCGATTATTAATGTTTCTGTCAAAAATTTCCTACGTAAGCACGTCGTTGGAGCTATTCTAGCACTTGAACGGTTCTGTTAAGTTGCCCCCTGAGTCGTGTTTGCTCGAGAGAGATGACTTCTACCTCTTGTAGGCGACACCGATATGGCTTTTTTCACTGTAGAGAAATCAATTTTGTTTCTCTGAGTTGGATTTTCCACTTTACTGATATCGTTCCACTGATGTGGCGACCAGAATTGAAAACAAATTGTACATGCGGGTGCACCAGTGCTGTGAACAAAGAAATGATTATGTCTCTGGGTTTGCACTAAAGATTCCTGGCAATGAATCACAATACTCTGCTTGCCGTTCCACACCCTTGTCAATTTGCTGATTATGGTGTAGTTTGTGATAATATTCCCAGGCGACGTTGGTAAGCTACAGCTGCCAATTCTATACCTATCATTTTCAATTGGGTTGAGGGGTTCTTCGGCCTTACGTACACCACTTAAAATTTGTCGACAGTATAGCTCATCTGCCACCTCGTGGCCAAGGCGCTCAAAGCCTTCTTGGACCTCGACTCTATGCCTAGCCGACACGGCTGGATGACGCAGTTTAGTACCATCTGCAAGTTTATTGACTTGACTGCGGATGTTAAGATCAAGATCATTGACGTAAATCACGAACGAAAGTTGGCCAAGCACGCTACCTTGTGGCCCTCAGATGAGACCGGCGTCCACTCTGGAGATACTGGATATACTGTTGGATGATCAGCTTTCGTTAGAACACACAATGCGCACCTAGTTTCTAGAGCTTCTAGTAGGGCTCAGCTCCTGCTTAAGCGAGGGGTTAAGGGGGTGATAGCGAGGGGTTTTGGTCTAAAATGATCGGTTCTTGTTTTTTGCTGAAAAAGGATTCTGAGGATTCTGATTGCGGGCACTAAACCCCCCAAAAAAGCTCGGAGTATGGTAGGGGTGGGGGTCAAAATTATGATTTGTTTTTATTTGTCGGATGAGGGATGTTTGGCAGTAGGCCTTCATGTCATAAATTTTTGGGAGACTACGGCCACTATAACCACCCCAAAAAGAAGACATACTGGGATGGGGCAGGGGGGTCAAAACCATGTTTTTTTTTTGTCCAACTTGATTTTACCTAAAAATGAAAAGAAACCAATAAGTTTTCATGCTAGAGAAAACAAAAACAGTTTTGGAATCCTTGAAAGATTCGTAACAAGAAAAAAGAGAGATATTTTCTATTTTTATCCTTAATTTCTTTTTATTATAGTTCAAAACAAAAACTACACATTTTTGAAAAATTTAGATTAGAACTAAAAATTGCTTCTAAAAAACCAAAACTGAAAATGAAAATGCAGCTTTTTACTTTGTTAAGAATGTTATAAGAATTCTAAAACTGTCTAAGTTTTTGTTTTAGCATATGAACTCATGGACTTCTATAATATAGAAATTAAAAAGTAGCCTAATTTCCCCATTTTTCAAATACTAAAGCCTAAATCGAAAAAGTTATATGAGCAAAACGAGTTTCTTTTTCAAAATTACATATACTGCGCAAATATTAGACCCATCGATCCACAAATAAAAAAAGTTTTCTCAAATTTCTTTTGATCCCTATGATGAGTACTCAAATAATTAAATACAATTACCGTATATATAATTGTAATTCATACATAAAAAATATTAAACCTATGTATTCACATCATATCTAGATGATAAGGTAACATTGGTACAACATTCAAAATTCATCCATAGTGCAAAAAAAGTGCATTATATGACATTCCTCCACAATATTTTACGTGTTTTGTCTATCCTGTTAAATGGGATTCGTCCACCTAAATATGGAAAGAACTTTACAAATTTTCATACTAGAAAACAGACAGTTTTTTGTAATCTCTGAAAGATACATGACAAACTAATAAAGAGACATTTCTAATTTTTACTTTAACTTTTTTATCACATTTCAAAACCGAAATATCACAATATTATGAAAAATATAATTAGTAAAAAAAAATATTCGTAGAAATAAAACGAAAAGAAAATGAGAAATCTGGCATCATTAGTTTGTTAGAAATGTTACCAGATTTCTAAAATTGTTTTAGCTTTTGTTCTAGCATAAATACTTGTAGATTTGAAATTTCAGAGAAAAACATATAAATTGCTCCCATTTTGTTCAAAAACTAAGGCCAAATTCGAAAAAGTTACCCGAGCAAAATCTGTTTCTTTTTCAAAATTTCATATACTGTGCAAATTTCAGAACAATCGATCCACAAATAAAAAAATTGAAAAATCTAAGTTGACCCCTTCAACAGATACTTTTTGGCTGCCATGTAACATCTCTTGCAATTTTCCCGTGTTTGGCCCTGTGAAGTTCTATTCCTGTTGTTTGTTTGGATGTGGATTAACTTGTCAGCTCAGTCAGTTGGCTGAGTGCAGGAGACAATTTTCTGAATGTGTCCCAATGAAAGCCACCTGCCCTGGTTCGTGTAGCAAAATACACCCGGTCAATGCTCAAGGGATCTGTGCGGCTGCAGTCGATCATGGGTTGTCTGAGCTATGGCGTCATTGATGGAAGGCTCATGGGACAATTTCACCCTCCCACCGAAATGTCAGTAACCCATAAGTGACCATACCATTAGTGACGCTGCAATACTAACAATACTGAAACAACACTTAATAATAAAAATATATCTCCATTTAAGTCCTGTTTTTCAGCGTTCAGGTATGAAACTCCATTACTGTATTCTTCTGCGTTAAGTACCTCGGGCAAGGAAGATATGTTTTCATCGGGTTTGTCTGTCTATTTGCCTATTATTCTGTTTGTATGTCTTTTTTTCTGTCTGTCATCACGATAACTCAATAAGTTATGGACAGAAATGAACAAAATTTGCAGGGATTGTTAGGTACGTTAGAAAAAGCAAATGATTAACTTTTGGTGAATATCCTCCTTTCTTTTTTCTGCCTCATTTTTCTCAGTGCCATAACGCAAAAAGTAATGAATGGATTTGTATGAAATTTATACGAGTTGTTAGGTAGCTATATCACGAAGAGCAAAGACCAAATTTTTGTGATGATCTGTTGGTTCGTCAGTTATTTTGTCATCGTTTTTAATTTTATGCTTTTTAGCACATTAACTAAAATAATTTGAATGGATCTTTATGAAAGGTATAGGAGTTGTTATTAATGTTTAGCGACATAAGTTATTAAATTTTGGTGATGATAGGTTGGTTCATTGGTGAGTTTGACTAATATGTATCACCCGCAAACAAAGCGAGAGAGGTGATAATGTTTTCATTGAAGATTTGAGTTACTATGTAAATATATATGTTTTATTATATATATATATATAAATATGTTTGTAAACATATTTGTATGTCTGTCCACCAAAAACTGTTCGAAGGAGTTGAGCAATCTTCATAATTTTTTGTAAGTAGTTTGGTGGGTTGACCTAGATGTAACCCATGCCAAAAAAACTGGGCCTAGCGGGGCATAAAAAATGACGGCGATGAAATTTGTTCATCACCCAAACTCCCAAAAACAGGTAGAAGGAGCTTAGCAATGTTCATGATTTTTTGCAGGGCGTCTCGTGAATTGCCCTCGATATGACCCATACCAAAAACCTAGGATTTGCTGGCCATAAAAAATGACAGCGATGAAATTTACTCTCCACCCAAAAACAGGCATAAGGTGTTGAGTTATGTTCATGATATTTTGCAGGGAGTCTGGTTGGCTGTCCTCGATGTGGCCCATGCCAAAAAAACTAGGATTTACTGGCTATAAGAAATGATGACGATAAAATTTGCTCTCCACCCAAAAACAGGTAGAAGGAGTTGAGCTATGTTCGTGATTTTTCTGCAGGGAGTCTGGTGGGCTGTCCTCGATGTGACCACGTCAAAGAACTAGGATTAGCCGGCCATCAAAAATTGTGGCAATGAAATTTGCTCCATCCGCGGGTAATGGTCTTACGCCACGAGGTGTTATAGTTGTTAAAATGTTTGTTAGCAGCATAACTCAAAAAATTATGAACGGATCTTGAAAAAAAATTACTGAAGCTCTTAACACCATTGAAGGGCACAAATGATTAGATTTTGGTGTTGATACAAACAAAATCATGGTCTCGGAACGAATTTTAATTTTTCGTAATCGCTGCCTTGCATGGAGGAGATTTGCGCTCTCAGAGTGCTTTAGTTATTGATATCAACTGGTCATGGTTAATCTCCATGATTTTTCTCTACGGCATTTTTTTATTGAACTGACAGGAGCAATAAATAAAGGCAGGAGCAACTATAAAAACGACATTAAAAAATTGGACACAACATTTGTTACATTTCTTATCCAGTGTATCCCATTTAGGGTGTATATGAACTCACGGACCCCCTGTTGGTTCACACACGGACTCCTGACTGATTCACTAGACTTAAAGCTTCTATGAATAATATTTTGTTTTGTTTATTACATAGGTGGTACGGATTAATAACTTATGTAAGGTTATAAATGGAAAATGTATGTTTTATTGAACTATTTCCTAAATATTTATTAAGAAAGACTATTTATGACATAGTTAACCCTAATGTCATTGAAAACGTTAGATTTTTCTTAATAACTGCAGTCATCCAAAGCAAGATAAAAGCAGATTCAAGAGATTGCAATGTGCAGATTCACTACATATGACTAGCGCGGATACCACGTAAGAAATTATATAGTTGGCGTACGGTGTTATGCTTCGCTTCTTCTCCATTATTTAAATGACATTACGCTTGATGCTGTAAATATCTACTGAAATACACCGTATAGTCAGTAAGTGAATCTACAAAGTTGAGGCCATAATTCTTGGCAAGGGGTCCACGTGTTGCGAGGCATCTTCACGGGGGGGGGGGGGAGGTCTGTAGAAAACAAACCGAAGTTAGGGATTCACTGACTTAACTGAAGCCTATTCTATTTAGCATTTTTAGACAATAGCAACTACAGCAACAACAAAGCAGCGAGGCGCCACGCTCATGTTGTTTGAAGGTACAAAAGCAGATTTTCAGTGAAAAATAAAAAGCAGGGCAACAATAAACAGGTAAGAACAACCAATAAGAGGGATAGCATTTGTCACCGTAAAGACCCCAACAACAAAAATAAGGGGCAGTGTTTGCCACTGTAATATAGAGGCAGTGCATGTTACCTTAATGAAAGAATGGCGTAATGGTATTAACGACAACAAGTAATTAGAGTAAAGGGTAGTGATTGTTTTGTCACTGTAATACAAACAGAGGTAGTATTTCTCACCGTAATAAACAAGAAAGAGCAGAAGAAACGGTAACAAAGAAGAGCCAAGACGCAGAAATAAGAGGCAGTTTTTGTCAAAGTAACAAGCCGAAAAAAAGTGAATCAATCGTAACAGTAAAAACGAGGCAAAGACAGGTGGTAGTGTTTGTCCCTGTGTTAAGGAGGTATCATTTGCCACCGTAATAAACATAAAAAAAGAGAAGCAATGGTAGGAACAAAGAGGCAAGAGCAAAAATAAGAGGCGGCATTTGTTAGCGTACGGAAGGCAACAAGGGCTTTTCGTTTCATTGTGAGCGTTTGTTGAAAGCTTTAGCTTCCTTGCAAAAGGAAAATGTGGCGAGGCCCGCAGGGTTTCGCCACTTTTTTGACTGCATGTTGTTGAGCAATTTTTCGCTCATAAGCTCACTCTAATTGGGCTCGGCTGAGTTTGCTCTGCGCTCCATTGTAATTGGCTGCTGCTGCTGCTGCAATTGTGTGCGGATATACTCATTCTCTTAATTGGGTAACAGCAGGAATGTATTTGAACAGCAAGCGAAAGCGCATGCATTTAATGTCATTGCAACATTCCGATCCAATATGTGTCTGTGAAATCCCGATGAATTTCGGATTAAAAAAAGAGGCCTTCGCAAATGCGGCCAACCATTTAGCGGCCTCGCCCTTATTGACTCGATGGAAAAGTGGGAAAAAATGCGACTCAAATTTTGCATTTTTGAGCCTAAAACGCTTGCCTATCGTGGCAATAAAGTTCATATTAGAGGCACCAAACGATCGTATGTGATCGTAGTCTAAGGAAAAAATAAATGCAGTGTCAGTATAGTGAGGATATATTCTACACATCGCGTTTTCGAAATTCGCTGTAGTTTTCTCTCAGTAAAGAGCAACATTGCGCATATTCGCTCGTTTCCAATTTGCTGGATATTGTCGCATGATTTGCTTATACAGCCAGGCTCCATCTATTTTCCTTTGCTCGTCGCACGCCGAACAGATACATGAAAAGCTTTTATGTTTTGCTGCTTCCGTATCAACATTCGAAAAGTGCATGGTTTTCCGAGTTCTGATTCATTGCAAGTTTGAAGAGGTATCCGAAACTGTACTCGAGACACTATTGTTAAGCGAACTAACTTGACGGCTGTTATTTATTAACGTTTTAGGTGGGCACATGGTTGTGTTGGAAATACAAAATAAAGTGTTTGAACACTTAATTTGTATTGTGTACGGGAAACAGAAGACCGTCGCGTGCGCCAAACTTAAAAGCAAATTCCCTTGTCAATCTCTAGCATGTATTATCTGAGCTAATCGCTCGAACGCTTTCTTTTGATGTCGTAAATACAAGTTTATATGTACCTAGTAGTAGTCGAAATGTTACTTGTCGTCACGTCAGTTGCCAACGCGCGCTGTACTAGAGACGGTAAAGTAACGCATGTCTGCACATTACACTGATTTCGTAGTTGTAAATTTATGAGCGCTACACGCAAAATAATTTTGTGTAAAATTCGGTACAACGTTTCGGCCAAGTAACCTGGCCATCATCAGGCTTACAATATTGTACAGAATCAGTCACCTGTCATAGGAACGACTATTATTCCCGAGTATGCACAACGTAGTAGTACTAATGCTCTGTGTATACGTAAAACAAAAATTACTATCAGTGTCAAAAACTAGAATTTCTCCGGTTAAAGGCGCGTCAGCAACGGAGATCTCATAATCTGAACTGATTGAGCGCTGCGCAGGCGGTGCTAGTGTGGACGCGCCTGTGCGACTTCTGCTGCGTTCTCGGAATTCACGCAGACGAATTTCGTACTCGCTTGCGGTAGTGTGGACGGGGCTTTAAAAACTGTATATATCATAGACAAAGGAAGACAGACGCACAACTTCTAAGCTCACGTTATATCTACTGTTTGACACCATTGTGACGTCATCACTGTCTCTTGGAGCTGCTGCAGATATCTGCAAGCACTAGCATCATGGCTACGAATATCGCTTTGAAGCAACCAATCATTTGTGACGTCATCGCTCACAACAATACTTAAGAAATGACCATCTGTGTACATTTGCCTTCGCTGTATATCGTCGTAGTGTAAGGAAAAGCAAACCACGGTATCAGTATCGGGAAGTATAAGCAACTGCATGTATCTATCCGCAGTATTCTGACCGCAAATGTACTGCATACGGCGCGTGCATTGCCTATCATTATTATTATTAAATCACACCAGACTGGCGACGTAGGAACGGAGAAACTCCATGAGGTTAACAAACCCCCCCGCAACCAGCCCAGCGGGTGGAGAAAACAAAAGAATGAAAGAAAAGAAGATTCGAAATCACAGAATAGCTCTGTGCACAGATCGTTCAAAGCTGCCAATACCAGCACCAGCAAAGATAGAGCCATCAAGACCATTCCAAACATCCACTATTTATTAATAGAGTGCCCAGCTGTAAATAATGACGGCAAAAATTTTCTAATTGAGATTTTTATTCTTCCGATTCCCATTATAGGTTTTGCTGTATTATAGGTCTCATCCCTACAGGCCTGATCTTCCATTAGTGAAACGCAAGCTGTACAGACATGAGTTTTTCGATAGCAAAATATCCCCCGTGCAAGATAAGGCGTGAATATGAGCTTGGAATTGGGCAACTAAGGAAATATAGTTCCGTCAAAATAATGCACTGGGAATGGCCTGGGCTCCCCGTATCGTGGATACCAAATGATTGTTGAACTTTAAGCGTTGAAATTTGTCTGCGATGCAAATTCAATATAAAAAAGGCGTCTTTTCAGCGTAAAAATTGAACTGTTACGATATAATTCAGCTAAAGAAAGCATAAGCCGAATGGATTGTGCATCAAAGGAATGAAAACTCTACTACTGAGGAGCGAAACTGAGCTGCTCTAACTGCTTCGACTGTCGGGAATTCAGAGCCGGGGATCCAGAACCGGGTATTCAGAGCCCAGGATATAGAGCTCGGGATCTAGAGCACGGGATCCAGAAGCCGGAGATCCAGAGCCTGGGATCCAAAGCCCGGCATCCAGAGGCCGGAGATCCAGAGCCAGGCCCCTAAAATTTGCAACTACCTTATTCCCGTTCATCGGATCGCTACGCCCTTGAACTTATTCCTATCTTATTTCCACAGAGCGTGACAGAGAGACGGACCAACATTGGAGCAAGCAAGGGAGCAAGCAAGCAAGCAATCAACTAACAACTGTGTTTTATTATATAGTGGACAACTATAATATCATAGAAATCTCGAGAATGCTTACAACTTGCAGCAAAGCACAATGTCCGACGACAAGCCCCTGACATGCACTGAGCCTCCGCCGCAGGTGGACTTTGACCCCGGGATTGCGGACTGTATTCGGACATCCACCACACTGTCGCCCATACAGCACCGCTATTACTTCGCTACAGCGGGTTGCAAGTGTACAGGACGTATTTACTGCTGAGTCTGTCATTTCAGCCGTGTGTTTGGTTAACATCCATTGCCATTCTCTGGAGTAAAGAGCAGAGAAAATTCGGGACGGAAAGACATGGTAAGTGAGCTAGCAAGGATTCAGTTAACTAAACTATCAACCAATCAACCAACTAACCAACCAATTAACCAACCAACCATCCCCCCAAGTCAACAAACTAACCAGTCCACTATTCGAGCAGACAACCAACCAAGCAAGCAAAAAGTGTGTATTGCTATTCATACTGTGGGAATAAATGGACTGCTAAAGTTTGAAGAATACCTAGTAAACTGGTCAATAGGTGCGTGTATGCTTTCAAATGACTACATACTATTTTTTCTGCTAATGGAACCTATCACTTGATACGGTACACGTTTTAAGGCTACACCATAAATTACAAAGTTCCAAACTGAAATAACAAGCCAACTTGAAACTTTCCCGAACTTCTTTAACGTCTGCTAATTGCCATCCAAATTTTACGGTAAGACGGAGCTCAACAAGACAAACTTCCCTGTAAATCACCGAGAAATTTTCTCAATTGATGCCAATTTGGTAAACATTTGAAATTGTTCTGGAAGCTCACGGAAGTGACTTATTCCCTTAAAGTACTGTAAAACCGTCTTTACCATACAAGTAAGCTGGGTCGTGCTGCAGATAATTCCTCTCAAGGGCTCAGAGGAGTGTGCAGTTGCAGTCGACTACAGAATGTCTGAGCTGTGGTGTCATTGATGGAAGGCTCATTTTAAGCCGCACCCCCACGACTGACAGAATTGCTGACGCTGCATTGCCGAACACCAAGACTTTCCCCTCTGGTGTGGTAATCGTTGCAGCCCTCTAATTCTTTGAAAGGTCATGATGATCTTGTCGGTTTCTTCAAATGATTCCTAGTGTAGATGATCAATAGAAGCAGGTGATTCTTAAACTGGGTATGTATGATCAGCTGATTTTTTGATAAAAGAGGCGATTCGGTGTTTAGATTATTGCAGGGTCTCTTAAATTTTTTCTTTATCATGAGACACGAGTGGCATTATGTAAAGGGTTAGAGTAAGATTGGATAGTCTGTTGTGACTGTGGGTTACTTCAGCTGAGTCTTTTATGTTCAGTAAATAATGCGTGATGTGCTTAGGTCAAGTAACTATTTGCGACGGTTCAGCCGATTTCTTGGTAATCAGTCACCTTGGGATCTTTTGGGAGTGGCAAACTGTATAATCAATTGATACTTTCATGATCAGTTGAGTGCGTGATGTTGAAACACACTTTTAATTCCGGGGCCACTCTATAAAATCGTACGCACAGCTTATGAGCGTATATTCAGCTCGCACGTCGTCCCGATACACAGTGTAATTTGGTACCAAAGATACCCATGGAAAGTACGTTGGGGTGAACAAAATGCGAGATGAACGTCCACTCGTTGAACATGCACAGTACAGTTGGTGGAATTCTCTTGCCTGAATACAGAGCATTTTTTTATTGAAGGTCAGAACACCTATTATTTTCTAACAGACTGAATCGCTTCGAATTAATTTAGATTCAAGTTACAATGCCTTCGGGCACAGTACCAATTTTCACTTCTTTCATTACATCAAGTTATTGAATTTGAGACTCCGGATTTGGCTTAATAGAGTCTGCGGGAAGTGTCTGTAGTTGCTACAGACCAAGCAAGCTCTGATAATTTAATTTAACTGAATTTCAGTTACTTAGTATTGGTATATTTTACGACATCATAGTATGAAACTGTTCATATTCTACGTTTGTTCAACGTCTCAAGTTAAAAATAAAATCTTTCTTATTGTGAGGAATTAGTGCGTTTGTAATCCAAGCAACATGTTTTTCTCTTCCGGAAGATCACAAGACTGTGAGGCATTATTCTTTAAGCGAGTGGACTACTTTTAATTTTCACTGTGTTTTATTGACGCCATCTTTGTAAAAACCGTTAACTTTTTACCATTTTACACCACATTAGGTTTCAAGAGAATGTTTTTGCGTCAGGCCTGTTTCTAGTAATACAGTCGAGTCAGCAAAGCCCATACTCTGATACGTCAGAATTTCCATAATTTTGGATACTGTATAGTTACGACGTCCTTTTGCAGAAAACACTGATTTTATGCTATTATTAAATGCAGAAAGTTACAAAGCGAATGTGTTCTTTGCAAGTGTAAAGTTGAAAGCGTTGAGTTTTATTTGGAATTTGGGAGGGGAAGGGGGGGGGCTACAGTTTCGATCATCCGCTCCATGGATTCCATGCAGCGCACCCTCACCGGGACTCTCTTCATCATTTTCGATTTTTTATGTTGTTTGAAACAAAAGTTAGGAGATTTTGAGCGGCAGTTGAGGGCGAGTTTCCCTTGCAGGCGAATTTGAGCTGCGCCATGACAGCCCATCAATCGGAGCGCGTATAATTGATCCCACCAGTTCCTGTCAAAGTTTCCTCCTTCCACAGTCTCATTGGAAAATTCTCAGCTGCAAACTGGCGCGTAATGCGATAATTTCTACTCTCGTCAGCGGGTTGACTTAATTTTTTCGTGATTGTAATATTGGGGAAATGAAGTGTATCATGTGAACTCATTTCTACTCCCGCCAAATGGCTGATGTATTTTTACTTGTTTGTAATAGGAGTAAAATCAGTAGTTGCATATGCACTCATTTCTACTCACATGAACATACGTTTCTTCTTAATAAAAAGCACTTAATGAATGAATGAATCAATGAATGACGTGAATTAAGAGTACCAGAAGCATTAATTTATATTTACGTGAACGTACGTTTTCTATCTAATATGTTCCTATTAATTAAATGGACGACATGAATTTACAGTAGCGGACGGCCTAGTTTCTGCTCTCGCGATCGTTTTCTTTCATTTTTTTATGTGTTGATTTGAGCAAACAGGAGCTTGTAATACATTAGTACGTAGCTACTAGTTTTATACGTGACACTTTATTTACCTCAGCCTACTGCTGCGAAGCGGCAGCTAGGCTGTACAGTGAACAGAGTTATCCTCTACTGTGCTAGTGTCCGAGTGAGGCGGTCAAGGTCGCCAGTGTGTCTGCTCGGGGCGGGGCCAGTGGCTGTATAACACTTGTGATGAAAGGTCGTGCTGTGCTACAGGTAAAGAAAAGCTTGTCTATCTGTAAATTCCCCGTCACGGGGGCTGCGAACAGGGTTTTACCAGTCCTAGTAAAAAACCCATTGCCAATTCTAGCTGTGAATGTACTCATGCAGGGACTCTAGTTTGTTCATTAGTTATTAGCGGGCAGAAGGAACGAGTTGCACTAGTTCCTAAAGTATCTTCGTGTGCATGTAATTAAAAAACAAGTAAAGTATACCATATGCGGTGTATTATTTTCTGTTCCACGAACGAGTTTCTCCTATTCTGTGAGCTCGAAAGAATGGCGACCTAATGCGTATCAGATGAGCTAATCATTACACCGATTATCTCTTTAACTCATCAATATAATGTTATTATTATTTATTAAATGTACAAGGTGGGGTTACGAAGGACTGGTAACAAGCGAGCCCAGGATCCCCGAAAGCTGCTAGAAAGAACCTAAAAAAATATATATATTCTCGGCCGACTTAAAACCCCGTAGACCTACAAGACCGAGCGCGGATGCAAGCGATAAATTCCATGTCAACAGCACGGAGTGTAAAACTCCTACTGAACTATCGAGTTTGAATGTCGCCTATCAGTCACAATGTAAAGGGATGTACTTCAGCCTCAGTTTGTGTGGTTCTTTCAAAGATTTTAGGGGTACAGGCAAGCACCCTCAGTGATGAACACCTTGGAAAACAACAAGAAGCAAGCAATAAAATGGGCTAAAAATAAATAGTATGAACTATAATAACGAAACTCTTGCTATAATGATGACTCTTTAACGGCCAGGTAGATCTCAAAGTTCACTTCAGCCAGTGCCCTTTCTAAGAACACTGAAATTTAACATCAGCAGGTAAGGGGGGATAGACTCTAACTGTATTATAATGATATATTTGTGTATATTCGCTCAAATTTGTACTGCCGCCAAGTTCGAATTCGTCAACTCGACAGAAACATCGCCATGCTCAGGCTTACCTCCACAGTCACCCAGCAATTGCAGCAGAGGACACGTCCTGTTCTCGAAGCCTTCTAAGGTTTATTTCTCAGTACAACAATTCCCTGCAAAGTATAAGCATAGCGTGCATAGGCATATTCGATTCACCCTTTCGGAACGAGACGATCGTATACTCCAATTCGCTTTTAACTCGTCTCTAGTTTTTATCTTTCAAATTCACTTGTCGGTTTGCATATCCTGAAAGTTACGTGAATTCGCTACTTTCGATTGAGTTCCAGGCGCTAATCACAAACCGAGTACTCGACCCAGAACTCCAAATTCAGCACACAGTATTGTAGGTCAGGACAAGTTAAAGCTAAGCGGGTTAGATAATCTCGATCCAAGGGTGGAACTCGATCACGCTCTAAGATCGACTAGTTTCTATTGTTGAATCGAAGCGGCGTACATTTCGTATATTTGTCATTATAGCGGTTGTCGGAAAATTTCAACGCATTGTGAAGGTATAATAAATACAACAATGGTCTGTTCACCTTCATCCGAACTGTAGTTTTGAGTCTCATTTTTCAGTTGCACATGATCTTACACGTTCATAACCCATACGCAAGTATTCGGCCAAGTTTCCATACTTGTATCCCATTAGTTCTTTACTTAAATTAGAAAGATCATCTTGGATGTATTATACAAACAGTACACTGCATCGGTTTATTTGCTTTCATCTGGCTTAAATCCACTGCCACAGAATGCAAGTTTTTGTTGCTGTATATCCTACGTGTGTGTTTTATTTATTACTAATAAAAATTCCTGGAGGTGTGAGTGTGTGTGTGTGTGTGTAGGTGTTACGTCACAGCCATATGCTAGCATTCATCCGGCCTAGCAACGCATCGGGTCCCATTTCTCGATTGAACTTGACGGTGCTATGCCAAAATCCACACCAAATACTCCGACGAGTTTCCTTTGCTGTATTCCGCCAGTTCTTTTATTTATTTTAAAGGGAATGCCTTGGCGCTTTGTGAAGATATTACGCTGCAGCAGCAGCCGGTTTGCATTCATCGGAACTGTAGTTTACGGTTGGTTGCGGCCTTGGAACAATAGACTCCGAGTCTGTCAATGGAGCCGCCCAGATCCAAGAAGCCGCAGCCCGAACTTGACCCGCTCTTGGTAATGCGTTTGTCGGCTTGCCAAGTTTGACCGATGCTTGTCTTGCTTCTGATTGATGGGAAATGTTTGTTGGCAGGCTGCTGAGCTCGAGCCTGGCCCCATACATGGCCTATTGGGTGACGCTTTGATGAAAGAGTGTCGGCTTGAAAGATGGCCTTTGATGCAGCAGCGCCGCCCGTCTCCAAAGCTCTGCACGCATCAATGGGCAGCCGTTAAGTGGTGTTTTGATGCAGCGATTTGCGAGGGTGAAGAATTTTTGTGTTGAAAGTTCAGGGGTCAGAAAAGTGGATGCGAGAATAAGAACGCCAATTTTTTAAGAGCAACGCGCCCAGTATATTGGTTGATAAAACTTTGTATAATAATTACTTTAGGAATTTAAAATCGAGGACGTGCACATTCACTTATTGACAGAAGTTTGACTATTATTACTTAGAATGTACGACGCCAGGGATAGCAATGAGCACTCGTTAAGTAGTGTTTCGAAAGTCATATCTGTGAAGGTAAAACAGTTTTGTATAGAAAGCCCGAAGAGAAGAAGGTGGTAGGAGAATTCCGTTAAACTGTTCACGAGCAGCCACCAGCAGTGTTACGGAAGGCAACATTGCTATCGTTATTTAAAAAATAATATAAAGCAAAGAAAATACAGTGCACACTCTGTTAAAGCTGTTTTTGTCGAAGTTTTGTATAGCTAATTATGCTTCTAGGTAGTTATTTTTCTATACTTGTAGTTCGCCGCTTGGCTACCTTCTGCCGCCTTGCCGTCCGGAGGTGATCGAAAGAATACGACGAAAGGATCCAATATATTTGGTTCGGAGAATTAGAACAGAACCAGGCGAATTGTCATAACTATCCGTGGTGAATTCGTGGTGCGCGCAGGCACCCGGAGAAACAGGGGAATGGAGTCTAGACAGAGTTGGCTGGCTTACACAAATAATACAGTGATACTGAGTAACGACGGGTCCATCGCTGGTGCTGTGACCTAACGTAGAACGATGCTGCGCGAAAAGACACAGGCTCTTGCTGAAACATTGCTTATATGCGCCGCGATGTGAAAGTATACTGTTACTTTGGCCTGCATTGGCGACCAGTTCTCGAGGTCAACCTTCAGCCTCTCGGCATAAACTGAAGATATAGTATGCTTAGAGATTTCAGAACTCCTATCTCGGCGCATTGAAGAGACAAGAAAGCTATTAGCACTAAATCTGGATTGCGGCACACAATCTTAACTCGGAATATAAGAGAGGAAAAATATGTAAGAGATGTGACAAGTGTCCGTTGCCCGTTCAGGGGAAGGCCTGGTGAAAGGGCTGGTGAAATGCCGGGTTTCTCCCATGCTGGGCTCCAAGTGAAGCCCAGTCAGGGAGTGAGGGCCCACTGGTAGTCACTTCCTGTGAGGGTCCAGAGTCTTGACACACTCTAAGAAATGTATTATGTGGTGGTTTTGGGAAGGACAAGAATTATTCAACAGAATGTGCAGTGGTTAGGCGAAGCTTTAACAGAATTTCATTACATAGCGTACATGTGCAAATGTTAAGAAAAAGTAGAACGAAACTCATGAGCAACTTGACTCTTCTTTGCGTAACGCATTGCGAATGATGCCGTCTGAGGGAAAACGGTTGGAGCGAATAATAGGTGCAAAATTACCAAGTTCACGACTGATGCAATTACGAGTTCGTTTACATGCAAGTTAGTATTATCTAATACTACAAAAAAGACGTTCCATGACCGAGATATTAAGCTCCTAACATCGGTTGTAACGATGAATGAACTGGCTCGGTGCCGAGCTCCGGCTAGGACCCATACGAAGTCCGCTCGTATACTACGCATTTATAAATAATAATAATAATGTTTATTGAAATTATTTCTTTACAGAAGGCTGATAAAATGATAAAACCAAATCACTACACACGTAGAGCAGGTAAAATGTTTCAAACTCACTAAATTAGTCGTATGACTACTTGGGGCAACAATTATTGTGTACCAGTACACAACTCCAGCTGACTAAAACATAACGTACGGTATTAAAGTGATTGGTTCCAGCCACAGAAAGACTGAAGAAAGTTCAAAGGAGAAGAAGAAAGAAGAGACACAGTGCACACTGCACAGCAGGTGCACCGTGAGACCCATGCACAGCGCGGGCCCACAGAACGCCCGTGCGCACCGCAAAAATAGCACGTCAGGACAGAAGAGGAAAACAGGAAAGAAGAGGAAAACAGGAAAGAAAAGGGAAAATAGGAAAAACCAACACCAACAGAAGCGCTGGTGAAGAAGGAGATAAAGTAGGCGCATAGGAAATATGCGAAGGACCACCCACGACAATCGAAGGGCCCCCGCAGGGCACGACATAAAGCGTGCGAACCTAACTAACAAAACTCCAAGTCCTTTAGCCAAACCTCGGTACCTCTCAGAGGGTCGCAAGGTATGACATACACTAGTACATACGCTACTGGATTAGGCACGTAATTTATGGGACTAGCTGAGGTTGAAAATATGCTTTTTAATGCTAAATTTAAACTGACTTAGTGAAGTTGAGGTTTTAATCTCTGGTGGGATATTCCAGATTTTGATAGCTTGGCAGAAAAATGATACCTGACATTTAGATTTCAAAAGTAGAAGCAAATTTAAGTTACCATCGAGTCTGAAACGAGTGCCATAACGCTGGACTGCTTCCTGTTCTTCAAACAACCTAGCAAACTCAGAGTCACGACCAAGAGCAAAATAATCAAATAGCTTGGTAGCCACGGACATTTTGTACAGATCCTCCAAAGTCATGACGCGGCAGGCGCTATAGGCAGCCTGACTATCTACAGCCCGGCCCACAGCGAGCAGCCTCACACATCGGTCCTGCAGGCGCCGCAACCCACGCAGCTCAGTCTGGCTGCTGTGTCCCCACAGGGGGATACAGTACAGTAAGTAGGGATACACTAATGAAAAGTACAACTTACGGAGTACATGGGACGGAACGAACGAGGAAATACGGGCCATCATACCTTGGGAGCGAGATACTAATGTTACGAACATGACTGGCAAAGGATAATCTGTCGTCCAGTGTGACTCCTAGAAACCTGCACTCTGAGACTTGTTCGATATTGATACCACGGATTTTCAACGCATAGTTGGTGTCTTTATGCGGTTGGAAAAAAGCATATAAGTTGTTTTATTGAGGGAAATTTTCCATCGGATTCAAAAAACTGGAGCATTCTGACAGCTCAAACCTCCACCAAGCAAGGCAACGGTAACGAAATTTTCAAATTGATTCTGAAACCATTATTTCCTTTGTATCAACGCCAAAATCTGATAATTTGTGCCTTTTGACAGTAATAACAGCTTTTGCAATTTTCTTAAAAATTTGTTTATAACTTTTCGAGTAACGTTGCTAACAAACATTCTAACAAACATTAATCACGTGCAGAAAAAACTAAGCGATCATGACCAAAATTTAATCAGTTATGTATTTTAATATTATTAACAATTCATGCACATTTCATGAAGATCTGTTCATAATTCTTGAGTTATTTTGCTAATAAACATAAAATCAAACCCAGAGACAAACAGACTGACAAAAAAAAAAGATCATTACAAAGCTTGGGTCATTTATTCATTGTAATATGCCTAACAGCTCATAAAAATTGTACAAAAATCCGTCCATAACTTTTTAAGTTATGGTTAAAAAAATAAATAAACAAACGAACGGTTGAACGGATCTTTTCCAAAAGTTAGTCATCTATTATTGCTAACATGCCGAACAATCCGTGTAAATTTTATAAACAGCCGTGCATAACTTTTTGAGTTATGTTGGTGACAGACAAACAACCAGAGAAACAGATAAACCCGGGTAAAACCTAATCTCCTTGGTGGAGGTAATAAAATAATTGTGAATCGCTGCTTCTAAAACGAATTACTCCCACAATGGAGCACTCGTAATCTGAGGTTCTGCTGTAAATATAATACTATACAGGACTCCGCAGTGCTTTGGTGAAAGAGGTAAAAAGGAGCAGGGAAAAGTAAATTTAAGGCTGAAGTTTACATTAAAGGAGTACCTCGGCGACAATTGAAAGCAAACGGGAGAGGAAAACGGCTTTGAAGCAGAACTCCACATTAAAAGCAGAGTCTGCAGTATCTTAGGGACATATGTGAACATAGGGAATAGGAAAGTGTGAATTTCACACACGCTTTCTCAAGATACACACGTTAATTCTGCAGCATCTTGGCAAAAGAGACTAACAAAAGGAAGAGGGAAATGTGATTACAAACTACGCTCCACAGTGCATACAAGCGAATTTTTTTAATACCTTAGCGAAAAAAACTAACAAAGGGAAGAAGGGAGTATAATCTTAAAGTGCACCTACACCTACATATGTAGAAGCAAAATCTACTGCACTTTGGCGAAAGAGGCCAGCAAAAAAATGAAAGAAAGAGAGGCTCCACAGCGCGCCGCCACATTCTGTAGCATCCAGCACCGCCTCAGCTTAACTTAACCGGTAAAGTTTAGCTTGTAAAATTCGGGTTTAGAGGTCAAAATGCTGATGGACTCGATAAAGTAAGATTTAAAGTCGTTTATAGAGACTCGTTGTCTAGTTATCTTTCAGATAAGGAGGGGAGAGTGGTAGGGCTACTGCAGCTTCCTACTGTTTGGTGCTGGCAAAAAAAAAAAAAAAAATTCTACATGAGAGTAAAGTAGATGTTAGGCTATAAAGGAAAATGCCCACCAGAACTCAAATTACAAACGTTCTTCAACATCGATCATTGTTCCGATGCCATGGCCATGTCTTCTGCTTGCAAGCTGTTACGCTAACCAAGCAAACGTAAGAGGTAAGCAAATGAATATTTACCGTGCTACCTTCATACTATAATAGTATATTCGAAACTAAATTTGTCGCCGGAAGTATTGTGCGTAGATAAAAGTAATTAATTTGCTTCTCCCAATCAGCTACGCTCTTCTAAAGAAGTTGGAGTGGGGCTCGCTGTCTATTTCCGTTTCCTTGTGTTTGTGTCTTACTTAACTTAATTTGCTCCTTATTGAACTAATTACTGTGAAAAGTGAAGTAGACAGCCGATATTATCCGATGTTGTTAGTTTCACTTTGTCCAATTCTAATGTAATTATAAAAATTCTGTCCCCAAACACGCATCATATTTCTTCCTTTGAAAAATCTTGTGGCGTTTTCCATTCGGTAGTACAGAGGTGTCCCATATTAATACATATGCTGTGCATAACACATAGAGGGGAGATAATAGCGACACAGATAAATTACTATAACCAGTAAAAATATTTTCTATGAGAAAAAAAGGGAAAATTTTTGAATGAGTCAAATTTAAAGTAGCAAAAAGCTTAATAGTTATAGGGAATAAATATTGGGAATGGGCCGCTTGGTTCGTCTACTGCCGCCTAGCTAATCTTATAAGGCTCTACAGTTATTCTAATCATGTAGAGCCATCAATCTACAGATGTTTCTTATGCCCATCTAATTATCTATGTTCAGTTTTACTGTTAACCCAAGCAAACCGTGTGTAGTAATTTAACATCTACTGTCGTATGGGAACAACTCAGTGATGTTGCCCTACCCCTTTCGTGTATTAATACTAGCTACGCTGAGAAAAGTACCATCCCGAAACCAGTACTATCTCTTGCCTACCAAGCAATGCTTGCTCTTACAGCATGAAAAAAGTGCACTTGTTTGATTTGGAGCGTGGGAAGGCATTCTGGCTTCGCAACAGTACTTTATTTTAATGCACGGGTGTAATTCCATGGTTATATTCGCATGCTAACTCCCATCTTCTTGGCCATGTTTGTGTTGAATTTTGCCCAGAGTTTGTACTCAGCGACTTCAATCTCTCACCAGTAGCTCGATCTTTGATGCTCCTCCCACATTTTGAACCAAAACTAGTTTCAAACTCTGAGACGGTTTTAAAAGGACGCGACCACTACGCGATTGCTCTAGTCTTCGAGGCAGTCGAAGAACCGTTGGAGCCTCGGCACTGCATACGCTCATTTAATATTATTTTAATGGAGGCAGAGGCAGCTACTTTTTATTGCTGAGTTGTATACGTTATCTCACTAACGCCTTGGCCCATTCGGTCACGTTTCAGACTGTGATATTCTTATGAAGTTTCATTTTTTCTAGCTTTATTGTAACAATGGGATTTGATGTACGCATGCAGAGAATGTCTTCGGATGGTCTCCTTTATCATCTGTCTCATCTATTGGGCTATCTAATCTAACTTTGGGAAACAGCGAGCATGTTCATCTTTTCCGTATTAAGTTGAGCTATACGGTAACAAAGGCTTTTTCCCGTCGGATGGCAATAGAACAAAGAACCTTTTTAGCAAAATAACATAAGCTTGTATTAAAAGATAGATACATGTACTTTTACCTCCAAGTGAGTGACGAGCTAATCAGGAAGTTTGGTCACTAATGGCTCTGAAGAGGTCAAACGTCAGGTGTTTTGGAGCTACTGCTACTTGCAATATTATAACTCACTTTGATCGAACTTCCAGCAGAAATCCATTGCACGCTTACGTGTAACCTACAACGACATATTTCGCCAGCTGATGAATGCGCCGAGGTCTACTAGTGCATGTCAGTTATAATATTAGGTCGGGTGCTAAGTTGTTACCGGTTTAACTTTCCAAAGTCTAAAAAAAACGGCAAGAACTTAGTTTCCCACCTAATATATGCTCAAGAGTATAGGTACTGTCTGTCTGAATGCCAAAATAGACGTGCGCTCTTAGCCTCCACTTCACTATAAAAAATAAGGTAATTTGTTAGTAAATGTTATCGTAATAGCCCTGCGAGCTTTCTCACAAATACAGCTGGAGGCAGCGTATACTGTTGTCAGACATGGTCCAAACAATGAACCGCAGTGCAATGCGGAATGTAATAATGACAATATCCCAACTGTTCTTCTTATCTAACTCTAGTGACAATATCAAGCTGTGCCACATGCATTTGTAGTATGTCCCTATGCGTACCTAATATATGTAGCCTGTTACCTAAGCCGAGGAGGTTATGTTTTCGTCGGGTTTGTCTCTTTGTTTGTTTGTCTGTCTGTCACCAAGATAACTCAAAAAGTTAAGAACGGATTTTGACGAAAATTACGGGGATTGTTAGGTATGTTAGGAGGAACAAAGGATTAACTTTTGGTGAAGATCCGTCCATCCGTTTGTCTGTTTATTTATCTACCTCATTATTCTCAATGCCATAACTCAAAAAGTTATCGGCGGATATTCATGAAATTCATATGAGTTGCTAGGTATATCACAAAGAGTAAATGACCGAATTTTGTGATGATGTGTTAGTTCGTTCATTTGTGTATCACTGTTTTTATTGAATTATGTATCTACCGTGGCCAACTCTCTTAAAATATTTCAATTCCGATATGATGTACAGTGTTGTTGAACTCTCTGTAGCCATTCGAAGTCTATATAGAACTTTTATAAGGTGTCTTGTTCCTAACATATAGTTGTAAAATTAGCATCAGTTTGAAACGAAACGGTAGTAAAGCACATTCTGTTCTGTTGGTATGCTAAAAGATGATTTTAATTTGATGAAAGGGCGTTTTCTAGGAAACTCGTGAAAGAAACATGATCGTTTGATGTGCTATCATCATTACCTTAGCACCAATGTCGTTTTTTTTAAAGTAAGCTTTTGTTACGAAGGGATACATATACGATATGTATGTATACAGTATGGACGGTCGTTGTCCAGGAGCTCTAACAGAATTTTTGGCCTCTTCAAAACCCGTTTTGCAATTTAGCTTACGAGGGGGCCAGAAAGTTTATGAGTGCAGGCAAATAACATGAACTTGCCTCTTCTTGTTTTGAGTTCATTAATGAACTAGCATGAGCCCTTTCCAAAAGTGAATGTGAATTGCCTTTTCTTGCCACAAAGAAACAGGCAACTAGAGTTTTTCTGAAATAGAAAATGGCACAATGCAGTAGTATTTTCTCCTGGTAACATAATAAAATCAATTGCATTTAAATCCGCCAGCATAACAAAAAACTATATGCACTATAGTTGTTTTGTAGCACGTGGAAATCCCCACATTTCTATTTTAGATAATGTTTACCAGTGCACTTCCTTGTTTTGTCTGTAAAGAAAACTACTTCAATGTCGCTTCTGCTTCTGTTTGTGCACGTTCCCTTATAAGACTAAATAATTAAACACGCCTTACATTCATATAAGAGTCAATAATATATGACGATATAAATGCCGTTTTCTTTACCAGAAGGTATTTTTTGCATTTCTTGTGCTCTTTTTCCCTTTTGGAAACGGTTTGGCCGTTAACGGAGATGCGTAAAGCAATAAGTATTTTTACAAAAACCAATAAACGTTTATTTCATTTCTAAGTAGAAAAATACATGCATCAACTATTTTCCCTACTGCCAGGTAGTAAAACATCCTGTTTCATGGAATCTATATCGGAAAAAACAGCCTTGTTTTATTCTCTGATGGGCAGCCTTTTATAATTTTCTTTGCTGTTTTCACAGCATAATTTTATAATTTTCATTACATCTACTGGGAAGCCAACCACTGTTTACCTTAAGTATTGGTACGAAAATATTTATTATTTTTTACTAGAAAAACACCGACAATTTTTTCACTTATCAGGAAAATAATATCCAGTATTTATTGTACTTTTTCTGATACAAAAAACAACCAGCCTTTTCGCAGTAATTTTGGTAGAAAAACATCTTCTGTTTTCTTCATTTTTGTATGGGAAAACATTAGTCTTGTACTTATTTGGTAGGAGACACCCACTGGTTCCTTTACTTTTTAGGAAAAGACCCTATGTTTCCTTTACTTTCTTGATAGGAAGCCACGCTCTGTTCCTTTATTTTTCTGATAGGAAAACACCGGCTGTTTTCGGCTTACAAGCTTCTGTTTCCCTAGCAACGGGCCACCAGCTGGTATCAACAATCAGGGTTTTTGACGGCCGTGCCCGACTGACTTCAGCTTTGAAAATCCATGCAAAATTCTCGCCCTCATTACATTGAGCCTGAATTTTGCCCGCCTAATAATCAAATTTTTGAGGCGCCCTGATGAGTAGCTGGGGGTAAGGCGGCAGCCTTCGATAATAGGTGGACCTTAGGGAGAGTCCTTAGACTTAATTGACCCAGCAGTACAAAATTATGCCTCACTAAATATCCATAGACCTAATTGACCTCGCAGTGAAA
>LQNS02278174.1:9499453-9520351 GCA_001587735.2 Parhyale hawaiensis
CTCTTTGGTTTCAAACTGCGGCACCACAGAAGACACCCAGCAGAGTGACTCCACACACGTGAGGTGATGTGAGAAACGTCACCTGGACTTCTTCCGAAGACTCTCAAGGTAAGGTAACTCAAGGTATGTTGAGCATTAGTGCACGATGTTCATAAACTTCAAGCTAGTGTCGCGGCCACGACTACGCAGTCGGATTAGTTAAGTTGGCTCTGGGCTGTTAGCGGCGATAAAAATTGTTACGTGGGTATACCGAGCTTAAAGTTACCTCAGTTTCAAGTTCAAATGCAGTAAATAGATACTGGGCTATACTGATGTGTAAGTGTACCCAAAGTTACCTCAGTTTCAAGTCTATTTAGACAAACAAGTATTTCGGTATTTATATGCAGCTTTCACCAAAACTTACCTCAGTTTCAAGTTCGGCTAGACTTAACAGGTTGCTGGGTATTCAAACTTTCATACTTAAATTTAACTAAAAGGTCAAGACTATTTTATATAAAGTATTAGATATTCGCCACAACGAATTACGAGCAATGAAACGTTATCTATTTCGGTGGAATTCAATATCTGGTTGCATTGACGAGGATTCATCATATCACTGGAATCAATTGCTCAGTATTCTGTACTTGGAATTCATGAGGGAGCAATTATGATCCAAATACAACAGTGTGGTTCTGGCAGTACTGGTTAGAAGAATCCTGATATGTTCCTGATCTTGTTATGTTTTGAGGTTCGGTGCTGTATAGCGGTAGCCAGGATAGAACTGCCGAGTGATGAAGAGAAAGATGGCAAAGTTTCATTTCTTTATTTACAGCTATGCTGCCTGACACTGGAGGATAAGTGATACGTAATGAGCAGCAGACCATATGTCGCTGCTTAAAGCTGGAGACTCAGATATAGTAAAGCTAGAGTGTATTTTCTAATAATGCTCGTTTCGCAAGTCAAGGGTGAGTTTATATACTATGATACTTCTGTCCACGTTTTGTAAACCTGGCGTCTAACAGCCTTTTGAGAGCTCACCGGTTGGAGTTTCCGTCCAAATGTTTTATTTCCGTCTTATTTTTATTCAGCCCGAAGTGATTCGAGTGGCTTGTAAATGGCACTGTTATGACGACTGAACATATGCGCTCATGACATGAAAGTTTAGGGTCTCTGTTGCAGATATTGACGGTGTGGCACTCTAAGACAGCAACCGTTATCATAGCCTTGCGTCAACAGCAGTGATGAGTCATTGAATTATTCCATCCAAAAAATTGCAGCAATCAAAATTCACCAGCGCCTGGTGAACATTTAGGAAGCCGATGCAGTTGATGACAGCGTAGTTTGGAGATGAGTTCAACGATTTCAGAGTGGCAACAAAGATGTGACTCTAAAGACATTCACGGCTGAAAACCGTGCACTTCCTCTTACGCTAGGAAGAGGAAAATATTTTATGACAGAAAATTAACAAAATGGCAGTGGGATTAACCGACGCAATGGATGACTATTGAAACTTAGAACACTAAAACCTGGTTAGTCCTATGGTTCAAAAGCAAACTATAAGGGTCCCATCTCTTGGCACGAATCAAGTGAAACTAAGACCAAAGGGTTGGCTTGTCAGTAACTTCAGACAGGGGCGTTGGTTTCGTCCGTTGGAACGAGGTTTAGGCTTCATTCCTAAATTGATTAACTGCGAAGCTTCTGAAAATTCAATAGTGCGCCATACAGATACAATAGACTTTTTATATGCTTCAAGCTTAATTGGGCTGCTTCAAAAATATAGTATACGAATCAAAGTGGTGAAACTGTAGCAACTCTCTGATTTTCGAGACAAGTAAAGCCTGTTGGACTTAGCTTAACTTGTCCTCACCGTACCATCCGGTAGCGCCTGGAAACGACCGGCTGATGCTGGATCAGCAGCGTAAATCTTCCTTACTCCGAAGATCTAGGCGCCAGAAAAGGCATGGAAAAGTTATGCTGCTTGCTAGCATGAAAACTTGCTAGCAAGAAGAACAGATAGCATGAACATCTGTTAGCATGGAAAATACAGTTTGTTAGAGCTCATTCTCACACACTGCGTGCTGAACTTGTGTATTAAAGGTGCCGGGATCGACTGATAAGCCAGGTGAGCGATCTTCGTGGTCTCCTGTGCGCTGAGTCGGTAAACTTTCTTGGTATTCACGGCTACAGTTACCGTGGGGGCACTTACCTTGTCAAGAAATGGGAGGGTGGGGGTAGTGGGGGGAAGGTGCGGGTTCACGTTGAACCTTCCGCCGATGGCTCCATAGTTCTTAATGACCCGTTGTCGACTGTAGCCGTACTCACCCCTCTGGGAACAGTTGGTCTATATCTACAGCATGAACAAGTGCGTATGCGTTTCTCAGGGGAGGATGCAGTCAAGTTGACTTTGCCTTTCAAATATTTTAGTCTGATCCTGGTGGCTTCTAGAGCAGTAAATAATAGGGTGCCCCTGAAAATTTTTCATTGGGAATGTAGCTGACAGATTGCACGTTGCTTTTGCGTGTACATGGCTATATAACACTAGCTGGAACGTTGTCCTTGAAGCACAATATAAATTGAAACTCATTGAACCTTGATAGACGACTAAGCAAACTCTCAACTTTTATTCAATAGCCTGTGCAGTTTTTCTGTCAGTCTAAAATATACTCTCGATGTTATGTCGAGTTTATTTAAAGTTATTCTCCAATAGAAAAAAATTGACTACATTGACTGAGCAAAAAAGTGTAAAATATAGCACAGCTAGAGGCTGTTGACAGAATCTCCTATCTTTATTTTGTTACCAAATACCACTAGAACCAAAGTGGGTTACTGCAATATTTAGTTTCGTCGACCGTGCTAACCTGTAACAATAGGGACGCTGCACAGTAGGCTACTTGACCAAAGTTTCAATTTCTCAGACGAGCATAATGTAGAGTGAAGGCTACAGTACTTGAACTACTGAAAATAGCGAGTAGTCCAGTAACGGTTTCTATTTATCAATTCCTCAATTCCTTTCCATGAATCCAGTTCGTTGTCCATGCCCCTATGTCCAGCAAATTGAATGTCGCCTTGCATTCTTCTGAACGTTCGCATTGTCCTCGAAATTGATCACGATTCCCCCCGAATGATCTCTTCCCAAGTCCACAAAGAAGAAGAACTATATCGTCATTTGCCTGAAGCCTCGACTGGACGGACGGTCTCTCAACTAAGACCGTTTCATCTGGATGAGCAATTTTCTTTCTCGCGCCGCCATCTGTCCATGTCTTCAGATTTTTGTGCCAAGGAGACTTGCTCTGATGCACCCGACGATTAGTTGTTCTGTTTCCAGGTTTTGTGTCGTTCTCGGGGCGTGTTTGCAATGCTGCGCTGCGCACCTTTGCCGTACCCAGGTTTTTGCGGGAAGTATCGCTTCCATGTCGCGCGTTTATCATTGTTTTTACGAACGGCTGAATGTGTTTCTCATCTAATGAGATTTAAATTCGCTGAAATAATCCTAATGATTACGAAGAGTGGCGCTTCTCTGACGTCACTTTATTTTCTGATACGCTGAAATCTTAAAACGGCTACGCCTTGCGTAGCATTCTTAACGCCTGTTATTTTTAATTCTTTTTATGAGCCATACAGAATTCATAAATCTTCATGATAGAAATTGTATTCACTGACATCATAAATAATTACGAAAAGTGTCATCTCAGTAACAAGTATTGCTAAGTTTTAGGGCTGCAAAAGTCGCTGCTCGCCACAATGTTACTTCTCTTCGCTGGAAACTCATGACATGTTGAGTACAGAGTCATTCCTAGTTGTTGCATGTTTCTTAATTAGCTGTCGAACGGGACATCTATTGTTGATAATTAATTTATTATTTTTATAGTGGCATACAGAAAAGTTAAGCAAATCGTCATTTCCCGCCGGACTTTTTCCTTTGTTGCTTATTGAATCGGAGTTTCTACATTTGATTACTTTACTTGAATACCCGCGGCGCTTTTTCTTCTTGCGCTAAATAATAAGCTGCCGGGTTCCTAACTAAAATTGTTACTACTCTTTGAACTATGCCTGGAGGGCTTCTTCGGACGAAGTTCAGGTAGCGTTATTCACACAACCCATTATGTTCAAACGTGAAAAATCCTAGCAAGTCTCGTACAGTATCTTTTTCCGTGAGGCCTGGTTGCTGTTTTTATAATGACCGGCGAAATGCGCTGCTGATCGTAAAACCATTTTTCTATTGATAAATGCATAAGCTGAAAGTTAAGTGCAGTCTTATTTTCAGCTACGCTCTGTCTTTCTTTCTGTTATGAACTGCAAAATTAATTGCTAATTATCATGCCATTAGGGTATGCTGAATAATTCTAATTTTATAAAAAATTCTAGTCCACCTTGAGACGACGATCTCTTCTCTTTAAACAGGAAGTCTGTGGTGGCTGCGTCACGGCGCCGTCGACTTGAGGCTCTCACGTAAGCAACAAAAGTTACTTTCAGAAAGTATATAGAGCAAACACAAGGCAATATTGAGCAAGGAACAAGATGTTTTAACTGCGAATAGCCGGATCAGTTGTGTTTTAGTGTATCCTAGGAATGAAATGATATTCCTAACAAAAATTTACGTTTAATTATCTAGAAGCATTGCAAATTACAAACAGAGCTCAGAAGCTAGTGGACCTAATGATATAATGACGGCCTTTCATTTTTACTTTCAGGACAAGGATAGGTACATTTAGGTAAAATGTAGAGTGGCTTGGAGCGTACAACCCTACGAGCAAACTCACATGCACTGATTTGTGCTGTAGTTAAACCTACCCTCTAGGGACCATCCGACCATGGATTGTTTTAGCTATGATGTCTTTCATGGAAGGCTCATATGACTGCTGCGCCCCTACCAAAAGATCAATATAAATGATGGAAATCGATAGGCAAATATCAGACCGGGTTGCTGATAATGACCAAAGTAAGGAATCCTTAGAATTCAACACACTCCTTGCCCTGCCAATATTGAAGTTCAAGCAATGACAATATCTATACATCTATATCTCTCAGCACTCTCGCGGGTCCTGATGGCTACGGTACACGTCGAAACGTTATTTGTTCCAAGTTCACGATGCCATAATTAAGTAGATGATCAGTGAAGCAAGGGGTAAGACATTTTTAGGGTACGGCACAACTACACAAACGAGCTAAGAACATTAGAAATTCATTGCAGTATTGGTTCTCCCAACACACTTTCTTCTAATGATAAAACAACTTTTGACATGAGTTAAAAAAAGAGCAACTGATATTTACCTCCGCCAAGGAGGTTATGTTTTTGTCGAGTTTGCATGTCTGTCTGTCTTGTTGTTTGTCTGTCTTTTTGTCTATCACCAAACTAATTCAAAAAGCTATAGACGGAATTCAACAAAATTTACAGGGATTATTAGGTATGTTAGAAATAAAAGATGAGTAACTTTTGTTGAAGATCCGTACATCTATTTGTTTGTCTGTCTCATCTTTTTTAATTGCTATAACTCTAAAAGTTATGGATGGATTTTTATGAACTTTGCATCAGTTGTTAGTCGTATCATGTAGAGTATAAGAACGGAATGCGCTCATAGTGCTCTAGTTAACTAGTGCATCGTTAACATATGCTGTTTAAATTTAAATTCTGCGAAGCCAGAAAACGTGCCAAATCACAATTTTTTGTACTGTATCTGAGGGAATCAAGAATTATTCTGCTCAGCTCAATCGAAACCGAGAGAGTTCGTTTCTTATAGTAATTTGACTTGGTAGTTGTTGCGTATCTTTCATAACGCTGTACTAACAACGGCACGAGTATATAAGTAGTAATTAATTGTGGTAATAAAACGATGCAGGTGCCCATTTATGGCTAATAGCGAAAAAATTGAAAAGAATGCAGCTTAAGGTCAATTAGGATATCAAAGAGTTTTTGCTTTTGCAAAAAGCTCCGACAAATATTTCAGAATGTATTAGAAAGGAAATTTGGCTCCCGGAAATGAGATCAAAGCGTTTCTCTGCCAAACGAGAAAAACGTTGACGGTTCACATTATCCTGGTTTAAAAAAAATCCTCGTCTGGCCACGACAAAATCCTACAGCACGTTGTAGCGGCACCAAAAGACTTTAATAAGCTTACTGAAAGGGGGACTGCTCTCAAGGAAGTACGCCATTGGTGTACGTGGCGCTTTTGAAACTCCATTAGGAGCCGTTAGCACTTACAGCATTCCCTGTTCATAAAAAAGAAAACAATGCGTGAACGAACCTAGCGAACGTTACGCTGTTTCTAACGATACCGATCGGGGTGAGACTGCGTCCGCAGGGCTTGCCAAAGTAGCGAGATTTCCTCTTAGCCCTGAGTGTCATGTCGCGGTTGGCAGGGGGATTTTCTATATGAGTTCATTGAAATAAATGCATCCGTGTCCGGGTACTGCGGCTACACAATCCTTTTGTCTTTTAAGATGAAAGAACTACCGGACTGTAAGTCCTGCTGATTGTCAAATGTTTTAAAAGTAAGCTTGGTTTTTGCTATTTATTTTGAGACTGCTTAGAAGTTAAATTTTGGATAGTATCAAGTCGTCCATAACTAAGCATCATTTTAGCTGTTCATTCTGATAGTGTTTAGAAGTAAACTTCTGGGTAGCCTCAGATCGACCCTAACTAAGTTTCATTTTATCATTTTACTTTCAGATCGTCCATATGTACAGTGTGTCTCTTATCTTCAAATTGCCCGTAAGGTAACTTCACTTTATCTATTCATCCACAAATAGACCAAAAATTAACTTCACAGTGTTTGTAATTCTCAAATAGTCCACAAGTTAACTTCACTGTGTTTGTTTATTCTCAAATAGTCCATAAGTTAACTTCACAGTGTCTGTTCATTCTCAAATAGTCCACAAGTTAACTTCACTGTGTTTGTTTATTCTCAAATAGTCCATAAGTTAACTTCACTGTGTCTGTTTATTCTCAAATAGTCTATAAGTTAACTTCACAGTGTCTGTTTATTCTCAAATAGTCCGTAAGTTAACTTCACAGTGTCTGTTTATTCTCAAATAGTTGATAAGTTAACTTCACTGTGTCTGTTTATTCTCCAATAGTCCATAAGTTAACTTCACTCTTTCTGTTTCTTCTCAAATAGTCCATAAGTTAACTTCACTCTTTCTGTTTCTTCTCAAATAGTCCGTAAGTTAACTTCACTGTGCCTGTTTATTCTCCAATAGTCCGTAAGTTAACTTCACTGTGCCTGTTTATTCTCCAATAGTCCGTAAGTTAACTTCACAGTGTCTGTTTATTCTCCAGTAGTCCATAAGTTAACTTCACTTTTTCTGTTTCTTCTCAAATAGTCCATAAGTTAACTTCACTTTTTCTGTTTCTTCTCAAATAGTCCATAAGTTAACTTCACTGTGCCTGTTTATTCTCAAATCGGAACAAATAAGCGCCAGTTGGGCGGCACTTAGCTCATCTCTGCTTGGCGGCTCGTCACAAATTCGTGGGAGGCTAAATGGTCAGCGATGCCTTTTATGGTCCAACTTTCGCTAATAGTCTCTTTATGGGCATTATTTCAGCTGTAAATTGAGTGGCGTCTATTGAACGAGGCAGAGCAGCCCTGGAATTTTTATCCACGCCGTCCTTCTTAACCTCTCCTGAGGGTTTTACGGCTTCTTTTATAGCTCTTTGTCTCTTCGGCGGTTTGGGCAGGTATAGGTTAGTGGCGAATTGGTTGTGCTTGCAGGCTATTGCAAATCGTCTTATAATGATTTGAAAGTTTGTTTTGGTCTTGCAGCTCGATGCTTTTTGGCTACAAAGGCAATGGGTATCTTTGATTTTCAACGTGTTCCTAAATACACACAGCTAGCATTTATTGTATCTTCATGCATTTGTTATCAAAGTAATATCAGCAAATCACTCAACACTAACACTCCTTATTTCATATCTGTTCATAAATGAAGTTAACAGTTATCATAACACTTACATTTTTAATGTTAACGTTTTTCGATAACTAATCAACTCGTAATTTGATAGCTAATAACTGACCATAAAGAAATTTTATGATGAGGATAAAAACGGAGGATCAAACGGCATGCAAAAATTAAAATTGCAAAGTCCATGTTGCAAAAGTTCCGGATCAAAAGACATCGATTACCAGTGCTGTTAACCCTGTTAGTAACAGGCTCTGCTACCTCACTAGAAAGGGAATTTTTCCATAACCCTTGTAGCAAAATGGCCAGACTGGTAAAAATAGATTTAAGTAATAATGGCACTTCTATATAAAGTGTGTCCGGCTCTAATAATACAGATAATTCGTAATCAATCTTACTAGTATGTTTTGCCGCTAAAAATGCCGGCAAATAGTTTACATTACCAGGTTTTCATTGTAAAAGTCCCACGTTGTGATCCTATTAGAGAGGCTGTATTCTTCTACAGGTTTAATATTCGAATTAAAAAAAAAAATCAGGTGTTGGGAGCACGGCCAATTCACCGTCGGACACGCATTACCGTCCTTCTTCTCGCGCTGTCAAAAACGTGCCGCGAAAATGGACGGCGATCCATCAACTACCTATGTCACATAATTCTCCGCATACTTCAACCGTGTCCACGACGAGTACAGACCAGAAATACCCATGGTCTACGAAGTTACTGCAAGCCTAAGAGAAAATACGCATTTAATCAAATAGACTAACAGTTAAATATTGCTATACCGACTTTTTATTTCAGTGTTCAGTTATACTAGTAATATATGAACAAACACTTGAGATAAGTCAGTACAAAAAATTATCGCTTTATGTTAACACTGCCCGCGCTATGTCGATACAACAGCGGCTTCGCCAATTTGAACATTGGCGCCAATCTTTCCCTAACAGAATTTTTGGCCCTAGACGCTGGTTTTGGCCGCCCCAAAATCGAATTGGGGCATTGGTATCTTGAACGCCTAGAAATCTGTTATTGTAGTAGTGACACAGCGCAGCCTGAGTAAGATAGAGTTAACGACCTCTGAAGTTCTGAAGTCATTTTAAGTTCAAATAATAATTTTACCTGAAAAATTATCAATCAAATGTGCACGTGCTACCATGCCAGAACCAGCACAATAAACTTAGCTACTGTGCACAAAGCAAGCAAATGATGTATCTTTAATTTTTACTCCAATTCTAATTTTAAAGGAAGCTGGACTGAGGTCAGGAGTATCGATACTAAAATAATTATTGTTAAAATTTTAATCTAATCTGCTCAGCCTGCTTTAAGTTCAAATAGATTAATATAATTCCCAACAAATCTTTGCTTCTGTGATAGGTTGGCAGCGAAAGACATACAGGTATCTATGTTGTGCTAAACTCTCTGCTAGGTACATTTCTAGAAAACATCTGACTCTAATAACGCTATCGTGCTTTAAAGTAAACAAACCAATGTCTGTTTCTCAAAACCTTCTAACCGCCTTATCTCAGAGGCTCAGAAGGAAAAACCGCCGTTTTTTTCGCCACTCAGCGGGAAGTTATTACCATGAGTCAGCAAATTTTATATCCTTCAGAAAGGAAGAAGTAGGTGATTCTCAGCCACAATTTTATCTCACTTTCTTGTCTCATCTCTCTCTTTCTCTCACTTAGTTCTTTCTCTCACCCACTCTGTATATCTTAAATTAACATGAGCGATGAAATTAAAGACTGCAAAACTGTCGAATTATTGGTATTGGGATGAAATGAAGGTTCTATGTACAACGTCCCTTGGCAGGTGTGACGTTCGGCTTTGCTTTATCCAATACGTTAGAGCCGGGATCAAATACTCGCAGTTAACCATTTCCTGGTGTGGAAAGGTCACTATCCCCATGACAGATATGACTTGAAGTCTGCTTCTCATGCCGGTCTTTTCAACACGCTCTTCAGCAGACAGTCCGAATGCTTTGTTATGTCGCTTGACTAGCAGAATAATTTACGGGCAGTCTCAGTTTTAATTCACTGCAAATTTGAAAAAAATAAAGGAAGCTTCACTAGCGGTATTTGCAAAGTGACTTGATGACTAATTTTTAAGCTCATGGTTTGACAGACTTACAGTTGGGATTACGAGGACTTAACCAAACATTCAGGCTATCTTCTGCAATAACACGTTAAACAGACAAATGTGGGACCAGCCTTTAAACTTGTATGCAATGCAATAGAGGTAATATGATAAAGACAAAGTTGTTTGTGTGTTCAGTATTGGTCACCCTCGTCCTGGCAGACATGACTTTTGACTTGTTCTATCTAACATGAAAGAGCTAAGATAAAAAGTATTAACGTTTCTTGTAGTACAGGGTCAGCATTGCCCTAACAGGCATAATTTCAAACTTGTTTTCTTCTACGAAATAGCTGATATATAAAAATGATATTTTCCTGGAGTATAGGATTACCATCCATTTGCAGGCATGAATTTCAGCCTGTACTGCTACTATTAATAATCTTTGTTAATAATTTATCCCAAAAGACAAGTTACGCTGTATGCATTTGTACCATTTCCCTGTGTGTACTTAGTAAACTTGATTAATTAGATTTTTTGCACCCGGTACGATGGAGCTGGCATCATCTCAGACTTTGTTTTATGGTACGAAAGAGCTGAGAGCGAAATGATATACGTATTCCGGTGTTCAGGGTAAGCATCCCTTGGCAGGCATGACATTAGACTTCATATTGACCATTTCCAGAGAGCTGCGAGCTCGCTGCAGCACATGCTGCGCCCTATGGGCAGTTGAGAGAATTATAATCACCAGGGGAGCGTGTAGAGACCAAATAATGGCTGGCACAGTCTCATCCGGAGCAGTGTTTAAGATTACGGTGATGGGGTGTAGAGCTCGGCGTCAATGTAGCGAGGTAGATTTACTGTAGGAAATGATAATAGTACTACAGTAGAACTCCTCAAACGCAGAATTCTAAAATATTCCCGAAACGAAAAATAACCAGGAACGTAGACAGCGTACAGCGTCATCTGTCGGGTAGTGTGGCAATGACCAAGGACGTATTCAGTGACTAAAAAAATCCGTAGCAAAACTTAATCGATAATTTATACTACAGTGCAGCTTCATGGCTTTCCATGATGGGTAAAGAAAACGTTTTACGAAGTTAGAGGGAAACGTATATACTGTAAAACTTTTTTTTTCGAGACGAAGACTCCACTCAAAACCGAGACAAAATTTTGGCCTGAGCAAGTTTACAGCTAATTAATAGTTTTGTTTTCTCATAGTGAGACATTATACTGCCGTGTAGCCTCAGGACTTGCCACTCATACGACGAATGAATATATGAAGAAAAAAAAAAAACATTTTACTAACAGTACATGTTTGTTTATCTATAGCTACAGTCGGAGTAAGAGTTCGAACCAACAAACACATCCTGTCCATTTTTTGGGACAGCATTAATCCTGCTATTATTGATATAAAGGCATAATTTAAGCATTACTAGGTAGAAAATTGCTCGGAAAATTTAATGTTTCTTATGCCGAGGCCACACTACACAATCGCACGATCAACTTATGAGCGAACGTTCAGGTCGCTGCCGACATAAAGTAAAAATCGACAGCAAAGATACCCAAGAAAAGTACTGTGTTAGTTAAACGTCCACTCAAAATGTGGTCCTGGATTATGTGCTCTCTGAGCCGTTGTCCTAGTTAATCGCCAGTTCACACACTCGGCCAAGTATAATTGCTCTTTAAATCGACAGTGAAATTACTTCTAATAGCTAATAATCTAAAGCTGACTTGCCTGCTTGCTTTATCTTAGCAAAGTTTTGCTGGGTTTTAAGTAAATAAAAACCTGTGATTTCATAAAAAGCCTCTTAAAAAAACTAACTTGTGTAAAGCCTAACAAACGTAATAAGGTGCAAGGTGAACGTCGGCACAGAGCGATTATTTCAAAGGGTTAATACTATTATTAATTTTTTGCTTTGCCGCCCCGCAGTTACTTTGCAGTTTGTGAGTTTGTGTTTACCTCAGGCTTCGTTTATAACCCTGGTTTGACACCAACGTAATAGGTACATCGGGACTCAAACAATAGAGAAAGTGTTGATACGGATGCTGTTAGTACAATTTTATCGTTAGTGAATAAAGTAGCCTTATACCTTTTAGCGAAATTGAATAATATCTTTTAATCTAAAGTCAGAGGTAAAGCCGCTAACATGGCAACGGATGTCGGATGTCTGCACCCTNGTGTCTTTACTTAAAGCCAAGGACTAATGGAGCCAGCCTAGAGCTTTTTTCGGGAGGAGGAATGATCGAGAGAGACAACGTGTAAAGATAACGTCTTAGTATCTCTTGCCGCAACTTCTTTTCTATGCATCATGCCGCATTCTTGAATGACATCAACGACACCTTAGTTAAGCTGGAGCTCTAAATTGCTCCTGCGTTTTTTTTTTTTGGGGGGGGGGGGGGGTTGCAGGATGGACTTCTCCTGACTCCGCATTCTCTTAAAACTCACTCCATGCTGTAGAGTCTTCGGTAAATCCATGAGGTTAACCTTGTAGTTATACGCAAATTATTAATACTAGGATTTATAATAGGCACTAGCCGTTGACATTTGTCATGGTCCACACACGTGCATAAACTGTCACTCCTGCACTTTTATTACAAATGGTAAAGTATCAAGCAAAGTATCTTTGTATAAAATTAAAGTGTACCCAGAGGGTCTCAAAGCCCAAAGACACCCAACACGCTGATGAGAAGTACCTCTCAAAAATACATAATTTACTGCTACTTTGAAATCTTGCCCATTCACACAGATCCCTGTAACGGAAGCTCATACGTCACCCATATGATGGGAATGGGCCTTTTTGTTGGTCCGTTGTTGGGAATATAATCTATTCTAAACTAAGTGATGTGGAAGCGACTGCATGAGGGTAGCACGTCAAGAGTAGTTGTTTGTTTTTGAGGTTGAACCTTCACCAAATCTCTATCAACACTCACTTAGTAAAGACGTCAATAACTGTCCACATAGCGTATCAACAGAGCCTAAATTGTTTTTATTCAATGAAGAACACTATTTTACACTCAGCAGTGCAGGATGCTACTGGAGAAATGTACTATTGAGGAGAAATTTTCCTTAACGGCGCTAGTTTTGTTACCCTTCGACGAGGAACACTTCTTGCACCCTCAGCAGTGTAGGTGAGTACTAGTGTGAACTATTTCACGAAAATGTTTTCATAGGAAGTCAGTATAAGTGACGCTGCACGACGATCCGTCGAACAGTTCCATGCTGTGATTGCTGAAACATTTCCAGGAAGCCACAAACGACCCTGCCGTCATCATTGTAAACCTGGAGGTACAATCACAGCTTTCCAGAAGAATTTTTATCCCGCCTTTCACCTCCAACTTGCCCCTGGATCCATGTATCTGTTGTTGGTACCTGAGCCTGGAGCAAAACGCTCACTCAGGTTTTCTGCGGCAGAGATTAACATGTTGGACCAACTCTCCCCAGGTACAAATGCCTCCCGCGATTTACAGTCCGTTCGCCCGCTCGGTCTGCCTTGTTCGGCTGCAAAAGACACACCATTATTCTAGAGAAGAGGGAGTTTATCGGGCAATCTGCGCCAGCCCGACAGATTTACCAAGCTAAAGCTCAACCACCGACTCCTCTATTCCATATCGCACCAACTTCCATTGCTTAGCTGCGTTTATTGCGCCCACATCATATGGCTTCTCGATGCTGAAATGGATCGCATCCCTCGTGGTCATGGTGGCAGAAACCTTTGATATAGCCAAACGTGTCGGGCTCAAGCTGATGCTTCTGGGTTCTCCCGTGATATCTTCATTTAATCCAGCCAATGGAGGTTCTTTGTTGACCGTTGAAAGATTTGATTAACTCTCAGCAGACACACCGGTCTGTTGCTAAAGGAATATTTACTTTGATCAACTTCTCCCCTCGTCACGATGATGGAACCCGAATTGATTGAGAAATTGACGACTCACAGTAGGTGACATTGACGAACTCCCTTTGTACAAAACCGTTATTGAAAGAAAGGGTGAGAGAATCGAATGAGAACTTATCGGCTTGCAATTGGAGAGCACTGACTTGCTCCTTCGATGAGCCAGTTATTCAATAAAGTATTTTTTGATGCGTTGTTTTTGAAGTAACTGACTATTATGTATGACTTGCTTTATGATGAAGAGCTGCAAAATTCATGATGAAACTACGTAGTTTCGATCCTGTTGACCCAAATATTACGTGCAATTCTAAAAGTACAAACAGTAAATTTCGTACCTGATCGCCATCCGGGGAAATGTACATAGCCTTAAACTTGTTGCAATTTGACGACATTTATAGCTATTTTTTATTAAAGCTAGCCCATAAGTTTTTTATGACGACCATCAGTCTTTTAACAAGCACCTGTTGCTCTTCAACCGATAAACAACTATGAGCTGCGCAGATATAGGCTGAGGGTACCACCTGCAAGATTAGATGTTATAAAGCAGGGTACGATTTATCAACTAGTCAAACTAATCAGTGATGTACAAGATGAGATACTTGTTATCGCTTGAAAATGAATTCAAAAAGTTAGTTCAGACCCACTATTAATGCAATGTACATTTTCTTCAGATACATCATAAGCACTATTCTCTTGCTCATTTTTTCTGTAATTCCACATGCGCCATCCACCATACATTTTACTAGTGTCGCTTACCGTTTATTGTTATCCTTTAGTGTTGTGTAGTTGGTGCCCTCGTAACTTTGCTTATATTATCGTTTCACACCCTATGTTGTTAAATTATATACTTTATATTATTGTCGGTACTCAGTATTAGTCACTACCGCTTTCTTTGCTATGATCTTCCTGGCGGCCCAATCCGAGTCCATCGCCTAGTGAATGACTTTCCGATGAATGATGTGGCCGGGCACACCGCGCTGCCGCCTGTTGGGGTTTCGGCGCGGGTTTGGTGCTGGACCATTTCCACGGGTGGGCAGCCGAAACCCCAAATTACCACCCTCTCACACTTTTTCTCTGCGTTCACCTGCGCTATCAACAACGTGCTAAATTATTGCCCTATACTGTACTTCACCCTTATTAATCAACTATGTAGTTACGCTTGCGACAATACATTGCGTTTACTCTTGCGTTTAACGATTAGATTCACTACTAGACTTGTACTAATTTCTCATTTTTGCTCTAGCTATATTTCCCCGACGATTTGTGTACAGGACTAGTTCACTCGTCTTTTTTTTGTTGTAATATATACCTTTATTTATTTTGGTCTGAGAAGCGAATGCTTGTAGCAACCGTTCTTTTGTCTCATTTTGTATGTTTATGTATGAAAATTCTTGCTTCTAACGATGGTTTCGACAAATAAATTTCTATGGAGTTTCTATAGAGTACATGTTTTTCTCGTTTTACTTGTTTGGTTTATCTCCATTCAGTACCTGCTTCCTTTTGAGAGGAACTACGCAGAGTACATCACTGAATTATTCCGTAAAGTCAAGAAATACTACAGTCTTGGAAAATTTTGCATATAGTTGGAAGCGTGGAAGCTCTGAACTATTCAGTGCTTTCGGTATTTTGGCGCTCCGGAAACCTTATGAATTTTGAAGTTCACGGTAGTTTTTCGTATCTTAACCTCTCACGTTGAAAATTACGTCTAGAGAGAATTGAATGTAAATGACAAGTTTTATGAGACGCGATTCTTCTTCTTCGTCATATTTATAGCAAAAATGTAACACTTAATGCAAATCATACTGTCATAGCGTTACTAGCATTTTTATGTTGACACGAATATCATGGTTTTTACCTCAAACCCGACAAGGAACGAAACAATCCTTCTGGATGACGAACTCGTCACTAGAGGGCGCGAAAAGTTAACTCAATGGCTCGCATAAGGTGCGAAGCACTTGATGCACTACACTTTATGGTTCGTTGATGGGAAGCGAGATGTAGAATCAGTTACAAGACCCCTCACAACTCAAGCAATTCCGGGTCCCCCTCTGCCAGTCAAGGATCCTATCATCTTCCTATTGTGACTTTTGAGGTCATTCTTGTACTCGTTCCGGGCCCTAAAACCCTTGTTGTTGCAGCAAATAAAGCTCGAAAAAACGCGCTATTTGCTCGTCACACACAGACACTGTCGACGACTTAGGCGCTCTACTTGCTGCTTTTCCGCCTTACTAATCAAGAGTGGGGAACTCCGTAGCTCAACGCATTACCCTAGGGTAAATGCGATTATGCTTTAGGGTTTTTTTCGGTGAGGTGACTTACGTAAGGCTGATTAGGTGCCGCGGTTGTGGACACGAGGGCGTTTTTCGCTGCTCAGGTAAACTTTCACGTTTTTTTCTTTTCAATTACTGCTGACAGGACAATGTGTTTTCACTGTTGTAGACACAAAAAGACGTAGCAGACTAGCGAATGTTATTTATCGCTGTGGTGGGCATAAGGCTCTACATACTTCACTAAATATGTTAACTCCAAAATATCATTTAAACATATTTTTTGCCGCTGCCTTGTGGCTGTTGTTGTAAGTTACAAAAACTCTGTTGTAGCTATTGTAAGCTTGATAATGTTTGATTTTGTCTCTGTTGGGAAGTCGAAGATAATTTTATCTACTCTTACGGTCACGATGAACTGCTTTTGTCTTTGCTGAGGATGTGAAACTTCTTTGCTAATGTCAGCCACTGCTGTCAGCTACAAAATACTTTTTACCACTCATGTAGTTGTTCTTTCTGTATTATTTTGAAGATTTTATTACAACCTCGATCTACATTGTAGCAAAATCTTCAACATCAGGTGGTCTGCTCAGACATACTTTATAACAGTAGCAAATTTTGCATTATGTTCAGATTATGTATCAAATAAGAACCCGAGTGCAACGAATAACGAAGTTACGATCGTTACTGTAGCGAGTAATGGTAACGCCCCGATCAATTTCATGGCAGTAACGAGTAACGGTAACGCCCCAATAGTTGTATTGAAGTAACGGTAACGACCACCGATGTCGTGTAACGGTGCCCATCCCTGAATGTGACGTCGTCCGATGTTGAATAACATTACCGTTCAGTCACCGTCTGAAGCGACTCCTAAGGCAAATTCATTAAGCCTTCTTTTTCGAATTCATTAAGCCTCCTTTTTCGAATTCATTAAGCCTTCTTTTTCGGAAGATTAACAATTATTGTGGGTACGTTGATGCTTCTTTCTACCCTGAGAATGCTGTGAACGAATAATCGTTATCTACTGTTGTATATTCAAGAAAGTGATTTCCAGCCATTGCAGGTACCAGAATGTTTTTGTTTCTTCTGTAGACTCAGGAATATTTCCGCTAGCATTGGAGACTTGAAAGATATTTTTTTTAATCACTGATGGAAACGACCTATTTTGCTACTGCCATGAGAATAAATTATTATTTGTCACTCATGTAGAAAAGGCTATTTTTTTATGGAGACCTCTGCTTTCGATAATTCCCAATAAGAAAAGACTCCAATCATGGAAGAAGTAAGTTAATATAATTCCAAGTTTTCTAGAACTGAAAGACTGCACGACTATTTTACTCTTTCATTCAAATTTTTTATGAGCTGAGTTAACAAAATATACATTTTGCAAAGACATACAACGTAAATACATGGCGCCTTAGGAATAGAATAGCTCCGAAATGTGCTCTAGCTTAGCAGTTTATTATCAAAGTAAAGTTAGTATATTTATGCTACTGATGCCTCGAAGGCGTTCTTGGCAATGAAATTTTAATGTGACGAGTTTATCACACGTACATAGGTAAGTGAAATGTAATATCCTGAGTTACATGATATTTTTGATATATTTTTGCATTTAACACTTTCATCGCACTAAGTCCCTAAAATGTACAAGGCATAAATGGTCGTATAAATAGTTCTACCTATATCACAAAATTTCGATCAGCGTATTAACTATTTTCATAAAGTGGACCACTTGGTTTAAAGAAAACTTCGAACTCTCAGTATAGAACTAAACTGAGTGGCCTTGTTTTAGTTCTCATGTGGAAAATATGAAGCACAGTCAAGGAGCTTCAATAGAGAAGGAGGGAGCCCTGCTGCCCATGCACAGATTCGCCAGTGAGTCAACCAGATCTCTTGTGGTTGTGAGACGCGTTCATGAATCTCATTGGTGGAAGAGACGGCGGAGCACCACATAAACCGAGTTACTGATATAGGATTGGTGTATACGCGACTGGCTGCAGCCATAAGAGACTCTTAATTCATTTGCGATTGGTGCATACGGCAACTGGCTTACATAAGAGACTCTTGAGCTTCAAGGGTGAGGCGCCTTGCTCCCTCTTCGCTATAGAAGCTCCTTGAGCACAATGGAAGCGTGAACTCTGCAGATTGACACGAGGTCTGTAGATTATATGTTTCTGAATTTACAAACTTTTGCGACTAAATCGGCTAGAGTGTAATACAGTGAGTTAATGTTAACTTTTGTTTTTATCGTGTGCCTACGGAATCAAGTGCTCATTTAGGAGCACGATTTTCAGCAGACGCTCTATTATGCTGTGTTTCCATATGCATTCACGGGCCAACAGCTTGCTGGGATGTGCAGCAAGAGGGTTGCTTCGATACATATTTAAAATTGGTATCATAGATACGGCAGCATAAATGACTTGCAAGTTTCGTATCCTCGCAAAGGCTCCTAGACAGTATCTAGGGGGCCTGGTCTCGTGTCTAGTCGTTAATGTGAATGTCTAGCGTAGCCACGCATTGAAATTGACAAACTTTCTGAACATTGTTATTTTCTATATATGTTCTAACTTGGTTTTGGGCGAGACAAGGTTAGATAGTGGACGACTGACGAGGACTTCCATTCCCAAAAAAAGACGGAGACAGAGCCCAGGCTTTCACCTCAACTGAGCCACTACCAAGACGTACATATTAGAAGATTTATTAGAAGAGCTCTCACTTCAATTCCAAGAGTATGAAGACTCAGCGTGATCTAGCTCGGGAAAGAGGAGGGTATACTGCAGTAAATTTGTGCCTAGAAATTTGAAGGAACTCTTTACACTTCTGCGGGCCACTGCTAATATTGTGCTCCGAACAGTTCTGTTAGTGAAGCAGAAGTAGTAGTACTTACTACTAGCAACATTTGTATTAATCATGCCCAATTGCACATATTATTAAATTCGTCACATTCTCGTCTAATTGGCTGGGCGAAGAACTACTGTAGACCTTATTTTAGTGGCAATTTTGATCAGCCATTTCTCACAGCTGGGTAAGCAGTATGCAACCCAGGTACTTCTGTGGCAAAATTTGGACTTTCAGACACAAAGGATCCAGGAATATTCGCATGCGGGAAGGCGGTCGCCTACGGTAGCTCATGCAGGCATTAAGCTTGAGCTCCACACCATGCCGTAATTCGGATTATTCTACAGGAACTTTTTGCATTCTGTCCAGCATCCTAAGCTTGGATAATGTGTGGGAATTCTCTGCAATATTTAGGCGAGATCTCCGGAGCTACAGGTGGCCGAGGCGGTTCTGCGGCATGGAAAATGCTTTTATATACTCGTATTTCTAGAAAATTTGTTGTCTTGAGACGATGAAAAATAATATAAACATGACATACAGGAGAGGAAAAGTGTTGATATGATGAAATATGGAGATGAACGTAGCTACAGGAGTGGTTCGGCAGCGTAAGACCTATTCTATGTGCGTTTGAGGACTGGAAGTCTTCATCGAGGAAAAAATATAGAAGCGTGGAAATAAAAAAAACATTTCGGCAGCATTTAAAGTATTACACGTGAGGTTTCGTGACGTGAAACGCGTTTTATGTATTTTTACATATTAAACTGAAATATACTGTTATACTACTACAGATTTTTAGCTCTGTGGTAATGAAATTAATACCTAGTTTCTTAAATATCAGTAGTAAATTCCGTAGAGTTTTGAAAAATAATTTGGTTACAAAATAAGCATAAGCTAAGTTCAAGTAAACACGTTTAAGATAACACATGAAAAATCTGCGTAATTTTGGAAAATAGACCGGATAGTTAAGAATCAGTAGTATGTTCCTTAGCGTTTCGAATAAATAAGTTACTTAAATGTCAGAAGTAGTCTCCGTAGAATTTTGGAAAGTTGATCAATTACTGATGTATCAGTAGCAGGTTCCGTAGAGTTTAAAGAAACCTTATTGGTGATATTGTGGCTAATAGATGAAACATTAGAGCGAGAATGAAGTACTGTCAAGAGCAAACCACAGTCAGAAGTAAGCAAATCAAGACTGAAAAGCAAAAACAAGTTGTTACGTAGTACCAAACTTTGAACAATGATGAGCGCCAGGGCGATAATATGAAATAGTCCAAAAAGTTTTGTCTGGGCCGAAATACATTGTAGTGAGGAACAGCAAGGCCCAAGTGGAGATGAGTCAAGAATAGCATATGCAACAATATGAAGCACTCGGGAACAGTCAAAATCATAATTACAACAGTCAGGTCTAATATATGAAGCTGTGGTGAACAGTCAAGGCCAAACTGCAGAACAGTCAGGACTAAACTATTAAAGACCAAAACGGAGACCAGTCCTGGCCCGCTAGTCGCGTGGCTGAAGCTCAACAGAAGGTACAAGAGGACCTGTAATGTGCTCAGGCTTACGAGAACACCATTAAATTATTGCTGGCACTATCAGTAAGGAACAAGACAGCAAGTAAATGCTTGGGATTTAGAATGCACAGGTCGCTATCGCCGCCCCGATGGCGGGTAGGGAGTTATGTGGCTCTGCCTTCTCTGGACACTGCGGCGCTGAGGGGCAATGCCTGGCTGCAATTTGCGAGATTCACTTCTGATGCCCCCATACTGCCTCCCGTTCCAAGTTATAGGACGTCTTTCTTCGGTATTGTCGATGTTTAGTTTTTTGTCAATATTCTAGAAATGTCTGGCGCTGTTTGCCGTCTCAACGTCATGGAAAAATGTTTCTTAATGGTATTTATGATCAGATGTTTCTCAATATTTTAAAGCTCGGTGGTACTTGCGTCGTTTTAAAATAACGAGAAAAA
>LQNS02278174.1:9520379-9545281 GCA_001587735.2 Parhyale hawaiensis
TAGTTTTTTGTCAATATTCTAGAAATGTCTGGCGCTGTTTGCCGTCTCAACGTCATGGAAAAATGTTTCTTAATGGTATTTATGATCAGATGTTTCTCAATATTTTAAAGCTCGGTGGTACTTGCGTCGTTTTAAAATAACGAGAAAAAATTCTTAATATTTTCTACGATAAGATATTTATCAATATTATGCATATTGTCCAATGCTTTCTACCGTCTCGAAATTTTGGGAAAATATCCTGGAGGATTTGACGGTTATCAATATTTTAATGTCGGGATGATTTTTGCCATCTTTAGGTTTTGGGAGAATATTTTCGAGCATTTCAGATGTTCAAAAGCTGCTTACTGTCTAAGGTTATGGTACAATGGTTGTCAATATTTTTATGCTCAGATACTGCTTGCCGTCTCCTGGTTATTGGAAAATATTTCTGTGGTACTTCCTATGTTCAGTTCTTTTGTAATATTCTAATGATCGGTAGCGGTTTGCTGCTTCAAATTATAAGAAAATGCTGCATAGTATTATTAAATTTCAGGTATTTGTTAATATTCAAACACCAGGGAGCGCTATATTCGATCTTGAAATATCTTAGAATTGCATTGCAGTAGAACTCTTGAAATGGAGACTTTCGGAAACAAAAAAAGTTCTGACATGGAGATTTCCTGAAATGGAGAGAATCCAAAGATGTAGTTAGCCGTAATGAGAACTATTGCAATAGCCAACGCCATATTGAGTGATTTGATTAGACGGACCAAGAGGCCCTTTCCCTGAGATTGCCGGCATTTACTCCCCGGCCCTCTAAGAGCTATTGCCATTGTGTCAGTATCATTTAGAGATCTGAGGAATAAAAAAAATCATTTGAAGAGACGATCTTGCATGCACGATTTTTAGACGAAGATCTGCGGAGCTTGGATGCATAAAGTTAATTTGGGTGGAAGAGAAAAGATAATGGAAAAAGTTGGCCTCCAAATGTTTTGGTCGTTAAGAGTATGTGACTCCTAGAGGCAGTGTTCTTAGCGGTGGAGGGTGACTTCAGCAATGTTTGTCAAGACGATTTATAAACGCCTTGACTGTGTCAGCACCAACAACTTGAAAAGGACGTCTGTCCCAGATTTTCACTATGAAATGAGGAAAGAACTACTGGCTTAGAAGGTGATTCTTGGAGCATTTTGGGTAAGTTTTTGACTGTTGTTTCACAGGCGATAATTAACGTCTCTCTCAAAAAGTCCTGTTATAAGTATGACTTTAAAGCCATTCAAGCACTTGAATGTTTCTATTAGTCGCTCCTTGAGTCGTCTTTGCTAAAGAGAGATCAAGCCCACATCCTTAGGCGATACTCGTAAGGTTTATGTATCAATTTTATTGATCTGCGTTGAATTCTTTCCATGTTATCGATATCATTGCACTGATGTGACGATCAGACTTGAACAGCAAATTTTAGATATGAGCGCACGAGTGCTTTGTACAAAGACATGATTATGACCTTGGATATGTACTCAAAATTCCTCGTCCTTGCTCTTTTCACACTTATATCAACTTGCTAACTGGGTTGTAATTTGTTTGTGATAGTTATTCCCAAATCACATTGTTGGGCGACAGCTGCTAATTCTGTCTTATTCATTTTCAATAGGAGATGAGGGGTTGTCCGGCCTTACGTGAATTACTGAGCATATATCAACAATTGAGCGTGCTGTGCGCGTTATCAGGCCGTCCCCATTGTCCGGCCACCGGACGCCGCTTTGTTTGTATGAGCTGGCTTTGGGTTTTGGGCTCTGGGTAGCCCCTGAGTTGGAGGAAATGCCACTCTAAAGGCAGATGAGATCTTTTTTGGTCCAACGGCATCCCTGAGAGGAGATGAACATTGTGGTGCCATAGCTGGGTACTCAGTCTTCCGCAGTCTGCTCCTCTCTCCCTTCTCTCGGATAGTACCACCTGATGCTCTTTTCCTTTCCTTTCTCTTTTTCCTCTTTTCGACCAAAGCTCGTACTGGTGATGGCAGGGTCTGGGGGGCGTGGATAGCTGGCCGCTTTCGTTGCTATCAAGACTGTCGATTTGCTTTTTTATAATATTTTTGATGATTTCCTTTGCTTATGGTGTATGTTTATTTATTGTTATTTGCGTGCCTGATAACTAGATATCCGGACGTGAAAGAGAACCACGGTCCTCGTGGTTTTGGGTCTCGCTCTTGCCGGATCTTGTGCACTAATGTTCGGGGTTTATATGGTAATTTGGCTGAACTATCTGTAGCCTCTTCCAATTATGACCTTGTTCTATGTTCAGAGACGCTCGTTTCAAGCCATTGCCATGTTTCTGGGCTGATGATCCCGAAATTTGAAAAGCCAGTGCTGCGGTTGCGAGACTCTTTCCCTGGATTTTGGGGTTTGGCTGATTACGTTCGAAAGGGTGTTGTTGTGTCCAGGCAGAGTGAACATGAGTGTCCATGCTTCGAGATGATGGTGCTTCGAGTCTGTGGCTCATTCAGGAACTTATATTTGTTCTCAGTATATCGCAGCCTGTCTGCTGATGATAGGGTCTTTGATTGTCTCCTGGATTCAATGGCTAGAATTCAGTCGTCGGATAGGCGTTCTGCCTTTGCCTTTATGGGCAACTTTAATTGTCACCATGTGGAATGGTTAGGCTCTGGGAGGACTGATTGCCATTGTCATGCCGCCTTCGATTTCGCGAGTGCCTCTGGTTGCGAGCAATTGGTTGAAGGTCCTACCCATTTGATGGGAGGTTTTCTTGACCTACTGATGACTGATGTTTCTGATCTTGTTGGAGTCTCAGTGGTGTCTCCCATTGGTTCCTTGGACCATGGTGCCTTATCTGCGACGCTGCAAGTTCGTCAGCTGGTCCCCAGAGTCACTGTTCGGCGTGAAATATTTTTGAAGTCAAGAGTGAATTGGGATGCCGTCTCTGGCGCCATCCTTGCACTACCTTGGGGTGTTGTGAGAGAGTCTACTGATCCTGGATCTACTTTGGATCGGCTTCTCTCTGACATGGTGCGCTCGAGGGCACCTGGATTGATGATGCCTGTAGGAGGGTGTACCAGTAAAAGCAGGAAGCATATGCCCGTTGGCGTACTAGCCGGTCTGCAGTCGACTTTCAGTTTTTCAGAGAACAGCGGCGTCGGGCTGGTGCTACTTATGAGGAAGCTGAGAGGGAGCACAATTTGAGGTCCAGAGAGTCGTTAGCCTCGTCCGTTAGCGCACATAAGTGGTGGTCCACCTTGAAGAGCGCTGTGCTTGGCGTGAGCTCTTCTGTGCCTCCTTTAATTGGTACTGGTGGTGATCTTGTTGCGGACCCCGCTGCAAAGGCGGACCATTTGTTGCGCTACTTTGATGGGAAGCAGAGCCGGGACCGGGTGCGCGTTCCCTCACCATGTGATCCCGAGCCGAGGTTCTCCGGTTTTGCTTTCAGATCCTCTGAAGTGCACCGCCTTCTTCTTGACCTGGACCCCTATGGGGAACTGATCCATCGGGTATATTTCCTTTCTATCTTCGGATTGTAGCTGGTGTGCTCGCAGCCCCGCTTGGTTCCGTATTCCGTCGAATGTTGCGGCTGGGCTCTTGCCCGGAGTGCTGGCGTGTTGTCTATGTGACGCCTGTTCCGAAGGGCTCGGTTTCATCCCGTACCTCTGATTATATAGACACATCTCGATCACACCTGTTCTGTCGAAAGTTAATGAGAGGTTGGTTGCGTCGAGATTGGGTTGTTTTCTTGAAAAGTAGGGTGTCCTTCCCCCAACACAGTATGGTTTTCGTAAGAGCTTGGGAACCTGTGATGCTCTGCTTCATATTTCTCATGTGCTGCAGCTGGCTCTTGATGGGGGTCATGAGGCAAGGTTGGTACAGCTTGACTTTAGTGCTGCTTTTGATCGCGTGAATCACCTTGGGCTGCCCCATAAGCTGAGATTAATGGCTATTGGTAGTTCAGTTCTCGCGGTAATTGGTCAATTTTTATCTGACAGACGCCAATAGATAGTTGTTGATGGGAAGATTAGTGAGTTTTTGGATTTGGTTACTGGTGTCCCACAGGGTAGTGTTCTGGGCCCTTTGTTGTTCATTGTATGTACGGCGGATCTGTTTCATCTTGTTAATAATTTACTTGTTGGTTACGCTGATGATGTTACTTTGCTGGCTGTTTGCGATAAGCCTAGTGATAGATTAGAGGTTTCAGAATCAATTCAGCAGGATTTGGGAATGATTGATTCCTGGTGTTCTAAATGGGGATGAGGCTAAATGCGGGCAAGACTAAGACCATGCTCGTGTCCAGGTCGCGTACAGTGGGACCTTCCTTTCCTGCACTCATGCTGGGTGGTGTATCACTTCCTGTGGTTGATGACCTGGTAATCTTGGGTGTCAATTTTGATCCAAAGTTGACGTTTGAGCCCCACATTCGTTCGGTTGCTCACGTGCATCACAGAAAATTGGTCTTATGAGGCGTGCTTGCAGGGTGTTTGGCTCGGTAGAATTCACACGTCGCTGCTTTAATAGCTTTGTCCTACCTCTTCTGGAGTACTGCTCTGTAGTCTGGGGTAGTCTGTGTTTGCTTGACGAAGTGATTCGTCGGTGTGCGTTCATGCTGGGTGGTGTTGTGCCTTGTGATGTGGCGCATCGTCGCAGAGTTGGTGGGGTCTGTTTTTTGTATAAAATCTATAACTGCCCCAGTCATCCACTGTCGTAGTTTCTTCTGGATCCATTTGTTCGGGTGAGGTATACTCGACGTACTGGTGCTCTTCATGAGTTTGCCTTGGAACCGTTACGATGCCGTACGGGCAGTATTCCTGTTCGTTTTTTCCATCGTGTGTGGATGTTTTTAATGGTCTTGATGACTCTGTCTTTGCTGGTGCGGGTATTGGCAGCTTTAAACGATCTGTACACAGAGCTATTCTGTGATCTCGGATGTTCTTTTTGTTCATTCTTTTGTTTTCTTCACCCGCTGGGCTGGTTGTGTGGGGGTTTGTTAACCTCATGGAGTTTCTCCGTTCTCACGTCGCCAGTCTGGTGTGATTTAATATTAATAATAATAATAATAAAGCTCATCTGCTACGTTTTGCCAAAATTTGTTGTTATTAAACTTCATTGGTAGTGTATAGTGCAGCACAATTTCCCGATCAGCAAAGAAAACGTTTCATGAACGTAGTGAAAGTAAGTATTTGGTAGAACGGAGATTTCTGTCGATATGTTGGACAAAGTTACTGCCGGCGTTTAGGAGTACCGTATACTACAGTACTTGAAAACGATCTCAGATGGAGGGCTACTTTGCATCAACCGTATTGAGTATTAAAAAATGAACTAAGGTAACAGCCCGCCCAAAATTGCAAAATTGGTCCTATGGCTGGGAGATAAACAATTTTTTAGTAGTAAATTGCACTTCTCAAAGAAAGAGTCAGGTGTTCATGTTTATACGGGTAACATGTTCTGCAAATTCTTAAATATGAGTCAATGGTTGGCAATAGTAACTGAATTTTGTATAGGTGTGACTACGGCGTAAAATTGAGCAAAGCTTATTTTACTGTTTGCCGATGGCCTTTGCTAATGACTGTGTTTCTCACTGACAAATATATTCCTTACGCTAAAATGAATAGGTTGTATTCTGTTTGAGGTCGTTGTATTAACTACATAAAATTTAGTGAAGTTTTATCAATCATCTGTTGGACCTACTTGCAGGGAATGGGCAGTTTGATGCAGTATAGTGTATGGTTTATTTTGTTTTAAGTAATATAGAAAAACCATAGGATTGCAATAATTGTTTTTATATTACTAATATCATATTTTACTGGTCTACTGCAACGTTTTTGAGAGAAATTTATTTGATAAATTTAACTCATATTCTCTTAAGACATTTCTACTTGATCTAAGATCTTTGAAGCACACTTTCTTAATAGCAATTAACCTTCAGATAATGTCGGCTAAATTCATTTGTGGGTCTAATTTTGGCCTCCTCTTGATTATAGAAACAACACTGCCATATCAGACAGGATATATATTTTTTCTTGTTGGCGGGATGTTGCTGTCAGCTTCATTAACTTAGTTATCCCATAAATCAGAGTATTAGGAGATATTCTAGCTCCCCTGAGATGGTGTGGAAGCTGCTGGGGCTTCCCTTATGTTGCCGCGACTGTCCTTAGCTTTAGCTTAATGCCTTAAGGCCGTATTTTGCGGTCATGAAATTAAGATACCCTTAATTACAGTGTCAAGACGCTAGTGTTTACTGCCGAGTTATCGCCTTCCTACACACAGCCGTCTCCGGGGTGGGATCTCTGCACGTGCTTCGCATCCGAGGGAGAGTTGGTCGTTGTTCGAGGGAATATGGTCGGAGTACGAAAGGGAGAGTTGGTCGTGGTTTGAGGGAGTTTAGTGGGAGTACGAAAGGGAGAGTTGGTCGTTGTTCGAGGGAGTTTGGTTCGAGCATGAAGAGGAGAGTTGGTCGTTCTTCGACTGAATTTGATCGGAGCGTGGGTCGTTGTTCTGGAGAAAATGCTTGGGACAGGACGGGATGATGAGGTAGTACACATGTGTCAGATATATATATATATATGTATATATGGGTTTATTGCGTTATCTATATAAATACATACATCAAATGAACTAACTGTGATATAGCTTTTCAGTGTTTGCAGGTTATTAATACCAAACTGAAATGACATCGGACATAATTAGTCCGTTAGTCGATTAACGCGCATCATCTAAGATGAGAAAGGCAAGAAAAAACTATGCACTGTAGCCTATATAGTTTTGTAAGTGAATGCTCAAGCACGTTTGCAACTGGCCGTAGAACCCTTGCACTTTCACATGCTACATTTCGTATACCAAGCGATGCTGGCTCGCCCCGAGGATGGATGGAGGTAGCAGTTATCTCTTTGCTGTCCGCTCTTCAGGGTCAATAGCAAGCTTGATGGTCTCCAATAAAGCGGCTGACGCAAGCCATTCCATGCTGATGGTTGTTGTATCAGTACTGTTGTATATGGACGCTCCCATGGATGCAGCTAACTTTGGAACTGTGTCTCAGAACTGAAAAAAAAGCCAAGTTCTGCCGTAAATTTCACAGTTAATCATTTCATGACCACTCTACACGTTTGCAGATGATGAAAGTGAATAGTTGTACAATTTTACGAGAAGTGATCATTTCAAGAAAAAAAGGAATAAATGAATAAATATTTTTGCACAATGCGTACATTATTAAAACTTTAAGACTAAAAGGCCGAATTAAAATTAAGTTTCTATTGGGAATAAATTCATCATCTATTGGCCGGCGAAATTAAGCTCAATGGGCTGGACTTGTAATGAATTTCAGGCAAGTAGGCTGACTTTAGATGTTAACCTCAGTCGTTTTCCCTTTATTCTTCCGAAAACTCAGCCTTGTTTTGGAAGTGGAGTTTGTAGCCGTGTCTTAAGCGCAAGGAGGTTTGACTAACTACAGCGCGGGTAAAAGTGGCGTTGCTGTCTGGAATTTTGGGCAAGTCAAGCATGTGAGTTAAGCTTAACTCGACTCAAATGGTCAGAAGATGACACTTTGATATTTTTAGACTCGTAAGGAAATATTGACACCCAGCGATGAACATAATTTTATGTACTTATTGGCATTGCATAGGGATAGAATATTATGTGAATTAGTATTACTTAGTTTATCCTCCCGGAGCTGAAATAAAATAACTTGAAACTTCAAGTATGTCGACATTCGGAGATGTTGGAGAAAAACCTTATGAGCAAGTACGCAAAGCGTACTTGCTGATCCCACTGACAGATATGAAGGTAATAAAAAACTAGCAGAACCCGTGGAAGTTCCTCGGTCGGTTAATGTTTTCACTTTGTAAAATGCAGCAATCCTAAGTTACGCTACTATTACTCACTTTTTATTCGACCTAATGCAGGTCAGCCCAACCTGACCCATATGCAGCGCATGTCTCTTAAACCTTACGAACTCCGTCTAGCCTCTAACCTCTAAACATGGGAACCTTTCTCCCTAATCTTTCTATTACCCTGCTGTGCATGCAGCTTCGGCTTGTCAAATGTTATTTTATCTAAAACTGTTTAAACTCCGAGTCGCGGCAGCTATTTCGCAACAACGAGAGCTACTTGCTCAGTTTCGAATTTCTCTGTGAATTGAATTTCTATTGAGTTTTAATTCGCAAGCGCACCGATTTCAAATCGATGTGTCTTAACAGATTCAGCAGTTATCACCCGCACAAAGACATGCATTCCAAGAACGTGAAGCGCTTCCGTATTTCGCCTTGTACGCTGGAGGCCTACCGTACCGTATGCCAGACACAATAGCACCGGTGGACCTCACATATGTTTAACCAGCAAAGTTTTCGCCCTAGTATTTCATGATATAGCTAGACATACAGACAGCAAAAAACCAATAGACTATATCAATCTCATTCTTCGGAAGTACTCTTCTCATTGTTTTCTTCTGTCCATACACGCCTTCGTTAACCTTTATTTCTCATCGTCTGAAGATATGTTATTCAGGCTTTCATGTTTTTCACATTTTTATTTTTTTCATCGATGACTTTGATGATTTTAATTGAATATCGGGACCCTTGACTACTTTGTACTTTATATGTACCATAGCTTTACCGCAAAATAAAATGCAACAGACTCAGCCTTTTTTTTCCAATAATTTATTCAGGTCGCCGAAAGCACTTTTTACGTTAGCTCACGGATTTCTTTAAACATTGCGTTTTCACTTAAAAAAATGCTTTAGAATCAAACAGTTCAGAACAGCTCGCTGCACCGTTGTCTGGATACGAATTTTCTCATGTTTGGATCGTTACCTATGCGACCTCAGTAACGTGCTTATTTCAAGATATGAAAATCGGTACGGTATGTAAGTATGATAAGTGCAAATTGAACTTAATGTCTCTGCTTTGAAACTGTTTGCAAATTTCTTCAAGAGCATACGAAAAGAAGACAGATATTATTGAGCTTCTTCCCCGAGAAAAGCAAAACTTCTGGCAAGTTAAATTTGCCCCTAGCTAATAGTGAAAAGCGTAACCGACAGACGCAGGGACGTGCGGACGGATGGAGCCTCAAGCAGAATTATAATATAGCTGTTAGGGCACACTTTACAGTACGTTCTCAAACATATCGTACTTCATATCACTACATTTACTATAGAACTCTGTAAAGAGACTTCCAAAACACAGAATACTCCCTCCTACACAAAAGGTTTCCTGTTCATAAACTAAGAAAATTAAAAAACTTAGATTATAATTATATGTATAGCGATATCTGTCGTGAATTGTAGCATCAAGCAACGCCATATGGATTAACAATCAAAACTGGCGCTGAAATACTTAATTTGATAGTGCATGCGACTGTGCAACTTCCCGATTTTGTATGGTGTTGCAAACGCAATTGTCTTACGAATGTAGGGGACAACAAGCGCGCTGTAAAATTCGTCACTACGAAAGTGAGATTCCTCTCGAAAAGGACAGAATATGCGTCTCCACTTTTTACGAGTTCCACTGCAGTAGCCTAAGCGGGATTCTCTCCCTTTATTTATATTCTCATCTTCTTGAACTTCACTTTGATTAAACACCTCCAATGACTACTAGCTTTCTTTATTCATTATATATACTATGCTTACACAATTAACTGCATATTCAGTGAATATATAAATGATAATGGACGTTGTTAACATCAATGCTCTTATTTTTAAGAAGTCAACGGGCTCCTAAATTCCTCATATGGATTAATAAATTTCAACAAAAAGCGTCGATTCAGGGACTCGATCTGGGAACCTGTAGATCACCACACCGTCACTCTACTATTAGGCCACCACGGCATAAAGCAACAGAAGCATGGGAAGTTCTCGTGCTGCGCGCTGCATTGTGGTGAAATTATTAAGGCAGAGCCGTACGTGCATCGAAGAGAGCTCATCCATCTACTTTATATTAGTGGGGCAGCATAGCTAACCTAATGTGCATTTAATGATAAAAGCACCAAATCGGACACACTTGTAGAACAACATATTATGAAGCGATTTGGATATTTGGCCACCACAGATTTAGCCTCTGAGGGCTGTGGCAGCAGTTTTACAAAATAGCGGCCAGGTCATATTAAAATAGCTACCAGAGGAATAAAAATGGCTATGGCTTCTACATTTGTGGAACGACTTCATCATTTATGGGGTCTATGGATGTGCCTCACTGCGTACTACAAAGGTATGGGACAGAATTGGCCTGTTGGTTCCATGCCATGGACCACACGAACTACGCCAGGTGGATTCCTGCTCACTTGAAGGACTTGGCTGAACTTCCTGAAAGGCACCCAGAAAAAAGACAAATAAGACAAAGGAAAAAGACAAATAAGTTCTTTTCGTCAATCGTAATAGACCAGACCCGCGAACAGAAAAATGCCTGCATCAAAGGAGATGGTGAGGAAGTTGGCCACACTGAAAACCCTGCTGCTTTACTGCTCTGGATGATCGCTGGGCTGGACGAGGGTTATGGAGGAGTTTCAACGTGGAAACCAGCACTCTGGAAGAGAAGGAAACCTGCACCACCACGACCAGTGTCCAAGCCTCATTCACTAAAGATATCCGGTCACTGGTCACAGTCATGGAAGAGCTTAGGAATCTCTTTGAAGAAGACAGCCTAGATTTCGCTGCTCTTCATACCAAAGAAAGTGTTGGTTCTCCTGCCATTGAGGCAGTCAGAAAGGTAAGGGAGATTGGCCTAAAGCAGTCTCAGGGTTTCGTCAGGGATTGCCCTGTTGAAAGAATCAAGCCAGTTGAAGCTACAATTCACCGAAGTAACCTCAAAGTGTTCAAGGCCCAACCAATCAGGAATGTGAGCAAAGAGAAGCATGAGCTCACTTGTACCAAAAATAATGCTCAACTCTTTTCACGGCTTTACATCAGCTGTCAGACGAAGGATATAAACCTGGGCAAGTTTTTTCACCATGAAAATCAGGCATGCCCTCCAGCACTGTCAGATGGATGGAGTCTCCGCTTAGGTACAAAAAGTGACTTACTCACATCCTTTCTCAGAGATCGTAGATGAAAGGACAGAGGTTCCTTCAACCACCATTCTAGTCATTGATGGAACAGCCATTGTGAAGACGCTAAAGCCTACTACATGCATGAACTTCAGAGAGTATGCACGAGAGATTTTTATCTCTTCCATGACTACAAGGTTTCAATCTTCATCACGTCTGGACCTGGTATGGGACACCTACAGAGCTGACTCACTCAAAGCTAGTGCAAGAGAAAAGCGTTGTAAGGGAGTGCGCAGACGTGTAGTATTAGAAGGAGCAATACCTATGTAGTAACTAGCAGAACTTTCTTCACGCAGACTTCACTAAGACACAGTTGTTTATTCCCGTCAGAAACTCTCCTCCTGTGGTTTAACCAGATAGACAAGCAACTCATCGTCACTGATGGAGAATAAGTCTGCAGCAAACCTCCACTGTCTGAGTTGACTTCGCTGGCCTCATGTACCCACAAGGAAGCCCACAGTCGAATGATGCTTCATGTATCTCATGCAGCCCGCAATGGCCACAGCAGAACCATGATCAGAAAGGTTGACACAGATGTTATGGTGTTGGCTGTCTCGGTGGTCCACCATCTGCAGCCAGAAAATGAACTGTGGATTGCATTCGGGACTGGAAAAGGGTTCCGATACCTGGCAACCCATGAACTAGCAGCTAGACTGGGACCAGATAAAGCACAAGCACTTACTAAATTATGTTCAATTCTCTGACAGGGTGTAGCGCTGTGTCAAGTTTTGCAAGTCATGGGAAGAAGATTGCGTGGGCAGTGCATAGTTTGTTGCCGGAGCTGACTGGAGCTCTGTTGCAGTTGTCATCTACACCAAGTGAAATACCAGAAGAGGTCCTGCACACCATTGAGAACTTTCTCACCCTCCTGTACGACAGAGTAAGTCCATGCACAGATATTGAAAGGCAACGCAAGAAACTGTTCGCAGGCAAGAACAATGTTGAGTTGATTCCTCCAACCAAGGCAGCTCTGCAAGAGCACGTTAAGGGGGCAGCCTACCAGGGAGGTCATGGATGGATGGGGCCAGGTGTTGCTCCCTGCACCAGAGCTACCGGCGGCAACCAGCTAGGGGTGGATCAAAAGGGAGGACGGACAGCATGATCCCAATGGACAAGATTAACACAGGGCAAGATTACCACAAACAGCCTGAAGTTGCCGTGAACTGCTGTCATGTAAATGTATGATGGGTTGTGCGAATCGTTGCAAATGCAAAAAGACTGCACTTGAATGTACTGCTCTGTGCCCGTGTGAGGAGGAGTGCGCCCCGAACTAGACATTTCTACATTTAATTTTGAGTGTTTCATCATATCACTGTAACATCACGTTTCACTGAAACGTAATATGCTAATTTTTTATTTCTTGAGTAATTTCTTTTGTATTTCTTTTACACGCCATTCCTCCAAAGTATAAACGTAGAAGCCACAGTGATTTGAAAACATCCCAATTGCCCTCTAAAAATTTCGAATTTCGGAAATTTAGTCTCATACCTTTGTAGCAAGCAGTGAGGAGCTTCCATAGACCCCATAAACGATTAAATCGTTCTTCAAATATAAAAGCCATAGCCATTTTAATTCCTTGGCAGCCATTTTGTAAAATGGCTGTCACAGCCCTCGATGGCTGAATCTGTGATGGCCAAATATCCAAATCGCTTCATAATATGTCGTTCTACAAGTGTGCCCAATTTGGTGCTTTTATCACGAACTGCAAAATTCTTCTTAATATTTAAACTGTGCGGCCCCACTATATAGTTCAAAACCTTAGAGATCATATATTTACATCCACTGGACGTGCAGAATGTCCTAAAAAAAAAGAAATAGGTCGAAGTTCACCAAAACATAGATAACAATACAAAATAAACTTTAAGAATGTTCAATTTTATTCTTGGGAAACAGTTATTGGAATACTATTGTTGAAAAAGCCCTTCCTCAACCCGATCTACTCTTTCAAGTCTCTATTGGAAGTTTTTTACTCCGGCAAAATATTTTTCTCGTTGTATGCTGGCCCATTCCCGCTAAAGAAATTTCTTTAGAGAATAGACATCGTGACGAGAAGATGCGCAGGTTTACACTTGCCCATAACATAATCGAGACTTAATTTTGGTGCTTCTGACAGTTTAACATTTTTTTAGTTTTGACTTCGAAAAAAGTGTTATGTTTACCTCCTTTTTCCTTAGGGCAAATCTAAATTATGGACACAAATCTGAATTAATAAAGAGAATAGCAGTAATTTCCAGCATCTCAAGCTCTTTATTAGCAAAACAAGGGTATGTAGCATATTTTTTGTAGATAAGAAAGTCCAAGGACTGTCTGAGCACCCAATATGTATCTGTGCTTTTCGTATGGTTCAGGTATGATATTTCAGTTTCAATATACGATATTTTGAAGCGTCTTAAGGCTGTACCAGTAACAGGAGTTCGGTGTTCCGTAAAAGAAGAACTTTAATCTCCCTTGGGCTTTTGAAGGAAGGCTCTTGACTGCAGTGCTGAGGTTCCTGTCGTTTCTGAACTTATCTTAGCTGAACGAGACTCTCCGTTTGATGTTGTTGTCATCTGCCCGTGCGCTGATGCCGACCGACAACTTTGACCAATGGAAGTTGATGGAGCGTCGGGCGCTCCCGTGTTTTTTGTCTCTTGTAAGTCAGGGCATTTTGTAGCACTCGGAGCCTGTTGCTGCCCCTGTAGCAGCGCCAGAATTCTTTATCAGGTCTTTACACTGCAGTAGCGGGAGGCTGGAGGGTTTGCTCTTACACGCAGAATGCGCGATATCGAGAGTGGTACCAGTATTGAAGTTCTTACGTTTGGAGAACTGAATCAGCATTGGTGCTAGGATGCTACTGTAGAGGTACTGACACTAACCAGAGAAGCGGATGGGCCAGGGTTGATCGGTTTCGAAATAAGCGCCTTCCGTAGCTGGAGCCACAGCTCTTGATAATTCGTGATCGACTGCAGCCGTGCATTCCTCTGGGGTAAGTTGAGCTATATCTGCGCACGAACCAGTGCCTGTGAGTCTTCTAGCTGGGGTGTACGGTCAAGTTGACTCTACCTTCACCTTTGTTACCTAAAATGATCGTTCATCTGTTTCTACGAAAGCGGACTTTTTTTAATGTGGGTGGCAAAGGGTGAATAACTGAGATGCCTGCTCATACATTGGGTGTGGTTGCAGAACTCGCTCCGGAGGATTATCTTTTCTCCTGTGTTTTCACTTCACATTTTGAATGCTTCATTGGGTTCATATAAACAGAACTTTGTGTCTACAAAAAATTTACTAAAATGTTAGCCGTGATCTCTACGGGCGCAGCAAGTTTAACTAGTAACGTTTTGTGAGATTACTTCGAATTATGAGGAAATAACAATTATAATAAGCAACGCACTTTTCTACTGTTTTGAATAAACACAACAACGCAATTGAATTCTGTGAAATGAAGACCCAGGACGAAAGACTACCGTCTGCAGTGCTCTTGAGCGAGCATTTTATCAGCTAGCGGAACCCGTGAAGATTTCCCCGTGATCTTTTGTTTTCTCTTATCTAAGTGTAATGACCTTAGGCAACGCTTTTATACATAATCTTAGTTTAAACCTAACGCGCCTCGTTTAAGGTACGGTTCTTAAGGAGCCTCATCCCCCCTGAAGTCGGGTGGCCACATACGACTTTCGTCAGCGTTATCAGAATAAAGCTAACTATAGCGGGACCCACAAAAATTTCACTGTTGATAAATGTCTTTACTTTTTAGAATAGACCAGATCCACGCGGCATTATTACAAATTAAATTAGTTTTAACCTAAAGCAGCTCTTCTAATGGAACCCTCCCCATCTAAGTTAACACCTGACACTTAATTATTAACCTTGATGGACTGTCTAACTCAACAACGTCCGTCATCCGTAACACAAATCGTCTAAGCTACCGCTAGTCAAACATCCAATGGTCGATATGTGTCTTACAACATGTTGAACAACCTTTCCTTCACATCTAGCTTAATTTCATCTAATGCAACTTTTGTCATCTCACCTACCACACATCCACTAACCTAACTAGTCTCATGTTAATTAGAGAATCTGTGCTGCACCTCATCTTATATAACGCACCACATCTAACGTAATGCACCACATCCAATGTGCCACACCTCATCTAAATGAACGCGCCTCATCTAACCCAAAACACCTCATCTAACCCAACGAGCCTCATCTAACTCAACGCACCTTATCTAATTCAACACTTTCTATCTACCATTACTCTATCAAACACAATACGCCTCATTCAACTTAACTCTCCTTATCTAACCTAATGTTCATCATCCAAAATAACGCTCCTGATCTAACTTAACGCTCCATATCCTACCCAGTGCGCCTCATCCACCGTAACGTTCTTCAAACATGCTAACGTTCCTTGTCCAACATAAAGCTCCTCATCCAACCCAACGCACCTCCTTTAATCAATCACTTGTCAGCTAATGCTGCTCTATTTAACTTGACGTTTCTTATCAAAGCTAATGCTCCTCACCCAGCCTAACGCTCCTTATTTAACATAACACTCATTATGTACATTACGTAATCTAATCATCCTCATCTAATCTAATGCTCTTCATCCAACCTAACGCTCCTTATTGAATCTAACCCTCAGTAGCGGCAGACGAGAGCATCTGACTTTGACTCTCAAGCTCACTGGTTCGTGACCCGTTCCCAGCTGGGCATTTTCTTGGAGGCGTTTGATGTGATCGGTCAGCATCCGGTCTGCGTACTGCTGCGGGTTTACTGACCTTTCTCAGCAATGGGGAGGGTTGGGGGGTCGCAGATATTGTCCAATGGAGTCTTTCGCCACTGGCGACATTCATAGACCGTGAAATTTCCGTGAGTCCAGCTATAGTTGGCTTTATTCTGATAACGCCGACGAAAGTCGTATGTGGCCACCCGACTTCAGGGTGGATGAGGCTCCTTAAGAACCGTACCTTAAACGAGGCGCGTTAGGTTTAAACTAAGATTATGTACAAAAGCGTTGCCTAAGGTCATTACACTTAGTAAAGAGAAAACAATAGAACACGGGGAAAATCACGGGTCTCGGTAGCTAATAAAATGCTCGCTCAAGAGCACTACAGACGGTAGTCTTTCGTCCTTGGTCTTCATTTCACAGAATTTAAATGCGTTGTTGTGTTTGTCGAAAACAGCAGAAAAGTGCATTGCTTATTTTAATTGTTATTTCCTCAAAATTCGAAAAATCTCACAAACGTTACGAGTTAAACTTTCTGTGCCCGTTGAGATCACGGCTAACATTTGAGTAAATTTTTATAGACACGCAGTTTTGTTTATATGAACCCTATAAAGCATTCAACATGTGAAGTGAAAACACAGGACAAAAGATTATCGTCTGGAGCGACAAACCGGACGAAAACATAACCTCCTTGGCGGAGGTAATTATACTATGCAATACGTATAGAAAAATATAGCGCACATTAATGTTGTATATTTATAGAACGTCATATAATAGTATGAATTATTCATAGGAAGTTGCCTTTCATTTAATTGATGCTCAATAAGGAACAAGTCGAGTAAAGATATGACTAAAGAGGCACATCTGAACAGCTATCATGCTGTTTTACAGTTCAAATGTGACTGTTCTCAAAATGACTTTCCCAGCAATTGCGTTTCTTGTTCAGACACAAGTAGCTATAAGTTGCATTCCAAACACTTCACAAATACTTTGTGGTCTACCTTATTACCTCCTCCACTCGTCCATGCTTTCGTCCATTTTGTCTGTCTGTCTCTTTGTCTGTTGTTTGTTGGTCTGTCACCAAGATAATTCGAAAAGTTATGGACGGATTTTGACGAAAATAACATCGATTGTTAGGTATTTTAGTAAGAACAGATGATTAACTTTTGGTGAAGATGTTTGTCATTACGTTTGCTAGCAGCATAACTCAAAAAGTGATGAACGGATCTTCAAGAAAATTGTACAAGCTGATATTACTATCAAAAGACACAAATGATTAGATTTTAGAGTCCATACAAAGGAAATCATAGTTTCAGAGCCAATTTGAATTTTTTTGCTACCGTTGCCCCACTTGGCGGAGGCATGCGCTCTCAGAGTGCTCTAGTTAAACATACAATCAGGCAATATTTTTCTGCTATGAGCAGCCGACCCTTCAGTCCTAATGGGTGGGATTCCACCCAAAACGGATTTTTTTTTTCAAAATTACTGAAAATGAGCATAAATATGGACTTGAAGTGTAAGTTACATAGTATTTACTCTCATATTACCAGATTATTTAAAAAATCAGTGATTCATAAATTTGAGTGAAGGACTTAATCACGTTGGGCTCGCTCCTCTAAGGTAGCCACGCGAAGCGCTCGGCCTTCGTCAAATAATATAGTATAAGTTAGTATCCCGTAGATACCTATATAACGGTTGATATAATGTGCAGGGTCGCTGTCAACCAGCAGACAGTCTAATCGAGGCTCATGACCTGCACTCGTAAGGAGGTGAATCCGCTCCTCTTGATAATTGGGCACTCACATAACATATGTATAACAGTTAGAGGCACCAGGCAATCACCACAATAGGGTGCCGGGTCCCCAGCTACGAGATGCATGGCGTATGTCCAATGCGCAATCTGCACGGCTTAATTTCCCATTTCCGAACAGATTGGCAGGCAGTAGGCAAGGGGACCGTTGATGCTTCCAAAGCACGAAGCTTATTATTCTGTAACTCCTCCCATTCCACTGTCCACTGTCTGTTCATCACTCGTTTTACTAGAAGTTTGTAATCCGAAGGTGGAACAGCATTATTGCAAGGCTGTCCACGTTCTGCAGCAGACAGCGCTACACCGTCAGCTCGTTCGTTCCCGGGAACTCCCACATGGCTCGGAACCCAGCGGAAACTGTACTGCTTGCCACTAGCAGCCATGAATCGTCGAATGTATCGGACTATTGAGTTTTTATGGTTATATCGGAGGATACTCTGTATACAGCTCCGCGAGTCTGTAACTATGGTCAACACAATACCCAATGAACGTCCGAATCTTGCACTGGAGGCTATCACGCTATCCCACTCTCCGCAGATGCCCAGGAAAAACTTGTGACTTACGTTTGACAATCCTCGGCCACTCAGATAGCCCGGGGGCGTTACCGAAACTTCGTCGATCGCATTGATGATGAATTAGCTTGGCATCTTCATAAAGTCCAGGAGGTTCAATTAAGTAAGATAAAGGTCCACTCCCCCAGCCTCAACAATCCCCCGATGGTTGGCCGAACGCGTGTAGCATAATGCCCCGTTCGCACATGTACCACACCACGCAACGCAATAAAAGCACTAGCGTTTGTATCCGTGCATCGAGCTGTTCTATTCCTACCGCGTATGACACTATCTGTTCGCACATGTTCAACGCCACACCAGACGGCGCAACATGTTTGCTTCTAGACAAGGTTCGACACAAGGTGCAACAAGGCAAAGACCTGGCTCAAGGTTGTATTTTCTGTTATATATTAACAAAACTGATCAGCTATTAATTGAATATATAACATTTAAGTTGGTGTTGCTAGGCTATATCCTACACGGCACTATCAATAAGAACTAAATCGCACACGTAATTAGCAGTGCTGTTTTTAAGTAATGTGACAAATCTAAGATTATTCAAATGACATTGGATTCTTGTGTGAGCGTTTGAACAAAAGGAATACAGATATAAAGCTGGATTTAAGGAGCATGCACTAGCGTGTTGTATGGTGTGGAGTCGCCCTCGTGCGAACGACCTTCCTTCCTTCAATTGGTTATTATACAGAGCTGAACGTTTTTGAATTTCAATAATAAAGTCGTCCGTATTCATATCTGCAGCGGAATACACCCTAATAACGCTACACTCATTAACTCACTGTGAAGCCGACCTAAAAAACTATCACATATTTGCAAAAGCGACAACTAAATAGTTGCCAGTGCGCGGTTCCTCGTACAAACTGGTAGATTCTATTTTATCGAGCAACAGTTTACTCACCTCCAAAATGGAACAAGTTGTAACTTTTTAATTGCGGCGACTAAGTAATCACCCGTGCGCGGACTTCTATTGAAATCAATGTGTTCCATTTTAGTGACTAAATAGCTGCTCAGAACAAGTTGCTTGTGCGCGGCTGACCTAAGGCAGCACCTCCAGCAGCACACGAAAAAAAAAAAAGAACAGCACGTCACCGGCGCTCTTAGACTGCCTCTAGACGAACTCCGTCAGGGTTGTCAGTGGACGCAAGCTGAACGGGAACTGTAGCAAGGCTGAACACGATGTCTGATAACAGATCGTTTCTGCCCGGTATTATTAAAGCCTCGTCCAGACAGTCAATCTTTTCTTCGAAGTTTGTGTTTGCCGAACGATTTTGATTGACAAACACACGCGGCGAGGCCTCGATTTTTGTGATTGACGGGGATCGAACCTGTTGGAAATTTTTATCACACACTCGAGGCAGTTTGACAAACACAAAGTTCTAAAATTTTGTTTTGCTGTGTAAATAACATTATTATTTGTATATGGCTTCATTATAGTATTGAGCGACAAAAGAATTTTTATTTAAATTAACCCACTTAGTAAATTTTAGGTACTGCAAATCAGCACATAACTTCACGAAACACTTTGTTTTCTTCTCCAAAGTTCTAATCACACGTTTGTGTTCATCACTGATTTTATTAAAGACTATTCTGGAATAGAAACGAAATAATGCTAAATAAAATGCTACGTTTCGTCCATCAACGTTGGACATCTTCAGGTACAATTAAAAGCTGATATCTGGAACAAACAAAAGACAATAGAGTTGTATGTGATACAGAAGTTAGGCTTTAAACCATGCATAGTACAAGAACTGTTACGCTACACGTAGTCTTGGGCACAGTTGCGAACAGACTGAGATGCTGCCCAGCAAGGGGTTGGTTGTTGGCCTCAGCGTGACGTCACAGATCGAAAAGGGGGTGGCTGAGGCCAACAATCAACCCCTTGCCGGGCAGCATCTCAGTCTGTTCGCAACTGTGCCCAAGACTACGTGTAGTGTTGCAGTTCTTGTACTATGCATGGTTTAAAGCCTAACTTCTGTATTACATACAACTCTATTGTCTTTTGTTTGTTCCAGATATCAGCTTTTAATTGTACCTGAAGATGTCCAATGTTAATGGACGAAACGTAGTATTTTATTTAGCATTATTTCGTTTTTATTCCATAATAGTCTTTAATAAAATCAGTGATGAACACAAACGTATGTTTAGAACTTTGGAGAAGAAAACAAAGTGTTTCGTGAAGTTAGTGAACTTTGTAAACGTTTGACTCCGACTTCTGGACAGCGGGAAGCATTTGGCAAATATATGTTGCCAATTATTAAATAACTGCAGCATAGTCGTCTAGTTACGTCTGTTTCTTCTGTTTTTTCTTTTTTTTTTAACTGAAAGCTACAATGTAGCACGATTCCCGTTTAGGAGGAAGAAGCGAATATACACGCAGTTAATTGCAATAGAGAGTAAAAAATGAATAAATAAAAAACGAGAAATTAATTTTCTGTCGTCTGCATCTCCGCATGCGAAAGGTGTCAGTGAGTGAATTATTAGCTCTACTTTTCGACAGCATAGGTAAATAAAGTTTTACCCGCCAGTCAGCTGCTAATAGGTCTATCAAAATAAATATATACGACAATAAAGTGGGGGTAGAATGTCGTAATGGTTACGGAATGTTGCATGCGCTTGTCGTGGCCTTGAAGTGTCCGCGGTTCCTGTTTGATCCCGTCTGGACAGAGAGGAGAAGCGTTGTCTTTTTACTTCTCGTTTTTGTGTTAGTGATTGAAGTAGTGATTGATCGTGTGGACGCGGCTTTTGGGTCGTATCTTGCTTGTCACAAACGTCGCCCAGTCCGAAAGCCGAACAGCTAGGCAGTCACAATGAATTATTTTCATCGACATTTCTGCCAGTTTTTAGTTGGAATGATCCTCGAGGAAACATTGGTATCTTATTATCTATGTTGTATGTTTTGCACTTACGTAATAATTATTATCACAAATTACACTGCAGGGAAATATTAAAAGAGGCAATTGTGGCCTCGAATTGACCGTAATTAATTTTTTTTAAAACCCCGACATATGCATTGTTACAGTGGGCCCTCATTACTTGACAGTGAGACAGCTAGGTACTTCCTGACATGTTTCGTTTAAGTTTGGGAAATGAAAATGCTTTTTGTCATTAATTCGCCTGTCGCTGCCGATATTTATATGGTCGATTTGATAAAACTTTGGTTTAATGGACATTGCATGGAAGATCTTCGTTGCTCGACAGTCCTTGTTGCTCAGTTCTTTGCACTTTTTGCAATTATTTCATGAACGCATGAAATAAGTTTGTGCATGGCGTATCAAACGATGTGAAATTGCGGCAATTTTGCAATTAATATTGTAAAAGAAAATAGTACACCTTAAAAGTCATGAAACTTGCTCGAAAATAACGTTAAATTTGATGAAAGTTCCTCACCAAGCTTTGCAACTACTTTTATTATCGAAAGTTGTAGCTAACTAATCTTATGAAGTAATTCAACACATAAACTACCAAGAAATGGCAGAATTATCTTCCCTTATAATTAAGTTTGTAATCGAAAACTGCCCCTAATCAAACTCATGAACTTATTCCTGGCACCACACGTTAAATCAGTTGGAATTTACCCAGTCCGGAATCCTTCATTGTTTGAATGCAAGCCCCCGCTCTTGTTGGTGCGCTTTAATGGTCAACCAAATATAGAAAAATTGCGGCGCTGTTCTGGAATTCCCAGCGTGATCCCTAAATTGGATGGAGCTTCCTGCTCTGTGTTTTCTGTCGCATTTTGTAACAGAGGGACAGCTTTTTTTCTTTTTGGTCAGCAATTAAAGAAAGGAAAAAATAATCCTGCTTTTATTTTACCAAATCTTTATGCAAAAGGGGCTGCGGTTGACGGCCGAGGACATCACTCATGGGACAGAGCAAAGACTTGCGACGTTTTGGATGAGAAAATGCGGCATTTTGCTACTAAAATTAATATTTTATGGGGATGATAAATTCTGTGATTTCCAAGCAGACATTAGTATATCTTGAAAATGGTACCAAGTGGTAAAAAATGACGGCAACAAATGTGCGTTAACCCTCATTTTAGTTCATGCAGCTATGTTTATACAGTGGTACTGATTCTGCAAAACGGATGCAGTGAGGGCATCAACTTGATCTTATATTAATTTATTAGATTACGAAGCCGCAAAGAAATGAGGGCAAATGATTTGTGATAGCCCTTTCCTTACCTCCATGACGCAAAGGAGGTTATTTTTTGTTGGATTTTGTCTTTTTGTCTGTCACCAAGAAAACTCAAAAAGTTATGGACAGATGTTTGCAAAATTAAAGGTATTGTTAGGTGTGTTAAGAACAACAGATCAGGTGATTAACTTTTGGTTGAGGTTTGTGCAACCTTTTGTTTGTTTATTTGCTTGTCTTCTGTTTTTATTGGTAACATAACTCAAAAAGTTATTAATGGATCTTCATAAAATTTGTACGAATTGTTACAAATCCTACTAGAAGCAAATGAACAGATTTTTATGGTGATCTGTTTCTTTTTTGTTTCTACGTTTGTTTTCATGTAACTCAGTATATCACACAAAAATTTATGAAAATTATGGACGTATCATCATGAAATTTGCAGCAATTTTTAGAAGTGTTGAATGACACAAATGAAGAAATTTTGGTGTTGATCTTTTTATCTGATTGTGTGTTTATCATCTGCGGACGAAGTGAGAGAGGTGATAATGTTTTTGTTGAAAATTTAGGTATATATTTTTGTGTATACATATATATATATATTGAAACACGAACAATCGAGTCAGGATTTGATTCGGGGACCTAGAGATTACCACTCCGCCACTCTAAGCACTAAGTCACAAGCAGCTGTTGCGGTTTGTGGCTTAGTGGTTAGAGTGGCTGCGTGGTAATCTCTAGGTCCCCGGATCGAATCCAGCCTGACTCGGTTCTTTGTATTTATTCTATTCAAACACTAGGGCGCTCGGAGAACCCCCTGTCTGGATAATACCAGGTGCTGACGGGATGAGATATTTGTATATTTAAATATATATTTGTCTGTCCACCCAATAAGTGGTCGATGGAGTTGAGAAATGTCCGTAATATTTTGCACAGAGTTTGGTGGGTTGACCTAAGTGTGACCCATGCCAAAACACTAGGCCTAACTGACCATAAAAAATAACGGCGTTGAATTGGCCTCCACCGCGGCAGATTGTCTTACGCCACGAGGCGGTCTTTTTTTCCTATGTTATTATTAAGAGATCTTGACGGGGCTGCGCGGTAACCTTGTTGGACAAAGCATTCAAATGAGAAACTCGGATTAACTGGCCATCAAAAAGGACTTCGTCACATATGCCCCCACCGCGGGTGATGGTCTTATGTCACGAGGCGTTTTAGTTGATCATATGTTTACCCTAAAGTTTTTTAGATCGTAACTCAAACAGTTATGGACGGATATTCAGAAAATTTGTAGAAATTATCAGAGATGGTAACTGGCACAAACGCTTAAATTTTTGTGATGATTGGTTGGTCCGTTTATGTGCTTGACTGTGTCTGTACTCGTAACTTCAAGAAAATTACGGGAGCTGTTACAAGTATTAGAGGCCCAAATGATGAACTTCTGATCTTTTGGATCAAACAGAGATTCTGGTTTCAGGAGAATTTGATTTTTTGTTAGCGATGCGTTACTGAAAATGCTTTGACCTTTTTACAATTAACTGCCATGAAGAAATTCAACACAAGAAAAAATAAGCGACATGGATTATACGGGATGGGAACGAAAACTTCAGACTAGATAGAGCATCTGATCTCCCAGCCTCAAAAGAATGTCATGTTTCGTATCATGCATTCGAAATTTGAAAACATGTTCCATGTCAGACAAAACATCGGTTAGCTACCTATGACCTGCAAACAGCAGCAGCTAAAAAATACTGCCTGTATCTTGGGGAAATTCCACACAACAAAAGCCACGTTCTTCAGTATTATCTCAATCCCATATTACCCAAAATTTCCCTTATCTAATATTGAAGGAATCTATGATATAGATGAGCTTAACGCTGTTGTTCCTTGCGAGACGTTACTGTTCAAGGATATTCTAATTTTTCCTTATTTAACACTGAAAGCTTAACAGTTATACAAAATAAGACAGGAACGAAGGAGCTAAAGAAAGTAAGGAGGAACAGGCAGAATTAAAATATGACTTTTTTTTCGAAGAAGATCTTGAACTTGGAAAAAGTTATAGAGTTTCTCGCCTGCTTTTTAAAAGTGTATAAACGGAAATTGCGATTTTACAGCTGATTAATAATAGATTCTAATTTTAGCACAAAAATGAAACATTTTGAACTGAAATTGATGATTGCTACTGAAAATCAAAAGGGGTTCATGCTTTTCATGTAGGAGCAGAATGTTTCTTTTTCTGGAAGTTAAGAGGTAAAGGTAATAGAATTTAAAGATGGAATAACTTTTCACAATTGAATATTGTAATTTAGAGTAACTTTACGCGAAACTGCAAAGTTCGTCGCAGGAAATGAGGAAAGACATACAATATATGCTTTCGGCGTCAATAGATATATTTTGTAACTTGTAATTGGAATTTTAATTCATGGGAAAAATACGACTATTTCACAGTTTTCACACAGAGTTATAGTGTTTCACAATTTTTCTGCAGCCGTTACTTTTACTACTTCAGGTTTGTTTAAAGTAGTTGTTTTGTTAAAGAGATCCACAAGGTTAGGCAATATTATATACTAGCTGGACCCGTGAAAATTTTCACGGTTTACCAACTTTATTTTGAGTGTTTGAAAAATTTCCTTCTACCGGTTTGCTTGTTGTTGGATTTTAATGTAATTAGTTGCACATCTAATTTA
>LQNS02278174.1:9547837-9562913 GCA_001587735.2 Parhyale hawaiensis
TCCCGAACTGAACAAAGCTCGAATTTTCTTGTATCTATTTGTGATGAAGAGCGTGACACAAAAGGTAGGTACGTAGGTACTAGCGTATTAATATATAGATGCAATACATAAAACCAGCATGGGAACGTTGAACATTAAGACTCAAGCTTATCTACGATTCATTAATGCCAAACAATATCAAAGGCTTTTTCAGTAAAGATATTGGCCGGAACCTTCGATATTTCAAGATTAATTCGAAAGGTTTCAGAACAATGAAGTGAATCGATGACATGAAACGCATTAAGAGCTTATGGAAATTATAGAAAGACTCGATTTTTACTCGCTGCGGGCGCACTACATTAGCGTAATTTGCAATGAAAAAGGAAGGCACAGACGCACAACATCTAAGCGCCCCTCAAACCGACCGTACGAGACCGCTGTGACGTCATCATTGCCCCTTGGCACGGCTGGAAATATCTACATTGCACTGGTATCATGGATACAAACATACGTTGTAATGGAAGCGTTCAGCAGTGTAGTTCATTGCTGTAGTTCATTTTTTTTTCTCTCTATAATACTGAGGAAATGCACGTGTAGGTTCATTCTTCTGTGGTAATTTGTCATTCGCACACCCACGCTATGCACTGAATGAACAAAAATATGTCAAAACAAGAGTTTAGATTTGATTAGATTAGATAATTACCGGATAAGGGGACAGAGCCAGCTACTGTATTCGCTGAATTGCTGGGCTTAGTTTACTGGAACACCACCAGTCAGTTCTATTCCAGTAGAGCAAGCGCAGCCACATACTGTATTTGTTGAATTACTGAGTTTAATTGGCTGGAATTGCTCCAGTCAGTTGCATTTCAGTCGAGTAAACCGCGCCACATATTGCGTTTGCTAAACTACTGAGCATAGCATCCAGCAGGTCCTCCAGTGAGTTGTATTCCAGTAGCCCGAGCGCAGCCACATATTTGGAACGCCTAAAGCAGCGCTCCGACCCACCGGCAGCTGACACCGCACCGCTCAGATTAAACTGCGCTGGGTGCGCCATTGCTTGCTGCTTAATTAAAGAACAGAAGAACAAGCGGGTGCTTTTATTTTTGGTACGGCGCTCCGCAGTGCAGGATTCCCGTAACCGTGATGGGAAACAGGGGTGGTTTTGATACGGGAATCGGCAGTGCGGGATTTCTGAAACCGAGATGGGAAGAACGGTTGTTTATGGACGGGATCTGCAGTGGGAGATTTTTGTCACCTTGATAGGGAAATGGGATTGTTGTCCTCCGGATTGCAATGGAATATATACATAAATTGAGACGCAAATATGAGGAAGTATTGCGTGCGTGGGTCAACTCAGCTGGTCTCAAATGAAGGCATGGACGTCTAAGCTTCAGAAGCCGGTTCACACGTCAGTTTTTTGAACGTGTTCGCTCAGCTAAACGTCCAATTGCTGTATTGTGTCCCAGCAAACATAGCTTTGTATATCGCTAACAAAAAGATTTGCTAAAATGGTGGCTTAGATTAGATTAGATAGGCGGCAGTAAATAGGCCCATTCCCAAAGAGACACCGGAACCTACACCCCGGCCCTCTATGAGCTATTGCCATTGTGTTAGTAGGATATATAGGACTGGAGAAAAGAAGAAGAAAAGAGAGAGAAAAAAGGAGAAGAATCCCAGCCACAGAGATGATCATGAATGCAAGCAAGCACGATTAAGAGCCGCTGAAATGCGGAGCTTAAAGATGCCAGGCAGTGTAGTTGGAGCGGGAGAGAGAAGAAGACGGATTAAGGTGGCCTAGGAAGCTTTGGCCGTTAATAGCTTGCATCTCCTGGAGGAGGAGTTCTTAGTCGTGGAGGATGTCTCTCCCAATGTATGTCAAGCCGATTTTCAAACGCGTTGACTGACTCCGCACTCACAACGTCGGAGGGAAGTCTATTCCAAATGCTTACTATGAAATACGAAAAGAAATGCTCACTTAAGGTAGTTCTTCGAGCTTTATGCTTGAGTTTTTGACCGTTGTTTTGCAAGCGATCATTGACGTCTCTTTCAAAGAGTACCATTGTATAGGTACGTCGTTGAAGCCATTCAAATACTTGAATGTTTCTATTAGTTGCCCGCTGAGTCGCCTTTGATCGAGAGCGATCAGACCCTGTTCGTTTAGGCAACATTCATGCGGCTTATTTCGCAACTGAGGTATCAATTTCGTTGTTCAGCGTTGGACTCTTTCCATGTTATCGATATCTTAACACAGATGTGTTGACCAGAATTGGGCAGCAAATTCTAAGTGTGGCCGCATTATTATGCCTTGTACAAGGGAATGATGATGTCCTTGGGATTGTATTCAAAATTTCTGGTGATGAATCCCAGTACTCTGCTTACCCAACAACATTACCAAGTCACGTTGTTGGGTGACACCAGCCAATACCATCCCTTTCATTTTCAATGGGGTTGAAGGGTTCACAAGCCCTATGTGCATTACAAAGCATTTGTCGACATTAAAGCTCATCTGCCAAGTTGTGCTCCATTCCACGAGGTGGACAAGGTCATGTTGGAGCTCTGCTCTTTTCGTGGCAGGATAACATAGTTTAGTATCATCCGCAAATGTACTGATATTACTACGGATGTTAAGATCGAGATCCTCCTCCTCTAGGAATACGTTAGGAGAAAGAATTCTTGTAGTGAAACAGTGCAGCCTGAGTAATGCCGGATTGTCATTAGATTCGCAATGGTCCTGCTTCACCTAGCACGCAAATCGGTTGCATTGATACGATGGCATGAATGACGTGCGATCTGAAGGTCTTCTCGTAAGTTGTACGTGCGAATGTATAGTGTGTCCCGGAATAAGTTGGGGCTTTAAGGAAGACCTACCCCACAGAGAACATATCCAAAGTCAATGAGAGGCACTGTGCATCAAAATGCATGGGGATCGATCTGCTCGTTAATGACGTCATCCATTGTCACTTTCGAAGGTTAGCCGGTCATTGGCTACATTGTCAAAGATCAAGGCCATGCTCCATTATTTTTAAATCATATAAATAGCTACCATGTTATTATCAAACTTTACCATGGAATGCGAGAGTAACAATGCGATATTCTTTTTAGATCTAAGCATCAAGCCCAGATCTGAGCATTGCGTCAAGTGTATTCCGTAAACCAACCTTCACTGTATTACGATGTAGGTTGTTTAGTATCTGCCTATGAATTACAAGCTTAATTCGATTCGCACCCTTCTCCATAGAGCATTCAAATTATCATCATCATTGTCATCTTATCAAACATTTTCTTCAGAAATAGATGTTTTAAGTACATTTTTTACAAGCAAAGGATAGCCCGTCTATTTGTTTGATAATATAGGTAAAAGGTTTCTCAACAATGTTTTTGTTTGCGATAGTACGCCAGTATGTACGGTAGAAATCTGTACAGTTTATGTTCACATCCTTTTTTTTTTAGGCAGCGCTTCTTATAGCCTGGCCAAATATTTTAAGTCCATGCTACCAAAATTTTATCCTCAAATCGATTTCATTTTCACACTTAGGAATGACTTTCAAATTGGCAACTTTTTTAACTATAAGGATAGACTGCCTTCCGAGTTACAGTACTTTCCAGCATTGTATACAAAAAAATATTCATGTGGAACTTGCCAGAGTTCTTTCGTTGGAAGTATTTAGAAGAATGGAAAATAAGATTTTATCAGCACATAGGACGTTGCTTCAGAACGAACCTGCCTCTCACAGTTCTACCTTATTCGCCTCCCAGACAGCATTGCGAGGAGACCGGTAATGCATACTCTCTAACACATTTCGAAATAGCCTGTTCAGCTAATACTTTTTTTTAGGTATTAGAATTTTAGAGTCCCTGCCCATAGGTAAAACTAGACCACTCTTAACGCTGACAAGACAGCCGTACCATTGTTCACGCAATGATTTATTTCTTCTTTTTCTCTGATATATCAACTGTAGGATTTCCTTGTTAGTTAGGTTTACTTTTAGCTTACGTCGTTATACCTTTTTGTAATTACGACAATTTAGAATTTTCCTTACCTTAGACTGATATTTTATGGCATTGTATCCTTTCGTTTTCAGACGTATTAATTAAAAATGGCCGTTTAGTCGAAATTCGCCTGGTCCGAATGCTCTAAGCAGATGTTTTTTATTGCCATTTTGTGTTTTTTTTTTCTGTTTTGAGAACTAGGTTTCCAGCCAAACGTCCTATATATATATCCGGTACTCATCTACATTTGCCGTCTATTTTTTTATAATAAAAAACAAGAGTGGGTGCCTCATACTAAATATCTTGGACTGATTTTGGACGAAACCTGCAGAGTTTTAAGGCCCACATCGAAGAAGTCGGAAGAAGGCTTAACAGAGTTCTTGACACCATTTATGCAATATCCAATTAAAAAATATTAACCGTGGATAGCGAGTAATAACGCATTACACATTAGCTCACTTAGTATTGGTCCAGAATATCATTGTTTGGGGCGGAGCTCCACGTTGTCACATTCATAAACTTGAGGTAAAATTAAAAAAAATGTATTTAGACGAATACTCTGCGCTAAGCGCAATATATACAATTTACCTGAAATGAATTGTAGCCATTAGTACTCTTCTTTACAAATGATGCAATTTCATGATGTCTACCACTATTCCTTAATAAATTCTTTCGATTTGTGTGTCAAAATCATTCTGGAAAATTTCAAACACATTTCAATCTACTTATCTCCAACAACGTAACGAAATAAGACTTTCTATTTTCAATTTCGCAAATGTACCTGCTGATGCTGGGAAAGGCGCAACAATTTTTTAAATTACATCGCTTCTCAATAAAATTCCTGTGCATTTCTTAGATTACATTTCTGATAATAATGTATTCAAGGAATTTTCTAAAGAATACGTCACGCAACTGTATAAGCTCTTGCTATACGTTGCCCAAACAACTTATGTTCAACTTTTCGAAGCGATGTAGATATATGATGGTAAAAGTACAACTTACTGATGTCTCAAATGATGTTCGTCATGTACCATTTGTATCTGCGCATAAGCAAACCTGTCAAACCTGTCGAGGATACTGGGTTAGAAAAAGTGGAGCTACGTAGCTTCACCTTGCGAAATAGGATATTCTTGAATGCATTGTTGGATGCCTACTGACTGACTGAAAGCTTTCTCTGCTGGCTCTCTCGTTGGTCGCTAACTGCGGTACCACAATAGACACGCTGCTGGGTGACGTGAAGTACGTCATCTGGACTTCTTCCGAAGACCCACAAGGTACACAAGGTAAATACTTGCTTATTGTACAAGTTTAAAGAAAAAGAAATAAATAAACAGTTACAAATTATTTCCTGTTATCAGTGTATAGCGTGAAATTTGATTAGATTAGATTAGATAGGCGGCAGTAGACGAACCAACAGGCCCATTCTCATATAGACACCGAAACTTACGCCCGGCCCTCTACGAGCTATTGCCATTATGTTAGTAGGATATAAAAGACTGGGGAAAAAGAAGAAAAAGAAAAAGAGAAAGGAGAAGAGTCTCAGCAAAAGAGACGATCATGAATGCATGCAATCATGGTCAATAGCCGCTGATATGCGAAGTTAAAGATGTCAGACAGTGTAGTTGGAGCGGAAGAGAGAGAGAGGAAGACGGATTTAAGAAGCCTCGGAGGCTTTGGCCGTTAAGAGTGTGCGACTCCTGGAGGAGGAATCCTTAGCTGCGGGGGTGTCTCTCCCAATGTATGTCAAGTCGATTTTTAAATGCGTTGACTGATTCTGCACTAACAACGTCGGATGGTAGTCTATTCCAAGTGCTGACTATGGAATACGGAAAAAACTGCTGACTTAAGGTCGTTCTTCGAGCTTTGTGCTTGAGTTTTTTACCGTTGTTTCGCAAGCGATCCCAGAGGTTGCCCCCTGAGTCGTCTTTGCTCGAGAGAGATCAGACCCAGTTCCTTAAGGCGACATTCACACGGCTTGTTTCGCAGCTGAGGTATCAATTTCGCTGCTCCGCGTTGAACTCTTTCCATGTTATCGATATCTTTTACAAATGTGGCGACCAGAATTGAACAGCAAACTCTAAGTGTGGCCGCACTAATGCCTTGTACAAGGGAACGATGATGTTCTTGGACTTGTATTCTAAATTTCTGGTGATGAATCCCAGTACTCTGCTTGCCATTTTCACACTCTTGTCAACTTGCTGACTGTGTTGTGGTTTGTTTGTAATAGTGATTCCCAAGTTACGTTGTTGGGTGAAAGGAGGCAATTCCGTCCCATGCAATTAGTAAGTGATGCAGCTCTGCAACCGCTTCACACAAAACGCTTTTGTAAACTTTTCAAGTGGCGTCAACCTTTCAATTTAGCAGTTCAATACGCAAATAAATAGTTATTTCATGTGAACCAGATTGTGTAATGGACATCGGTACATAGGCTTTTTGTCCCTTAGGGATTGAAAAGCACAAAATTGCTTGTAGCAAGAAGCACATCGTCGTATGAATAAGGTGAAGCTATACACGAACCAGCTCGTAGAGGACCGGGAATTCCGGCAAACAAGAAGAAGAAGAAGAAGGTTGCCCGGCTGACAAAACAAAATTCTGTATTTTTGTTCGAGTGTGTTCACAAAATTCTTCACTGAAATTTGTGAACAGTGTATTTCAGCTTTGATCCACGTTTTTTCTAATTAATTTGCACGGCAGTATAGCGTGTGTCTAAAAACAATACATCTTCACTGTGGACATGCAAACTTGATCATAATATGGCACAAATTCATGTCTTCCATGCCAAACGCAGGAGTACACGAGGCAGTTAGCTCAATGCCAAAAGTTATCACAAGGTCAGTAAACTGAGAGATAGTATTGTTAGGTCAGATAGGATTAGATAAGCCTACGATAGATTACAATAGCTTAGTTGCATTCGCTTATTTTGCCACTCATGCAATGAAATAGAGGCAGGTTTTGACTTTTTAATTATCATTTTAGAGTGACCCGTAGCGCATTTATTAGGAACAGCTGGCCCAATATCGCTGTTTTAGCCCCACCATCTGCCGCCTCGGCCCTGTTAGATATTCTAATACCTGGAGCAAGTACGACGCGCGTCACCGGAGCGTGTACTGTATTGGTGCTCTGCGGGGGTACGCTGCCACTGCACCACCGCTGCACCATAATACGTCACTACTGCATTACACAAACATTGCACCACCCCCACTGCATCACCACTACACCACCTGTGCACCACCTCTGCACCAGCACTGCATCACCACTACACCACCAATGCATCACATCTGCACCACAGTACCTACATCACCACTGTTTTAAACCACAATTGCACTAGTACTGCACCACATGTGCACCACCTCTGCACCACCTCTGCACCATCACTGCACCACCATATGACAGTGCAACAGTCCTCGCTGTTGCTCTTCTCGCCGAGCATTTTCCATAACGGCATAAAAATTTCCGCAGTTTTCTGGTGGTCGCAAAACTTATTAGCAGAGGCAGATTAGGCAGCCGACAGGCCTCCCTACGACTATGTTAATTAAGTAGGCCGGTTTTTGAAGTCTCACAGACGAAGGCTTTTCCTTCGTAAAAATGATGAGCTCTTGAAATTGAATTAATGTTGCCCCCTTAGTGTTACTGCTGCCCATTTTTGGGGACTGAGGATCCCCTCAGCGGCAACAGGCCCAGCAATATTTTTCTTTCTTTAGGCAGTGAAATGGGCACATCACTTGGATTGTCGGCGTTACTCTTATTTTATTGCCTGTTCATTTTAATAATATTTTTGTTGGGCGATTATCAGTTCAGTTAACTCTGAATACCAAAAGTCTGTAAAAAAAAAAGACTTCACTTTAGTGGAACGGAATTTTGGTACGTAAGGTTTGGAAGCCGACACCGACGGTTTTCAGTAAAAAATACAATAAAATAAAAAAAATATGAGAAAAAACTAAAAGATTCTAGACGCCAAAGTGAACTGTAACATTTTTATGAAGTTTAGCGTATTCTGTAAAATTCAGTATAATACATGTCGAAGGGTACGCACGACCTGATAGTTGAATTTACCGGGGTGATTAGAAAACTAAACTAAACTAGTGAAATGTCTATGGACATTTGGAATGTGATATAGCAAAGTTTCTTTTAAATCATCTATTATATATGCGGTATATGTATATCTATTACAAAAATATTGCCGTTCTAGAGCAATGGAGATGCCCGCCAGTGCTTGCATTTTTTAGCTAAGTGCTTAAATGTATTGTATACTAAATGCGTTTAGGTGCATCTAAATTTTCCTTCAAAGTACGCAATTCAGCATTTACAACTAATCCTAAAATATTATCATCTACTCTACATGACTGTTGCTAAATTGCAGAAAATTGCTGATGGATGCCGTATCTGGAAAAGGAAAACCTCGATAGAAATAAGCCCGTTTGAAAAAAAAGCCACCCGGCAGAAACCACCAGTAGAAAAAAATGCCCTACTTGCTTCTTGATGTCATATTTATGAGTTGAGCTCACTTGTTTTGAAGAACAACATATTAGGTTCACTTAATTATATTCCACGAAAGCTAAATCTTACCTAACATTTTTATGTGCCAACATGGGCTGAAAGAGCCCCTAAAGTAGTTTCAGTAGGGTTAGGTTAAGTTAGGTTTGGTTCTGTTAGGTGAATTTAGGTTATGATAGGTTGCATTAGGTTGGAAGAAATTAGGATAACGTAAGTAAGGTAAGGTTAGATCAGAACAGGTTCGGTTTAGTTAGGTTTAGGCTAGGTCAGGTTACGTTCGACTAGAAGAAGCTAAATTAGGTTAGGCTAGAGATATGATTATGTTATGTTAGGTAAGCTTAATACAGATTAATTAAATTTATTTAGTATATCTTGTTTCAAAATGATTAAGTAGAAGTAATAATTACACATTAGCTGATCTTCGGGTTCTTTCCTACAGGAATTTATTTGGGTGTTTATTTCCTCCGGGACGTTTTCCTATTGTGGCTTTTTGCCTCATGGGACTTTTTCCTATTGTGGCTTTTTGCCTCATGGGACTTTCTTTCTATTGTGGCTTTTTGCCTCATGGGACTTTCTTTCTATTGTGGCTTTTTGCCTCATGGGAATTTTTCCTATTGTGGCTTTTTGCCTCATGGGACTTTTTCCTATTGTGGCTTGTTGCTTCATGGGATTTTTTTCGTATTGTGGCTTTTTGCCTCATGAGACTTTTTCCCTATAATTTATTCTTGCTGCTTAAGTAAAGTCGCCGTCAGCCATTCCAAGGTTTGCTAAAGTGTCGTCATAGGCCGCGAAGGTAACCATTACGCCAGAACCCGTTCCTAAGTCTCGCGGAAAATTATCGCCCTTCTGAAAGCAATAGAACCGGCGGGCGTGCTGCTTTGAATACAGGAAGGTTGTCAAGCCAAGAAGCATTTTATTCCTAACCTACCAATGCAGTGTGCCTTCCAATCAGCAGTAATTCAAATAATCCAATAGGAATCTTGTCAGAGGGACCCACCACCAGTCAATAGCGAGTTCTTTGTTTAAGAGCCTAAAGGGGGCTCAGACCCCTCTGAGCCTTGCCTCTGATCATTGCAGTTGAACGGGAAATGTTGACGTAGGCGTCTGCTATCTCTAGCATAAATGAAACTAGATACCAGTCGTAATTTTCAGATACTTAACACTACTTACCGCTAACGTCAGTGTTGAAGATGAAGCTGTAATGACTATTTTTTTAATTTTTTAAGCTGAGCTGCGTTTGAAGTAGTCCCCTTACTCTGAATGGAGAGTAAAACTTGAGAGACAACTCACCAACGCTGGACAGCAAAACGGCATGGTCAGGGCCGATTAGAGTGACCATTGCTGTACCAGCCTTTTCCCGTGCAGTTATGTCTTGGAATATTGACCACTGAAAACAGTAATCGCTGGAAATTGAATATTGGGGAGACAGCCTTTTCCCTTGCAGTTATGTATCAGAATATTGACCACTAAGTATGGTAATCGTTAGAAATTGATCATCGCTGCGGCAGCCTTTTCCCGTTCAATTATGTCTTAGAATATTGACCATTGAACATAATAATAATAATAGTATTCGTAATAGCAAATGAAAATTAATCAGTGATTCGCCAGCCTTTTCCCTCGCAGTTATGTCTCATAGTCTCATATTTTTTAGCATCAGGGAAAACAGTGTGATGTAAACAAGTATACATATGAAGCTGACAGAACATGTATGTCGAATATATGCAATGGGAAGTGACGTTTCTTCACGCGTTAAGAATTTTTCTGGAGGAAATACCGTATATACATTGTTGCAAAGAGTAAAGCTTTTCATCGAAGTCTAATATAGTGATGGGTCGGATGTAATCTTTTGGACATCTGCGGATGCGGATACACGTGCGGATGTTATCAACTTGACATCCACATATGCAGATGTCAAAAAAAGGTGCGGATGTTCCGCGGTTGCGGATGCGAATATTCGTCCTTCACTGGTATAATATTTATCTTTAAAAACAATATATTTCTTTATACTTCGATGAAGTGCGTACGCACTTTAAAACAACAACTGGTGGGAGTCTATCTCTTCAAAATCAAAGCATATTAGTAATATTAAAAAAGAGAGGGAAGTTGCTAAGTAGAGAAGAAGCTCGAGAATCTTTTGATAATTTGTTTGGATCTGCCATTTTTCAGTACTTTTCTCAACTCGATTGGGATCATATTCCTTGCATTGATAGCTTTACTGAGAAACCAGTCTTCCAGGCGGTAGACGCCTGACATGGAGGTCCTATTTGGTAGGTGGCTTTGCTATGGTAGTGGTATGAGGTTTCAGGAAGTGCTGCTGGGTTTATAATAGGAACGTCACACTTAAAACAACGCAGCCTCCATTGCAATGAGGTTTGGTGATGAGGGTCCGCTTCTGACCTTAGTGGTTTCATTGGAGTCTGTCTTAAATTCTTTTGCACGCTTGATCAGTCGTCCACCTTCACAGAGTATCATTTGTATCCGCTGCCCGATGGTAGCAACTGGATCATCTCGCTTCAATCTCATTTGTGATCAGACCATACTTCACTTTTGAAACAATGAGGCAATGTAAGTTCGGAAGCATCTTGCTCCTAGGGATCCAATCTCCTCATTTATCCGAGTAGCTTACTGAGTTCAGTCCTCAAATTCTCCAGATGAATGTTCCATCGCAGGTCGCAAGAGATGCAATGAGCTATTTCCTTAAGTGTCCCATAAAGGTGAAGTCAAGTTTGAGTCTACTCTCCACTAGGAAACCCACAAGCACTTGTCCGTATAGGGCAGATATAGGTATGTAGGCCAACCAGCCCCAGAGGAGGAATTACACATCAGTATTCCTGAAGTTTCTCTGTTGTTCGTTTGTTGCGCCGAGTAATGATCACTTCCGTCTTTGACTGGTTTACAATCAGGTTTTTACTTGAGCAAAGCCTCAGCTCGTACTCTGCTTTTTCCTGCGCAACAATTTTAAGGGACTCGACATCTCTGTTGAATACTTCGGCCGTCGTATCATTTGCATAAGTTGTGCAGTGGCCGTTGTCCACAGCTCTAGTCCATTACATAAATCAAGTTGAGGATGGTGACAAAGTCGTTCCCTGCCTGGGGTGATCCAACATTTAGCCTATAGTAATTTGTGAAGATAGTGACTCTCCAACTGAAATTTGTAAGATAGGATTTTATCAACCATTGAGTGTTTGAATTAGACAAGCACAAGGAACTTTCTATCTACGATAACTCGAGCCAGTCAAATTCTGCAGAGGAAGATCAAACGTAACGAGCGCAATGTTCAATTTGTTCTGCTTAGCTACAACCCATGCCTTGATCGTTGCATTTATTGCATTGAAAACGTTACGATTGTTTTGAATATTGCACTGAGCCTTCGCTAAGTAGCCTTTTTTTTTTTGCATTAGTTCGTTGTTTGATCATGTGGCCCCTTTATGACAAATTTGCGGACCGAGGCATCTACGTCCAATACTGACGTGAAGCTTAGTTCAAAAATGGAAACCATTTCGTCGGGTTTCCTCTGGGTGACATAGAGCTTCCCTATTTTAGGCCTCTACGTGTAGGTCTCTATTAAAATTTTCTGGTTCGAATGTCTTGAAGCACCTCTTTCTAAATCTTCTCCTTTTTTGAACTGTTTTCGTTACTCCTGCCAGCACCACCACCATGAGAGAATGGTTGCATGGTCCTATTGGTAGAGAGAATCATGACAAAACATAAACGCGGTCAAGAGCTATTTCGGTTCGGTGTGAAAATTATTAGCAAGTCGTTACTTTCATGCAAGGATACCTTCTGTTATGAGACTGATGATTTTAGGGAGTAGTTCGGATCCTCGAAACAGTTATAGTAATTTAAATCTATATCCCAACCACAATCGCATTAAAAGTTTAATTTATTGCCATTTGCAGCTGTCCCAGGAAGATCTGCTACCTCTCCAGCTGTCCCACAAAACATCACTAGCCGTTCTGATCTCGCCTTCTCGGTAGTGCTCTCCAATTGCAGTTTTTCTCTAATGCTTGTCCCTGTGTTCGACCCAGATATAAGAGATCTTTGTAGTCATTAGATCTTTTCGAATTTAATTGTATGTTGAACGTTGGGGTTAACCAGAACGATAGTTGGTCTCTCATTGTCAGTGACAACAGCGTCATGTAGTCAACCACATTGAGGGAATGAGCTTCCCTCTAGACCTGTGAGCTCTGCTGCCTGAATGCAAATGAGGATTGAATTTTATTCTTGGCACTGTGTACGAAGTCAATTTTTTATAATTGTATTGCCACAAAATGTGATGCGGAATACCTTGTCACACATTTGGCCAACCCCTTCCCAAGCGTTGCTTTTAGAGGTGATAAGTCGTATTTACCGGCATGATATTGCTGGTTTACAGTCATTCCTTCCACTTAAAATTATTTATACCTATTTACTATTTGTTAGTCTCTTACTGTCAGTACAATAAAGTGTTTTCTTGATGTAGTTGTTTCACAATTACACTTGTAATGCAAAACAATGTGTAGTTTTAGTACCCAACACCGAATACGGGAGTCGCAAAGCTCCGGCAGTACCAAGAAAAATCAGTAAAATTGGCAATGGGTGTTTTACAAAATCCATCCATGGCGTTATGTAAGCGATTATAACAGCTGTTATCTTACAGCTTAATTATAGAACTGTGTTTTATTGCTTAACAGTCTCATTCAGAATTGCTCTGTGGTCGTCTTTAAATCCCTCCTCTGAAGCGCTTCCTAATGAACCTTCATCCACATCATATATAATACAACTTTCTATTGTACCTCCCTGAGGTATCATCCAAAGCTGCTACAGAGTCTTTTCTGGAGCCTTATTATAAGGCTATTCTTTTTAGGCTTTCGGTACAATGGTCTATGTTCTTCTTAGAATTCTTTTAGACAAGCTCCATGCGGGGCATCCTAATTATGTGTAGAAGGACCCTTGTGCCGGCAGCACAGTCTGCTTCCGGCGCTCACATACTTTCGAGCCTCTTCACCAACTTTCGTAGCGCTTTCTTTCATGAGACCATCGTGCACTGCTTTGCTTTTAATAAATCTGAAGCGGATGCTTCGTTGCCTGAAAATATTTTCAAGTTTGAGCAAAAGTTAGAGCGCAGCTTCGTTCTCTCTGAAGTTATTGTCCTGCAATAATAACAAGTTTGCTTCAATATTGCTGATCATGATACTGGTATTTTCAACTCACGTGTAAACGTTCCATGTAGTGTGACACGTGATCCCTATAGTTGCTTGTCTGGTTTACTAAAACGTCAGTTATCACTACCGTTGCCCTTGAATACTGCATATTATGTATTCTTCTAGATGTACGAAAAGGTTATAATTCAGACGTATGGTCACTTAGGTTGCCAGCCTTATTTTCAAATAATATGCCGGCAACATCCTGGTATATTATGATGATTTTTGTTGTCCACCATTGCATTAATGTTGAAGGTCACATGCTTGGCCACTGATCCCTAAGTTAATTACCACATTATCTGTTTCTCTCTTAGCAGCTCCATGTGACACTGAGGTCACTCCAATGGCCTCACTTTCCCTCTGAGCAGCTCCACATATTGCTGATTCAACTCCGATGTCCACACTTTCCCTCTGAGCAGCTCCACATATTGCTGATTCAACTCCGATGTCCTCACTTTCCCTCTGAGCAGCTCCACATATTGCTGATTCAACTCCGATGTCCTCACTTTCCCTCTGAGCAGCTCAACCTATTGCTGATTCAACTCCGATGTCCTCACTTTCCCTCTGAGCAGCTCCACCTATTGCTGATTCAACTCCGATGGCCTCACTTTCCCTCTGAGCAGCTCCACATATTGCTGATTCAACTCCGATGTCCTCACTTTCCCTCTGAGCAGCTCCACCTATTGCTGATTCAACTCCGATATCCTCACTTTCTCTCTGAGCAGCTCCACCTATTGCTGATTCAACTCCGATGTCCTCACTTTCTCTCTGAGCAGTTCCACCTATTGCTGATTCAACTCCGATGTCCTCACTTTCCCTCTGAGCAGCTCCACATATTGCTGATTCAACTCCGATGTCCTCGCTTTCCCTCTGAGCAGCTCCACATATTGCTGATTCAACTCCGATGTCCTCAATTTCCCTCTGAGCGGTCACGCATAGTGTTGAGATAACTCCAGTTTTCGTCTGAACTCTCTACCTCATGCTCAGGCAACTTCTTTGACGTCACTATCGTTCTGAAAGCCTTGTATGCTGCTCACGTACATAGCTATTACGACGTCACTTTTTCTCTGAGCAGCTCTACATTTTGCAGGGACAACTCCTATTGCCTCGCTGGTCCTCAGAGCAGCTAAATATGTAGTGAGGTCACTGCTATACAGTTATTTTTGCAATGTACTGCTATACATGTCACCGAGGTAACTCCTGTGTCCTCATTCTCCCCTCTGAGGAGCTCCGCATGTTGCTGAGGTAACTCCTGTGCTCTCACCGTCTCTCACTTGAACAGAGTCGCTTCCTTCTTCCGTCCACCTTCTTTAGGACACTTTGAGTTTCGCCAAAGTTTTGCAAAGTTGTTTGCGCTAAACTTTAGATTAATTTCGCAACAGGACTTTGATTGTCAGGACAACTTGGCGAATTGGTAATTTCTGAAATAA
>LQNS02278174.1:9568055-9581395 GCA_001587735.2 Parhyale hawaiensis
TTTTCTTTTTCTCTCTTTTCTCTTTCGTCTTCTGTTTTTTCTCCTCTCGTTTCCCCAATCCTCTATATCCTATTAACATAATGGCAATAGCTCAAAGAAGCCGGGGTGTTAGTCCCGGTGTCTCTTTGGGAATGGGCCTTTGGTTCGTCTACTGCCGCCTATCTAATCTAATCTAATCTACTGAGGTGGAGGTTAGTTCGCCACGTTGGAGAAAATTCAACGCCGTCATTTTCTGTGGCCCATTAGGCCCAGTTTTTTGACATGGGTCACATCTATAGGGCAACCCACCAAACTCCCCACAAAAATTATGAAGATTGCTCAACTCCTTCGACCACTTTCTGGGTTGACAGACACACAAATATAGTAATTTATATATATACTTAAATCTTCAATGAAAACATTATCATCTCTCTCACTTCGTACGCTGCTGATAATCATCTTGCTGGCAAGACCAGGAACGCAATTCGAAGTGGAAAAACCAACGCTAGTGTCTGATGTTCGAAGCAAGTCAAGTCTTTGTAAGACATTGCCTTACCTCAACTTTACTGCCCCTGTGAGTCTAAAATTAGCCAAGTTACTCCCCAGTTCATGCGAGTGCCTTGCTTTAATATTGCTCTGTTCGTTTCGAGAAGAGTATCCGTTTTAAATCGCTGCCTTATGCATGATTAAGAGGACAGGGGCTGCGCTGCAGGTGCCATCTGTGAGTTGGGAAGCGAGTGCACTAAGTCGACACTGAGACCTATTGCGTTAGTTTCCTATGCTTTGATGAGTTTGGAGTTCTGGGAATCGTTGCAAGTTGCAGAGCGCAGAATATTTTATTGTCTTCAGGGAAGGTACATTTCGGCGAGTGTCAGCTACGGCGGGCCTGTCAGTGTCAGGTTGAATTGATACTTTTGAAGGGGCGACGCTAGACAAACGTGCGTTTCAAACTGTTTGCGCTGATTTTAAGGAGTGGGCCACACTATACAATTTAGTGCGATCAAGTTATTTACACTAATTAAAAAAAGTTCAAGCTGTACAATTGGCGCTTAAGTTATTAACACTAAAAAATCCTCGCCGTACAATCAGGTGCTGAACTTATGAGGAGACGTTGAACTGGCACGTCGTTATGCTACTGTGTCTCTACAACCAATTTTCACGGCGTGTAGGTGCAACGTGCGAGCTCAGCGACCGCTCATAAATCAAGAGTGCTAATGTATGAGTAGTGTACTAGGCACATGGATGAATATATCCACCTAAAATACCAGCTATTGGCGCCGCCACTATATAGGCGTAACAATAATTTACTGTTGGCCGGCCCCGTTAATCTAATCCTACATATCGGAACGGAGAAAGCAAATAACCAACAAATTAATAAGCCAACTAATCAGCCAAGCAGCCAACCAACCAACAAACTGCGTATTATTATATAAAATAATAGTATAAGCCAACTACTAGATCTACCGTGGCTAAAATTCCCTGCGGGTGCCCCATCTGTGATTTCACTCGACAAAACTGCACAAGCAAGTCTTTGATATCCGGATAATATATTTCTAATTTACTGGATGATTTATATATCTGGGCAGTTATAGTAAGTTGTAGAGCGCTATCTCAATGTCATCATAAATATAGGTAGCAAAAATCGAGAAGCTAAATTGCATTCATTTGATTGACTGGTATTTTTATTTTTAATTCATCAATATGCGAATATGCTTGATCGCGAACCTGACTTGTATCTCAATGAATAAATACAGTAGGTCTTATTATCACAGTTGTGCCTACTGTCCATCTAACAACTGAGAGGTCAGATAGCGCCTACCGCTGTCGATTTATTGGCAAACATTGTCGGCACAGAGCCATGGAAAAATAGAAGGCGAAAACTTCAAGTCCAGCAGGCTGTTTTACGGGCCAAAATGCGCCCTCCTACTCAGAACACACCCAAATTATCTATACACCGCTTGACGAGAATATACCTTAGCCTTTAACATACCTCAGGCCAGATTATTCCTCCAGCAGAGGAGACTGTACATCCTAAGCATGAACAAAAATACTTCCAAGTCAAAATATGCCTTCATATTAGAATATAACTTAGACCAGAATATATCTCAAACCAAATTAAACGCACGGTCAAAATAATGGCCAAAATATACCCCCACACAAGAAAATGCTCCCTTTGGCCATAACATACCCCAAAGATCAGCATATATCCCTTCGATCAGTCAGGGAATGTACTTCGTCATGCTACAGGTGAAGAAATGCTAACATGAAGCTGAGGTGAGTGTAACAGGAACTGTAACCAGTGATGCCCTCGTCAGAACAGCGCAATTCCTTAAAATGCGCATAATTTTTAAATTTAGATTAAATGATATATATTTAAAAATTGCTTAAGTTTCAATTTAAATTATTCATCCGTCATCCATAAATATCAATTCGGTGTGTTTTTCAAAAATCACGATATCACTTCTTTTAAAAAATAAATGTGTCGACTGATTTGATTAAAAATTGACATTTTGGGATTATCATTCTCCCATCACCAGAATGCTAAGAGATAAGAATATGAAGTTAAGAGAATCTAAAAAGGAGTAATTTTGTTACAGATGAAATAAGCTTGGACAGATGTTGACAGGGGGAGACCTAAACGGCGAATGACCAGAGTGCGCTATGGAGGTCCTTATATAAGGGTCGGACGATATGGAAAGCAAAGGGAAAAGAGCAAGTACTGTCCGAGGAAAAAAGTCAGTCGTGGATCGTGACGAATGGTACGGCTGTGGTCATTGTATTGAGGCTGCGTTTTGTCTTATGGATATATAGCGATTCTAGAGTTGTGAGTTCTATTGGATTTAAAGAGTCTATTATAGAGAAGTCTTTCCAGCAAATAGGATGGTTGTTTTGTTCGGCATGATGACGGGGAGCTGTATGTGTAGATTTTGCTAGTGATAAACCTGTTCTGCTTGATATACATAAATGTTGGTCACCCCGGGCTTTGCAATGTTGTCCAGTGCTGCCAATGTACAGAGCAGAGCAGCTGAAAATTTGTGTACGACACTGGACAGAAAATTTGTGGGAGGTATATCTTTGAATTTAAAATTAGATTCTGTGGTAAATATATATATATATATTTTTTTTTGAAAGAGAACATGAAGTTTATTTTCGGGTAGGCTTCGGAGAGGAAAGTTTTCAGTGAGTTAGCTTTATCGACGGTGGTTTTGCTGTAGTATGGAAGGGAGTGGAAAAAGTCTAATTTACAGACGGTAGGTTTAGTTATACCGGGATCGAATAGTTTGTCGAGAAACAGTTTGCAGTACTGATCTTGAACGTGGTGTGGGTAGCCGTAATTCTTGAAAAAAGTTCGGAGAAAATCTATTTCATTGGAAAATGCTGGATGCGAGGAAGATAAATGATATGCCTCAACAGAAAAGTTTTTATAGCATTTATTTTAAATTGATCGTAGCAGTGACTGAAGAAGTTAGTTCCAAGGCCTGAAAATGTCGGCTTCCTGTAGACTCTGGCGGTTAGTATTAAGTCATGCATTATGATTAGGGTATTTAAAAAGCAATAGAATCGTTTGATGGCCGTGAACTTTATGCTGGGATGCTTACTATTTCAATATTGTAGATTTAAAAAAATCTGAGTCAGTTGGTCTCTGAAAAGAAAGAAATCGTCATCTACATAGCGTTTACAGTGGATGGGTTTGAAACTACTCCGGTAGTCGTTGAGCGATATTGATTCGTAACGGCATAAAAAGATGTTGGCTAAGGTGGGGCCGAGCGGGGAGCCCATGGAAACTCCGTCAATTTGTTTGTATAACCTGTTATTGAACTTAGAGAAAGAATCTTTGATGGCCAAACTCTAGAATCGCTGTTAATCCATAAAACAAAACGCAGCTTCAATACAATGACCATAGCCGTACCACTCGTCGCGATCTATGACTGACGTTTTTTCCTCCTACTATACTTGCTGTTTTCCCTTCACTTTCCATATCGTCCGACCCTTATATAAGGACCCTCATAGCAAAGCGCACTCTGGTCATTCGCCTTTTAGGTCTCCACCTGTCAACATTTGTCCAGACTTAGTTCATCTGTAATAAAATGACTTCTTTTAGATTCTTTTAACTTCATTTCTTTATCTTTTAGCATTTTGATGATGGGAGAATGATAATCCCGAAACGTCAATTTTTCATGAAATCTGCCGACACTTTTATTTATTTTATGAAGTTAGCCTTCGTTTAACTCTTCTTTTAACGTTAATTTTCCTACCATACGAGAGAATTTCACATCTTTGTAGTGCTACCATGGCCTTAAATGGACCTTCTGGACGTCTGTCGTTCGTGTCCACTTTGTTTCCTTCCATTTCAATACTTCTACTGATGATGTTTTGCCCTATTCTTCTTCCTCCCCCCACGACTTGCTGTTCCCTTTCGCGTTAACTCGTGCACGGGTTCCACTTTCTCTCGAAATTGTTTACGTTCCGTGTTTCTTCCTTTCTTTGGATCACAATGTGCATGTGGGAAGGGAGACTTAACCTATATAGATATATATTAATAATAATAATAATCCTTGTAATTCCTTAATTGAGCATTTCGATAAATAATTGAGAAAAAAGTCCTCATTTCAACTTTCCATCCATTCGTTCCAGTTCGTTCATTTAATCATTGGACACCTCACATATATTTGTTATTGCAGCACTATCCCGAATGCCTTTACATTTGCATCCAACGAAAGAAATACCTTGCTTGGTCCCTGAAATCTGCTTTTTGCTCACACTTACGAGATTATCATGCAAAACTCTGCCGTGTTGTCCATGTCACAGAAATGAGAGCCATCCATTCTAAGGGGAAGTCGAGGAGCACTGTACAAAAAACTACCGAGATCCAGTGAATTAAAGCCGGCTTAGAGAAAATATTATGTAAAAGGAAAATTTTCAGTTATTATTGTACTACATAGTGTTGCCAGTGAGTAGAAATAACGGCAGATCAAATATGCAGCTTAGGAGTCATAGTTTTTCATTAGAACGAGTTCTGTAAACGACCAAAAACGGTGAAGCAAAATTTTATGGCACCGTTGAGAACGCATCTTGACTGCCCGTAGACGATTCACTATATTTGCCGTACTGGATTAGCGAAACATTGATGTTTTCAGATGTATACAATGAATGATTAACAAGTAAATAAATATATGTTTGCGCTTCACACTGTGTTTAGATCGTTCTTAGCTAGTGGTGTGCTGAAAAGTTTGCAGAGGAAAGTGTAGGAGTGCTGTAGAAAATATGACCGAGATTAACTAAATTTAAAACTGTGAAGAGCAAAGCGAAGTAGAATGAGTAAAAATAAATATTATTTGTATAATTTAGATGATTTCAGAAGGGTGCTGTAAACTTTTTAGCAACAGAGGCGGTAGCTCTTTTCCATATACAACAAGAGCAGCTACATCTCAGTCGGCTTAGTGAATTATTTCAATAAGTGATATTGTTTTTCATATCATAGGTTATTTTAGTATATTTAAACTTCGTGAGAGAACTGGGCTGCTGTATTTACTGGGGCGGTAAGGCGAATTTTTAGGAGAAGGCATGAGGGAAGCCATCATTAAAGTATATAAAACCGAGAATGTAAGAAAGTAATGGAATAAAATATCGGCTTTTCAACTAATGCTCAACCTATTATTACTTAATAATATCGGTATGATGATGAAAATTTGTATCTAATGCTAATAAAAAATTGTTTTGATGTAGGAATAAAACCACAGCCGACTCTTACCCGTTCATCACGTAAGAAATAAAATATGGCTACTTTCATGATGCTTTTTTACGGAAGCGTTTTTGAGCAGCTCAATGAAGGGTTAAGTGATGAAATAACCCAAGTATATTTTACAACGAATCAGTTTCCTCTCATTTATTACAGTTGATATTTTTTTCATACGCTATGGTTAATGTGGAATGTTTTGGTGAGGAAAACTCCTTTTTTTTACCACGTTATCTGGAGCAACATACTTTTTTATACGGCCTAACTTCAGTGAAATATATCTCAATAAAGGGTTAAGTGATGAAATTGCCTAGCTACGTAAAAGGCAGAGAATACACCTTATTCATATGCCATGAAACATATGTTACCTGCAGCAACGGCGTAAGAGCAATGAAAAGCCGATGAATAAGAGAGACACATGAGTTGAAAAAATCAAGTGTTGCATGCGTTTATCCTAAGCCAAATCGAGTCTAAGCACATATAGACCTTCTAAGTCTTCAATAACTCCGCTAAGGAAGTAATGTTTGCGTCGTGTTTGTCTATCTGTCTGTCACCAAAATAACTCAAAGAGTTATCAGCCGATTTGGACGAAATTTACTGGGATTGTTAAGTATGTTAGGAGGAACAGATGATTAACTTTTGGTGAAGATATGTCCATCTATTTGTTTGTTTGCTCGCCTGCCTCATTTTCTCAATGCCATAACTCAAAAAAGTTATGGATGGATTTTTATGAAATTAACATGAATTGTTAGTTATATAACAAAGAGTAAATGATCGAATTTTGGTAATGATCCGTTTGTTCGTTCGTTCGTTTGTCGCTGTTTTTAATTTGATGCTTGTTAGCATAATAACTAAAACAATAATGACTGGATCTTTATGAAATTTATAGAGGTTGTTAGTAATTTTAAAAGAGATAAAATGATTAAATTTTGGTGCAGATCGGTTTGTTCGTTTGTATGTTTGACTCATGTTTGTTCGTTAACCGTATAACTCAAAAAGTTAAGAACGGATCTTGAAGAAAATTGCACAAGCTGTTATGACTATCAAAAGGCACAAATGATTCGATTTTGGAGTTTATACAAAGAAAATTATGGTTTCAGAGTCAATTTGAATCTTTTGCTACCGTTGCCTCGCTTGGCGGAGGTATGCGCTCTCAGAGTGCTCTAGTTTGTAATGTTTCTTTCTACTGCACGCTTTATTTATTCAGTATATTTTGCTCTAAAATACCACCGTTACTACTATGCAGTCAACCGTTTCCCAAGCTTTATCGAATTTTCCATTTGTGTTAAACGCTTACTTTGTAATTATATATTCACTCACCACAGGTATATCATATGTTTTCGCCCTAAGAGCAGTTGACGTATGTATGTTTACATGGTGATGATCAATTTCCTGGTCTTGAATAATTACTTTAATTGCAGAAAGATATTCCCTCGCCACCATTACCTTGATCTGTACCCTTGAGTTACTTCTGCTTTAGCTTAAACTATTCTACTGCCTATACCACAATATTGATTTTTTACCGAATGAATATTGCAAAAGATTAGTTTGGCACGAAACTTCCATTATCTGACATTTTTTTCCAATTTCTACGATCAGTATATTTTACAAAGGATCAGTTTCCTCTCATTTATAGCACTTTAGATTTTTTTTCGTACGTGGTGTTTAATATAGAATGTGTTGGTGTGGAAACTCCTATTTTGTATCATTATCTATTGCATCATGCTTCTTTCTACGGCTTAGCTTAAGTGAAGTATTTCTCTTTTCAAATATCACTTCCCTTACTCCCTGCCAGTGACTTAGCATTTTCTCTCTGGAATATATTACGGAAAAATCTGATTTTCACCACATTTTTTTTTCTAATTTTCTATAGCAGACGACTTTTTCTCCTTTGTATAATAACATTTTTTTCCCCAATGGAACTTAGGAAAAAACTTAGACAAAAGAAATCTTATCGAATTGGGTAACCTTTTTTCTATCCTATTTTAAGCTTTATTACGTGAAAGATTTTCAAGTAATATTATTTTTCTTAGGAAATTTAACTCTTTTTCTGTAGAAAAATTTTCCTTCGCCCAAAGCACTTCATTTGTTATCTATCTCCTCTTTAGCAATGTTTATGGGCGTACATATAAGTGCAAGCAGAATTTACTCTTATAAATCCTTTTACTGCTGTCATTTCTCCCACGATATGCTACGCTTATTTCTCAGAAATAATTTCCTTCCTCCCACACCACTGTCAGTTGTTTCTTATCTTTTATTCAGCATATTTTTCGCTAAATATTTTTTTTTGCATCTTTATTGTCTGCTTTTGAGCGATGGTTCCGCTTCCATTGAACGCCTCCTCTGCTCTTATGTTCCCCGGATTCGCCATGACTCCGTCCCGAGTTCGTCGTTTTGAATGCGTCTTCAGCTACAGCTAACAGGGGACCCCAAAAAGAGTAAAAAACGATCCTTTTCTCTGCAACTTGGAAAGAACACGAAAAGATTTCTTGTCAGGCAGTCAAGAGGCGGAAGGGAGCGCTGAAACATCGTAGTTTTGCCGACTTAATTTCATGTCTTGCGGTTGAGAATAAATGATGATGCTAATGATATTTTTTGCATGTTCTTGTAGTTTTAAGAAACAATTCTTTGGCATGCATGATAAATCTTCTAACTGTATCTTGGCAGTGCCAGTGCTTATCTAAGCGTAAGTATCTCACATGGGTGGGATAAAAATATATAAAGTTAGGTAATAAAGAAGATAGAAGATTCGCAGGGGAAAGTTGCATATGATTCGAACCCTTCGCATTATTAAGAAACATTGCATAATTGTCATGGTACTCTGTCATAATCGATTTAAGGCTGTAATTGAATGGATATACAACTACGTAATAACTAGTTTTTTTATGAATGACTCCCAATGTACTTAAAAGAAATACAAGACCACAGTTTCGGCAAGTAAAAACTTATTAAAGCAGATTTTACTCTAGAAGTAACGATGTGATGAAGTTGAGACAGCGTCTCTAAGAAAAAAAGTACGTCGTTGCCAATATTTCTGTGGCCTTGAGTAATGCATCATCTATAGCCGAGCCTCCGACACCAGACGAGGCACTGACAAAGTAGGAGAAATAATTTGTAAGATTTAGTCGTCAACTTACTAAGCTGCCCGCTCGAGAGGGTGATATTCGTACTCATGTAGCATCCACACTCATATACTCTTACCAACGCAAATGCTCCTACTCATGCTGATACCCAGCTGTGTAGTGATACTCAAACTCATACGCTTATTATCTAACCTGCCGATCTACTCATACTCATGCCCACACTCATGCTTAGACGTAGTATGTGACTAATACGTTAATGTTTATGCTCATTCATATACTCACACACATACCCTTATTTGAACTAATGCTGATGATCATGCTCTCAATTATATTATACGAAACCTTATACACACGTTCGTACTAGTATTCATAGTCATACTCATTCTTGTCCTAAAATTACTGACACGACACATATTTACATCCGTACCCATGCTTATGCTTATTCTGATATCGTCACCCAGAAAAATACTCATACTCACAATTCCATTGAAACAGTTATTCACGACTATACCTAATGTACATTATGTTAAATTGTACTCAATCTCCGCCGTAGCTTACTCCAACAAGCGTTTGTAAGTTTTAAATTGAGTTCAATCCTCTAGTGAGCTTGTTGATGACAGAGATTACAATAGTTTTAATAACTGAAAATCTTCTTTAGATGGGCATCATGTAAACCTAACTATATGTCTGTCTATAATACATACGTAACATAATTATTTATAACTGATACAGATAGAGTAGAACTTATCTATTACAAAGCAAGGTAGAAAACGTTCAAATCTAGTAAATACATTAATAGACTGCGTGGACCAGGAAGTAATAATAACGGGTGAACAAGAGAGACATACGAAGAACAAAAACCCGCGTGAAATGACGTTTCTTCGGACCAAGCAGCCACACAGCTCTTAGCTCTTTTTCTTGCGTATTATTTTTTAGCATATGGATATGTTACCCATAAAATGCAATCAGGAAGTACTAGTACTACATTCAATGAGAGAAACATAGATAGAGCTCTTCAATATTGATAATACGATAATTTTATACACATAATGTGTATAAAATGTGCTGCAGCTGCTGGTAAGAAATAAACGTCGTTTCGGGGGCGTTCTTTTTCTTCGTATGTCTGCCTATTTCTCTTGTTATTATTACTCCCTGGTATTCACAGAAAGTCACATAAATTTGTGCTTTATGAATTAGAAAGCTAAAAGATTAATGATAACAATTATTGCCTGATCCTGGCTTGGAAAGTTTTAGCAAGATTCAGAGTTTTCCCATTATGTTCCTATTTTATTTTCAAGTATTTTTTTCTATTTTGTTTCGTAGTGTCATGATTTTTTTTATTTGAGTTTCATTATTATTCTGGTGTCTATTTTTGCTCCTTTTTTGTTTCCGATTTTATTGACACTTGAATTATTAATTTGTTTCCTATTGTTTTTCCTTTTTTGATTCCAAATTTGTTCTGCATATTATCATCTACCTAGTTTCGTATATTTGCTTCCCGTTTTGAAATCTTTTTTTGTGGCTTGTTCTATTTTTTTTAGCGTTGGTTGTATTAATTTTTTTTATTATGTGATTATAGAGGTTATTTGGCTGATACTGACAAGCCTAATCATATCGCGGTATCAATGTACTTCTGTCAAGAGTTTTTAAAGTTTTTTTCTATCGTCGTTTGTAACATAAATTATACCGCTCATTTTTTAGCGCTTTTTTAACCGATCGATCCACTCTACATAATAGTTTTTTGTGAATGTGCGTATCGTATAATAAATATTGTCGTTATTTTTTACTTGATAGCACTTCAAATACGATACCAGTTATCTAATGTACTGTTCATCCTTCTCTATATCACAGTATCATAGTAAAGAGCACTCTGAGAGCCATACATCCGCCAAGCAAGGCAACGGTAACGAAAAATTCAAATTGGTTCAGAAACCCTGACTTTCTTTGTATCGACACCAAAAATCTAATCATTTGTAGCTTTTCATAGTATTAAGATTTCTGTAATTTTCTTGAACATCCGTTCATAACTTTTTGAGGTGTGCTGCTAGCAATCATTCTGAGAAACAAGTCAAACACACTAACAGACCAACGGATCATTGCCAAGATTTAATTATTTGTGTCTTTAAGCATTACTAACAAGTCCTGTAAACTTCATAAAGATCCATCCTTAACCTTTTGAGTTATTGTGCTAACAAGCATAAAATCAAATACAGTGACAAACAAACGAACCAACAGATCATCACAAAAATTTGGTCATCTACACTCCGTAAAAATACCTTTCAAGTTATGTAAATTTGATGAAAATCCATCCATAACTTTTTGAGTTATGGCACTAAGAAAAAATAAGCAGACAAACAAACAAATGAACGAATTTTCACCAAAAGTTAATTATCTGTTGTTTTTAACATGCCTAATAATCCTTGCAAATTTCGTAAAGATCCGTTCATAACTTTTTTGTTCATCTTAGTAGCAGACAAAGTGACAGACAAAAACGACAAGAACATAACCTCCTTGGCGGAGGAAATATTCACGTAACCATCATTGTATTTACTGAAACGCATTCCCTAACCGATAGCAAAGATCTATCGGTATCCTTCAGCGCTTGCAACGTCAATGTTTTCCGTTTGTGTCCGCCTAGTTTCCCTTTGGACTGGCACACCGAGGCAAATATATTTCCGTGTCAGCCGCCAGCCGTCATCAGTGCTCCTGGCAGGGACAAGGGGCGGCAAGAACACAAACACCGCCCGTTTTTTTCTTTTTTTTTCTCCTTTACTTGCTACAGTGAATCGGTGATTGAAACTCGCTGTTGTAGATATGCGGAGGTCGCCCAAGAGTTCATAGGCTCCGTGTATTTTATATACCGTACTGTAGTAGCGTGGTAGTGACCTAGACCGTCAGCAGAGGTGGTGGATGTATTCGGAGATAAATTAATAAACAGAGCTAAACATCATTAGGAAAATGACCAATTTTGACTCTTGATTATGACCTGGCTAACTAAAAGCTTTTTGCCATGTATTGAATACTGTATATGATATTTGTATTTATGAAACGTATGCAAATTTATAAGTATTCGCGTGCGTAATTAAGAAAATAGATACTTTTCATGAATGTATTGTAAGAATTGAGACGATATTAAATATTTATTTCTTTATATGCCGATCTAATTCCTTAAAATCTAAGCTTAGAAGCTGGAGATACTGACCCATACAGTAAAGTTGTCGCGACTGGCTTCGCTCGGCCCTGAACATCTTCAGACAATTAAAATTCGAGAGATGTTGAGTCTGAGCAAACAGAAATTGCCAGGAGTAAAAACTACAAGACGAATCTATTGACGACGTAATGTTAAATTCTTTAGCAAGAGTGCAGGCGAGCGCACGCGATATGCAGTCTTCTGTACTCTGTACGATGAGCGAATTATTTAGACAGTTGCATGCCCGCCAAAGAGTCCCTAAAATGTTAGCCGGCAAGTTACTTCACTGATTAAGTGTCATAGGTAAATTCTCGGATATGTTCTCAAATATGAAGTGATTTATAAGTCATAGAGCAGTACAAATTTTTTTACCATATACAAGGAAGCATTAGGGTATTTTGTACGTCCAAGTAGGAACCAGAGATGTTGCGTGAGCGGGAGGATGTATACATGCTCCAGACATGTGTAAGGTAAGCAGTGCCTACTCTGCATGGAGTATTCCAGTCAACAATATTCTTCTTTAACAAAACATGAAAATACTACGACGTAATTAAGATGGTCAGTATAATTATGACGCAATATATCTTTTAATATCGCCGCATCCACAGAGTTCAAATTGCGTCATTTATCTAAAAGTATCGGCACTTTTGACTCTTTTTGGCCGATACCGATACGCTCCACAAACACCAATACTTCGGGTACCGATATAGTATCGGTACATCTCTAACACTGACAAAGGTCTTGATAATCCTTACCCTAAGATCTATTCCGTGTGTGATTTGTTCAGAGGATGCAGGGCAGCGAACAGTTGCTAAGAAGTTCGGACTGACAAGTTGCTGCACAACGTGTCACGACTTCGTGAATTATTGCTACGAAGAGTCGTGCTGTCACTGTACAGTCGCCAGGTGTCGTAGAAGTCCTGAATTAATTTTAGGGCGCAGACTGCACCGGGTGCTGTGCTTGTGATTGACAGGTTGGACCCAGAATTGTATGCAACCTGCAGCATTAGGTTGGGTTATTGTATAATGCGCTAGGGAAGTTGAGAATAGGTTAGGCTAGGTTACGATACCTTCGATTTAGCTGGAATAGGCGCTTTACCTAATAATGTAAGCACCTATTATATTATATCATAATATCAGGTTAGTCACATACTATATATAGGTAGTTTATATACCGATGCCAACAGCTTTGAGTTTTTGAGGTTAGAATGCTAAGGTATCTCCGTACTGAGAGTGTCTCAAAAATTCCAAGAAAGTTTTTAACTTTTTGAAGTGAGTTATTTTTCTACTTAGAAGTCTTTCACAGACAGTACATCCGAATGAGAAAATTCACAGACATTGCTTCTTGCTGC
>LQNS02278174.1:9581831-9599278 GCA_001587735.2 Parhyale hawaiensis
GTAACACGGCAAAACAGTCGGACGTTGAGAAGTGCAAACGTAGAGCAAAGGACTGTCGTGTGAACAGAACTAGCTTGGAGGCCAACTGGAAGATACAAGAACGCCACAACTGAATCAAAATTTTGGCCGACCCACGAACTAAAACCGTAAAATAGCCTCTATGGCGGCTAAAAAATATGTGTGGGTTAAAGGTCATTATAATGTATTTGGGAGATTACTGAATGTATGGTAAGCTCATGCTGCAGTGGCACTTCGTACAGCCAGGCATGCAATGCTGGGCGTCAGTGCCACAGTAAGCAACCGTATGCTCAACTTATGAGTGGAGATTCAGCTCGCACATGGTGACAGGATTCAAAATTGCCAGAAGTTCTACTGTTCGGTTCGCATGTCATCCCGATGTGGTCAAAACTGGAACTTGAGTTACGCGATGTGTCTGTCAGCTGGGCGTCCATTCATAAGTTGGGCGTCCGCTAGCATAGTGTGGCTCCGGTATAACGCACTAGTTCGTCCTAAACGGTAAACTCACAAATATTTACAGAGTCCCATATCTCATCATAATTCAATGTAAATTCAATGTAAACAAATCTCACCGAAAACAAAAATCGTTGAAATTCCATACAAACAAATTTCATCCAAATTCTTCTCAAACTAATCTCGCCTCATACAAATCTTACCACAAAGCTATACAAACAAGTGCCACCACAATCTCATCTATACTAATATCATCGCAATCTCGTAGAAACAAATCTCACCAGAATCAAAAAGAAACAAAACCTCACCACAATCTTATGCAAATAAAGACCATCACAATCTTATATAAAACAAATCCCACCACAGTTTCCTACAAACAAAGCCCACCACAATCTCCTAGAAACGAATTCCAACACAATCTCCTACAAACAAATCCCACCACAATCTTATGCAAATGAAGCCCATCACAATCTTATATAAAACAAATCCCACCACAATCCTATACAAACTTAAACTTTCAGGCACTAAGCTGCTCGTATATACAGTGATGTTTTTCATACCGTAATCGCGTCACAGATAAGTTCTGCCCTTGCCTACCCACAGGTGCCTTTTCCCCTTGCACCTGAGCGTGCCCTAATTGGATGTCAAGTCCACGTCTTTCTTCTGTAATGTCGCGCTCACCAGAGCAGTAATATCTCCCGTAACACTACGCATTTTAACAGTTGACCCTTCAGTTCTTGAAGCACCATGCATTGCACGTGCCAAATAATGCTATTCGTACGGAAAAGCCAAGATTAAGTTACGCATTAGAGGGGTAATATTGTTGACAGCTTTGTAGAGGTGTAGCAAGTTCAACGGTTTTTCAAAAACCGCCCTTCTGCCTGTTTGTGATTTGACTAAATACGATAACTGGCGGGCTTGTGAACTTTTAAATGCGCTGATGCTTGCCGCACGATAGTAATAACATCATTGTTGATAAGCTTCAGAGAACTGCGAATTCTCCCGTTTGTGAGTTTAGAAATGCTTTAGGATTCCTGGAGCAGTGATGGTTAACAATAAAAATGCTTTAGTAATTTACTGTTCTTGACTGAACAATTGATGCTTATGGTTTCTCATAACCCGAAAAATATTGTGGGTTCCTAGCGCCCTGCCCCCTCCTCAGGTTTCAAGTGGGTTGCGAGCACCGTGCCCCTGGGTTGAAGGGGTTCCCAGCGTCCCCTCTTCTGGGTACTAGCTGGGTTCTGAGAGCTCCCTATTCTTTTTGGGCGCACTAAGCTGCTCACAATGGAGCTCCATCACCCGCCACCGAACGTTTTCTTCTCACTGCCCCTTGTAAATTTCTATATCCCGGGAGGGGGGCGGTATTAATTTCTACATCACGGGAGGGGGGCGGTATTAATTTCTACATCCCGGGAGGGGGCGGTATTAATTTCTACATCAGGGGAGGGGGGCGCTATTAATTTCTACATCACGGGAGGGGGGCGGTATTAATTTCTACATCCCGGGAGGGGGGCGGTATTAATTTCTACATCCCGGGAGGATGGCGGTATCGCCCTCATCGGAAACCAACGCTCTAGACTAATAACTAAAAATGCATATTGATCCCAATAAATTTTTTAGTCACCCCAGATAACGTTTTACGAATTGAGGCCCTAGGGTGGCCAGCAACACTCATGAGGTAATAACTGCAATGAAATTTGTGTTCCCAATAGTCAAATATAGCGGGAAGCTCCTTGAAAGCGAAAGTAACAGCTAGCACAGGTGCCACTGCCAGTTTATATTTGTTTGCGGGACCTTTGGAAATTTTGAGAACAGAAAGCTCTGTGGATAATGGCAGTCAATTGGCAGCAATATTAATACGAGGGCGCTTCAATATGCTTATCTTGCCCTTTCTCTTTTCTTTTTCAGGTTTCTGAAACTTTTTACATGTATGTATATAATATGATACAATTGTGGTATATAATTTTATAATTATTATATTATTATTATATTATATGCTGCGTGGTTATTGTGCATGGTTTATGGTATAGTTGCGGCACATGGTACAGTTGTTGTTCATGGTACAGGTGTGTATGGTACACAGTACAAGGGTACATGGAATATAACACATCGTACAGTTGCGGTACAAAGTACAGGCATGCATGATGCAGTCGCCGTATCTTGTACGGTTGCACATGGTACAGTTGTGGTTGGTACAGCGGCAAACAAGCTTTACTTACGGCATTCAGCAACTTTTTACTTCCAAAAGTTCCGCCCGGAACTTGCTTTCGTCATTGTTGCTGCTGTCAATTGCGTTGGGCAGGTGATAACTCGAAACAAAGGCGCCTCGATCGATAGCTCTCGCCTCCTATTCTGTGAAGTTCTTGCTATGTTGTCTTTTGCTGGCGTGAATGCAATTGATTTGTGAAGAAAAAACAACATGTGTCACCATGAGTTCCTATGCACAGTCTGTTCTCAAAAACCTCACTTAAAAACAGATTTTTTTTATAAAAAAATGAAAAATTTTACATGACAACGAGAGTTCTTGCGGACACACGCAGATCTGTATGTCATGCACCATTACCTGGATGAAGACTTATGAAAAAAGAGACAGACGGATGCACTGTTTCCAATACAGAAACTATTTCTTTACCCTAGAGAGCGCTGTAATGTGAATATTTATAGAAGCTAAAATGTTCAAAATACGAAAGCAGGGACTACTTATGGCTACAAGCTGGCTGAGTTACAGCGATCCTTATAAGATGTTATGTTATAATTATTTCATGAACTACAAGTAAGTTACAAACGTTGCTCTAGTTCATGAAAGAATTTTTCAAATTTAATACGTGTTAGGGTTGTTGAAATTACACTTGTATTCAGTATGTTCAAAAATAAGCCGGAGGATAGTGTAGCCCTGAGGACGGTTGCCTGGTAGCGATGCAAGATACACATATCGAAGAGTAGCTTTAATCTTAACGTTTTTACAACATGCTTCAACGGGATATCAAGTCTTCGCACATAAATAATGCGAGAACAAGTGTATTTTTAACAACCCGAACACATATTGAATTGGAAAAATTCAACGTGATTAAAAAATTGATGGAGAAATCACGAATATCCTAGCATGAAACTGTGTGGTCCCCCCTCTCTTAGTAGCCAAGAATCCCCCCCTTTTAGAAAGTTTACTCTAACATTAAGCAGTCCTACAACGCAACAAAAGAAAAGCATTCCCGAAAATTCGCACTAATTGTATTATCCTGCGTCTCTTGGCAGGCTATATTTGATTAGATAGGCGGCAGTAGACGAACCAAAAGGCCCATTCCCAAAAAGACACCGGGACTTGAACCCCGATCCTCTATGAGCTATTGCCATAATTCTTATAACACCTCCCGGTACGAAGAGTCAGTTGTGTTAAAGGTGTCCCAGCTTGATGTTATACCAGAGCCTATAGTGTGCTAAGACAGTCTATAAAAGTTTATTTGGCTGCTGCATCGTCGTGCGTAAGTTAAACAAAAATGTAAAGCGATAAGATTTTCTTTAACAGTGAGCTCCACTCCATGATATTTATCAACCTAGACTGCCATTTACTGCAGAAGTTGCTGAAGAACTTTTGTTGGTTTCCATTGGTTTTATTTTTCAGCAGTTATTTTTCGTAATATCAAATATGCCAACAGTTTGTTTTGTGGGGTTTTTCAAAAGTTATCTACAGTTGTTTACGATGTTTCAACCCTTCGGTTTTGCTTGTTTCCTATTTTGGTCTGCCCTATTCAAAACGTCCATTTTCGTGACATAACATCTTTTTATATGGAAGACGCAACCTTGTCTCCAGTGAATCAATAGTGTTTTTGCAGGATTTGTCATATTTTTCATTGTTTTCGTAAAAGTTCTCCGCATTTTCTATTATTTTTCAGTTATCTACAATTGGATAGTTCTCGTTTTATTTGTTGTATTTAAAGGTCCCCGTTTCTTTGCATCACCCCTTCTTATTTGGAGCACAACCTCCCATTTTCTGCGTTCCCTAATGTCACCATAACAATCCCGAGATGGAACCTTTACGCAATTACTGGGGCGGATGACCTCCAAAGAGAAGAATGACGTGCAACGACTTTCTGTAATTCGCGTGTTATGAAAGCTTTATTAATTTTGTGTTTTTACTGAGACGTAAAACAAGGTATGCAATACCGTGCGTAATTTAACGGACCAAGACGAGATTGTTTGCTGTCTATTTTTCTAAAAAGTACAGTTTTCTATCCAGAAATCTAAGATCAACGTATTTTTTGTAGGTGTGATTGCAGCAGCATTTTTTACATGAATATGATGGTTTTTAGTTGCACCAAGTCTACGATATAAGCTCCAAGGAGGAAGTCGAGATTATAGTTCTCTTGTAGAAATGATTGCTGTCATGTTTACTTAATAGTGGTATTGTTTCAAGCTCGATCAATACTGGACGCCTATCAGGTTGTGGAAAGCAAGAAAGGCTTTTTCCTGTTACAGTAGTAGCCTATATTTGAGTGCTGATAAAATTACCAGACTAGCAGTGAGGAACAGTGTATTGCCTTTATTTTGCTATTGAAACGAAAATGGCTTCAAAATCGTTTCTTATCGCTTGTGTTTTATTTTAACAGTACTAACATATCGATTTTCAAATGAAAAAGATTTTTTAGTTGTACCAATTAAATATTAGGCACCGTATTCAAATCGACTCATAGTAGCAAATGGATCAGGTTCATACGCTTGCTTTTCCGCCAGGCAGGTGAATTCTTGCAATACTCTGATTGCAGCATCCATATTTTTACCATCCATATTCCATTTCGGGGAACTAATCTAGCCAGAAATGGTGATAAGCTGGGGGTCGCAGTTGTCACATAAGCTTTTCGTCTCTGTTGCAATGTCTCTGTCAATCGGTGATCGGTGGCAACCTTGCCATGAATCCAGTCGACGTCACTTTTATTTAAAGCTATACCGTTTGATGGCGGCAGTTTTGGGACACAGACGATATGGAAGACATGATATGATCCCACAAATATTGAGTAAAATACCGGCTAAAAATATATATCTCTAATGGGGAGAGCCATTAGATACCAAATGCGTCAAAAACAGTGAATCTTTGTGGCAAATCCTATCAGAGTATTTTTTTCATATTCTGTTGTATTCAGTGATGTAAAGATTACTCCTCACAGCCTTCACTGCAAAAAGTTTTTCGTAATATTATATAAAACAAGTTATAAACTACTCATAAGCTTTTATGTATAGCATACAGTACAGGATCATTGAGTGGTCACTTGCCGGTAAAGAGATAATCACTTCTCGCAAATGTTTCAAGGATTCCAAAACTGTTATTTTATTTTTTCTAGCATGAAAACTCGTTGAGTTCTATTCTTTTGAAGTTTCCAAATACATATATATATATATACCTATATTTCCTAACAGCTAAAAAACTTAGGCATAAATCAAAAATGTTGTTGGAGCAACATGTGTTCTTTTTTCAAAAATACATATTCTGAGCAAGTTTCTGAACAATCGGTCCACAATCGATAGTATTGCCCTCATGCCCCCTCATAAATTAACCAGGTGGTAAACTTTTACCCAAGTTATTTATAATATCCTCATCATATGGAATGGGAAAATACATAGCATAGCTGTAAAAGAGAAATGTACGCAAACACCCCCAAGAGCCAGGACTAGTATGTGTGTTAAGCATACTGGATAAATGATTTTACCAAAAAACTAGCCGCGTTCGGCTGCAGTCGTAAGGTTAGTAGATAAGTTTTGCCTTATTCTATGTGTTAATGAAATTTCACGCGGGAACGTTCTAAAATGTCATAACATAGCCAGAAATTTTGAAACTAAATATCTGAAATCTTAATTTGCACGATTTCAGTTTCTGTTACTGTATAAAACAAATATAGCCATACCCTTTATATAAAGCTGTTTTTGTGTGGTCCAGTCACAAAGGTAAATGCATTTCAAGTTCCAATTTTTTTTGCAGACTGCATATCTGAAAAGTTATTGCATTATTCGGTCATTCTGTAGTAGAGGACGCGCTTTTCTGGTGTTTGCATGAAGTTATGAACACCTTAGCTGTGTCTTCATCCGATATCTAAATGGTTCTGACGTAATGTCAGTAGATCATATTGGGCGGGAACCTAGGTCCTGGATACTCTCTGCGAAGGACCTTTTGGTCCTTGTCCTGCCAGCTATCTAAAAGTAATGTTAGTTTTTGCTCTTCATCACTTTTGCTAGTTTGCACTATTTGCTTACTAAGAGAGCTCAGGAGTTTCAAAGCTCCCCTGAACTACTTTTTTTTTGCTAAAACTGAAAGCTCTGCCGAAATAAAAGTTGGTATATTTTCCAATGATTTTTTTTACTTCGTGTACGTTATGAAGTACTTTCGTAAGCCTGCTGGAGGAGATTTTAATACAGTAGTTTTTGGTTTACTTACCCATTCTCTCACGGTGTATTACAAAACAACGTTTCAAACGCTTTAATCCTATGCCAAATTGGTGTGACGAATAATAAATTCATGGGCAAATATACATGGTAAATAACATTGGACTTAGTTTTAATCAGAAGAATAGAACAAAAAAGTTGGATCCATTTTGGCAAGAATTATTCAAATGATATTCTACTAAACGCGTAGCTCCTACCGCGTAAGTGTACACGTATGGTTACTAACAAAATTCTATTCCTACGAATGCTATTTCAAGCCGCAAGGTAAAATATTATATGGTTAAAGAACTAACTCGAGTAGACGCGTCCAGCACTTATCTACTGTTCATAGGATATGCCAAAGCATGTTAACAAAGTAAAAAAAAAAACTAGAGCACTCTGACAGCGCATACCTCCGCCAAGCGAGGCAACGGTAGCAAAAAATTCAAATGGGCTCTGAAACCATAATTTTCTTTGTACAAACTCCAAAATCTAATCATTTGTGCCTTTTAATAGTAATAACAGCTTGTGCAATTTTCTTGAAGATCCGTTCATAACTTTTTGAGTTATACCGCTAACAATCGTTATGACAAACATGAGTCAAACAAACAAACGAACCAACCGATCTGCACAAAAATTTGATCATATATGTTTTTTAACATTATTAACAACCCCTACACATTTCATGAAGATCCATAAATTATTTTTTGAGTTATTGTGCTAACAAGCATAAAATTAAAAACAGTGACAAACGACCGAACGAACAAACGGATCATTACCAAAATTTGATCATTTACTCTTTGTTATATACCTAACAACTCATGTTAATTTCATAAAAATCTATGTATAATTTTTTGAGTTATGGAATTGAGAAAAATGAGGCAGATAGACAAAAAAAAACAAACAAACAAACAAACGGATGGAAATATCTTCACCAAAAGTTAATCATCTGTTTCTCCTAACATACCTAACAATCTCTGTAAATTTCGTTCAAATCGGTTCATAACTTTTTGAGTTATCTTGGTGACAGACAGGCAAGCAAACAGGCAGACAGACAGACAAACACGACGAAAACATAACCTCCTTGGCGGAGGTAAAAAGCTGTTCACCTTATCTGCGTCATGTTGTACTATTTCTCGTCAAAGTTTTTTTCTCTTAAGAATACAATATGACAAAGACCCCTTGTAGAAATAAAAAAGCTAGAAAAAAGTAAGGTCGAAGGTTCACTAGGAGTTCATTTTTAGCATGCAGAGAGAGTGCCGGCGAGCAGCTGTGGCGGGCATTTGCGTAGCCCCTGCAGCAAGTGATTGCGTTCTGGAGTGTTTACAAGCACTTAGGCTGCACCAATTAAAGGGCTTCGTTTGGCAAGAAACGCTTCCCATCGAGAGGCCTAACAGGTAAGTTTTGCTCTGCCCACTCGCCTGGTTACATTTTATGCGAGAGGAACTGTCTAAATTTCATATCGCTCTGGAGGAGTAGAAAGTAAACATTACCTAATGTATTTATGTAGCTTTGCAGGGTTTTACTAAAAACTAGAGGAGTTTGCAATGCAGTATTAAGGTTGATAGATACGTACTGTTCCATTTAATCTTTCAGTAATACTTCAAGTGACAAACTTCTAATTTTATAACATTGCAAGAGGGCTAGAAAGTAATGTTCTTGAATTACTTAGCTTTAATTACTAGAATCTGCAAAAAATTCACTAAATTTTCTTTTCTTCTTAAACTTTTCATAAGCTAATCTTGATCATTCACTAGACGAGTAATATTTTCAGAAAATTTTGGCGGAATTTCATTGCATCTAGAGAGCTTTCGACGCAACTACTGGTAAACTCAGCGGTGGAAGAAAGTATTTATTTTTCGCTGTGTTGAATTAACGGACATTACACGGTGAAATGTCATACAATGAACTTTTTTGCACCATTGATAAAGGTCGAATGTAGTATTCATATTGTATTAGCATCTACAAATGCTATGCATGCATAATTTCATGATTTTTGACCCCCCATCGGCTCCCGTGAGTACTCCTCTTTTGGGTTCTAGTGCCCCCAAAAATACAAAATCGATAATTTTGACCCCCTGCTCTCCCTTTGGGCAATTTTTTGGGGGGTTAAATTGCCCGGAACCCCATAATAATTTGGGGCACACTTTCCCACTACCTGAGGATCCTGTTTTGACAAAAAGCAAAATGTTATAATTTTGACCAAAATCACTGGGATCCCCCATTACGGATTCGTAAAAACAGTCTTAGGAAAGTAGCACTGCAGACAAAACAAGACTGTTCTGGCCTTAGAAGGTTAACTAGCACCACATTTTCTTAATTTTATCGGGAGGCTCTGAAAGTCAGCTTACATTACTGGATAAGCACCATTTGCTAAAGTTTATTGATATACAGGTTCTGAAGGTGAGTTTACTTTACCAGACTAGCAACATTTGCTAAATTTTATAGGAGAGCTACAGGCTCTGAAGGTCAGTTTACTTTACTGGATAAGCACCTTTTTCTAAATCTTATCGCCCATCTAAATGTCAAGCAGGTTAAGATTTGAAAAGGTCTACTTGCCTAGCAACAGTTCGACATTGCTGACATCTCTGAAGAGAATTTCTGGTGCTTTTACCGAATTCGAAAGCTAGTGAAATATGATATTCCAAACAAGATGCCAATTCACTTGACAACATTGCTGTTTTCCAGGTACAAATTGGTGAACTTCTCGCAGGAAATTTCGTTCAGCATTTGCGACAGTTCGTGCCCGTTAGAGCAAGGCTTGTTGAGTATGATGTTGTTGAAAAGCAAATTTATATCTTGAATTTAAGTGCAGCTAAAGAGTTGTGATGTTATATGTGGGGCCAATTTATGATGTCAACATACCAGTAACTGACAATTTAATGTTATTATTATTAAAAACTTCACTCTCGAGCCACCACTGGCAGGTGAAACAACCCAAATGAAGGATTTTACAACACCGAGAAGCTTGAAACGCTGCTAAAGAGAGTCTAGCAAAACGCCATTGATATCTGACTTAAACGCCTGCAATTGCCAACACGACCGAAAGCCGATGCCGGCAATGAATTCCAAACCCCAACAGACAAGGGCACGGAACACATACTGAAATGACGAGTTCTGCGTCTAACACTCTCTAGAGTGAAAGAGCAGCACGTGTAATCCTCCCAAAGACCTTGAGTGGAGGGACAGAAGAATACAACCAATGTCTCTCATTGTTGTACACCTTATAAAACATACAGAGTCCAGCCATCTCTCTCCTATGGGCCAGATTTACTAGAACATTTTCGGCGCATAGACTGTTGCTGTGCTAACAAGTCGGTCCTGCAGACGCAAGTTACTGTCAGCAGCTGAAGCCCAGACCGGTAAGCAATACTCCAACCCAGGCAGCAAAAAAAAAAAAACATAAAATCATCTGCTGACAACCCCACTGTCACCATACACAAAATTCATCTTTAGCAGGAAGCCAATCTTATTCCTGGAACTAGCAAGTTTTTAAGGAAAATATAGTTGTAATTGATTTAACGAGCAAATATGTAGCATAAGCATATCAGTAACAGATGAAGTTTGAAATAGATAACTTTAATACACCTATGCGTGTGTAGCTTTAACATAACATACCTCTAACTGTTAAACACTGGCTACCAATAAAAGAGCCGCAATGCAATGTAGGGTGTACTGAGATATATATATATATTAACCCTTTTTGTTTCGAATTTAATCACAGTAAGCTGCGTTTTATGCATGCATCATGTCCCAGTGTGTTCTAATAAATTGAATTGATTAATTCACATGCTTACCTATAGCAGGATAGTGTGTAACATAGCATCAAAAGCTGCATGTAATAGACAGTTGTGCAACCTGGGTACACCTTAAACGCCTAAATTTATAAATGTAACGTGAATATTCAAGTAACTGATAAGTTTATTACGAAGTTACTAGTAACGCCTTAGTTTGCAAAGTGCATGTGCCTGTAGCGAACAAATATGCAACGTCAACTTGAACTTGTAAAGGGTGTTTCATTAAGACGGACCGAAGTTAGCAGTAAATAAAACAGTGTTCTTGGTGAAAATGTATTGATTTCTCTATTGGATCATATTTTGTGATTCATGGCAATTATGCGTGAAAGATATTATCGCCCAAATATCCACAAAGGCTTCGGCGGCACACCGCCACTCGATGGTCAATAGTTTTCATGACGTCTCTGCATAGTTGGTCCTCCATCTCACCAGTATGCCTTGGTGTTTCATTTTTCAGCTGTTGAACTGTTGTTGGCTTGTTGGCATAGACCTTACTATTGAGGTGACCCTTAGACAAAAAATCTAAAGGCGTCAAGTCGTGTTGGCCAACTGACACCGCTGTTTCACAAGATGTTGTGACCTGGGAACATCTCAATCAGTAAAGCCATTGTTGCAATGACTGTGTGGCATATGGCCCCGATCTGTTGGTTAAAAGTCGGTTGATTATAAAGTTGGCTATGGGCTGAATTGAATGCTAAGGATGTTGAAGATTTGAGGTTCTAACAGGACGGCACCACATGCCACACAGCCAATACAACAATGGCTTTACTGAGTTAGGTCAGAATAAGTTAGCTTGGATTTTTTTAGAATAGGTTAGGTTTGATTAAGTGTGGTTAAAGTGTGTTAGGATAGATAAGAAGTAGTATTGGAAACGGGTGTACTAGCGCTGAGAGCAATACCCTCGCCTGGCGCCGAATTCTCAATGATTTTGATCTCTGCTTTCCCCCCGGAAGGTTAAAGATTATAAGCGAACTCGGATGAGTTCCAAGTTGTCAGTGTGCTGCTGACAGGGAAAAGGTACAAGTTGTGCATCTACAACCCCCGGGCACGACTCAACATTTTCGCTCAGCTACGCCGCACAGGGGAAAGAAACGGAAAACTGGTCACGACGTATAAATTCGGCAGATGATCAACAGAGCACTCACAACGGGCAGTAGACAATTATTTCACGGGCACTAAACAATTATTTCTGCTAGCGTACTGCCTTTCTCTGAGAGAACGGATTTCGCTTCATAGGCCAAAATTTTAGCACTTCAATGAAGCTGATATCTGAGTATGGAAAACAGTATTATGGATACGGAGCACTCACAATGCATATAAGCTGACTGGAAGTGCATTCAAGTTTATTGCAGTGTTTTACTCAAGATTCTACTTTGGAAGACGCACGTTTAATTAAGAAAGAGGATAGGGAACGTAGAAGAAGAACGAGACTACTGCGTCTCAAGAACGACGATGTGCTTCCAATATGGAGAGAGATGAAGCGCCTATGTGACACAATGACAAGTAAGACTGCAAGTCAAAAGATTACAGAAGGGAATAGGAGCTGCCAATAAGTGTGAAAGTGAAAATGTGGAAACGGCAAGTCAGAGAAGAGAGCAAATATATCGATTATTTGCGTCAATTTTTTCACGCTCGGGTCCACTATTATTTATTTAATAATCAACGAAATTCTTATTGTTAATTTACTTGGAACTGACAATCCTCTATAAGGAAATTTACCATTACATGACATTTATTTATATTCCGCTCCCCGCTGTAGCGGAACCCTGGCTGTAATTGGAAGAGCTTGGTGCATGCTCCTTGTATCTGTGTGTCCATGTCTGTACTGCTTCTGTCTCTGTGACTAACTAGTTTGTAGCAAGCGCGTAGCAACGTGGGGTGGTTGTGTTCTGTCCTGGCTAACCTAATAATAGGGAAGGTTTTTGATCACAGTAAACTTAAGTTTTCAAATGAAAAATATGTTTATACCCAAAAGTATACAGTTCATTATCAGGATTTGTTTACTATCTTAGTGCATAACATAATATCGTCTTCTTGATTGAATATAATGATTAGGTTGTTTTCATACATGACACTTAACCATTAATTCAGATAACTTGTATATATCTTTACCTACATGTACTCTACTAATTCTGCTTGAGTATCTTCTACCCTCATAAAAGTTAAAAGATAATCACTAGTTAGTTATTAAAAACAGTACACACTAAAACATCCACGAATACCCATGAAAACATAGAATAGTGCGTTAAAATTGAACACATTTTGGTCCATAACACTAATCACCCGGTTTTAGATCAAAAAGTTATCATCTGTAAAACTAAAAAGGGAGTGTTAACTGCACCCGCGTCCTGATGTAATACAATTCACGTTTATGCCGATAACTACCAATACGTTATTGTCAACGATAGACTTCTGTCGTCTTCAAGAGCGGGAATACCTGAACTGTATCTGAAGTATACATCAACTTCCATTCCATCAGAGACTTTGCTAGAAACAATACACTTAACTTGACTCACTCAGCTTGACTTTCAATGAGCGCAGCGCAGCAACGCTTCGTTTTAACAACGAGAAGCAACCGCTCTCCCGGAACTCACTTTACAATTCTGTTTAGAAAATCTGCAAGATGTAAGAGCTGTTTCTATCGGTTTCTATGCGCATCCAATTCTCAAAGCATCTTTATTGAAGTGACAGGAACGAATGACCACCGCCGAGAAACTTTCCGAAAAAGAGGGAAGCGTTTTGTAAGGCGTCAGAGCCAGCACTTCTAAAGGGCTCTTAACGGGTCTGAGATGGTGAGGCCATGGGAGCCGCAACGATTTATCCTTAATGTGTTACTGGGGATACGTTCATTTATTTCCTTAATAAGTTAATAAGAATACGGCCATTTTTGTCCTTAATGTGTTATTGAGGATACGGTTAGTTTTGTCCTTAATGTGTTATTGAGGATACGGTTAGTTTTGTCTTCAATATTTCAATGACGATACGGTCATTGTTTCATCATCTTGGCATGGTATTTGTAATCGTGGTACGACCTTTATTATCTTAGTATGATATTCGTCACCTTAGTATGATTAAAATGAGTCAAGTTCATCTCTTAGTAATTACAACTCTATGCTGAAGATTTATTAGCAGGGCATTACAAAGAGCTCTCTTTATAGTACGTAATTTATTCATTTCAGGACGAATTGGATGCGTGTGACCCTGCCACAAACAAATAAATCAACACTCAAACAATTTTCTTCCGACATGGCAACAGACTGCATGTAGTTTAGTTATTTAATTAGTCTTATTTTATTTTTATTTACCTGACATATTTTCGACACTAATAATGGGAGCAATTTGCGCTTTTAGAGACACAGTAACATGCAATGTTGGTAGAAGCTTGACTATTTAGTATTTATTAAAAAGAAAGAAAGCAGAGATAATGCATGATTCTTTAAAAAAACTGGAGGTTTCTAGTGTTTAATGCTGTAGAACTATATTCCGTGCGGACATACGCAGCCCACTGCTGTGCGAGCCGGCCCCGACAGGCACTATGAACGAGTAGTACAGTTACCTAAAGTTACAGGCAGTTTACAAGCTATAGGCAACTGGAGGTATTACAGGAGAAGTGATACTCATTCTATCTAACTTGAGTGCTCGCGCTGTCAGAAATGACAGCGAAGAATTTGAGATGGCCCGTTTTCATTTAATATATTTTTGTCACTAATATGCTTCTAAAAACATATGCGGAGTCGGTCAACTCGTTTAAAAATCGTCTTGACGTACACTGGGAGAGATATCTTCCTCAGCTAAGAACTCCTCCTCCACGAGTCGCAAGCACTTAACGACCAAAGCTTCCCAGGCCATTTTATGCTGACTTTTTCTCACTTCCACTCCATCTCTCTATTTAAGCTCCGTATATCAGCGGCAATCGATCATGCTTGGGGGCATTCATGGCGGAGATTCTTCTCCCCCTCTGTTTCTATTTTTTTATTTTCATTTTCTCTTTTTTCTCTTTCGTCTTCCGTTCTTTCTCCTCTCGTTCCCCCAATCCTCTATATCCTACTAACATAATGGCAATAGCTCAAAGAAGCCGGGGTGTTAGTCCCGGTGTCTCTTTGGGAATGGGCCTCTTGGCTCGTCTACTGCCGCCTATCTAATCTAATCTATTCTAGTGAAATCTGCCGCGTCAAAAGGAAGGCAGTAAGATGAAAGAAACAATGTTTACTACCGTAAAAAATCATTGCTTCGTCCCCCCTTCGTTGATTAGCTTCTGAATTTGTAGCTACGTGATAAACTGAGACAAACATATGGTTTAAGGTATAGAGCAAGTTGCTGAAAATAAGACAGCATGGCCGCGCTGTAAGGAGCTGTTTCGATTTCAAGAAGTGTTCCAAACAAGAAGTCCATTAAGATATTGAAGAAATATGGATTCCATTTTCGCCATCTTCCACAACCTGGTCATCGATCTCCAGTAAATGCAACCTAGTTACAAAATCCGCAACCTGGCCTATTTTTTGCCTGTGTTAAGAGAGGGGACACGAAACATACAAATATATAAACATATAAATATATACACATATAAATATATAAACAAATAAGCACACGACGGTGTTAATTATACTGTTTGATTCACCGTAATCATATCCCAAACAAATGTATCACAGCTACAGACCATTACTACACTGTGCACTCAAGTATATATGAAATAGAAAGAGGAATTATACAAGAAACTATTGATATATATCATGTGATATACACCCAAAGATACGCATCTATGTTATGGATTATAAATTTATTGAAACTTATTTATGAACGAAGAAATATAGATATAAACCAACTAGGTATGTATAATTGTATATTATATAGTGGAGAGTACAGTTCATTTAAAATTTCTTATCTCTCCTATCCCTAGAAGATGCGATGTGCTATACCGGCAGCCATTAAAGTAGAATGCAAACCAGCATAAAAAAAAAATATCTTTCATGACTACACCTTCAACCATTTCGTGTCACACATCAGAGCAAATTCATCTAGCTTCTATATGATAGCCTGCTAATGAGCTACCAAATGAGAGGAGCTTTTTACTGTTAATTAGACCAGAGCCTCATGCTATCTCATTAAATACGATCCACACTATTACTGCAGCATTGGCTGCAGCTCCTAATTAGTATCGTAAATCGATAATAATTCATTAAATGAATTAAAATGCAGCGTAAAAAGCAGTGTTTTTGTAGCAACATTAATTGCCTTAATTAAATGTGATTCTCTGTTGGCTACAAAATCCATTAATTTTTCTTCTGACTATTACACTTGGTCCCACAGAAATGAATAATTGATCATTTTACGTGTCGTCCGTTAATTGGCGAGCTGCTTTCACTGTGGAGGGTTTAAAGTCTATTGAAAGTGCAATCATTTGCTCACGAGTTGACTAATTTACACTCATGCTGACGATACTGAACACTATCGGTGTTATCTACTGGGAACATTCCACTGGGAAAAGCTAATCCTGTTAACAGTAACTTATTTCAAACTTGACGCATGATCGAGCGTTGGCCTCGCCTTTTTGGATAGAATACCAGACGGTAATCGCAAACTAATTACGTAAACCTAAGCGGTTTCAGACGTAATCAGTTTGTGATTGCCTACCTTAGCATCATCTAAGGTGGCGACTCGACAGCCGTCGATAGAAATTCCGGCCAAGCTAATCAGATTACCCCTCATGTTAGTATTGAAGATGAAGATCTCAGGGCGTTGTGTTGTTAATTTCTATTACACATTATCCTTATGAGAAATACATAGGCTTATTATTACTAGTCTTGCAGCCCGTGGATCCCGAATGCTGTTCATACTTTGTAATGCTTAATAGTGTTACTATCTGAAACATTTAAATATACACGATAGGATGTAGCATATGAGCCAAATTCCTTACACAGTGTCGTATAGCAGTAATTTCCCATTTATATCCTTCCGTAGAGGTTGTTTAAGGTCTCCATAAACCACTTTAAATGTCTGACGTGTTGCCTCTTTGACGTCTGTACGAAAACCTTGTGAATGTATATAAATTCTTCTCAAGCACCTCGCGGATGTGTCTCCGCAAACACATTGTGGATCCCTAAGTTCTCCTCGAATACCTTGTGGATGTCAAAGTTCCCCACGAACGAGTGGATGTCAAAGTTTTCCACATTTATTTATTTATTGTTTTCCCACTAAAGTTTTCCACAAACACCTAATAGATGTCAAACTCATTTGCAAAAACTTTTTGGACGTCTAAGTTCTAAACGTACTCCTTGTGGCTGTTTGAGGTCTCCACGACAGTCTGCGAATGTTCAAGGTCGCAACAACCCTGTAATGGACGTCAGGAGTCTCCACAAACCTCCAACTCTTTGCAAGACGCTGTAAGCCCGCATTACACTCTTTATATTACACACGTTCATGTTATGCAAAAGAGAAAGTTTATGGTTGAAATAACAATGTTAGGAAAAGATCAGATTATATCTCAGTCAAACTATTGTAGCTGTCCCCGACCTTTTGGGATGGAGTCCCCCTCCTCCTGTGGGCTTATATATACCGCAGTTGAGGAGCCTCGGAAGTGAAGAAATTCTTCCAAGTTACATAAGCGCTACGAACAGGCGCTGGTATTTACATTCTGTTGATGGCGAGCACTAAGTTTGTTTACGTATTGACTGGAATACAGGACGTTCAGGTTCCATAGTTTAGAGGAGTAATATCAAGACGTCTGCTGAACAAGGTGTTTATTGACCAAGCTTTCGAGCGTCTAAGCTGTAC
>LQNS02278174.1:9703937-9738960 GCA_001587735.2 Parhyale hawaiensis
CCTTTGATGCCGTACGTAATTCCAACAACATCCGTAGTCACTGTTATGTTCCAGACATCCGCCAATTCCTGTGGCTGCGGAAGCTGGAATGAGGAATCATTCAAGTAAATCTTATTTCTCTCGCCGACTGAGCATCGTTTCTCATTTCGCCAGCCAGCTATAAGCGCCATTTCTTGTTTACGTTCTAACTAAGCACTATTCATTTCTCATGCTGCGTGATCATCATTTCTTATTTCCATCGGCAGCTAGGAAACGCCTCTTATTTTAATTACCAGCTTAGCGTTATTTTACGTATCAGAAATAAAGTAATAATGATCTGTTTTCTTAAGACTGACGTCGGTATTTTATAAAGCAAAATGTAACCGATGCTTGCCGTGTAGATATTTTAGACGATATACTATTATTTTCTCTACCTAGTACTAAATACTCTTTTTGTGATGTAGAATGCATCATATCGTTAGCTACAGACCGAGAGAGATCTACTATATAATAATTCACGTCGTGTTTTTATTCATTTATTTATTTATATATTTATATCTTTCCTGTCACGCTCTATGGGAATAAAATAGGAGAAAATTAAGATTTCAAAATATAAAAAAAAGTGGGGTACTTTGGAATCTTTTTCTTCAGTATTAGATAGGGGAAAAATAGAACTAATAAGATAGGAGAAAATTCAGATTTCAGAAGGCGAAAAAAAAAAGTTGGGTACCTTGCAATCTTTTTCTCCAGTATTAGATAGGGGAAAATGAGGAAGCCCAAAAGACGGCTGGGGTTTTGGTGAAGTGTTAATTTTTTGTCGTCATTTATAATGACGGCATGGGCCACTAGTATTGTATATATTTTCATTTCAAATATGAAAGTTAATTTTTCGATTGTAAACTTGTACGATGCCATTAGCATAAAACACCAAGCATCAGACAGTCAAGTCATGATAAAAATTATCTGTGCCTAGTATTACATTTACTTCTATCGTGGGAATTGGTCCAGTGCCATCTGAATGCTACGTCAAATATTAGATACGAAGTAATAATATTTTTGTACCTGTATTATCAAATACAATTTGCCAAGCAAAATTCTTAAGTTCTTTCCGTACACCTACATGCGTTGTTGGATTTAATGCTCCTGAATTATACTTTCTCCACTAATGGAAATTCTTGTAAAATTATCGAAGCGTGAAAAGAGCTCACAGTGTCTGCTATCGGATTGTGCAATTATAATATTTTCTATACTGAAGGGAAAAAAAATCCTATCGGAAAAATTAATACAGTAGTAACTTCACGCCTCAGCGAACATCAGTGTGCACAATAATGACGTACGCATTATCTAACAACGAATTTTATTATTTGCGTCGGCGTTGCAACTGCGCGTGTTGCCGTATAAATCAGACTCTGAAAAACGATAAAAAACTTCAAAATTCCATTGTACCCAATGGAATTAGTTTTTTTGGCAACTGTACACTGTGTCGGAAGTCAACCATATATGTATGGTTGACATATATAGAGTAATATCGTTCTGCAAACAAAATCGACTAATTTCAATTCCTAGACGTATGGCAATCGCTCTCCATGTCCATTCGTCAGTAAAGGAATGTTATTATTAACTAAAACCAAGTAAGATTAATTCTTCGATGAGTGACATTTTCTTTTAATTTTATGTAGATATTAAACAACATTTAGACATTAGACACTTAACAGCCTCATTCCATGTCTGAGATTAGTCCACAGCATCATATTGTCAAGTAATAAAAAGTAACCGCAAAAATATCATAGAAACGCGAGAAGTCCATGCCATGTTTCATATCAGAAAACAACATATTCATTTTCATCTGCGCAAAAGAAATTTTAATTTAAAGTGGAAAATTCGCCCCCTCCAACAACTGCTTATCTTGCAGAACATTGCAAGCAGCAACCAACTGCACCCCTGGGAGCGGAAGTGATTAATTCAAGCCACTATAGAGAAATCTATAAAATAATCTTGTTTTGCTGAGCGAACGCCAGTGTTTTTCTGACATTTTTTGCAGTTATGAGCGAAGCTGGACTGGCTTCTATAGAGGTTATAGCCACCAAGAAAGTGTAGAATGGATCTAGTGCTGAACAAAGAGGTTCCTAGAACGAGACGAATGGACTGAAGCTTCATGCCTGAAAGTGTTTTCTCGTGTGATAACATTATATTCATTATTAATGATGATATTAACAATAATAATAATCAGATAATAGTTAAATATAGGGTAACATATTAAAACTATAAAATTGTGTCAACAGTATCGCACAGATAACTTCAAGGTATCAAAATTTCATTTTCATTTTCGGAAGGGTATGCGGAGTGCAAGGGAACGCTGAAATTTTCCTTGCTTCAAGAAGGTACAGTACTTGGCTTGACGTATTCGTACCTGTAAGAGTAGTACATGGTAATGTGCCTAGTATATATGACTTTAGAAATCACTAGCCGATGCTTGTGCTTTTGTTGCATAATTCCTGGGACGTAACAATGAATGTTATTATTTTTCAGGAGAGTTTATGCCACGCATGAACCCTTTTCTGTCCCCACAAACAGTATTGTCTGCATTCTTACACTAACATCAACTGCAACAAACATTCCTTGACTGCACCACAAAAGTAAAACAGCGATTCGTTTCAAGATTCCTCCAAAGCAAGTGAGTACAGTCTCGCAATAAAACCCTACTGTTTATTAGACATTTTCTAGCTGCAGATAGCATAAACAGCAATTATATGGTCTACTGAGTCAATATTTTTTTCTTGGCGATGTCTTCTTCAAATCCGCTTCAGAAATAAACTGAGTTTACGCTGCCGTTAATAAGCCAAGACTTCGACATAATTGACACGAATCTCGCCCTCCTCTCTCGCTTTTGGCTCAGAGGAGGGCTTGGTGAAGGTGCCACAGGCTTGCTTTTGATCTTGCTGCTGTAAGAAATTTGTGGGAAAAACGTTTATGTTCTTTTGAAGGGAACACGTTGTTGATACTGTTCGGGCTGTACTCATGCCGAGTATGTTGCTATTGCCCAGTGACGAAATTATGTAGAGCAGAAATTGTTTATGTACTCTATAAACGAAGACATTGTTTATATTACATATGTTATGTTGCCTTAAGTATTAGTGTCGAGTACGATAAAATATCCCAGCGATGAAATTATATTGTACCTACTTTAGAAACGAACATATTGTTTATTTTGTGGTATGATGCATCGACATTTGAAAGACGTTTGGATGCTATTAGATATGAATACGCTGAAATTGTCTGATGACTAATTCCTATTGTAGCGAAAACATTTATAAACATTTGTCTGTTTTAGAAAGAAACGCGTTAAAATATTGGAAAGCTGCACTAAAATAAAAAAAGTTTACGTACTATCAAATAAACTTAGGAGCAGCCTGGAATTTCTCAATGATGTAGTGATATAATGATGTATACAATGCGGAGAAAAAGCGTATGCAATTTTTAACGAACATCTGCCTTTCATAGCGTTGAATAATACTCGAAAATTGGGGAGAAAAAATTTTCACAGTGGTGGTATGGAACTTGTTACTGACACTAAGCAATGATGCAGGAAATTGTGGAGAAAAAGTGTACGTGCGTTTAAAAGGGAACTTAAGTTGTTATTGAGAGTAAACAATGACGCAGAAAACTTGGGGAGCTCTGCGAAGGTTCAACAGAGAAGTTATTCATGTTATTCAGCGATGCGAGGATATTTTTGAGAAAGTTAATGTCCATATTATCGTCGGCCATGCTCTTGATATTGTGCAGCGATGTAATCTATGAGAACTAAGAGCTGTAACATACTGCTCATAATGCATATTGCAAAGATATTTGGTATATGAAACTGCTTGAAAATTTTATCTATAGAAACTATCATGCTGTTGCATTTCGTCACCACGTAGGTCAAAGGTAGACGTAAAGTCAACCTTGACACCACCCTCTGCTGGGAAATCCACACGCACTGGTTCGTGTGACAGACATAGGCTAACTGGCCCCAGAGGAGTAAGTACAGCTGCAGCCGACGACTGGTCGCTGAGAACTATGCTGCCGAATGGGAAGGTTCAGCTACCAGCCACCCCCAACCCTGAGGTAGGTACCCCCATGGTAGCTATGCGCACAAGCAAATGCGCTGATTCAGCGCTCTGAGTACCTCGACAAAGACCGCGCCTGGCTTGGGAATCGTTTTCGGCACCTCCAGCACGACTGGGCAACACGCAATGCCCGCTGCTGCCGAGGGTGAGAAAACAAGCTGTCGAAATACAGTACGCACGTACGGCCATTGGTTGTGAAAGAGGATTGGAGTATTGATTAAAATTGAGCAGAACAACTGTGGATGTACCGTTTCATTTTATTTACTACAGCCAATGATAAAAAATGTATAGGCAACAGTATGGTGTATGTTCACAACCCAGAGCAATATCTGTTTTAGGTTTAGTGTCTACCAGAGTGTTACTGGGTAAGGTTGTATTGTCCTTCCGGCTTTGGGTTGCCGTACTTCCTTATTTGATGTCGGGTTTTTCGACTATAAAAAATAGTTTCCTCTGTATATTTGAAACAAAAAAATTTCACATAACCAGTACAGTAAACGATAAATTCATATTTTATATTTCCATGGACAACATATGCATTAGCAACACCATAGACCAAGCTAATTTGCATAAGAACTAATGGCGTTAAGAACACAGTAGACCCACTCAATTGTGAACAAACATTATTTCTTCCTTTCTATTTGTCGTATTTCTGGGAAAAAAACAAATATGCCACTTATATGATATCCTGCCTAACACCCTGAATTTTTAAGAACTGCCGTACATTCTATTTTTAAATACATTATTTATATCTCCGACGACATAAGAAAATCCATCATTCTACCTGCGTCTGAAGCCAACCCCGACCATTGCTGCTCTAATCGCTGCTTTGGCACACCCCAAACACCCCATAAACTCGTCTCATTGCTGCGTGGGTGCGTTAGCTGACGCAAGATTTCTATCAATAACTTGCTTTGCAACTTCTGGTGAATGCAACTATACATTCGGACTGCGAGAAAGCATGCATTCGTGGGTAAAGATAAATGATTAATTAAATTAATATTTTTGTAGCCAGAATTTTATTAAGATAAAAAGTTACGTTAGTTAATACTTGTTTATTATAGTGCAATAGACACTAGTTGCATATAACAATCAACTGCCTGGAAATTTACACAAGAATTGGTTTTCCGGATATGCGTTATTTTCGCGTATACTTTTAGACAGCTCCTTATTGTAGTATGATGGGGGAAATATTTTTCACCGTTCATTGAAATATTTTCACCGTTCATTGAAATATTTTTCACCATTCATTGAAATATTTTTCACCGTTCATTGAAATATGTTCATCGTTCATTGTATATATTTACGCTGCAAATGAACCCCAATAATGTCGTGCTTCGTTCCTCTTTTGCTAGCAATTTTTTTTACTTTTCCACTACCTTTCTACCCTTAAAATATCCCTTTATGTTCAAATATGTTAGAACGAACATATTCACCTCACTGCCTAGCACTGTTAAAACCGTACAGTTCAAAAATTAAATGAACTCGCAACCACATTCGAGTTCAAAAACACTCCCCACCACTTGTCTTAAAAAATTTCCCCGCTAGTTGGCCATATTTCACAGGTAAAATTCCACTTCATGCTCAGCAAACGACATAAAATTTGCATCATAATTTCTCATCAGGACTCTGACATAAAGACTTGGTCTGTCACAAGCCTCGCTAATGATGGCGCCATTACTTTGGAAGGCAATTTAGCCGCCGCTATTGTCAACTTTTGATATACAATTTTGTTTCTTTCGTCCCAAGGCCAAACTGTTGGAGGTCGCAAAGTGATTCTTTATTAAAATAAACGTTTACGTAGATATACAAGTATTGGCTAAATACAGTGTATTAGACTTCTTATGGGCTTACCTAGCGAATTTGGATTTTTACTAAACAAGCACAACTTTCATAGACTCACAAGCTTTAACGAAAGGAATAATTGTCTTTCTACTATCGTATGTCTATTACTATAGTAATGTATTCTTATAATTAAATGAATTTAGATTTTTACCGAAAGAAAATATTCATAGTTGTGTTCCTACATCGCAACTAAATATATTTGAACTATGGCTCAGGTAAAAGTATTTTTACTATTGATTCAGTGCCAAGTGTGAGTCACGTACAAAATGAATTTTTTTCTAAAATACAGTAAAAGTATTTCATAGGTCCAACATGTTCACGAAGAGAATTGAGCTTTCAGGTAGGTAAAAGCTATGTATTTAATGCAAATTCCCGTGTAATAAAATTTAATTGAGTTATTAAAAATATTTCTGCTCTCCTGTAAAGTATTACACCAAAGAATTTGTGAAAAATATATCCCAGTAGTATTGTAAGTGTAAGTATTATAAGTCAGTAATTCAACCATATTTTTAGGAGAAATATTAAACTAGCAAAATAGACAGCTGGGCAGAGTTCTTGTTCCCACACTTACCATATTTCTAATATTGAATGAAGTCTACGGATTTTGAGTATAATATTTAAATACGTGACGTAGAAATAATAATACGGTGTACAGAAATTTTTCAACGAATTTTTGCTTAATCATAAAAGTCCTTCTGGAAATCCAAACTATGAAGTTTTCCTGGACAATTTCAATGCTATTTACCATGCATTTTACAACTTGTAGGACTTCGCAAAACAAACGCTTACCGGTACCATTGAATTATTACTTCTATTTTTTAACCTGCTGAACTCCTGTCGTACTTATGGTCAGTTAAATAACACCGACTGTTGCACCTTTCTGCATTGAAGAGAAATTGAGGATGCATAGGCGACAGTAGGGCATGCTTCCACGTATCAGGGCAATGTCTTTTTGGGACCCTATGCCTTGGGACCCTATGCCTGTAAGCGAGCTGTCCGCGGTGCTGCGCCATGCTGTGGACAGCGGGCGCGCAGGAGAACTGTAGCCTTCTTCTACCTTGTAGTTCTTACGTATCTACAAATATCTACAGTGTTCTACTTCACCATCTACCATGCTATCGAACAAACTCACCTATGCAATTGGCCCAATTTGAATATTTTACATGCTTCATATTTTTGGTCATCTGTTTGAAGCGGACCCGTGCGGTTCGACATCGCCTCCAGAACAGGAGTCTTGGCCCTTGTTTTAATCAGTCGCACATGGACAATATAGAGTTTATAATTGGTTAGAGCTCGCCGTAGCAAAGTGGAAGCTGGGATGTATGGGGAACAGTGTATCTTTTCTAGATTAGCTATATACATGTATGAGTATGTATAATTATGTGTGTGAGTGTGCCTGAGGTCCGAAGCGATATCATCTGTCGTGGAACTGCACCGCCTGGCCCAGTACTCCGTTGATTGTTATGATGGGAGGTCGTGCCATGCTCTACGTACACCTTGTCTATCGGTACAAACCTTAGCAGTGGGCTGTGGGTATCCGACAGACTCTAGCCTTACCACTTCTATAGATTTAGGGTTGTCTATGCATACTCTGGCCTAATTAAAAAAAAACAGAACCGTTAGTTCCCTCAGTCACATTTAAACAAATAAATGCGTGCAGCAGTTAGAAAAATAGACCCAGCCAGGTTCTCCCTGGTCTTCCTCACACCAGAGGAGCCGCGCTAGACAAAATGGTGAGGTTTCTTTCATTTTGAGGCTGGAGCTGCCACTGGGAGGTTGATTATCACACCTGACAAATGACGCTAGACAGGCGCAAATAAAGGCCTTTTCTGACGCAGATGAAAGGCTCCGTAGCAGCACATTGAGAGTAATCGACGGGCACAATGTGGTGCCTAGACGTTGGCCTTATTGAGCAGCCTGATGGATAGGAGCCGTGAGTAGAACCACGTTTTTACGCCTGTTATGGCTGCAATAAGCACAGGCCAGCTGCATTGTTTAGGCGCCTAACGAACGAAGTACAGAGGTAACGGGCGGATGATAGTATAGGGAGGGGCCTGAGCCTTTGTTTAAGGGCTTATAGGGACGGGTTCTGTCTATGCATATAAGGATGGGGATTGAGACTATGGGCGCGATGGATTGACAAGCAAAATTAAGCCGTTGAGGCTTAACTTGTTTGAATCTTCTGACAGGTACACTGGCATCGACTTGCAGATTCAAGTTTCAGCCGTTGACTTTTATTCAGTTACCTCTGCGACTTCCATGAATTTGGTATTACTTCGTAAGATGGAGATACCAGTTGGCTCAACATAATTGGGCTGCTATTAGCACCTGCACCACGATTCAAGGTGATGATGCTAAAGTTCCTGTCTGCATTTCCTGACCAGTTAAGTCAACTGGGCTTGGCTTAAATCAACTTTAACTGCCCAATCGAACACGGCCTATATATAAGGGCATATAAAGACAGGTTCTGAGCCTATATATAAGGGCAGATACGGGCAAATTCTGCGACTAGATATACAGCTATGGCTCCTGAGTTTTGGTGGGAAAGGTTCAAGTTCTGCAGACGAAGTAAAGAGATAGGTTCTGGAGCTCGGTAGTACGTGGTGTACGGATGGCTTCTGCGTCGTGGTAGCAGAGGTACATTGATGGTTCTAATTCTCTATTCACGAGATACGGGGATGGGTTCCCGGTCACGGTAGAACGGGATATACAGGTTATGACTGCCACGCTACCACTCGCTGCAGCTGTTTCACACTCAGGCAACGTTGTATTATCCATGCGCCTGAAGGACGCTTTATACTCAGGTCAAACGCAGTTTTTTCAGTCAGCTCGTCCTAATGCGTTGCTGTGGCCGTTTCAGTAGCAGAAAAGTAAGCAACTTTCTGAGTTCTAATGCTCTTCAAACCTGAAGAAATGTCCTAAATATTACTGGTGACACTAGCTAATCAAACTTACGTGACGGCTAACGATTAATAACTTACTTGGTAAAGATAAAGTTGTCTTAACCGTGCACCCCCAACTAGGAAACACACATACACTGGTTCGTGCTGCAGAAAATACCTAGCAGGGCCCAGAGGCGTGTACGGCTGCAATCGATCAACAATAGTCCTGGCTGTGGCGGGATATTTTTGGAAGACCCGATCGTCAACTACGGCCCCCGACCCTAAGGTCTATGCCATATCAGTGACTACGAGTGAAAGAATTGCTGCCGATGCATATTCCAAGCAATTTTTTTGTTCCTTAGCTCGGGTTTGAGTTTCCGCTCTCTGGATAGTAAGTGAATCAACAACTCTGGCATTGAGCTACTTGGGTTGATTCAACCAAACATTTGAACGGCTAGCTTAGAGAATATACTTATTTGACTGTAGTGTGAACAAGGCTGAATGAGGTTCGTAGTAGTGGAACAACGCCTAGAAAAAGGCGTACGGTTAGAGTCACCAATATCAATTTCCGACATTTGCAAAACCAAGTTGCGGTGCATTTTCATGAGGTTCATTATTTCCATTCATTACTAGCTACTTAAAGAAAATGTTGCACAGCGCATACACAACTAGTGAAGTTTAATGCCGGGGCCACACTATGCAGCCGCACGCCCAACTTATGAGTTGACGTTCATATCGCACGTCGTTCAACTAAAGTGCTTTCCAGTGGTATTTTGGATTTCTACCTTCACTGTATAATCAGCACGGCGTGCGACCTGATCGTCCACTTATAAGTAGAGCTTTAAATTGTTTAGTATATGGAGCCATAATGGGAAAACTGCAACATGTCTTAAATTTTGCTTAGTTTTATAGATGTTTCATAGTTGTTTTTTAACTATGATCAGCAGTGTGTTATTTAAGCAATTCACGTTAATTCTACTTGTTAATTTCTTGCATAAATTTTGCCCATTAATTTGCTGAATAATTTCGGTCGTTAATTTTACTTGGTGACTCGAAAGAGTGCCAATTGAAGGCCGGAAAACTTTATTGGACTCTGAAGCCGATTCTTCAATTTTAGACAAGGTGACCACCACAGTGGGCCGCTACTGAGTATTCTGCTGTGACATTTCAAGTGTCGGAACAAACAGGAAGCAATGAACTGGACCACTTTCCTAGTAAAGTTCTTGGCAGTCAAAGAATGTAAAACAGTAAATTAGCTTCATAAGTAGCCACAAATTCTGCTAGGGTTGTAAAATATGGCGAAGCTCTAGGTGCATTTGGAATACGATTACTAAAGCATCTCGCTCAACACGGTAAGTGCTCGCATTGCTGACAGCGGCTAGTAGCCTATTATGAGTGTCTGGCATTCAGTTGTGTGTGTATCACATATTACGTCTCTTGATTACCTCGGCCAAGGAGGTTATGGCTTCGTCGGGTTTGTCTGTCTGTTTCTTTGTCTGTCTTTCTGTCAGTCACCAAGATAAGTAAAAAAGTTATGAACGGGTTTTGACAAAATTTACAGGGATTGTTAGGTATGTTAGGAGGAACAGATGATTAACTTTTGGTGAAGATCCGACCATCAATTTGTTTGTTTGTCTGCCTCAGTTTTCTCAATGCCATAACTCAAAAAGTTATAGACGAATTTTTATGAAATTTACATGAGTTGTTAAGGATATGACAAAGAGTAAATGACAAAATATTTCTATGATATGCTTGTTCGTTCGTTTGTTTGTTTGCTGTGTTTGATATTATGTTTGTTAGCGCAAAAACTCAAAAAGTGTTGATTGAATCTTTATGAAACTTACAGGAATTGTTACTAATGTTAAAAGACATGAATGATCACCGTTTGGCGCAGATCAGTTGATTCGTTTCTATGTTTGAGTTGTGTTTGTTATAATGTTTGTTACGCAATAACTCAAAAAAAGTTTTGAATGGGTTTTATGAAATTTGCAGGAGTTGATTGTAATGTTAAAAGATATAAATGATTAAAATTTTGGTGCAGATCGGTTGGTTCGTTTGCATATTTGACTTATGTTTGTCATAATGTTTGTTAGCAGTATAACTCAAACAGAGTATGAAAGGATCTTAAAAAAAAAAAATTGCAGAAACTGTCAATACTATGAAAAGGCACAAATGATTAGATTTTGGAGTTGATGCAAACAATATCATGGCTTAGAGCCAATTTGAATTTTTCGTTACCGTTGCCTTATTCAGCGGAGGTATGCTCTTTCAGAGTGCTCTACTTTAATATGTCATCAAAAACACTATACGATATAGATCAATGTATATTTTCTTATACATACTTGCTCCACCTATATAATAAAACACAGTTTTGTTAATTGTCAGCCTGTCTTGATATCAAGGCTTATATATGAAAAATGCATCTGGTGAAAGGCTAGGGGGCTGTGACCTTATTAATTCGATTTTTAATTCGAAGGACTAAAGATAACTAAAGAGCGAATGAAACGAGGGTTTAACTGACTTAATTATTCTTTTTGCCATCATTTGACGGCAGCGCGTGACACTCGCATATTTTAAATTTTGAGTCACCTGTTCTTGTATAGGCAAAATATAGCTGGGAATTCTACAAAAAAAAAGAAAATAAATAAATAAATAACTAGATGTTCATAAAATGACCGCCGAGTAGAATCCTGGTCCAGACGAAGGTAGCTATTACCTTCAAAGTGGTTACACAAAGTAGTTAAAATTCTTTGCTCGAGTATATACCTCGTGATGTTTCTGTAATTTTTAGATATTATGTCTGACATATGGTAATTTCAGCGTTATAGTCGTTTCCCAAATTACAGCAGGCATATTAATGTCTGATTAAAAAAAATGACGTAATATTCGAACAACTGACGCTTTTTCTGACGGTGACAGGCTGTGTATGTGCATGCACAACTTATCAGCGAACGCTGAACTTGTGACGTGCAAGCTGAACGCCACTCATAAGTTAGGCTTACGGTTCCATTTTGTATCCCCGGAATTATTAGGAGGAAAAAAACCAGGTTAACGACAAAACCGTCAATTGTTATGCACGCATATAAAGTGTAACATGAAAGCTGTTTTATGCCGGTATTTCGGGGCTTTACGCTCCCGCGAACAAGGGATGCGTGTTTTATACACAAAAATGAGATGCAGAATGGAGTATCATCAATATGGCGGGCTTGACTGGGCGTCGCGTGGCCTGTGTGTTTTAAAACCATTAGTTCACTTCAGCCTCGTCTATTAGAGCCATCTGATGGCGCCAGCTTAGACAAACACAAAGCAGTGACCTTCATTTCTAGCCTTTTTTTTCGTCCCATGACCCCAATGATTCAGTAAAGGTGGGCGTTTGCGGCCAGTTGCTGAGGCTCCGGCCTTGGGAGTAAAAATATATAAGGCCGCAAACCGGTACAATAATTTCTGAATTGACCTAGCACATGAAAAAGTGCGTGATCGGTGTTGCCACTCACCGCAGGTAAAGCTACAGTCGCCTTAGCCGCACACTCCAACAAGAAAACTCACATGCACTGGTTCGTGCTGCAGATATATCCCTCTACGACCCATGGGCGTTTACGGTTACAAACGATTGAAGATAGTCTGAGCTGTAGCGTCATTGATGTAAGGCTTATATGACGACTCCGTTCCCCCCGTCAGTTAGGTCAGTACCCTCGCAGGAGACTACCTATGAAAGATACTGACCAGGCATTGCAAAGCAAAAAAACTTTTCAGTTTCGTGACTGAGAATGAGGCGACACCCCTCGCCACTGAGGGGGAGGGGTCATAATATCCACATTTAGAAATTCAAATAAATAAACATCTTCTCCTACATCAGCATATGTTTGATCTGTAGAGTAATCTAACTTGGTGTACTTCCTGAAATGTAGCGAAAAAGAGTGGATGGCAGACGCCCTAGTACAACAAAACAACAAGCTTGTTTGAATTATCATATTACGAGGGGTGAAAACCTATGAATCACAAACGCAGCGATGCTGGTCGCAGATAAGTGACAGAAGAAATGATTCAAGCTACCTAACTAGTCTTGTGACTATGTTGGGCAGTGACGCACAGCAGAGCATTATATTGACACATCCAGACTACTTCCATTTACCATAGGTACATCAAACAGATAACTAATTTAGCCGCCCGTAACGTGTTAACTAAGAAATATCGCTACTGCAGAGAAGGTGAAACTTGATACGAGACTTGAAATGCTGAAGTGATGCGGAGTTTCTAATGGCAAATGGGGCATCATTCTAGATCTTATTGGACTGATAGAAAACAGATAATTGACTTTTGGATTTCGACAGTAGGGCAAAGTTTGTTCGGCATCAAGTCTGGAACGAGTTGTATACTGGTGAGAAGTCTCCAAATTTCCATTCATCGCAACAAATTCTGAGTCTGGAACAAGGGAAAAATACTCAAATAGTTTAATTGTTCCCGTCGTCTTGTATATCCGTATCGTCTAACGCCGTGACGTGCCTGGCGCTATACACTGTCCAAGTGTCCCCAGCACGACCACCAGTGACACATCTGACATAAATGCGTCACATCTGTCTTGTAGCCCATCTAGCTCTGTTTGGCTACTCTGACCCCACACAGGAACACAGTGTGATCACTAGGGATATACCTACTAGCGAAAAGTACAATTTACGCAGGATATTACGCGGAACATGTGAGCAAATACGAGCCATAACTCCATAGGAAGGAGATATTTTAGATCTAAGATTACGGATGCGGCTGGCAAAGGCGAGTCTGTCGTCCAATTAGACACCCGGAAACTTGCATTGAGAATCTCGTCTGATACTGGAACTGCGTATTGACAATGCGTCATTGGCTTGTTTGGACCGATTGGAGAATAGTATGTATGAAATTTTATCAACATTTAATGATAGCTTATTTGAACAAAATCAGGTGTCAGTAAGCTCAAGCTGGGTGTTAACACAGTGAATTAGCAAAGAAAGATCTATACCAGACATAAAATTGGTGGTGTCATCGGGAAAATGGATAAAACATAAAAATGGAAAAGACAAATGCGTATTACTTGCATATATCAGGAAAAGCAAGGGACCAAGTATCGACCCTTGCGGTACACCACTAGAAACCGGCAGCTTCTCGGACTTATGACTATTCACATCATCGTACTGAGACCTGTTACTGAAATAAGACCCAAGATACTCCAATTCAGAGCTTGGCACTCCCAATAAGCTTAGCTTCTCTATTGGGATCTCATGACTGACAGTGTCAAAGGCCTTTGAGAAGTCAAGAAGAACTACCAGGAGGCGTTTCACGTTATTAAATACTCTGTTAGCAGGCTGAGCAAATACTAGAACCGTGTTACAACTAGATTCCTGGGACCGAAAGCCGAACTAATGTTCATTAGCATATTGTAAACTGGAAAAAATCTATCAAGTCCAAGGAATATGATTTTTTTTCAAAGTTATTGTTTACGAAAGACATTATTGAGATGGGTCAGTAATTACCCACCTTAGTTCTGGCATCGCCCTTATGGATTGGGATGACACGAGCTATTTTGAGGCAGGACTGCTGCACAGCCCCCCTTAAGTCGGTACAAATCTTGAAAGCAATGCCTGCAAAAACTAGGCAACGTCCTTTGTTAGAAATTGCATTGTGTTCAAGTTACAAATTGAGCTTAAACTGGAATTTATTTTCTTTTCAAACTTTTTGCGACCTCCGGAAACATCTGACCGGCTCCCAAAGAGGTTAGCGCTTGAGGTTAAGAACCATTAGTCAAATGATTACTCACAGTTCAGCATTAATTTATTTCGAGTACCATGTTATTACCAACAGTAAATAGCTATTTTTGGAATCGTCCATATGCCAAAGGTGACCCTACGTTTTGGCCTGCCTGCATTTCCATATGCTGTACTTGCCGCAACAGGCTAGTAGTATTTCACATTATCCTAATGCCCACACTGTTGCCTGCACTTCCATAGGCAGTAACTGCGATAAAATACAGTATTTCACAGCATCCTTTGCCCACACTGTGGCCTGCACTTCCATAAGTAGTAACTGCGATAAAATACAGTGTTTCACAGCATCCCATTGCCCACACTGTTGCCTGCACTTCCATAAGCATTAACTGCGATAAAATACAGTATTTCACAGCATCCCATTGCCCACACTGTGGCCTGCACTTCCATAAGCAGTAACTGCGATAAAATACTGCATTTCACAGTATCCCATTGACCACACTGTTGCCTGCTCTTCCATAAGCAGTAACTGCCGTAAGCAATAACGCTGTGCCGATAAGATACTGCCGCCGCCGCCAGTTTACTACCTCAGATTACTGCTCTCCGAGGAAGATTTACTGGCGCGCGATTCTCTTTCAGGTGTCGTCGCTGGTGTCCCTGAGTCGTCACTACCGCGGCGAGCTGTGCGAAGACGGACTGTGTGTCGTCACTACCGCGGCGAGCTGTGCGAAGACGGACTGAGTGGGAAAATTATTAAAGGCAGCCTCAATGAAAATCGAGATTTTAGTTTTCCAAAGCTGAGAGTACTTTTCTTAATTAAATCTACTTTTGCACTGCGTTGTAGCTAGTCTAACGTAAGCTGTCTGAATTTTTATGTAGTCTTTAAGCAATTACATATGTGAGTTATAACGAAAACTAGAAGACTGTTTAAAAATTTTTGCTAATTCATTCAGTATAATATGAGTCGATATAACCAGTACAAATTTATTATATGTACCTCCATCAACTTCATGCTGTTACCGGTGCCTCTCTGTTAGCAACATAACTAAAAAATGGACGGTTCTTCATAAAATTTACAGGAACTGCTAGGAATGTTGTGAGAAACAGACAATTGAATTTTGATGATAATCCAAAAGAAATCCTTGATTGTAGACGACTTTAAAAATTTCCGTCAGTCTTCTTAGTTCTTTCTGTAGTAAATTTATGAGCTGTTAGCCAGCAAAAGTCTCTTGATCAATATGCTAATCAGTATATAGATGAGTTAATAACAGGTGACTTTATTTAATTTTTTTCATAGATAAATCTTCTTGACCTGTACATATCTTGTTCTCAATTTTAATTGGGATGTATGTGAACCATGAAGAACGATATGTATTCTGGTAAATTTTTCTAGTTATTTCAAACATAAAGAGAGGGTGCTAGAGTGGAGAGATACTATATTTTTCTGTGATATAAAATTGTAGATAATCCGTGGCCAAAAGCTATGTTTTTGTTAACATAAACTACTACTACGGTATAAAAGCCATGATATTACACAGTGACTTCTACAGGTTAGCCGATAATTCCTTGCATAAACCTTGTTTCAAAAGGTACAGAGTTCAAATGTCAGCTTTAGGCGCCCATTTCCCACGGTCTCATTTAAATTATATTTGCGGTTTGCGTCAGGTCGCCATTAGGGATTCCAGGACCGATAACTCTTATCAGGTTATCATTGATTGCTGAGCCCTGGGGAAATCAAAGAGAATTTCGAACACTGCAGAAATCGCTGTTTGCAATGCTCTAGTTGGCCTGTAGTCGATGCTCTACCGAGAGATTTTTCTTTGACTTCGAGGCATTGGAAGAATATCGGAAACTTATAGCTTGAATTGCAGATGCGCTCTCGGTTTGCGTTTCATTACTTGCGAAGGCGCGCTGGAAAGTCCGTAGGCTACGAAGATGGTCTGAGAGGATTTCAGTTCCCAGAGTTTGACGTCATTTCGGTTTAAAAATCCTCACATAAAAAATACCGATTAGATACAAACGATGATATTTCAGTGGCATGTTTTGCAGTTTTGTGACACATTATCTTACTTTATCCATATAACATTCAGCATTAACACTTTGAATTCTTATTGAAAAAACTCTTATGCAGAACGAATTACTAGTTACAGCAAAGTACCTATACATTACAGACTGGAAGTTGAAGAAGTTTATAGTAACTATTTCTCTTTTAATATAAGCTAATAGCGGCAAGATTTCCAAAATAATATACACTGGGCATAACAACACCAATGGGTCAGCCACAATAATATCCACAGGGTATAACAACACCAACGGGTCAGCCAACAGGTCAGCTACAATAATATCCACAGGGTATAACTTGTGGTTGCCCAGTCGGTTGTCCAGTCGATGTTATTATAGGTGTCCCATATTGTTGTGGTTCGGGTCAGCCAACAGGTCAGCTACAATAATATCCACAGGGTATAACAACACCAACGGGTCAGCGAACGGGTCAGCCACAATAATATCCACAGGGTATAACAACAGCTACGGGTCAGGCAACGGGTCAGCCACAATAATATCTACGGGATATAATAACACCAACGGGTCAGCCGGAGGAGAATTAACAGCATTAGTAGAGCGAAAGTGGAGGGGGGTCATGCTCGAGCAGCGGCTATGACGTCATTGGAGCCAAGAGACTTTTCCCGGCACACCGACAAGTTTAGTTTAAGAATTTTGCATGCACTTCGTTTGGTATAAAAGGTCATGAACAAGATTCTGAATATGTTTATATCTTTCCTAATGTTCCATACCGAGATATTACGGTCTCAGAATAGATTTATTAATGAAGTAGAGAATTGCAAAGTAGCACGATATGATACTATGTAACGCGCGTAGCTATTACGTAATGTAGGTATCGGCTTCTTATTCACAACTGAATTACTCATCAGATAATTTCGTCTAACTTATTACTCCATACTCTTTTGAAGCTTCATGGATATGATTAGTCAATTTTGCAATTCACCTGCAGGACTCCCTTCTGAAGACAACGAAAGAAGTAAATGCAAGTAAACTTTACAAAGATGAACAAATATTAGACAGCAATAAAGGAAGCTGCAAAATCTAAGTTAAGAATATCGGCACTATCTAATATAATAAAACGCTTCGTGTATTTATTTATTCTGTGTCTACTTCACAATGAAATAGATAGGCGGGAAATAGACCAGGCTGCTTATTTTGTATTAAGTTACGTTATCATAGAGATCGATGTCCAGTTGCAGAAGCTGGAGAAAGGGAATTCTTTTCCCTTTATCTGAATGCACTTCTTGCTTGAAGCACTTCTTGAAATTGAAACAATCAAATTATTGTAGCTTCTATTAACTGTTTGCTCCCAGTTCATGACGTACAAATTCAGTAGGTGATCAACGAAGCCTACACGTAGCGATGATTTTTCACGGGGCAGAAGACACAATTATTTCTTCTGTCTTGCTGTCTTTCTTTGACGGAGCAGTTAATTTTCGCTTGAAGAGAAAAACTCCTGTGTACTGAAAGCTAGTCCTTGGGTATCTAGGATGCGCCGCAGGGAATTTTATTAAATTCAATAATGTTCTGCAGCTTGACGATGGAATATTTTTCTGCATGTCACGTAAGGTGAGAGACGATTGTGCTGCTTATTTAATTGAAACAGAGAGTGATTATCTTTTATGGTAATTTGAGTCGGCTGTTGCTGCGTATCCTTCACCAATATTAGCAACTAAAGTATGTTAAATGAAAAATGTCTTCAGTAATTCCCCGATTTCATTATTGACAGCGCGAGTACTCTAGTCGTTAGTATAGTTAGAACAAATGCATGCTGACCTGCCACTAAAGCGTCGCAACGGTCAGCAGCGCGGGCCCGAACTTTTGGTTTAGAAGGAGAAAAAGCAAACCGAATATACGATACTCGAAGTCCGTTCTCGTCCTCTGAAAAGCCGGTCCTACTACTAGCATCACAAGACGACATGGTGCAATCAACACTCGATCTAAACACAGCTGAAATATGGTTGCGGTGGATACTGTATGCTGAGGGCCAAGAGAACGATCCCCAGTCCTGACGCGGTATTTCTGAAGGGCGCTTGGCGAGCTGAATTAGCACCTTCGCTGGATGCGTATAGCTATCGTGGGGATACTAATCTCAGGGTAGGGGGTGGCGGGTCATTGAACCTCCCGTTTCGGTGCCATAGTTCATAGCGACTCGTCGTCGGCTGCAGCTGTAGCTACTTACTCTTCTGGGGCCCGGTGGCCAATGTCTGCCGCACGAACCAGTGCGTGTAGGTTTCCCAGGGGAGGGTGCAAACATGCAATCAAGGTTAACTTTACCTTTACAGACGTCAACTCCAAGGGATCAGAACGGGAAGTGTAACTTGAACGTTACTTGCATAGCGGTAGACGTTTTAAGTACCTAGCTACTATTTTTACGTCTCTCACTGGATCAATTTTTAACAAAATCTATGATATTTCAATATAGAATCATTTCAACCATTTAGAAATGATAGCCTCGTCGGTCCCGATGATGTCATGGCTTGATGCCGGATGCTGTTTAATTCCCTAACACACTCATTACTAATGCTTGTCTTACCCCTAAGCATTATTATACAGCGCATGCTTCCCTCTACTCGTCTTGTGTTTTTTGTTCTTATACAGTTTGACGTAATTCCTTCAGAATTTTTTTTTTACAACTTTTATCAAGGGCTGAAGCATCTGACGTGATTCTCATGTAACACAAGTGAGCATAATTCTACCTGAGAACTGATTATTTCATTTACATGGGCAACACTCGCAAATAGCATCTGAATTAAGTACTGTATTTAGGACTCAGTAATTAACTGATAATAACAGCAAATTCTCACGAGAGTCTCGTACGAGCCACCACCAATGCAATTAATAACCCCATCAAGCTAGATATTCTCATATTATTACCATAATTTCAATAATTATTAACTAAGTACAGGCCGGCGGAAATTATCACAATCTCACTTTAGAGAGAACTTTTATCCACCATCTGAATCAAGTAATTTTCATATACTGTAATACAAGCTAAAATCACTTCACTTAAGCAATTGTCGTACATTACCGGTTTCATCTATCATAATTTTTTTTAACTCCACAGAAAGTTATTTGTCAGAGCAGATAAAACATACATTGTCATAATTAAGACTTACAATGGGTGACAAATTGGGTCGCTATAAGCATATTTGCTTCTTGGACCTAACAAAAAGGGGGTAACAAAATATCAAGGGACTAAGGCGAGGAAACAAATGTTCCATTACATAAAAAAAAGACAATATAGAATCCCGAGGAAAAGTAGAAAAAGCAATTGGAAACACAAGATCTAACCAATACTATTCATAATGTAAAAGCGCTGGGTTGAGACAATAACATGAAGTGACGTACCGTATATACGCCTACACAATTCACCAGCATGAATCACAAGAGGAAACAACAAAGAATAACAAGTGAAAAATGATGCTAACAGCACTGAAGCGGTCACGAGAAACAGGTGGGAGAGTAGCACCACTGGGGTTCCAGCTGCCTACCCGTTAAGGTGACCGAGCACCGAACCCGCGCTGGAACCCCAGACAGGTGGCAGCGCGGCGGGCTCGGCCACCTCAAGTTCCGCAAAGTCATCTAGGAAACATCTGGTGAGATCGAGAAGCTAGAAAGAGGGTTAGAGATTTAAGAAGCACGTTTTGGGGTTTCAGCTGCCTACCCATTGAAGCGGCCGAGCGCCAAACCCACGCTGAAACCCCAGACAGGTGGCAACGTGGAGCGCCCGGCCAGATCAAGATTCGCTGCCACGATAAAAAGAAAAAAAAAAATGTATTGTTCGATACAATTTCGTCAATATGTCAGAGAAAATAACAACAGGAGGAACATATAAAATTCGTATAGCTAATACTCAGTAAGAATAGCTAACAATGCATAAAACTATCAACAAATAAATCAGTACACAAATTGCAAAAGGTATTGGATCCACTGTTAGCACATCATCATGGGTTAAAAACTTTATTCTTTAAGGCCTTCTTTATAGTGTGGGTGGGCATTGGTAACAATTCATCATGGATATTATTAATAAGCTAGACCTGTTGGAATATTGTACCTTGCTTTTCAATGTTTAATCTCACAGAGGGCAACATAAATTCATTTCTTCTCAAGGCATAATTGTGCTGCGGTAGCAGAGGTAAGAAATACTTATCATAAGAAATCCGGTCATCATATAAAAATTTCTGTGCTAATTTGAGTAAAAAATATCGAAAGATGTCGTCAAATTGTAAGAGTCTGAGTGATTTGTACATATCCATTACATGCATTACAGGTACATGACTTATTGCTTGAACATTTAATATTGCACGCAGTATGGTATTCATCAGAACAATTGTACGACTCTTGGATGACAGTGGCGCACCTCCCCATATCTCAACGCAGTAAATCAAATGGGGGTAGACAGTGGCTTAATAAATCTCGACTAGTGTCGGTAACGGCAATTTTCTTGCCACTGAACGAAACATTCCCAGTGTTCTGCTAAGCTTTACACAAACATTATTTATATGTCTCGAAAATGAAAGCTTATAGTCAACCACCACACCAAGGTACTTGATCTCCTTGACCCACTCAAGCTTCACATTGTTAAAAAATATTTCTGGTAGTAATTTAGTAATTTTCACAGAAAAAAAGAGTTAAAAACTTCTTAATTTAACAAGTCGAGCCTAATACTAGTAAAAAGTATCTTAGTTGAGTTATCCTTCCATAATGTACGTTCAATAAATCCAGATTCATTAATTTTCACACAATACAAGTTACAACCCGCAGACTAATGAGAACAAAGACGGACAGCGTGTACGCGCAGCTCAACTCTACCTCGAGATTCCTGTGACGTCATCGTTCAGACATCAGCGTTGTGCCTTGAAGAGTTTCATATAACTAGAAAATTTTTGGACTGAACAGAACTAGAAAATTTTAACGAACAAAACATAAATTAAATCGGTGAAATGTACTGCATCTTCTTAACGTCTTAGAAAATGAAATGATTCTCAGCATGAGTACATTGTAAATAGCTCTCATTTAGAGTTTCATAGCAATTAACCATAGGCGAAATTTCTAGCGGCTGTAGCTATGTAAATGAAACTCGTATCCTGTATACCAACTTGTGATGAAATCAACGACATGATGGCTGAGATGTCATTACTCGGATAAAATTTTCTTGTAAAACTACTGAAGAACTGCCCGTCTGTACCTTCCTTAGTCTGTGTTAGAACCATCTCACATAAGCTTATTAAGATATCTCATATAACAGAAGCTTTTGCTATCTCAATTAAGTCATTCTCACATAATACAAGTCAATTCCGGCGCAATTAAGTAAATAGTCCTCATATATTGCCCCTTATTGACCAAAAATTATCCTCGAATGCCATGTTTCCTACTTTTCCACAATAATCTGGCCCGCTGCCCGTGTTTTCTCCCTCGAAGCTCACCACCATCTTTCTCGCTGCACTTTAAGGCGTCGTTATCAAAAATATTAAGCAATATCGACGAGCCTGGATATTTTTTATCGCTTAAAGGCTGCGAGTTAGATGCGGTCTGGGAGACCTCTGGTGGAGAGCGGCTAGGAGTTAGAGGTTGAAAATGAACAAGGGGGCGCGAGGTCACACGCAGGAGGAGACTTCTCGAAATTTAAGGGATATTAGGTGACACTATTATTTTGATCTCAGGAGAGGCGACAGCGTCACAGTGGCTACTGAATGTGCTATTAACTGCAGAGTGTGTGTATGCGAGGTTTGTTGAACACAATGCTATTTTAGCGCTACTATCCCATCTGCTACGCCTACGACTTATGAACAAAACGCTTAATAATTCGAAGTGCCACTGCATGAAACTAACCCAGAAAATGTTACTGAATCCTTATACGTGACACCTAACAGAAAAAAAGTGTTAGCGGTTACGTGCACTGCAGGAATAACTCTACTAGTTCTTTCTTCGGTTACAGACTGTGACCCGTTTCAGATCAGCCTATATACAAGTAGAGTGGCATGCTTAACACCCGACTGACATAATATGATCATTCACATGCTACAAGGCCAGAAAAACCGAACTACGCTTAATCTAACAAAGCATTCTTTTATTGTCCATTATAAATAAACTGCAGTAGAAAGCCGGTGCTGTCAAAAGGACAGGGAAGAATTATTTTGTGATGACCTTCTTCATTGATCATACAACTGCTAGTCTAAAATACATGGAGATAAGCTGACGGCTTCAGAACTGCTGAGCATCGAAATTTTTTTTTCTCTCCCTCTGCCGCGGAGAAAATTCATTTCTTTTTACAAGCCGCTCGGCTACGCTCAAAGTAATAATTGTTTCGATTTTCTATTTGGTATCACAGATACGGTAGGATATCTTATAGGTCAAATGGTTCGCTTAACAGAAGTTGTTTCGTCGACCATTGATTTAAAGTTGGAAGAATAACTGCTGCAACGAAGATATCTGTTAAAAAAAAAAACTAAGAATCAAGATGCATGAGAGTGCTAATGAAGGCTCCAGATATCTTCAGTGCTACAATTTCCTCATCGGCAGCGCAAGAAATGCATTCAGACAAAAGGCCGCCCGATACTTTGCAATAGATTCGATGTATGGAGAAGGTAATACTCGTACGAATCGGACTAAGACTGCGATATCTTCATTGTTTCAGGGTCAATTGTCCCTGATTAATATACGTTTGCCATCAACTGTAATCTCGTCAATTTTCTACCCATCAAGTTTCAATGACGCTTGAGAGGATGACCACAGCCTTCAACCTGGGCTAATTTCCGCCTGTTTTGTTAGAGCATGACAGAAAATCGATAAATAAATAAATAAACAAACAAACATATACATACACATCGGTCTTTATTACATTGTAGAAAATACTCCATGAGTAGCGTCATAATATCCGCTGCACGACTTGCTCCATGCTAGTAACGTGTCATTTTCATGCTGTAAGTTGTCTTAAAGCAAAGTATGTTTTTATATTCGAGCTTTCGATTAGAGTTTTTCTTGCAAAATACTGCATTCATCAACCGGGAGCCGGTAAAGTCATCGAAATGTAAATTCATTCAATAAAAATGCATACAATGGTGAATACTCATTTATATTTACAATAGCTACACCTTTATTACTTGTCCATGAATTTACCATTGGATGCATTTATGATTTGATGAGTTCCCATGCGATCAATTTCCAGTTCAATGGATGGACTACTTTCGACGAATATACCTTTCGATGAATTTACTATTAGAGGATTTTTTCCTCTGATGAATTTACCCGCGAAAAAGTTACAGTGAATCTTTCCAGCCCACAGCTTCTCTTTCAGTTTTCTGTCTGTTCGTATATTAGTCCCTCATACGCCATATATTTTTCGTTTTTGGTCTCCAGCAAGCTGATGAAATGCATTTTCTACGCCACCGTACAAGCAACCATTCGTTTGCTTTTACTCTCCATATAAGGAAATACTCTTTGTTTTTTCTTTGTGGATAACTTTTTAGTAAATATTTTCACTGCCTCCTAAATCTTTCTAACTGTTAAATGATGGAAGCAGTACCATTTCTATTGACGCTGCGCCCTTGACGCAAATTGTGCTCTCGAGATTATTAAAAAAATAAAATTGTGTAAACAGCTTGTCTCTCATCAGCTGAATTTTAACTCATAAACAACCTTTTTCCCGACAAGTTTTACAGGTGAGCGAAGACGCAAACACTTAGGATACTTTCTGAGTTGTACTTTCTTATTATTCGCAACATCGTAATGTTGACAGCATCTTCGAAATACGTGAGCTATGGCAGCCTCTGCAAAATACAGTTAAATTCACAAAGAAAAGTCCGAATGGCAAGTAGTCGTTCTGATAACTGAAATTGTATTTACAACCAAGAATTCATATGAATTTTTGTTGTTTAGAATCAGCCTCAATACTTTTAATCTATAGTAGACTCCCGTTCATTTCAGGTAAATTACAATCGTCTGAAATAATACTTTAACTATGTAGAGTAAATCGTCGGTCATCTTATTTAATGCGATATGGAGCTATCTTGAATCTTCCTAATTGAAACAAAATGGACAAAAGTGGGTTAAATATGAAGTGTGCAACAACCAATCCACAGTCACCGAAAATATGAAAGTACTTATTTTCCCTTCATATTTTTGTTAAGTTGACGAGCAAGGGTTGGACCCTTTTTCTATCCTGAAGGGGGAGGGGTGTCGAGTCCCATGATGTTTCACTTCTCACAGCCTCCATCTCTCCGAGAGGCAGAAAAAGATGAAGCATCGTGTTCAGCCATCAAGAAACCCTCTTGTCTCCATGCATTTCCATGCCACTTCTCTTGGCTACGCATCCCTGATTCCAGTGAAGAGCGAAACGTAGTTTTCAAGTCGTTTCTTAGCAATTATTCATGCACGAAATGCAACTTTGTCCAATAAACAGTTCATTTCGCCCATAGGAATATTATAGCCGTAGTTGTGACGAATGCGGTAACCCGTTGTGTTCCAGGGCCTGCCTGGAACGCGCGCACTGAGCATGCCTTTATTTACGCCGCTTAGTTTACGGCACTGATGGCCATAACAGCCATGTTTATGAGCTCCATAAAGCATCAATGCTGGATGGTCAACATAGTTAAGGCATGCTGTACGGTATTACAAGCTTTCCTCTGCATGTATGCCTCCATTCTGCAACTGTTCCCCAGTTAGGTTATTATGGGAGTACCTAACTCGGCAGTCTCACTGCCATCATAATGTACCTCGTTTGACGGCTGGCCGCGTGCCTTGTGAAGCTGCAGTAGACGGTAGATATTGCATTGCGCTACGCTGGAAACTTGGAGATACAAAATGGTCACATTTCACTTCACGCAGTTCGACGAGCAATTGCAGGGGTAAATATTGTATTGTTATTCCCTCTCGAAAACTTTGAGGGACAAAGTACTAGCACTCGTTTTTTCATTTGTAACTTAGTACTACAGAACGATTGCATAGAAGGGAGATAATGCACTGCATTCCCACTTGGAAACTTTGAGAGACAAAATGCTCTCATTTCAACTTGTGCCGCCTTTTGAACAGCAGTAGAAAGTGAACATCACTTTTTTCAGGAAACTTTGGCTACACAGTGCGAGCTTTAATAATTACTTATACCCAACTATTGTGTTGAGAATAGTTGAGGAAAAGACTTCTCTGCAAATTTGGTCTGGAACTTTAAGGGACAAAGTACTAACATTTCACCTTACGTAGTTGAGTAAGCAAAGGTAAATTATAGATTTTTCTTTTGTTCCTGTTTGGAAACTGAGAGACAAAATGCTGGATATTTATCTTTACGTTTCTTTGCATACAACATCAGGTATTTAGATATTCTGTTGCAATATATAGTAGTAGAGGTTTTACTAGCGCTTCAGTGGCACACTGCCTTTATCGCGCCGGTGGTGCAATATATACAAATCATTTCATTGCACTCCGACATCGCGGACTTATGCCAAGCTAAGCAGTGGTAAGGGACAGAATGGTAGACAGATAATAGGCTGCTAACGGTTTATGGATATATTGTCTGTTCCTATACTAACGCTCCTAACATTTCTCAGATATATTGTCTGTTCCTATACTAACGCTCCTAACAGTTCTCGGATATATTGTCTTTTCCTATACTAACGTTCCTACAGTTTTTGGATATATTGTCTGTTCCTATACTAACGCTCCTAACAGTTCTTGGATAGATTGTCTGTTCCTACACTAACGCTCCTAACAGTTCTTAGATATATTGTCTGTTCCTACTAACGTTCCTTACAGTTCTTGGATATACTGTCTGTTCCTACTAACGTTCCTAACAGTTCTTGGATATATTGTCTGTTCCTACTAACGTTCCTAACAGTTCTTGGATATGTTGTCTGTTCCTACTAACGTTCCTACAGTTCTTGGATATATTGTCTGTTCCTAGTAACGTTCCTAACAGTTCTTGGATATATTGTCTGTTCCTACTAACGTTCCTAACAGTTCTTGGATATATTATCAGTTCCTAATAACTTTCTTAACAGTTCTGGAAATATTATCTATTCCTAGTAACGTCTCTAACAATTCTTGGAAATTTCGTGAAGATTCGTGCACAGCTTTCTTGAGTTATGTTGCTAATTGACGGTCATAATAACAGAAAAAGCCCGGCAAAAACCTAACTTCCTTTGCGGATGTAATAGTAGTCAGTGCAGGCTAAAATTGATTGCTTATTTCATTCCTTCACTCCTATTGTTGCAATTTAAGTTGATATCTTACATCACTCTTATTACAATTCTTGAAAAATATACATACTGCAATGAAGCAAAGGTTTGCAAACACAGCGTCGCCAGTGTTACATATAGGCTTTTATTTGACTGCAAGGTATGCTTTACAATTTTATTGAGTACATCTAGTCCAGCCATGTCTTACGAGGAGCCTGTAATCTATTTTTCAAGTTTTCTTGAAAAAGCGCTTATATAGGAAAACCAGACTCACTCTCCTAACATGACCTAATAATTGAAATTGTCATTTAATTACCTAACTTTCTGGATCCAAGTAAACCTTGTGTGATTTATAGATTTTGAGTTCGAGACGTAGAGTTCGAAATGTAGAGTTTCGAGAGGCGAGGCACTGACCCTTTAGTCGTCCACCGTAAAACATAAAGTTTCTCTAGTAGATAATAATGCGCTATTTATTGGTTGTTCGTAGTGTAGGCTGTCCTCATCGTCAACTATTTCAAGCGTGAATATGGTTATGGAATACAGAAATGTAGCATCCCTAACGGAATTCTTGGCTCCGAGAAATTAATACCTTCACTTATCTACTGTCTCAATGTGCTGACTGCTACTCCTGAAATTTGCCGAAGCCAATCTTAGTTTGAAGAAGACTTAAACAAGAGTAGAATACAAAAGAGTATTCTATACAGAGAAGCAGCCCCTGATAAGAGACACTTCTATCACATTAAAATCAGATTCTTGGAAGCACGTGTCATCTTCATTACTTTAAGCATCAATTTATTTGAATTATTTTTCTCTCGTTTCATGACGATGCTGCTGGCCTTTATTACTCCGAAATAACCATCTGCCCACGAACTTTTCATCCCCCGTATTATTCAGAGTAGCAGGCGCGCAGTTGGCGACTGTATAGCTTTTCTAGTTCCCCGCATAGAGTCGACGCCAACTGTCGTTAGTCGCTGTCGGAAACGGAGATCAAAACAGACAGCTAAGAATAGCTTCTGCTAAACGCTACAAGGCGTTATTGGACGCAAGTCCGTCGATATCTTCGCCGCTCTTCATCTTATTAATGGCTCTGTGATGGCAGCAGGCACCGGGTTGGAGGTTTGAATTTCGTGGCTACACAGCGGAGCACTTAGTGGTAGTAGTAGTAAAATTAGAATAGTGATAACAGTATATCAGTCACTGTGCTCGTGGCTTTCTGGGCAACAATATAAGAAATATATTCCTTTCGATATCACTTTATTAAGGGATTAAAAAATAGAAGAAACTTATAGTAAGAGTTTGTTGGCACTGCGATTATTTAGTGGGCTGAACAGCTAGAATTCCTTAAGTATTACAATCATGACTTTGACGGTAAGACAAATGGTGAGAAATGCATTTCCTTGGGAAGCTTTCTTGGGCTTACAACCTAAAAAACTTGCAGTGATATGTCTTTGTACGTGCTGAAGAATGTATAGTAGGATGGAAAACAAAACTTATGGTACTCGCAGTTTTCCGTATTGAGGATATTTAATTTACAATTTGCGTCAATAGATTAATAAAACTATAGGGGCCCTTTAGATCTGGCTAGACTGGCGGCTTAGAATTTGTAAAAGATACATGCCAACATCTGTTGAACCATCGGTGGGTATAGCGTCTACAGGTGGTTAAAGTGACTGGTTTTATGAACCAGTTTTTTCACTGCGGCTTGAAAATAAGTGGGCACTTTCGATCACAAGTATTATATCTAGTTTATTTCTGACTCGGGCACAGTGCGACTGAGACTTTTAATGAACTTCGAGAAGACGAAAGCTATAGTGTCATATGAAGGACTTGGGTTTTCTGATGGTTTAAACAGTCTCAAAATTTCAAAACTAGATTTAACATGAACATTGCAGCGGAAAAAATTCAACTGTGAGAATTGAAGAAAATATCGGAAAATCTGTGATTTTGTGTGTTGTGATCGGTGGCTGACAGACCGAACTAGAGAAACACTCTGAGAGTGCATACCTCCGCCAAGCTAAACAATGTTAATGAAAAAATTGAAACTGGTCCTGAAACCAAGATTTCCTTTTTATCGTCGATGAAACTTGGTCTTATGTGCATCGTGCCATTAATAACTGCTCCTGTAAATTCTTGGAAAGTTTTCCGTAATTTTTTGAGTTACAGAGTATGCTGACATGCATTAAAACAAAAATATAATCAGATACACGAACGGAATAACCTTTCAGTCACCAAAATTTGATCATTTGTATCTCTGAGTATTTCTGCCAATTCCTAAAAATTTCTTGAAGATCCTTTGATAACTTTTGAGTTAAGTTCTGACAAACATAAAAACAAGTGTAGAAACAATCAAACTAATGGACTGACAAATCATCAAAAAATTTGGTCACTTGCTCTTCATAGTATTCCCAATATTTCCTTGAAATTTCATGAAAAGCTGTTCATAAAAGTATGAGTTACAGTGACAGGATAAAACAGGCACCCAAACAAGCAAACAAACGGTTGGTTGGATCTTCACCTGGAGTTTACCACCTCTTCCTCTAAACATACGTAACATATCCTGCAAACTTCGTAAAAATCCGTTCATAACTTTTTAGCAATTGTGGTGATAGACAGAGAAAAAGACAAGCAGGCATACAGACAAAAGACAAGCAGGCATGCAAACAATAAGACAAGCAGGCATACATGCAGACAAAGAGACAAATAGAGAGACAAATCAAACAAACTTCTGAAATGCTGAATTTGACACATGCGACCGCTTATTAGATTTGGTCGCTGAATTGGGGGCTGACAAAAGTCTGCCAGAGGGTAGTTACAATTTACCTCTAGCCAGATCAGCAGGTTTACAGGACAGAAGCGTGTCCTCACTTTTTGGAACGGGTTGACATTTACTTATTTAATTATATTTTATTTCCTGGACCATTGCTCTTGGCGTCAAGTATTATGAAGCTGAAACAAGATTTGTTATCGCACCTTAACTTCGAAGTTGTTGTCACTTAATTTAAAAATGCAATCGAAAAAAATCAGTAGACGAAACCAATCGCTGTAAACCACTTGTTGATTCTACCGACTTCCAACACGCGCTGGCGGTGCAACACATGTTGACCTGCTACCCTACACCCCAACAAAATGTCAAGCCGCCAGTGTTGCCAGATCTAACGTACCTTTACAAGTTTAGTAACTTTACTTACACACCTCGTATCTTGAAGCCGCCAGTGTTGCCAGATCTACCGTGCCGATACAAGTTTAGTTACTTCACTTACACGCCTCGTATATTGAAAATGTTGTGTTACAAGGAGAACGTAGTTCCAAGATCAACGATTGTGCTTGTGACGCTTGTAGAATGAGTATATTTCCTATAGCTAGTTTTACGTTAACTTGAAACCTCTGTACTACGTAAAGTGAGGCAATACGACTAGGTTTATGGATGCTCAATGGGGGGGGGGGGTCTGAAGGATTGTCTGACATACACATACAGTATTGTATTCAAGCTTATTACGCTTGAACGTAGCGTAGTGGCTGCAGCGTGTGCGTGTGTCTGTGTTTCTGCATCTGTTTGCCATGGTGTTGGTGCATGCTCCAGCTCGATCATGGACGGATGGAGTCGAGTGTTGCTTAATTTTAACTGCTTTGCAATGAAGCTGTGCCCTTGCATAGCGACACACTTAGCACAATTTTAACTTTTAGAAAGCCAATTATATGAGTGCAGTAACCTACGCAAATATCCAATTGATTTATCGAGTGCAGCAATCATCGCAGAAATCCCATTAAATTCTTCTATAAAATTTACTTCTCAAGTTAACTCTCCAGTTGCACTTGTTACTTTGAAGAAAATGATCGAAAGCTATTTCATTTTCCCGCGTTCTTCTTCCATTCACGCGACAGTTGAAGTGACAACAACTGAATGCCGTGAAAACACTGCCTAACATTAGACTTTTCAGCATGAAAAATCAAACAATTTTTTTCCAGTGCGATTAACTTCATTCCCTTGGCTGGTATCCAGGCAGGAAAAAAAATATGTTTATCAGTTTAGAGAAAAAAATGACGCGCTTCACTGCGGAACGTGATAATTTATCAAGTGAAAGCAATCTTATCAAGACTGGAGCATGCATTTGATCGTAATTTTTTTCTTGCTTCTAGACAAAGGAATCCCTTGGGGGAATACTGATTGCTAGTCCGTTGTTTTGCATGTCCTACGAGACCTCATTTGTTGATGCGCCTCACGTTTATCTTCGCTAACTCGGCAATGAAAGATACTAAGGCTGCCTCTGACACCGGCAACTTGCTGATCTTATCAAGTATCTAGGAAAGAAAGCTCAAATGTAATCGTTCAGAGTTTCCTGCGTGGCAAACTTTATCTGGACTTGGTAACTCGACTGCCTCTGATCCCTTCCAGCTTCCGTTATACTTGACTGCATGGTAGGGAGGTTAATTACTGGTAAGTTCTTGCTTTTATTTTCTGCATTGTAATGGCTTGATCACTGCATGCGCAAAANTCAGTCGCGGTGGTGTCTGGTGTCCCTCAGGGCAGTGTGCTTGGCCCGCTGTTGTTCGTTCTCTATACTAGTGACATGTTTTCTTCGCTTGAAAACACGACGATCAACTATGCCGACGATTCAGCTTTGACAGCTGTTATACCTGCTCCTCGCCTGCGTGATGCTGTCGCGCATTAGTGCATGGTGCTCGGCCTGGAGTATGAAGCTGAATACCAGTAAGACCAAGCCGATGATTGCCAGTCGGTCTCGGACACTTTTACCGCAGCATCCCCAACTGGAGATTGACGACACTTTGATTCAAGAGTCTAGCTCATTGGAAATTCTGGGTGTTGTCTTTGATGGGAAGCTTACTATTGAGCCGCATATTAGAAGGTTGGTGTCACGTGCTTCCACTAAGGTTGGGCTCCTGCGTAAGGTGAATTCTGTGTTTGGTGGCAGTCAGGTTGTCCGCAGATGTTTTTTATGCTTTTTTGCTGCCTGTGTTACAGTATTGCTTCCCGGTCTGGGCTTCAGCTGCTGATACTCACTTACGTCTGTTGGACCGACTTGTTAGTTCAGCCAGCAGGTTGTGCGCTGATAATGATCTGGTGAACCTGTCCCACAGGAGAAGAGTAGCTGAGCTATGTATATTTTTTAAGGTGTACAATAATGAGAGGCATTGGTTGTATTCTTCGCTCCCTGCCCTCAAGTTTTTTAGGAGAGAGACTCGTGCTGCGTGCGGAGCGCACTCTTTCACTTTGGAGGCTGTCATATCTCGAACTATTCAGTTCTGTCGGTGTTTCGTGCCCTGGTCGGCTAAGGTTTGGAATTTGTTGCCGGTATCGGCTTTTGGTCGTATTGACATGTAGGCGTTTAAGTCAGCTGTTAACGGTTTTTTGCTGGATTTCCTTTAGCAGCGTTTTGGGTTCCCCGGTGTTGCAAATACTTGATTTGGGTTGTATTACCCGTCCGTGGGAGCTCAAGTGTGAAGTTTTAATAATAATAGTAATCATCCGCCGAACCAGTGACGTCACCATGGGCACCAGTGACGTCACCATGGGCACCAGTGATCGCATCACACTGAAGGCAGTGATGTAAAACGAGAAATTCTTTCGGGTGAATGTTATGAGCAAACCGTCAACTGCTTAGACAACTCTGCCAATGACCTAGTACTCCTAGTAATATTCCGTTATTTCTACTTTGCTGTATGGTCGTAATTCTGAAGTATATTTCACCGGATTGACAAAGCTAAATTAATAGATTTAATTTAGCTATGAGCTGGACTGTACCAAGGGTACAGTATTCTGGCTGCTTCTATTTATTCATGCGAAGATTGATTCTTTTATGATATGTAGAGATTTCCTCAAAGTATGGGCAGTTTCATCGTTCGCCATATTCTTGTTTCAATTGCATGAAGATTGTTTCACAATATTGAATGTAGTCTCATGTTTATTTTATTTACAAAAATTTTCCTCCGCTTATTACGAAAGCAATCAATACACTTTTATCCCATCTATGATATTGTTTCTTTCTAATGTTAGAGAGATAATGATTAGTGCAATCTTTATTGCAACTGTAGTAATTCTTCATTCTTTTCGTACAATTATATTCAATGCGTTCTTGCGATATTCCTGTGGTAATTCTGCTTATAAGGGCAAAAAATTGAGAACAGAGCAGTTTTCATTGCATTTGTATCAGCGTGTTTTCATTAAAACAATGCAGGCTTCATTGTAACAGCCACAACTCTCCCTAGATTTTCACACGAGCACGCCATCGCGGCTGCTTCTACACAGAATTAATCTCCATACAGCATTTTCAATTAACCGGAGAGCTGAGACCGAATGCTAACGCTTTCCCATAGCCGATTACTTGGCAACTCATCGCCAGATTGCTTTCCTCGCGCCTTCCCAAAAGTCAGACCAAGTGTCGATAGGCTTTGGACATCTGTCGCCTCTTTCCGCCGCTCTAAATATGCTGCAGCTAACTCAAGTGAGGCGGGGTTTCGCTCAACCCAACTTTGCAGCAAAGTAATTCCCTCATGGAAATCCTCGAGGCAACTTTCCTGCAACAGCGAGGCAGATAAAGGCGTCCAATTTAGAATTTCTAACCAATATTGAGAGGGACGGACAATTCAAAAAAAAAAAAGGAGCGAAAAGGGAGGTGTTGGTAGGCAAAGGTCACCTCAGTGCGTCCTCCTGAATTCGACATCAGCTTTTGGGTTTTCACTGCTTCACAATACATATTTTAGCATAATTTTGGCAGTTTACTAACTTTTTTCACCAGATCAGAAGCTCTAACACCAAGGATTATAATCACAGTATAATCTTTTCATGTCGGCCGCGCCCGTCATTCGTCCAAAAACGTCGTTGCGTGTTATAACCGATAGAAAAGCGTCCAGCGTTTTGATCTCCGATGCACTCTGAACTTGGAGCGATATCCAAAACTTCAAGAGCTAACATTTCCAAATGGCGTGGTGGCTAACACTTTGGCAAATTAATATGTAGACTATACAGCAGTCCTTTAAGAAAGAAGTAAAGAAACGTTTGAACACTGTGTACTATATACGGTGAGAAAAAGATAAAGGGTGGACCCGGCTTAACACTTGCGAATTATTTACAACTAGTGAAATTTTTTTTTCTATAAAAAACTAAATAAACACCTGTACAAAGCATCCTAGCGTGAGAATGATTTTCCTAGTGCTAATAATAAAAAAGTCAATGTATTCTGTAGATGAAACGCTGTAAAGTATTTAAAATCACAATGCTAATGCGAGATAGAGTTTTTGTTTGACTGTTATTCTTTATTTTCTATTTTATTAAGTCCTGTTTCATAGTTTCAGGCGCATTCCTTTATAAAGATCTTTTAGGTCAAAACCATTTGGTTTAAATGCCCATGAAAGACAATTTTCCTTATCGCTACCTTGTTGTTACTTTCTATTATGATTCTGAAACAATTTTAGCACTCGAAATCTCAGCAATGCCCCAAGTGAGCTATCGACAACGTATTTCCTTTAAACAAATTTTTATTGACATATTTTAGCAAGCAGTTTAGGAGAAAGATGGAGTTTACAGTAAGTTGAAATTGACTTTTAAGACGATCGAGACCAGTAAAAAAGCAAAACATTGCTCAAATACTTATCTGTCACGACGCCAGAAGGCATGTTCATATAGGGTCAAAATTTCGTAAGAGCAGGTCTTTTCCGCTGACGTCACCATAACTTGTGATGAGGCCAAGCGAGGCCGATCGTGTTTTTGGCCTCGCGAGCTGGGCTCGTGTTGAGGTCTTATGTAGTTTATAAGCGTGGCCACACTCAACAGTGAATCGTCAATCGATTCATATTATGCATTGTATGCAAGCATAACCGTAGTGTCACTTTTTGTTTCATTCCGTACTTATACGTTAGAAAGAGAGCAATCATAAATTGTTGATGATGGCGTACGGAAATTATGAGTAGGAAAAAAAGAGATAATGATTCACAGATTACGAATTTTGTCTGTTCTTGCAGCAGATAAAAATTTCCCTAATTAACAGCCAGATTACTGCTCTGTGCTTAAGCTTCTCATGGCATGGTATATCGAGCGCACATAACAATAATACGAAAGTAGATTTTTACGGTTAAAAAAGCAACATAGTAGACGCCAAGTGCAGACCAATGCAGCTTCTTAACAGTACCAAGTGAGGCTGCCGGCACGTGAATCTCCAGCTTGGAAAATCCCGTCCCGAAAAGGAAGGGCCGTATATTTCCAAACCAAGTCCAAGAAAGGGAGGCCGGTA
>LQNS02278174.1:9741076-9774814 GCA_001587735.2 Parhyale hawaiensis
AACTTATCGTTCAACAGTACAGGCTGCTCTTTAATTCTAGAATACATGGTAAATAGGAGTCCATTGAGATCGAGCAGGAAAACGTATTATGCGCGTATGCATAAATCACGATATAACCAAGACCACATCGAGTCCCGGAAAAGGAGGCCGGTATATTTCCAGACCACATCGAGTCTCTCGAAAGGGAGGCCGGTATATATCAGGACCGCATTGAGTCTCGGAAAGGGAGGCCGGTATATTTCAAGACCACATCGAGTCCCGGAAAAGGAGGCCGGTATATTTCCAGACCACATCGAGTCTCTCGAAAGGGAGGCCGGTATATTTCTAGACCACATCGAGTCTCGGAAAGGGAGGCCGGTATATTTCAAGACCACATCGAGTCCCGGAAAGGGAGACCGGTATATTTCCAGACCACATCGAGTCCCGGAAAGGGAGGCAGGTATATTTCCAGACCACATCGAGTCTTTCGAAAGGGAGGCCGGTATATTTCTAGACCACATCGAGTCTCGGAAAGGGAGGCCGGTATATTTCAAGACAACATCGAGTCCCGGAAAGGGAGGCCGGTATATTTCCAGACGGTATCGAGTCTCGGAAAGGGAGGCCGGTATATTTCAAGACCGCATCGAGTCTCGGAAAGGGAGGCCGGCATATTTCCAAACCACATCGAGTCCGGGAGAGGGAGGCCGGTAAATTTTCAGACCACATAGAGTCTCGGAAAGGTAGGCCGGTATATTTTCAAGCCACATTGAGTCCCAGAGAAGGAGGCCGATATATTTGCAGTCCAATTCAGTTAGAAAAAGTGAGACCAAACTTCTTCTAGGCCATATTGAGTTTCTATAAATGAGAAAAGTATATTTTCACGTCAAATCGAGCTCCGGAAAGTAAGGCCGGTGTATTTCCAGACAAAATTGGTTAGAGGAAGTAAACTCACTTTAATTCTAGGGCGAATTGAATCCTGGGAATTAAGGGCGGTATATCTGCAGGCCAAATGTAGTCTCAAGAAGGTCGCTCCTCTGCTCCAGGCAGCGGCCCGCTCATGTGTGTCATAGAGACTCCCGTGAGTTCTTCAATTTGAGTTTGCTTCCCAGAGATTTTTCCCTCCGCCCCTCGTATTCTCTGTAGCAATGTTGACCTTGGGTTTCCATTTCCCCCGCTAAGCAAACTCCAGCCGAGCGCTTCCGTTTCCCTCGCAGCCTCAGCGCCGCCTCGTCCTGTGCAGGGGCCTCCCTCGGACCCTCACAGCCTCAGTGCCGCCTCGTCCTGTGCAGGAAGGTTCCTCGGACCCTCTCAGCCTCAGTCCTGCCATATTCTGGGCGGGGGCCTCTCTCGTACCCTCACAGCCTCAGTGCCGCCTCGTCCTGTGCAGGAAGGTTCCTCGGACCCTCTCAGCCTCAGTCCTGCCATATTCTGGGCGGGGGGCCTCTCTCGTACCCTCACAGCCTCAGTGCTGCCTCATCTGGCGCAGAGACATCCCTCTGACCCTCACAGCCCCAGTACCGCCTCAAGCCCTCACAGCGAGGGGCTCTTATCCCGCTCTTTAGCTCTCTTGGGGGTCCAGGCGTTTTGGCTTTTAAGTTTTGTTGTTTGTTTTTGTTTTGAAATCCATCAAGTTGTAGATTCTGTTGCTCCTGCCAGGATAGTTGATCTCCACTGCCTGTGAGGCGCAGTTATTTTTGTCCATTGTGTAATACTGGCCATGAGGTGTTACTGAATTGTCTACATTGCCTGATGCTGGCATGAAGCGCTGTTGTTTTGTATGTAAGTTAAACCTATTAAATGCACGATGCTGCTTGTGAGGAACTGTCATTGTGTCTCCATAAATAATTACGGGCTATGAAGCGCTGTTGTTTTCTGTTCATGGTGAGATACTGGCTACGAGAAACTGTAGTTTCTGTCTCAATAGTGAACGTTTAGGAGAAGATTTTTTTTTCATTGTTCGGATATCTCAGTGTATGTTATTTCTATGGGGTTCTTGCTTGTTTTTTGGGATGGTGGATTTTGTGAGCCTAGTATTTTACCCATAGCAAGTTGCTGCAGTGTGTGTATCTGTTATATTTGCTCTCTATCTTCTATGAAATGCATAAATAGAGGAAATGCACAATGCACTGAATAGCTCCACGCATGATATTGTTTCTCAGTTATTCAAAAATTTTCCTTCTATAAATATACCCAATACAATTGTCAATACACTTCAGCAGAAGAATTTGCGCCTGCAAAGTGTGCGGGTGTTTATAACATCACTTAAGTGCCACAAGCTTTCGTAATACGTTACCCTAGTACCGATATATACTTTTGAGTTAGCCGCTGAAACAACGGTTACACTTTGCATACAGAATCTTCTCTTTATTGTCATTGTGAGGGTAGGAAAAATAATTGACAGTATGGATTATTTCTGGCGTGGTTACGTCACATTACTACGTAACTACAATCTCCAAAATCAGGAGAAAAGTAAGCTAACGTAAACTTGCCTGGCGGAGTATAGGCGGTTCTGGAATTATACGTTAGGTCAGGGCCTCATAACTTAAAACACACAAGAAGTTTATTCAAAGCGTTTTACTGTCAGTGGAAATGATAACTCATTTATTCTACGTAAATTTTGTGAACTCCTATATCAATATATATATGCTTTAATCATGTAAGATGATGCCAAATAACTCGAAGATTACCCATTTTTAGATTCTGTGAGCATACATAGCAAATATAATTAGCTGACAAGATTACGTGAATGGTATGAGAGCAAATTTTTTCGGGCATGATACAGATACCCAATCTCGTGAGGAAGAGAAACAAAATGAATTAATCCTTATTGTTCCACGACGCATATACTGTAAACACAAGATTTGGTGAGACGAGGAAGGAAAAGTAAGAAATGCGTAAGTTACAGTGGACGACGTGAACAGACATACGATTGCTGCGTGAAGTAGGCAAACTTAGCCATGATATTTATAAATGAAGGAATGGAATGGATCCTGCATGGAAAGTTCATAAAACAGTATTGCTGAACAAAATATTATGATCCAGTACTGGAAATTAGGACCAGCAGTATTGCTGGATTACACAGAATGACGTGGAATCTGATATTAGGAAAAGTAGGAGAGGTGGATAAAATGTCATGAGGTAGTAAGAGAAATAGAAAAATTGTGATTGCCAGACAGAGTATGACGATTTAGCAATCACATTAGAAGGAAGAAGGCTCTAGGTGTGCATATGTTCCAGTCTGGGGAAAACAAAACAAAGTAGTACAGGATAGGAAACAAGGAAATAACAAAAGCCAAGCGAACTGAGCACAGGAACAGACGCTAATCGCGCACAGAAGGCTCCCCAGCGCTCGTCCATTCTCTGCCTCTGCCTTCGATTGATTGCACTGAAATATGACCTCTTGTTTCTATAATAAATCGTCCAAAGTCAAGCAAATGAAGCCGTCATAGTAGCTCGCTGTTCATGCAAGACTACGCTGCTGTTGCTGCTAACTTCTGATGGCTAACCTCTTCACAGTCTATCTCGCTATATAATATAACAATAAACAATTTTGTGGTTGCTTGGTCGGTTGGTTGATTAAGTTGTTGGTTGGTCTACCTATCTCAGTATGAAGAATTAGACAGGAGAAGATTCATCAACTAAACGGCAGGGAGACCGGTAGTTGTCTAATTTTGGAAACCTCAGCTTTTAAGGAACATGAACTTACACGTAAGTGATAGCGTGTGTACATAGATACTAGACTGTACTTTTTTCCCAATTCCAATATTTTTTTCTCTCAGCTGATAATGGAAGGATATTCTCAAAAAGAGAACCACGAGAGGAGTAACGGAAACCACGGTTTCACTAAAGTAATTATTATTTCTTGCAATCATTACGTAATCACGGCGTGGGCCGGCCCCTAGTATAAACCTATGTAACTTAATTACGTTAAACGTCATTCCCTTAGCTTAATCACAGGGGCACAGGGGTTGGGGGGAGGGGGAACTTTACTCTTTACCACGAAGTAACATCTCATCTGGTGATAAATGTTTCATTGTACGGTATTTAAAGCAAATTTTTGTTCATTACGACGAAATAGTTAATACTAGCTTTAGCAAAGTATTTTATATATTGACTGGATAAAATAAGCCTTGTTTTTAGTAGAGCAAATATTTTGGGCTGCTAATATGGAGGAAACACAACCACTCAATACTCTTGGAGTTGAAGTCATATACAATAATTAGTGATGGACATGAAATTTGAAGAAAGACCACTTTGAGAGATTTTGGCGTGAAAATGCAAGATGATGCTACTTTCAATGACCATGTGGCCAGAGCTGTAATCGTGGGAAAGAAATGGAGTGGTTTTGTGTGTCAAACTTTCTCGTCAAGTAAACCTGTTGTGACACTTTCACACTACGGAAATAACAAAAAATTGCCCAAGATATTGTGCGTATTCGATTGGGGGCCAAAATTAGGCCTTTGAGGCTTGACTTGTTTGAAACTTCACTATGTGAATTGAGTTTCAGGCATTTACCCTCAATAAGTTAGCCTTGAGACATCCGGAAGTTCAATTTTGTTCGATAAAATGGAGTTTTGAGCAGGCTAAGTGCAGTCACGCTGCTCCTAACACCTGCAACAGGTTTCAAAATGTCAAAGACAAAGCTTTTTACTGAAGGTTCGAACAAATCAAGCCTTGAAAGTTTAATTGTGGCGTGCAATCAAGCATGTCCTTAATACTGTTCTTGCATTGGGTGCCAGGTCAGGCAGATAAATGACACAGAACAACTCAAGATCATTCCAAAACCATTCAGTGCTTCAGTTCAGGGCATACACAGGAGCTCTGCTATCGGCTGCAGCAAAAAAAAAAAAACACAATAGTTTCCCACTACGGGAGCAAAAATTAAGAGAAAAAATGGAGCGTCATATCAGAAAAGCCACTGATATGAATCGCACATAACTCAATGACCTGCCTAACTCTCAGCTGCAAAGAATTCAATGTATTGCAGTTGTCAGCTGTTACGTGCGCTGTAGAGATAATTTTATATCCTTGGCGTAGTTCAACTAAGTAGCGAGGATTAAAGAGCAGAGCGGTGTAACACATTTATTTTGAGGTTAAAAGACAACTAACTTGTAACAAAGCGGCCATCCATAAAATTAGGTCCTTATGAGTTCTTACTCTTTCTATGTAGAATCAAGTAGGAGAGTAAAATATTTATTAGATACATGACAGATAACTCGCTATTGGTGCCCACTTTTGTCCTCAGTTAAGACCCGGCAAGATGGTGCCAAAGCGAACAGACCTCTGCAAGAGTATGGTTGCGTGCATAACACAAACCTGGACCTCGTTTGAAATCACTCAAGGTACCCAGTGTAGATAAGCCTAGCAGATTGTCTTTCAAGAAATAAGATCTGTGGTAATTTAACTTTTGTTTTATTAACACAGCGGTGATATGAATTTTGATACCAGGTGAAACGATCCTTCCATAACGTAAATATTCCAGACGTCACTATTTCATAATTTATGTAGTTGCAAAATAAATTTACCCGACTAGCCAATTCTCTGCCAAAAATACAAGACTGTGATAATGCAATGTCTTTATAATTAAATTCCAATGTAATTCAGAAGCCTTGTAGAATATTTAGTAAAGTGCCGTCTTCTATCAATTATTACATTTTATGACCACCGGTAGGGCGTGAACCAGCCGCACACTCTACAATATTTCGATACATTTTATTTTAAATTGGCGTCCGCATCTTCGGTTTTGGTATAGAAGAAAAAAAATTGAGCTCCAACAAAATCCAACAAGTTGCAGTGTACAGTAAAGACCTACAGTGTGTAATTGCTTCCGACCGACAACGTTCAATAATTGGTAGAAACTTATATAGTATATGTAGTGTTTAGCCGCTTTGGCGAACAACATGCAATTTAATGTAAAATTTATAGTGTTTAGCTAGTTCTGACCAATAACATGCAACTTAATGTAATAACCTCATGTGTACATGCCATACAATGTAGAAAGCGATAGCGCGAGATACTTTTTACTAGCAACCTGCAATATTTTCTAAAGCCTCTTGTGAAGGGCAGGTAATGCCAAACAACTTACAACACGATGGGAAAACCGATGGTGTATTCCTTCTTTTGGCCGCTCTACATACAATTGAAGGGCTATACTATGACTAGGGCAGTAACGTCCGTAGGTATAATTAAAGCGTTACTGAACTTCTCGTACTACCCCTTCAATTACTGTTCCCTGTAGAAGCTCACTAGGTGCTCTAGAGCGAATACCTTTCGCATGCCGGCCTTAATTGCGCTTCTTGTTTTGGAGGACATCTTCTGCTGTGACGGCGTCCTTTATGTGGTGTTGGAATGCTCGGGATGGCTTCACATTGACAGTAAAATTCTGAGAGCATTTCTAGTCTTAAAATGATGCTGTTAATATTCAGTATTAAGCATCACCCAACTGCAAGCATTCTTTAAGTTAGTTAATTTTAAGTTAGTTAATTACGAGCATCACCGGACAGTTGCCGTTCTCTAAGTTAACAAATTTTAAGCATCACCCAACTGCAACCGTTGCCAAGCAAATTAATTGTAAGTTAGTTAATTTTAAGTATCACCCAGTTACAACCGTTCACTAAGTCAGCTAATTTTAAGTTGTGTATTTTTAAGCATCACCAACTGCAACCGTTTCTAAGAGCTAAAATCAGTAGTTTGTTAGTTGGCATTTATTGTAAATAACATTGTTGCCCAACACTCACTTGCTGAAGACTCCAAATTCCAAGCGCCAGACTTATATGTAGGGTAAATTGTATTATTTAGGCTCATGTCAGCTTTTGCAAGACGAAGGTCAGTGAATACTTGTAGGAGAAGACTGCGTTGGTACAGAGTGTGACCTCCATGAGATTCAGGTATAAAATGTCTGCCACTTATATGTTAAGTTAGACACTCATTCCAGCTGAATCGAACCAAACCTAATCTTAACTAACCAAACCTCGCCTAAACTAGTCCAAGCTAACCTAACACATACTCTCAAGTCTCAGCTGGGCCACATCCTATACACGGACCGACGAAACTTTAGGGCTGTCGTTTGAGGCGCACTTAAAAGACTTGTCTACAAAATAACACCATTCTTACTAAGGCTTGGTGGTATTATGACTTTTTCCTGGTTATCTGTCGATGATAGTAATTTTTCTGGACTAAATATTCAAAAAATGAGTCCTGGAGGAAGCCCAATAGCCCGAAGCATTGCAAAAACTCAAGGACAATAGTCTGAGAGGCACTGAACACCGAACAGACATTGTTGACGGAGAGCGAACACCTGAGTAGAGACCCACACTGTCGGCTGTACAGCACCGCATTCACTTCGCTACAACAGGCTGCAATTATATTCATTAAATGGGAGCAGTTTCGTAAGTGAACGATCTTGCCTTCTTAGAGCATTCTCTTGTAATGCCACAAAATAAAAAGAATTTCACAAAAAATACTTTCTGAAGACATTCAACGCATCTATTACGAGATCTTTTAGATTGCCGACAGTCTGTCTGGCTGAGCAGATCCGCTCCCCTTAGATAGACGACGGTAAACACCGGATAACTCCACAGATCAATTACGCATGTTTACATATAAAACCGTTGTAAAAATTTCCGCGTTGAAAATTGTGCTACTTTACTCAGTTTTGTAAGCTGATTTCATATATGACATTTGTTATTTTCATCACTATCTCCATTTTGAGGATGTTATACTCCACTTAATTATTGTACTTTAATGATATTTTTTCCTAAATAATACCTATAAATTAGAATTTACAAAGAGTACAAGAGTAGGTTGTGCCACATTTCAAACGGTAAGCAAATGAGCAAAGTGTTCACATTTTGTAACATTATGCAGCCACTTCACTATCATGAACTTATTAATAAATTCAACAAAATAAGTAAGCACGCAAATAAGCATTGGATATACGCTACACTTTTATAGCATTACAAGAGCCACCTTCTCCGAGAGAGACCCTTGTGAACACTGCCTGCACAGTCTCGCTTGATTGATCAACAGATGTCAGAAATACTAAATGAACTCCCTTTCACGATGTTTTTGCCATGCATAGGTTGTACCCGGCTCCAGAAGACTTTTCTCAGATAAACGAGATGCCAATATCATTGCTGCCTCTTTTGGCGAATCCAAATCACGAACGAGGTCATTGAGTTCATCTTCAACAAGTCTGGAAACATCATGATCAATTTCATCTGGTACTAACTCAGAATCAATGTTACGTACGTCTCCTTGAGAATCTAAATTAGATAAATGCCTTCAAGCACGCTCTCTTGGGAGGATTTGGAATCTGGGTATCTACCCCATGAGGTTCAGGTCTTGTAGCTGAAGGCACGTTTGGATAGTCAAACTTAGCGAGGTACCGTGGCTTGAAACGTAAAGGTCTGTCAAGCAGAAGTGACAATATCCTACCAATGGTCTGTAGGTTCTCTCCAAATCATTGGCATAACAATTTGCAAACATGAAAGCTTCCCGTTCTCCCAGTGTTCAAACTAGCAAAGTTGCTAATGAAATGTGGTGCCCGTGTCTTATCTTGATGACCAAAGGGGAATCCAATGTATACACACTACCTTGCTTCTACTATTGTGAAAATTTTCTTCTTCCTTTTCTGAGTCACATACTTCCCACAGACGTAACAAAAGTTTCCAGCATACTTGCACTGTCGGCGCATCTTGATCTCGTGTCAGACCTCACACACCACAAAATGGGGACCTGTAAATATCCTGGAAGTATATAGTACGTAGGCTCATTTAATGTCTCTGTAATGAAAGGTGTTTTGAGAGAAACATGCATGCAGTAATTGCAGTATGCCTAATTGTCGAGAACTATTACTCAAAAGCCAAGATAGAGACAAAACAGTTAATACTACATTTCAAATATATACGCAACGCTGGTTCTGATGGTATTCATAACAGATAGAATTTTTTTCAGTGACGGCCAGTGTTATTGTCCCTTGTAACGTTGTGCTGTGTTCACAGGGATTGCAGTGTTGGGCACTTATTACTGTTATTGTGATACTCATGTTTAATTTCCATTCAGGCATTTTAATAGTGAAGGTTAGGTAATCAGTCATTAGATTGCGTATGATGTGTGGTGCGTTCTGAAAGGGAGAGTTGGTTTCTACAGTGGCCTCGCCCAACCGTATCTTCTATGCCAGTTGGGCTGCAGGCAAGGATTATGAGACTAACAGGTTAACGCATGGGGCGGAGCCAAGCTGTAGTGCCTCATAGGAAATGGGCTTGTGACGTCACAATAACATAGTACGTTTACCAATAGCTATTTTACATTGTTTCTTCATCGTTTCATTTGGGCTTCCAGAGTATCCTACATGTCCTACAATCATCATAGTTGCACAAAAATATGTATCAAAGCATCTACGAACTTCTTTAGCTCTCTGTAGGATAAAATTTGGAGAGAATGTTGGTTAAGAGGCTCGTAGAAGAGCAGATGAATTCAACCGGCAAATGTCGGCATGTACCAGAAGCCCTGTTAGCGCCAAGTTTATCGTGCGTGTCTGTTGCGGAAAAAACAACTTAAATAATAATAATAAAATTTTATCCTTCAGAGAGTTAAAAAAAAGTTCGTAGATGCTTTGATACATATTTTTGTGCAACTATAATGATTGTAGGACATGTAGGACACTCTGGAAGCCCAAATGAAACGATGAAGAAACAATGCAACATAGCTATTGTTAAACGTACTATGTTATTGTGACGTCACAAGCCCATTTCCCATGATGCACTACAGCTTGGGTCCGCCCCTTTGGTTAACCTGTTAGCCTCATAAGTCATAATCCTTGGGCTGCAGGGGTGGTGACTCCAAGGTTGATAATCTCACGTTGAACACACTAACGAATATACAACAAAGAGCAATACAGTACTCAGTTTCACGCAAGTGCTGCATCTTCTTCAGTACCACTAATGATATTCCTAGTGCAGGTTAACCCTATATCGACCGACCAAAATCGGTTGTCTTCTAGGAATAGAATTATGTGAAACGTAAGTAAAACTATACCCATGGAGGCATGGAGTTGAGAGCTCTTGCACTAATGGAGTTACAAAGTGATGAGAAAAATAAGCTGGCAAAATCACTTTCAGACAACATTCATCACGTATTTTGAGCGAAGGGAAATTTGACTGCAATAATTTCACTTTCTATCAGTATTTACGAGGGAAAGTGTGAAAACATTAAATTATACATAAAATGGTTTTCAATACTTTCATTTTAGATATTGCGATAGCATAGACTATGGGACGGTTCGGACCCTCCCCGTCTAACGTTGCGCCGAAGATCATCAAGCAATAAAGTTCTACTGCCAATTTACATACTTACTCCACAAGTCCCTTCGTAAGCAGGGTGCTTCACAGACTTTCAAGGCCTCCGTTTGTTTTTCCTTGAAAATCTGCAGGAGATTCTTGTTATTTCGTCCGGGAAAGCAACAGGTTTCCCTTCAGCGTTTGTTTGAAGGGAAATAACAGCTGGAAAGAGCGTAAAACATCTGAAGAATTCGTTGCTCTCGCCGCTGAGTTTCTGCTTTCGTCGTTAAAATGTCGAAAATGTTCTCGTTTAACGAAGCCGCTCGTCTGCTGACCTTGGGGTGGTCAAATGTTTGTTTACGGACGACCCTGGGGTAAGAATGCACATTTTTTGCTTTCAAACAACATTTGCTGTGGAGTGCGATATTAATATTTGCCTGTAGTGATGAAACAACTCTTAAATGAAACTACTCTAAGGAGATGACATAATTATGTTTAGTGGCCGATATTACTGCCACTCAGTTATGTCCACGCTTTTCCTGACCTTCAAAGTTGTATCGTGATGTCGCACCTCCTCATTTTTGGAACCAAAGGCGACAACAAAATCGCAGCTGTTAGCACTATTCCATTTAATACAATTAATACAATTTACAATTATAATGCATTTTATTATATCTCGTGCCCGATGGACTGTCTTTTCATTGTGAAATCCTGTGATCCTCTTTTCTTCCTGTGTACCTGAACTTGAATAGTATGTCCCTATGTTATTATGTTAGGTTAATTGAACCATGCGTCACCCTTTTTATACATTGTAGTATAATATATGTGAAAACACTCATTTTCCAATAAGTCAGCTAACTTTGTAGTAAAATAGTGCATAGATATTGCAATTTTCTGTCATACACTCGGGTCAAGATGACTCACCTACGTTTATTTACTTATTTATTTATTTTTTTTAAAGAACGATCATGTCATTTAGAAGTTCTTGCTCACTCTTTCCCCGAACACAAGCTTTCTTCTAAAAAAACTCTCAGAAAAGCTTTTGCAGCTGCTGCGCTCAATGCGTGCTGGTGGAAAGGAATGCTTGGTTGTATTTCAGTCTTGTTTGGGGCTAAGCTCAAATGGGCTTCAAGTTTCGTTTCAAGAGCTTCCTTAAGGAAATAAAATGAGGCTTCTCGCCGGCACGATCAGAAGATTCGAGGCAATTACGGTAAAAGGGATATTATGTTCTTCGCAAGCTGCTCGAATTTAGCGAAGGGAAGGCCGTTGGAATAAAACGCTTGCTGTAATATTAATTTGTCAGCCATGAGAGACGACCAGCTGGTGCCCAAAGAATGCACACTTTTATGCGATAAAACTTAATTTGTTTGACTGTAAGGGAAATTTATGACGGGAAGTGCGGTCTCGCTAATAAGAATGTCATGCCGCGGCGTCCATTTCTAATTTGGAGCGGTTGCCATTAAGTTTTTCAATGAATTTTTATGGACAACTTTTATTTTTTATGGGAACGAAACCCGTCGCTTCCTTCCTCCCACCCCTACATAAATGTATATCTACCTATGTATAAATAAGTAAATAAAATATCTGGAAAACTGAAGTAAAATTTCTGTACATGTGACTTTATTACAACATTTCTGCAGCATTAGCTTCACTTACTACTGCAAAACCAGCTTCAGAGGGCATAACATTCCTGCTGCACAGTCTGAATTTCAAAATTGTTCAACAATTATTATCAGGTTCACCTTCTCAGTATTCATCATCCAGAGCGTATCACCTAGGGGGCATTTTTATCGTGATATTAACATTTTCACTATTGTTACACAAAGAAATTCTCTTTTTTCTATCTCGATTTCTTCCTTCGCGATAGTACAGTAGAATATTTCCCCGTCCCACTCTTTATTCCTTGTGACGCCATTTCGTCGCAATAATAAATTCCTTCTTCAGACAAGGTTCAATGATGTCCAGGCCGTCTTGGTTCAACTGTTTTCATTTTTCTCGTACTTTAGTGCAGTTCAAAGATTGTGTTTCCGAAGAATGAACCAGTAGGACTTCCTCTCCTTCGAAGCCTCATGGAAAGTTTCTTATCCTTGGCTGCACAGCCGGAAGACTATTGCCAATTTTTTCAAAATTTTTGCGTGGGGTGAGACCCAGTGACACAGGGCAATGAGACGGCAGGTCTGGATTAAAGTCGTGAGCCGTTCCCCGTCTTGTCCATTGGGCGGCCGAGGGAAAAAAAAGGACACATTTCACGAGGACTCCACGAATGGACGCGGCATTGAGTGAACGGCATATTTCTCAAGTCGGAGGAAGAGACGATGCTCTTAGAGGCTAGAGAAGATCTGCAGGCGCTGTCGGCTGGACAACACACCGATATTATTCTGCGAGAGTCTTGCATTCACTTAAGATTCTGCTTGAGGCGTCTTTTATTTTCGGAGAAACATTACGAGACGCGCGCGAGACAGTCAGACCATGTGGACACTGCTACAAAATTACTGGCTTCGTTTGCAACTATCATTGCGTATCCATTCGAGACAATAACATAAGGCTGCCTTGCGGGTTTCCAGGCGGCAGTCATGACTGATCAGACCATGCGGATGCTACAACAAGATTACTTTTTTGTGTCTTGTATTACATAGTAATTTGCTACAATAACGCAAGACAGTTTACCGGAATAGAAATAAACAGTGGTACCGCACTACCTTACAAATTGTGACTACATGGGCAGATTACGATAAAGATTCGTTGAGAATAAGAAATGAACAATCGATTTTGGTGATATTATTGCAATATTTAGGGCCCTGTTGAAAAATTGGAAACCCTGCATATATGACTGCACTAAATACCGACCATTTATTCGATTAATCAGTTCTGAAGAAGATCCTGCCCCGTTTTCAGCACTTTTGTATGTTAACTAAAATACGAGTCCATTTCTGTGCCTTCCCTGCTACATTTATTGCATAGCCGAGACACTATCGACGTTTTTCTATCAGGCAATAAACGATGAAAACCAAACGTTTACTTAATCGGATACCCCAGTACTTTCCCAATTAATCCGAAATAGTAACCTTTTTTTTAGATAGAAGACAGTTTTCTGATGTTATACTGCCCTCTTCTCACTATCTAATATTCAACACGTGCCTTTTCTAAAAAGGCAGATTTTGTGAGCCGCAGTGTTCTTATTTCCATATTTAACTAGAGCACTATGAGAGCGCATACCTCCGCCAAGCGAGACAACGGTAGCAAAAATTCAAAATGACTCAGAAACCATAATTTTCTTTGTATAAACTCCAACATGTAATCATTTATGCCTTTTGATAGTAATAACAGCTTATGCAATTTTCTTGAAGATCCGTTCTTAACTTTTTGAGTTATACCGCTAACAAACGTTTTGACAAACATGAGTCAAACATACAAACGAACAAACCGATCTACATCAAAATTTAATCATTTATGTCTTTTAACATTACTAACAACCCCTATAAATTTCATAAACATCCATTCAACATTTTAGCATAAAATTAAAAACAGTGACAAACGAACGAACAAACGGATCATTACTAAAATTTGGTCATATACTCGTTCTTATATACCTAACAACTCATGTTAATTTCATAAAAATCCATCCTGAACTTTTTGAGCTAAAGCATTGAAAAAAATTAGGCAGACAAGCAAACAAACAAACAGATGGATATATCTGCACCAAAAGTTAATCATCTGTTCCTCCTAACATACCTAACAATCTCTGTAAATTTCGTCCAAATCGGTTCATAACTTTTTGAGTTATCTTGGTGACAGACAGACAAATAAACAAACGCGACGAAAACATAACCTACTTTGCGGAGGTAATGATATACTAACCCTTTTATTGATTAATAGTAATTTTCAAAATTCCATCTGCTCAAACTTGAACAGTAATCCAAAATGCGGATATTTTCACCAATAAACTATTTTCTTTTAATAATTTAAAGCCATTCTACTCATATTTCAGTTGTTAATCTAAAATACGAGCCCATTCACTGATCAAAGTATGAACGTCATTCCGCCCAACTTTCATCGTTAATCTGTAATACGAATATTTTCTCTGACAAAAAGTAATTTTCCGAAGCCGATCCCAGGCCGCTTTCCCTACGTTCATCCGCTGCTTCACCGATCAAGTCGTTTTTTCTACATATCCCTGAGGTACGTCACGCCAGAAATGAGGGGGCCATGTCCCTGGCTTGCAGATGCAGCTCCCTTGAATATTGCGCCTTTGATCCTGGCGTTCCTTGGCCTTGAGAGAGAAACGTCACAGGAGTATTTGTTCTCGGCGAATATCTCGGTTTCAAGGTGCGAATTATTACCTTCACCTCTACATCTTTGGTGTCTCGTTGCTCGGGTAAATTTGCTTTGGCTTCATCATGCACCAGAGGTTGAATATATATAGGATGTTGGTGCAATAGGCAGTGAATAGCCTGAGTATTTTACATTATTTGATTTAAGCCAATATGGCAGGACAATGGCTAAACAATAATATTATTGGAAGCAGAGAGGAATGACAAAGTTTGACTTTTTAAGGTCTGCTGAAGTACACTGCTAGCACATGCAAGGCACATTTATAATTTCTATACAGTTTAGTAAATAATAGAAAAAAGAATATCCCAACTAAATTAACATTTCTGAGCACCGTGGGTCTGCAGCAATTAATCCTGTTTGCACAATTAATTGATTGGCCGAGTGTATTTTCTTGTTTTTCTTCAGATATTTGAATGATTGTGATATAACAGCAATAGCTCAGAGAGGGCTGGAGCGGGAGTCCGGCTGCTCTCTGGGAGTGGCCCTCTCGGTCCGTCTACTGCCGCCTATTTAATCTAATACTATGATATCAGACAAATGAACCTGTCAGTGCGAACAAAATGTTTGGTAATTGATTGAAGAAGTCAGCAAGCGGATCCACCATGGGGTAAAAAATGAATGCCTAGCTGAGAAAAGCCACTAAAGTCTACAATGCAGTGAAAAAAATTCAGTAACCAGTTTATGAAGTGAAAAACTGCTTACAGCAGAGCAAAATCTATAATACCAAGTTTCGGAAATCAACAACCTTTCTACAAGGGAGCAAAAAAATTTTAATGTACAGTTTAGGATGTCAGAAGATGCCTATAATGTTTGGAAAAGTATTAATATCTAGCTTAGGACTTCAAATACCGTTGGTAATGGAGCAAAACAAAATTAATACCAAATTTAGGAGGTCAACAAACGTTTTGAACAAGCTTACGATAGTCCCAAACTCGTTGCAAGTTTCATCGATCACCCGAAACTCTTTTTCTGGCAGCTGCGCCCTGTTGCCTTATTCGCTAATCCTGGGCAATTTGCATGGTGTTCCGAGGGCCATTTGTTGGCTTGTCGCTTCAGCTCAGGCGGATCGCTTGCAATATTACTCAGCAGTGCGTTTGTTCGCGTGCAAACATTGCGTTGCCGAGATGCATTAATGTGCGCCACTGGCGAGATGAAATGCCCTGTGTTAGACCAGGGGAGTAAGGAAGGTGGAGTGAGATTGGGAGAGTAGGGAGGGTGGTGTACGATCGGGAGAGTAAGGAGGGTGGAGTAAGATTGGGGAATAAAGAGGGTGGAGTAAGATATGGGAAGTGTGGAGGGTGGAGTAAGATCGGGGAGAAAGGAGGGCGGAATGAGATTGAGAGTAAGAACGGTGGAGTAAGATCAGGGCAGTAAGGAGGATGGAATATGATCGGGAGAGTAAAGAGGGTGGAGTAAGATAGGGGAGAAAGGAGGGCGGAATGAGATTGAGAGTAGGGATGGTGGAGAAAGGTCAGGGGAGTAAGGAGGATGGAATATGATCGGGAGAGTAAGGAGGGTGGAGTAAGATAGGGGAGAAAGGAGGGCGGAATGAGATTGAGAGTAGGGGCGGTGGAGTAAGATCAGGGGAGTAAGGAGGGTGGAGTAAGATGAACGCGTAAGGAGGATGGAGTAAGATCGGTGAGTCAGGACGATGGAGTAAGATCGGGGAGTAAGGAGAGTGGAGTTAGATGGGGGAATACGGAGGGTGGAGTAACATTGGGGGAATAAAGAAGACAGAGTAAGATCGGGGTTGTAAGGAGGGTGGGATAAGCTGAACGAGTAAGGAGAGTGGAGTAAGATGGGGGAATACAGAAGGTGGAGTAATATTGGGGGAATAAAGAAGACAGAGTAAGATCGGGAAGTAAGGAGGGCGGTGAAGCACTTTTTTGTCATGCTGCTAGATCGTGTATAATGAAACCATAAGTGGCCCTACCTAGACGACAGTATGAATATATACATTTGAAATTAATGTTATTTCTTAACTTGAATATGCGTAGATGATTTATGGTGAGGGTTTATATTCCACTGGAATATTTCATTTAGAACTACCGCTCGTACCTCACATGTTTTTTCCGAAAGATTAAGATCCCAAATGTATAATTAGCTGCGTTTGCTTGTCCATGTGGAGATCTAACTTTGTTAGAATGTCTCGTTGCAAATAATCAGCAATAGTAGACAAGGTTAACTATTAAATTGTGTACCGGATTTGTGATATCTCGTCAGCTTTATCATCCACCGCTCTGTAGCAAAATATTCAAAGCAATCTATATAGCGATTTAAATTGTTTTTCGTCATTCAAATATAATAGATATACGCACGGTAGCTACTGCAAAAAACTTTGGAGTCTCTTCTACAAGAGAATTTTCGGTGATCTCAGTAGGTTGTTAACGATTCTCGCTTCCTTCTCCAGCGATCACATATTTTGGAAGGGGTAACTTATCAAACCTGACCTATTTTGGTATTTTCACCCAATATAAGAGACTCCTTACAATATCTCGTGTAGCCTTGTGACTGGAAACGTAGAATACTGTAATTTTTATTGACTAATCCTTCGGCCCAAGAATTAGTATGGTGATCGTGACTCCTGATCTCAGTTTACAGTGCTTCTATGAGGGCATATCTGTACTAAATATGACGCGATCTATATGTTGGCAGTATCCTTCCGGGGGAAAAAAACACCGGTATTTAGTACTTTCTGTGAAAGGTGCTTGATGCATAGAAGGCTAAAATGTATTACTTTGGCTGCTGTTCAAATACTCGTAAGATTTATATACTTTCAGAGAAATTTAGATTAAATTTTGTAAGAATGTTTTATTGCCAAATTGTAGTGCTGATTGGTTAATACAGGGTCGCTTTGGGACGTATAAAACTCACTTGTCAGCTCCAATAATTTCTCTCTGCGGATTTGACGATATTGTTAAATTAAGATTAAGTGCGATTAGACGCGAACAGTAATTACCTCCGCCAAGGAGGTTATATTTTTGCTGTGTTAATTTGTTTGTCGGGTTGTCTGTCTGTCTCTTTATCTGTCTGTCATCGATTTAACTCAAAAAGGTTTGGACGGATTACAATATAATTTACAGGGATTGTTCGGTATGTTAAGAGAAACATATGATTAACGTTTGGTGAAGATCCACCCATCCGTTTGTTTGTCTGCGTAATTTTTCTTAATGCCTTAACTCAAGAAGTTATTTACGGATTTTTATGAAATTTGCACGAGTTGTTGGGTATAATACGAACAGTAAATGAACAATTTTTTGTGAGGATCTGTTCCTTCCTTTGTTCGCTTGTTTCTGTGTTTGATTATATATTTGTTAGCAAAACGACTCAAATAGCTATGAACAGATCTTTATGAAAATTACAGGCATTGTTAGTAATTTCGATATAATAACATATTAAATTTTGGTGATGATCGGTTCGTTTGTTTGACTAATGTTTGTCAAAATGTATATTTGTGGCATAACTCAAAAGTTATGAACTGATCTTCAACAAAATTACAGAAACTGTTATTACTGCCAAAAGGCACAAATAATTACTCGATTTCGGTGTTGATACAAAGAAAATCATAATTTCCAAGCAAATTTGAAGTTTTCATAACCGATGCCTTGCTTGGCACAGGTATGCGCTCTCAGAGCCCTTTAGTTGTAACTAAAACTTCGAGCCTGGGCGTCAATATACAGGTTATAAAATCCAACTGGAGCGTAACCAACCTCGGGACGCGCTGCTAACTGATTTGGAAAATTACTCCAAACACATGCCCGGCGGAATTGAACGCTTGCATACCAACACGACCTAACACGGATCTCGACAAAGAGCTATACTCAACACATATCTGAATATGAAACACCGACAGAGCTGGCGAATGTATCTCCTTGCAGTATAGACGAACTAAGAGGGGAAATGCTCCGTTTTGCAACTTATTAACGTTTGTGACGTGAGAATTTCATCAGCGCCTCAGCCGTGCTCTGCAAAGGCCTTGACCTTACAACCTTTGTAACTCGGTGTTTACCCGCAACTTTATTGTGCGTTTGACGCCTTCCTTCGTTGTATCGGAGCTTGGAAGCTCTTTAATAAGATTTACGAGGGAAAATTGTTAAAGCAATGCATTGCAGCTTTGTGAGCGCCATGATTATATTACTGACTGCTTGTGGCTCTTTCTTCATCTTTTGCTTCTTTCGGAACAGCTTATGCCTCTGTTCGAGTGTGTGTTTACGACGGCACTTGCTTGGGCTAAAAGTAACTTGCAGTTACTGTTGGTAAAAGTAACTTTTATCCAACCTTTTATTGATACAAGTAACTTACAGCTAGTGGTGATAAATATATATTGTAGTTGGTGGTGGTAAGAGTAACTTTCAGTCACTGGGGATTAAAGTAACTTGCAGTTGCGGATGGTAAAAGTAGCTTATAGTTATGCATTTCATCATTCTAAATTGAATGATTACAAGCGTTACTCTGATCTTCTTCCCCATTATTACCTCCGCCAAGGAGGTAATATTTTGTCGAGTTTTGTCTATCACCAAGATAACTGAGAAAGGTGAGGACGGATCTTTACGAAATTCTTAAGGAGTGCTGGGTATGCTAGGAGAAATAGATTATTAACTTTTCTCCCGCAAGCAAACCAATGAGCGGTGATAATGTTTTCGTTGAAGATTTAACTATATTTACATATACTGTATGTTTGTATGTATATACATGCAGTATATTTGGTCTCTCCACCCAAAAAGTGGTGGAAGGAGTTGAACAATGTTCATAATTTCTTTTGCAGGGAGTCTGGTGGATTGACCTAGATGTGACCAATATCAAAAACTGGAATTGGCTGGCCATCAAAATTACGGCGATGACTTTTGTTGTCTGTCCACCCAAAAAGAGGCATAAGGAACAGAATCATAATAAAAATTTTTTATAGGAAGTCAGGTGGGTTGACTATGATGAGAAAAATGCCACAACTCCACAGTAAGTTGGCCATAAAAAATATCGGTGTTGAATTTTCCCCCACCCCGGGTGATGGTCTTAATGCCACAATGCGTTCTAGTCCATCTAACTATTCGTTTGTTTGAGGCTTCTTTGTCCATGGTAAAAAAAAATTAAAATGTTATAGAGGGATCTTCATGAGAATTGCAGAATTTATTCGGAACCTTACTAGGAGCAAGTGACCAAATTTTTGTGATGATCTGTTTGTCCGTTTGCCTGTTTGCTCGATGTTTGTATTAATTTTATTTAGCAAGATAACCCGAAAATATTTCAACGGATCTTCATGAAAGTTTCCAGAATTGTTAGAAATATCAGAGACACCATGCGCTATATGTTTGTCCTAATGTTTGTCAAAACATGACTCGAAAAATTATGGACGGATAATCATGAAAATTGTTGAAATTGCTAGCTATTTTGTTAAAACGCACGATCGAGCAACAAAATTTTAGAGTTGATCGATTCGCCCATTTATATTTTGAAATTAACTCAAAAAGCTACCATTGGATCTTCAAAAAAATTACAGAAATTGTTATTACTCTAAGACGCAAAAATGGCCAAATTTTGGAGCTGATAAACCCAATTTCTGGTTTCAGGATCAATTTGATTTTTTCTGTAACTTTGGCTTGCTTTGCGGAGGTATGCGCTCTCAGAGTGCTCCATTTTCTAACTTTTCACAGGTTCTTTCCCTACTTAGGTTTTTTCGACGATACTGCCTCAAGGACACGAAAGTGCTGCAATAGTTTGGCTCCTATCCTATTCCGCAACTTTTTGTCTTTTTCATGATCCAGAATACAGTTTTGTTTGTGTGTTTGTGATTGTACGTACCTCTGCCAAGTAAGTCTAAGCATGCGCTCTGATATTTATTGCAATGATATTATAACTGAACAACCTATTGTTTGTGTAAATCTTTCCTATCTCCTCTTTTCTGTCATGTTTTGTTTCCATACTTGAATAATTTGTTCTCATTTCCTGATGGGTTTGAAGCAAGCAAGCAGTATCAATTGACACATATGTGTCTGAGTTACGTCTTTGGCAGTCTATGAGTACATTGCCCAGGGTGTTCCTTACAACCATTTTAAACAATTGTTTTTCAAATGATGATAACCACTGTCGCTCATGTTTAGATTTGCTCATGACAAAACTCGTGGGTGCAGTACAAAGTAAATACCAATAATTTGTTTCATCTTCGTGAGTATACGATGAAAACATCACCCGGCTTATGCAGCTGTTTTTCGTCTCCATTTATGCTGCTTCACCCAAGTCACAATAACGCCTTTTTCTCTTGTTTGGGCGTGTTTACGACAACACTTTCCTGCGCAAAAAGAAACTTGTAGTATGCTAGCCATCATGACTCACGCACTTGGAGGCCAAATGTTTCATATCCTTGAGCTTGTTCAAGTTTGTTTGACTTTTATAGGTTGAGCTGTTGCTCGAGAGTGTTTATGGTTGTGTTTAATTTAGGTAATTGAAATGTGGTGCTGCAGTTGATTTTTTTATTTTCCTTGCATATGAATTGCTCCTGCGCGTGTTCTTCTTTTGGTGCGTCATAGACGTTTTTTGAATTAAGATGAGCTTGAATTAATCATCTTCAGTGCCTAATATGCATGTTATAAGTGCGGTGTTGGTAATTCCATCCATCTATAAGAAAATGTTGCCCCGAATATACAGTATATGCATACATATAAAAATATGCAGTATAAAGAATGTGGTCATGAATATACAATATATATATATGCATATATAATCATCCTCATGCGCTTAATAGCTAGTGTCTTTATAAAAAAATGAGCATCGGTTTGTGATATGCGCAGGACAATCATTGTCCACATTATTTGACTTCTCATTATCAATTTCAAAATTCTGAATCTGACATAAACTTTAAGTGAAGTAACACATCCGCTTCATACTTATAGATTTGTTCTCTTAATCAAGGAACCTGCCAACCGTCATTTTTGACGACAGGGTACGATGGCGCAATGTAATATGTAGGTAATAGTAAAGCTTTTAAATTTTTATTTTTTTTTAACATCCTTCTATTTTTGACTTATACACTCGCTACAAATTTCACTTCATGTTTACAGCAAAGCGATGCTTCTTTAAATTCTTCGCTTTAAAGCAGCGAATTGTAATTCACTTTGCATGCTTTTCTTGCAGTTGTTATTCACATTGAAACAACGAATTGCGATGAAGTTTACAAGCATTCATTGCAGTCAGGTATTTTGTAGCTCTCTAACTCTTATTTCTAAAGCCTTGCGCTGCAAAGATCTGCTCTAGTTTAGAATTATCGCTGTTTGCTGCACTGCCGTGCATAAAGGAATTTTCTTGTCGCAGAACGTCGAGAATTAGCACTGACCAAATAAATTTGGGGAAGAATGTTGAGTTTTTCTTTTTGTTTTCAGTATTTTGGACGTTTGCACCTGAATGAATGTTATTTTATTAGCCAAAGCAATAATTTTATTCTCTTTGGTTTTGTGGTTTTCGTAAACGAAGAATGTAACTCGTCGTTTTCTTCTAATTTGTGCATTTTCGACACAGTTTGTTGTAGCTTGTTGGCTTGTATTCAATAAATATTCATGCATTGGACTCCGAATGATTTCGTTTTCCGTGCAATAATCTTGCGTTGATGAGAGTGTTGTGGGTAAATTCATTTTGCTGCTATTGAAGATCAAGTTATGGGTTACGTTAAAGTTCCGTATTACTTCAGTGTCAGTAGAATTATTACCGTTTCTCAACACACTGATGCTGGAGTTCTGAGTGGCGCATTTGGTGGCGGAGCCACTCTCTACAACCACACGCTCAACTTATAAGCGGAACTTCAACTTGCCTGTTTTTAACTTAAGTACTTTTCACAGGTATCTTGGCTACCTGCCTTCAGTGTGTATCGAGACTACGTGCGAGTTGGACAGCGTGGCACCGGCTTTAGTTGCGTCTCTTTAGTCTTAAGCGGGCTAATTGCTTTTGCTGGAATGGTCTGTTCACCGACGCACGTGAGCGTTTGCTTAATTGTAATAATAATAATAATAATAACAATAGTAATAAATAATAAATAATATAATATAAATTATAATAGAAATAATAACAATAAATAATATTAATAACAACTAGAGCACTCTGAGGGAGCATGCATGCGCCAAGCAAGGCAGTGTGAACGAAAAATTGAAATTAGTTCTAAATCCAGGATTTCCTTTTCATCATCACCAAGATTAGTTCATTTGAGCGGATCTTCATCCAAAGTTAATTATCTGTTCCCCTAATGTACATAACAGTCTCTGATAATTTCTTAAAGATCAATTCAGAATCTTTTGAGTTATGTTGGTGACAGGCAGACACATAGACAAACAAACACACAAACAAACAGAAAACTCGACCAAAACATAACTTCCTGGGCGGACGTAACAAACAAAATAATAGAAATTAAACATAACTAGAGCGCCTCGTGGCGTAAGACCTAGTGTAAGAGCGCATACCTCCGCTAGGTAAGGTAATGTTAAGGGAAAATTCAAATTGGTCCTAAAATTACGTTGTTTTCTTTATCAACACCAAAATTTGGTCACTCGTGCCTCGTGATAGTAACAACAGCTTTTACAAATTTCGTAAAGATCCGTTCACAATCTTTGAGTTATGCTACTGACAATCATAAAAAAGAAACATAAAGACAAACAAACACAAACAAAAAAAAATGGACAAACAGATTAATAAAAAAATTTAGTCATTTACTCAGAGGTTTAACTCCAACGATTCCTATAAATTTCATAAAAAATCCGGCCGTAACTTTTTGGGTTATCTTGGTGACAGACAGACCAACAAAAAGATAGACAGAGAAACAAACAGATAAACTCAACAGTATCATAACCCCTCCTGAAGGACGTATCAATAGTAATAATAATGATTTTAATTGTAGTAATGATAACTAGAGCACACTGCATGAGAGCGCATATTTCCGCCGAGCAAGGCAATGTGGACGAATATTTTCATCAGTTCTAAGACTAGAATTTCCCCATATCATCACCAAAGTTTGGTCACTAGTGCGTCTGTACAGTAATAACAGTTTCTGCGTTTTCTTCAAGATACGTCTGCAATTTTTTGAGCTATGTTCTGACAAGCATTTTGGCAATGATTAGTCAAACACTAACGGCTGAACCGACCATCATCAAAATTCGATCATATGTGTCTTCTAGCATTTCTAGCAATTCTCAGAAATTTCATGATGATCACTTAGCAACTTTTAGAATTATCTTAGTGAAAAACATAAAATAAATTTAGAAACAAACAAACGGACGAAGCTAGATATCAGCATAAATTTGGTCATTTGATCCTAGTATTAATACCAAAAATTCCTAAAAAAATCATAAAGATCTGTTTATAGAGTTTTGAGTTATGCGATCAAGAACAATGTAGCAGACAAAGAAACGGTTAGAGGGATCTTCACCAAAAGTTAATCAACAGTTTCTCCTAACATGTCCCACAATCCATGTAAACTTCCCAGAAATCTGTCCATAACTCTTTGAGTTATCTTAGCGACAGGCAGAGAAACAGAGAGACAGAAAAATAGACAGAGAAACTAACAATCTCAACAAAAACATAACCTCCTTGGCGGAAGTAATAATCAATATTAGAATTTATTTCGCCTTCCTTAAAGTTATAAGACGATCATCGCTCAACTTCTTCCTGTATTGTTCTAAAGAATTCATTTGTGGATGTATTACAAATTTTAGAGAGGTAAAGAGAATCTTATAATGAAATAATGATAGTGACAAGCAAATTAAAAAAATAAAGTATTGCACTTTTTCTGTACATCTGTTTATTTTAGCATCTATAGTTCAAAGGTAGTTTATCAAATAAATGCAACGTTCTGTTAATTTGAGCGCTGAATTATTCAGATAAATTGATTTCTTAGTAGAATGAATTATTTCAATATTTGTTTGTCCTTCGTACCATCATATTTTAACAAACAATGTTTGCACACTTTTATTGTTGTGTTTTGCACATTTTAAAGTATATAACTTCGACATAGTAAAAGCCGAAAACGAATGGAAACACCGTGGTTGCCAAACTTCTGAAGCTATTCCTTTATTTCCCTTCTCTAATGTAATTAAGAGAGTGGCTACTCTTGATCACTGCAACATTTACATTTAGAGGATCAAAGGGTCGTTTGAATTATTCCAGAAAAATTTCCTCCAATAACAACCACAGGTTTTTCATACGGATAAAATGATTTGAAATGGTACTGATATACACTTGGCTTACAATTTTGTGCGCAGCTTCGTTATCTTAATGAACTCTTTTGTTAGTGACGAAAGTTATAAATATCTATCTAAAATCCGAAGAAGAATTATATTATTTACAGTAGGAGTATTGGTGATTGTTTTCGCTTCAGAAACCAGAGGCACTCTCGTTGTTGCCATAATTAAATTTCTCGGACGCGAATGCTTTGATAGTCCATAATAATGGAATGCAATTTGTTGTGCTTTTACTCTTCAGAGAGCCGATCTGAAAAACTTCTGAAGGATGACCATGCAAATCCAGTCCCTTAGTTTAAGTAGTAGCTATTTCTCTAACTGCAACTATTTCTTTCGGCCCCAGTGACTTAGTGGTTGAAGGTGTTGCTACTATTGCAGTCACAAAGGCAGAAGTTCTGATCAAACCCAGCGAATAAAATTTTGGTGCTGTGCAATGCAGCGGCAGCAGTTCTGCCACTCATAAGCTACCAGCAGGGAAGACGGGTTTTGACGGGGGCACATTCTCGGCATGCAATCCCAATGACGCCAGAGTTAAGACAGTCTGCTGTCACTGAAGACATACGCCCCTCAGAACCGAAAAGGAGATTCATCTGCAGTATCAGGCAGCACATGTGGGTTTTCAAGTTGATGTATGGGGGCGGGTGACTTTACCTGTTTCTTTACTGGCCTGTAGTATGCTCAAGGGATCATCCAGTATACTCAAATATGATCATTCAGTTTGTCAAGATGACCTCCTAGTATGCTCCGAAGCTAACCCAGTACGCTAAGATCGCCCAAAAATGGTCAGATGATCATCCAGTCTGCTGTCCGAGCCGCAGTTACTGCAGAGCTGGGACAACATTTTGGGCGATCTCTATAAAAGCTTAGCCAAATTAATAGAAGACGACGATTCTTGCATACTGGTCACTGTATACTGTGAGAGTTACCAGAGAGCGAAAAACAAGGCGCTGTTATGAACGATTAAGAATTAATAACGCGGTCTGAGCCAGGAGCAAAAAAAGTTACATATGCGACTGGGTCAGGTCTTTGCAAGAAGTCATTTGTTTTGCTCAATTTAAGCGCCGGGGCGCCTACGTTAGGTTTTTATATTAATGCATAATGCAATTGAATTAATTTGCTTAGAATAATGGCATAAATTTGAATGCAGGTTACAAAATAAGGGAAAAGACTTGATGATATTGTTTTGTCCATAAGCAGCAGGTTTAATTAAATTTATGTGGACTGGCCCCGTTCAGCCCCATCCTGGTTTTACACTAGTGCTGAAAACGTTCGATTTACTGTCACCGCCTAAAAGTAATTCCTGTCATAATTGGTATCTGGAGTTAGTTGGAGCGGAGGCATATAGAAGCCGCCTTACATACAACTTTAACCTGCTTGCCAAGTGGTGAATCAATGTCCATATTGCTAATAAAATTCATATGTAGCGTTTCAAACTTTCGGTGAAGTGCAAACCCAACTTATGTAAGGGGAGGTGGCGATATGAACGCAAAATACGATACGATTCCCACTTTCAAGTCGAAAGCTGCTTTAATCCTTCGCCAATTTCAGCTGCTGAAAGACCTGTTCTTAGTAACATATAATAATAGTATAACACAGTAGGAATAAATAATTAACCATGAATGGTAAGTTACCTGGTGGAGGTATAACCAGATTCCGTTTCTATATTTTTGGGGGCTTGAGTTATTACGGTACTTCTCAACAGAAAATCCTTGCTGAATGAAAATCGAAATGGATTCGCTATATAGAAATGAAAAGCAGAGCCATGCAATCGAGTTCCTCAAGAAATGAAATTCTATTTTACGGCTTCCACGACCGCAGGATTTGCTCAACAAATACTCCAAGTGAGACTCTGAATCCCGGACAATCAATTTATTTATCTCTGCAGTTATATTAAATAAATAAAAAAAAATCGATTTCCTGCACCAAAACAATAATATTGGAGAGCCTAAAATGAAATAGACAAATGAACTGGCCCGTCAAACCAACAGCGTGTTTTCTTTTAATTATTTCTTAACAAACTCGAGTGACGATTAGTTGTGCTGAACCTTCTTTTACAATTTACTCTTACGCTTGTCACTCGCCAAAATAAGACGCTCACATTATTACGGTACAAGTTGGCTGCTCAGTTTATACTTTCTACAGTTCAAATACATCATCCGTCTGACGCGTATCCGAATGGTCTTTTTGGGTGCTTTAGAGGTCTAATTCCAAACAGCCAGACCAAAACATTATGTCTCGTAGGAATAACATCGATTTTTGAGTGCCTTAGAGGTCTAATTCTCAACAGCCAGGCCAAATTATTATGTCTCGCAGGAATAACATCGTTCAAATCGTGGACACTATAGCACCTTCTGCTCCCCCTCTTGTTGATTTTCTTGGATTTTCGTACAGCTGTAACTTTTTATTTTTCAAATCAAAGACTCGGCATAGAACTTGTGCTACTGCATACACACGTTCTACGACGGGCCAATACAGTTTATTTTATTCAGTCTTCCATAGGCTTTAGTTTCAAAAACAATGAAATGCAACTGTCATAGATTTGTTGTTCATAAGATATTGTATGCTGTTAATATCAGTATCCCTCCCAACATAAAAATATTTGTGCACCATGAAATAGTTTGTTTAAAAAATCTAACGAACCAAAAATAAATATATGGATATAGTATTTATATTTGTGCGTAAAAATACACACGCAACAACAAAGCAAGCAAATTTCTCTATAATAGAAATTATACATGAATAATTTATAGCAAATGAAAGTCGACTGAATTTAAAATTTAACGCTTCGGAATTAGGAATCCCATCATCAAAAAAGGGAAGAAAATTAACCTACAACCTATAAATAAAAAGAATTTCTTCATTGTGTAATTAATTAGGGGAGCATAGATGTGATGTTATAGAGGGGAGGTCTCAAACGCAAATGAACAGAGTTGCGTGCAGGAGCTGGATGTCAGCTCCTGTACAGTCGGCAGATTTGAGGCTAAGTATGGACGGTATGAAGCGGTACAGCCGAGGTCATAATGTTGAGGCTAGGCTTGGTTCTATAAATGTGAAGGGACTCTAATGTTGTAAGCTCAATGGGATTGGAAGAGTCAATGATGGAGAAGTCATTCCTGCTGATGGGATGGTTGTTTTGCTCAGCATGTAGGCGGGTGTCAATTTTTACTTTTTATGAAGTCACCAAGTAGGTTCTGAGCGTCCCACTCATCTTAGACTAACTAAAATATTATCAATATGCTCTACGCGATCATATGGTTCGGTTAACTCAAAATCTGTCCGCAAAATTTTCCCAAAAATTTTCAAAAAAATTCAAATTTTCATCGAAAACCTCAGATTTGCTCCATACTTCATTGTGACGTTGCTATTAGTCTAATAACTTGCGAAAAACTATCGTTTGTCCCGTAAGAAGCCTCTCTTTGCTCTGGCAAGCAAGATTTCTCAATCTGCCCCGCGCATGTCAATTTTTTGACTTTTCATGAAGTCACCAAGTAGGTTCTGAGCGTCCCACTCACCTAAATGTTGGTCATACGGGCTTTGAAGAGTTGTCCAGTGCTACCTATATATGAGGCACAGTAGGCCTGGCACCGGTAACGGCAAATAACACTGGACAAAAGTGGTGTGGGGGTTTGTCTCTACATTAGAAGACAAACCCACCCCACACCACTTTTGTGCCATGGTTAGGCTACAATCTTCTTCCACGATGTCGCACGAAATAATGACCCCAAAGCTGTTCAACGACTATAGTCTATAGTAAAATTCTAACGTAAAATCTAGGAGGTTCTGGAAAGTTCTTGAACAGTCAAATCAATTTTAAAATAAAAAATCGGTTTGTACGAATACCTTTTTCAACCCCAGATATGTGAAATATTATATAATTTATGTAATTCACCGTAATTTTTTGTTTTGCGAACATATATCAAGTGATAACACTTAAATACAAATACTGTATCAATATATTTACATCCGCCAAGGAGGTTATGTTTTCGTCGTGTTTGTCTGTCTGGCTCTTTGTCTTTCTGTCTGTCTGTCTTTCTGTTTGTATCATTGTCTGTCACCAAGATAACTCAAAAAGTTATGAACCGATTTTAACAAAATTTACAGGGAATGTTAGGTATGTTTGGAAGAACAGACGATCAACTTTTGGTGAAGATATGTCATACGTTTGTTTGTTTGTTTGTTTGTCTGCCTCATTTTTCTCAATGCCATAACTCAAAAAGAAATGGATGGATATTTCTGAAATTAACATGAGTTGCTGGGTATATAACAAAGAGTAGATGACCAAGTTTTGATAATGATCCGTTCGTTCGTTTGTCACTGTTTTTAATTTTATGCTTGTTACCACAATAACTCATAAAATAATGAATGGATCTTTATGAAATTCAAAGGGGATATTAGTAACGTAAAAGACATGAATGATTAAACTTTAGTGCAGATCAATTTGTTCGCTTGTACCTCTGTTTGACTCATGTTTGGCTTAACGTTTGTTAGCAGTATAACTCAAAAAGTTATGAACGGATCTTCAAGAAAATTGGACTAACTGTTATTACTATTAAAATGCGTAAATGATTAGATTTTGGAGCTTATACAAAGAAATTATGGTTTCAGAGCCAATTTGAACTTTTTGCTACTGTTGCTTCGCTTGGCGGAGGTATGCGCTCCAGTTATTTTTGTTTAGCTGGATTTTTTTTAATCAAACAGTTTCATGGTGTACGAACATTTAGCTTCCTCCACTGTATGTGCAGCATATGAGTGCTGAAACAACCTCCGTTGTCATAGAAATAGGGCAACTCTAACTTATAATATCTTATAGAACTGATGCTTAGCATCCGAGGTCAACTGTACGGCCTTGCAAACAATATTAACCATTTACTCTCCGCTTTAGAAGGAAAAGCACTATCTGAATAAAGCTCAGATGGTTTCTGAGCAGTTAAGGGTCAGTCTTATATTTCACTTTGAAAGGTTCACTTCTCTAACAGTTCCCAGTTAATTACTTGAAAGAGTTCTTTAAACATTACAATGCTGGACTAGTGATGGTCTCGGAATGCTAGCAGAGCAGAAAAAGCATATAAACTGAAAAGTAAGAAGGTTTGCTACGTCATGATACTTCATAAATTCTTTGACTGAATATTTTATCTCTCATCCTAAACTTTGAGGCTTCATACAGTGTTTGACTCGCAAACTATTCATCACTTTATATATAATTCTATGTTACCTGCATCAAGAGCTCATAACCCAGAATTCGGGGTTTCATCCAAGTTTTTGACATATAAAGTATTTTTGTCGTTCATTATTCTTGGAGGTGTTCGTCAAGCTCTGGTCTGGCTGCGTCCCAAAATTCAGCGTTCATGGAAACCTCTGACTTATGCTTCCTGCAACTTCTGCAACAGAAGGCATATAGAGTGCTCTCTTGAGTGGGAAGTTAATATCAGTTTGGCTGGGAGTCTCTTTCCATCCAATAGCACGGAACTAACTTGAACATTTTGGGGNTTAATTGGACAATCTGTTGGCTTCTTTCCTAAGGATGGACACTTCCCAGTAAGTTTGGGCCAAAAGTTGCTTCTGGGGAACACCTGTTCTCTCTTTAATGGAGAGGCCTGAGAGTAGAATAAAGGGGTTCGCCTGGAGACATCCTTTGGCTGCGGGTTTGCTTTATACTGTGTGCGATGGAACAGTGAACAGTCAGTCGCTTCATCCTGTGTACAAGGGAACAGTGTACAATCTGTTCTTTTCACAGTGTGACCAAGGAGCAGTGAACAGTCAGTGCAGGTTTAGTAGGGTGGCCTGTCACAGATTCAGGTACAATGTGTGTATCTATAATTTAGGTTAGGTGCTTATTTTAGTTGAAGTCAACCTAGCCGAATAATACCTAACTCATACTTTACAAACAGCCACATATTATGCCAGAACCAAAGAGTTGTTTGTTTGATACTGTGTGGCTTTCAGCGTTTAGAGTGAACAGTATGAGTTCATGTTTTGCCATACTTTCCGCCGTTCTTCTCCATATATATATATATATAGTGTATGCAAAAAAAAGAAAGAAAAAACTCGCTACAGATTTCTACATTTCATTTTTGGTAGTGTTTTTCATAGCAATAGGTATTTTCTAGAAAGTGTTTTATCAGCTTGGTGTCAAGTCCTAGAGTTCAGCTTACATAAAGTGCTGCCAATGGCTCGTTAGGCGTTCATCCTACTTGAGTGCTATAGCACTTCAGTTGCTTAGGTTTCCGTACGAGTCATTCAAAGCAGCATCCTGCTGCAATATTCACCCAAATTTCATACCATGGCTTATTAAAGAACGTCACACTAACACAATGATTTTATTAGAAATTTTTCTACTGTAGAACTGAGAAGTCGAGTACTAGGATTTTGTTAAAATTTAACTGTATATCAATTCCAAAAAAACAAGAAAAAAAACCAGTGAAGTGCCTTAAAGAAGGACTTTGTTAGGCTGAATCTTAACGATTGCCAGTTTTGACTACACATAGAGAAATATCTAATCAAATAACCAAATCCATCTACCTACCAAACAGGTTTACATACTTGTGGAGACTAAAGTTAATACACCTGGTTCTTATTATATGCGAGTTCGTTATATTCGCTCTTATACAATTTGCGAGCGAGCTGTGGGGAATGCGATCGAGTTGTGCGTTGGAGGCAGTGCCACAATACACAATGCAATACCCGGTCTCTCCCACCTAACATCAGCCCTGTTTACACAGTTTATATATTTTTTTTTGTTTGCAGTGATTTTTCAAAAAGGTTGGTTTAATAGATTTTTACTTTTGTATTGTAACTAGGCTGTTGACTTTCAGCGTTTCAGGGAACTGTAGCGTCGGGCTGGTACTACTTATGAGGAAGCTGAGAGGGAGCATAATTTAAGGTCCAATGAGTTGTTAGCTTCGTGTGTTAGTGCACATAAGTGGTGATCACCTTGAAGAGCGCTGTACGTGCTTGGCGTGAGCTCTTTTGTCCCCTTTAATTGGTGCTGGTGGTGATCTTGTAGCGGACCCTGCTACCAAATCGGACCTTTTGTTGCGTTACTTTGATGGGAAGCAGAGTCATCACCGGATGCGCATTCCTTTAGCATGTAATCCTGAGCCGAGGTTCTCCGGTTTAGCTTTCAGACCTTCTGAAGTGCACTGCCTTCGTCTTGACCTTGACCCCTACGAGGCACTGGTCCATCGGGTATGTTTCCTCTCTTTCTTCGGAGGATGGCTGGTGTGCTCGCAGTCCCTCTATCTTCCGTGTTCCGTCGGATATTACGGCTGGGCTCTTTTCTGGAATGCCGCCACGGTAGCAGCATGCTTCCGTTCGCAGCTCTAACACCTTGTATCGCTCGCAGGTTCGATGCCATCTCAGGCACGCGAGCTCTTTGCAGATCTAGGTATGCTGACTCGGCAGTTGTGTGCATGCGTTGCGCGGTGGTGGAACTTACCTTCCTCACATTCCTCACAAATGAGGAGGTGGGGGTCTCGGGTCATTTCTTCCTTCCGTCAAATTGGTGCCATAGTTCTTTGTGACCCCGAGATCGACTGCGACTACACTTACTCGTCTGGGGCCAGTGAGCCTATACCCGTAGCACAAACCAGTGCATGTGGGTTTTCCAGGTGAGGGTGTGGTCTAAGTTGACTTTACCTTTGTTGGCGTGTCGCTCATGTGACGCCTGTTCCGAAGAGCTCTGTCTCATCCCGAACCTCCGAATATAGACCCTTCTCGATCATGCTTGTTTTGTCAAAAGTTTATGAGAGGTTGGTTGCGTCGAGGTGGGGTCGCTTCCTTGAGAAGCAGGGAGTCCATTCCCCAACACAGTATGGTTTTCGCAAGGATTTGGGAACTTGTGATCCTCTGCTTCACATTTCTCATGCGTTGCAGCTGGCTCTTGATGGGGGTCATGAGGCAAGGTTGGTACTGCTTGACTTCAGTGCTGCTTCTGTTCGCGTGAATCACCTTGGGCTTCTCTATAAGCTAAGATTGATAGGTATTGCTGGTATTTGCGGTAACTAGTCAGTTTTTATGACAGGCGTCAATGTGTAGTTGTTGATCGGAAGAGGAGTGAGTTTTTGGATGTGGTTTTTGGTGTCCAACAGGGTAGTGTTCTGAGCCCTTTGTTGTTCACCGTATATACAGCGGACTTGTCTGATCTTGTTAATATGTTACTTGGTTGCGCTAATGATGTTACTTTGCTGGGGGTTTGCGATGAGCCTAGTGATAGGTTGGAGATTTCAGAATCCCTTCAGTATGATTTGGAAGTAATTTATTCCTGGTGTTCTAGGTGGGAGATGATGCTAAATGCGGGCAACACTAAGACCATGCTCGTGTCTAGGTCGCGTCCTTTCCCTGCACTCCTACTGGATGTTGCGTCACTTCCTGTGGTTGATGACCTGGTAATCTTGGGTATAAATTTGATCTAAAGTTGACGTTTGAGTCCCACATTCGTTCGGTTGCCTCACGTGCATCGCGAAAAATTGGACTTATGAGACGTGCTTGAAGAGTGTTTGGCTGGGTAGAATTGACACGTCACTGCTTTAATTGCTACATATGTCCTCCCTCTTCTGGAATACTGCTCCGTATTCCGGGGTTCTACTGCTGATTGTCATCTGTGTTTGATTGAGAAAGTGGTTCGTCGATGTGCATTCATGTTGCATGGTGTTGTGCCTTGTGATCTGGCGTATTGTTGCAGAGTTGGTGGGGTCTGCTTTCTGTATATAATATATAATTGCCCTAGTCATCCACTGTCTGATTTCCTTCCGGAGCCATTTGTTCGGGTGAGGTATACTCGGCGTACCCTTACTGTTATGAATTAAGTTGCGAAGCTAATTAAACTATGATTGAATGTCGATATATATAGATACATATTAAAGTAGCGTTTGTTCTTTTTTTTTTCTCTGTTGTTTCGATGATGCATGGGCAACAATAAGAATTACTTTCGTCACTAG
>LQNS02278174.1:9792642-9803293 GCA_001587735.2 Parhyale hawaiensis
CCCCCCCCCCCCCCAAAAAAAAAAAAAAAAAAAATCCAACGCATCCTTATGAAAATCACAGAAATTGTTTGATATGTTCAAAGACATAAATGAGTATATTTCGGTGATGATCGGTTTGTTCGTTTGACTTATGATTGTCAGAAATATAACTAAAAAAAATTGTCAACGGATCTTCATGAAATTTGTTCGAATTGGTAAAAGTGTTGAAAGACACATGACCAGATTTTGGTTCTGATCGGTTAGTCCGTTTGCGTGTTTGACTAATGTTTGTCAGAACATAACTCATGAATATACGGACGGATCTTCAAGAAATTCCAGAACCATTATTACTGTCAAAAGGAACAAATGACCAGATTTTAATAATAATAGTAATAATTTTATTGAAAGACTTCCCAATTAAAATCGAAACAGGTGGACATGAAAACGTCAGAGAGCACAGTGTAGGAGTTGTCAGTCTTTGCAAGCCCATTGGTAATGCTTAGCGCTATTTGGGCAGGTGTCATGAAGCTATGCTACCTGTATGACATACATATATTTAAGGATAACATACCAAGCCATTGCGGCAAACAACTAGGGCCGCCGATGAAGCCAAAAACTGCATTTAAGCTTCTGGGTGCGGCCGCAGCGAGCCCAGGTGTTGCTAGAGTTGTAGCACTATCGGATATGGAAGTATGTTGGATGGCAAATAGAGACACCAAGAACTGTCTCTTCAAACGTAACTATGCGGGTGAGAAGGACCTCAGATATGGCAAATCCGTAACAAGTACAAAAACATATTTTAAAATTGAGTTTAACATTTGACAGTGACGCAAAAAAAAAACCGTGAAGGTTTCAAAAGACCGCGCCAAAGCGCTCTGTCACAGCGATTATTTATATTTTGCATCCTGGCATGTCAATACCTACATCTTCCACTACAAGGATGATTCAAGAAGAGTAACGGAATGAAGAGCAGTAAGAAGGAGCGTGGAGATGGGAGGACAAGAGTAGGCCACACGACAAGCAAGTCTAAGTCTTAGGCCAGGCCACGATCACGGCCGGCCATGCGATTACTCTGTGGGTGCCGTTCCAAATATTCTAGAATGGGCAAACCTAACTGACCCAACCCTAACGCCCGTTGCCCATTCTTCGCATTCTGAGTGGATGCACACATCAGGCTGGAAAAAGAAGAACTCAGTGACACAGACCAGAACTGGGATAAACAGAGAAATAAAGTAAGGGTACTAATTTTCTGAGCCACAGAGACAACCTAGCCTACCTACTGGAACGATGTCACCGAGCAAATATTTTCCCTAGTCACGGATGCATACTTTCCCTACTTAATTCGTGCATATACATATTCACGCAATACAATATGAGGGGAACACTATTATTATCTTTCTGGTTTACGCCTCCCTACACACAGAGTACACTGTGATCCAAAAAGAGGAAGAAAGAAGGGACATTAAGAATGCCAAGAGAAACGTGGAACTCATGCACGAGTCAACGTGCATGGCAACAGCAAGTCTTGAAAGAAGAGGAGGAACAGTACAAGGCATCATCAGTAGGAGTATTAAAATGGAAAAAAATAAAGTGGGCATGAAAGACAGACGTCCCGTAGGCCTAGCTAATGGCTAAGGTAACCTATACAATTCCCCTGGGGGCGCCGCTCCTACAACATAGTATAAGCTAACCTAACTAGCCTTACCATAGAGCCTATGGCCCATCCTACGCCTCCTGGGGGATAAGGTACACAAATCACTGACTCGGGGCACCGGAAGCCCCAGAACGATAGGCCCAGCTGGCGCCCCAGCCATGCAGCGAGTTCAGCAGTGACACACCGAGCTGTCGGAATAGAAATGATAGCTGGCAGTAGGCTGACCAGCAGGCCCATCCCCAGAGAGCAGCCGGGGCCCACGCTCCGGACCTTCATGAGCCATCAGCACCTAATTACGAAGACTTCGGCGGGACAAAAGAAGAAGAAGAAGAAGGAAAAAAAAATAGAATACCGTACAGACAGTAGATGAAGTTGGGCATTAAGCATTAAGAAAGTTATGCTGAGATATGATCGAGACGAGCATTCAAACTGGGTATTGATATAAAGGAAATCATAAGTTCACAACCAACATGAAGTTTTCGTTAACGTTGCTTTACTTGGGCAGAGGTATGCGCTCTGAGAGTGCTCTAGTTACGTAGTGCCTTACAAAGCTGTAAAGCTGCAGCAGTATCTAGTTTATCTCAAAGATGATGTTGTGTCGATGTGAGACTTTGTGAGTAGTTTACTGCTATACAGATGATGTATTAGGTACATATGGAACGGCCACCCTTTCAAACGTCTTCACAAACGGAGCTGGTTCGAGAGACAGGTCTGTTAGTTTGCAGAATCATACTGTTTCCTGTTGCAGAATCATACTGTTTCCTGTTGCAGAATCATACTGTTTCCTGTTGCAGAATCATAGTGTTTCCTGTTGCAGAATCATTCGATTGTACGTAAAAAAAAAGATCTATTAGACACCCAGAGAACTCACCAAGATGTGAGGAAAACAACGTTATTTATTTATATATATTTTTTTAGATGCTCGCACAGCAGCACATTTACTTTTGTATCAATCCCATTGAACAAACACATTGTTCGGCTCGTCACCAATTCAATTCACTATTTGATATCAACAAAAACACTCCGTCGTCTCTAATGCTAGCATTAATCCGTATTACCAATGGTGTAACAAAAACCATCTTCCGTATTGCCAGTGAAATGTTCAAACGGAACAGGTCCGTCTCCTGCAGTTCCAGCACTAATCCGCAGTGCTGGAAACGACAGGAATAAGAGAGCCTTTCACTAGGAAGTTAGTCCACGTCCTTCACACGGGCTTGCAACTTCGTACAGTTGCAATCTTCGAGGATTTTGCAGAGGCAGTTTTGCGTTGAAAATTTCCGCTCTTTAATCATGATGAATTCGTGGCGCTAAGTAGGAATTATGCGTCCGAGAAATGGAGAAGCTTTCCTCTCGTATATTTTTATTGTAAATGACACTTGGGGTAAATGTGCTCCGTCCCTAAATCGTGCGAACGCGTGCGTTCTGCTCTAGCGCTGTAATGTGTTCATGATTCTTTTGGAGATTGGCTCATGTCTTAATGCACAAATGAATAAATGACTATGGCTAATGTGTGTTGCATCGCTTCTGAAGTACTCATCAGTTGCGAAAAGAATTTTCTACCCTAATTTGCATTGGCATATATTGGTTAAAAGAGATGCTAGTTTTGAAAAGTCTGTGTTACACCGCGCTACACGCTGACGAATAATTCTGATAAGGAAGGCCCTTTTTGCTGTAAACTGTTGCTCAGAAAATGAGTTTTTATTAGTGATGTAACTTTACTGCAAGTCATTGAGCAATACCATTGGTATAATTTATAACACAATGGGACCCAGCAAAATCTTTACCCAAGGGACACCATCTGTGATACTTATTTTGATGTTGTGAGATACCTTAATTCTTTAAAGTTACTGATTATAAAACGATTATGTTTAGTGAGGTGATAGGTTTACAATGGTCATCTCAAAAAAACGAATGTGCTTTTCGGCTGAGCTTTACTGTATTTTGTAGAGATAAAAAAACTCTACAGACATAAAATTTGTTGGTGTAGTTTGCCCAGAGACAAGTTTCCACCACTACGGGGACAAAGCTAGATTTTGAAGGAAACCCACAGCCCCTAGCATGACACAGCTTCATGTAACAGACAATGCTCGCGCGGCTTGGATACACCACCACAGCCCCGTACTGTTGCCGTACAGCCTTGCTTTTGCTTCACGGCAGCCGGCTGTCACGGTCATGGTAAGCAACTCGTGCTGTAAGCTGTCGTGAAATATATTTTGTTGCTGAGTTTTATCGTGTGCATCTGGGAATAATATTATTGAGAAGCGCTGTTACCCTCTACTGTGCCGATGCAAAAGTGAGGACGTCGGGGCAACAGTACCGTGCGTGTCAGCAATGTCTGTAGTGTTCATTCAAGGTTGTGTCGAGAAGATCTTGGCTCAGTGTCAGCGGTGCTCTGCTTGTTGAGGCCGGTTGTAGTGCAGGCTACAGGTTTCCGCATGGATTCTGGTTTTATAAACATCACAAGGTTATAAGTTTTTTAACTGTTAATGGAACGACTTGCGTCGAGATACGTTCATGTTGGCACTTTATCAGATTAAAATAAAATGATAGTTCACCTGGGATTATTATAGGAATAGATTGCTCGAAACGTCGTAATATATAAAGTGCACTGGTCCTTGTAGGGCTAATCTGCTAAAACTAGTTGTCATGAGCTAGGTATTCCATCTTTTGCAAGGTGTAAACTACGAGCGTTTGATAGCAGTTGCTTACAACCTACTGAAAAATAAGCTGTACATGTTATCTTCTGGTTTTGCTAGCGCCTCTAATATATATATATATATATATATATATATATATATATATATATATATATATATATATATATATCGTATCATATTACGGTGCAGTCTTGCTTCGGCATCTTTTTGGTACAACCTTTCCGGGGTCAGCTAATTGGTGCAATAGATAGTTACTGTTGGCAAGCGGTCCTCTGTTACAAGTATTTAGACCTTTCAGAAGATTTGTTTCCAATTTCTTATTGCCCTAAAAAGCTGCTTAAAGAAATGCGCCCAATATTTCCTATGTGTACCGATGAGCTGGATGGAAGAAGAACAAACTAAGAGTATTGCATATCTGCTATGTGAAGAAAATCATAGGGTGCATTACTCAGGAAGTCCAGGACCTTACCGTTTACTAGCGGGACCCGTGGAAACTCCACGGTTGGTTAATGTTCTCACTCTGTAAAATAAAGCAATTCTAACCTACGCCGATATAACTCACTTTAATTTGACCTAATACAGGTCAGCCAAACGTCTGTCTCTTAAACCTTACGAACTTCGTCTAACCTCAAGATTACTGCACATGGGAGTCTAAGCATGGGAACGTTTCTTCCTATCCTTCCCATTACGCTGCTGTGTATGCAGTATCGGCTTGTCTAACATCATTTTATTTAAAAACTGTTTAAACTGCAAGCCGCGGCAGCCATTCCGCAACAACGAGGGCTACTTGCTCAGTTTCGAATCTCTCTGTGAATTTCTATTGAGTTTTAATTCGCCAGTGCACCGATTTCAAATCGATGTGTCTTAACAGATTCAGCCGTTGTCACCCGCACAAAAATGTGTATTCCAAGAACATGAAGCGCTTCCTTATTTCGACTTGTACGCTGGAAGCCTACCGTAGCCAACCATGTATGCCAGACACAATAACACCGGTGGACCTCGCAGGTGTTTTATCAGCAAAGTTTTCAGCCTAGCATTTCATGATATAGCTAGACGTAAAGACAGCATAAAAACCAATAGACTATAGCCATCTCATTCTTCGAAAGTACTCTTCTTATTGTTTTCTTCTATATTTACACGCCTTCGCTAACCTTTATTTCTCATTGTCTGAAGATGTTATTTAGGCTTTCATATTTTTAACATTTTCATTTTTCTCATCGGTGATTTCGATGATTGTAATTCAATATCGGGACCCGTAACTACTTTGTACTTTATATGTGCAATAGCTTTTCCACAAAATAAAAATACAACAGACTCTGCTCTTTTTTTCAATGATTTATTCAGGTCACCGAAACACTTTTTCTGTTAGCTCACGGAATTTTTTAAACATCGCGGTTTCACTTTGAAAGTGCTTTAGAATGAAGCAGTTCAGAGCGGCCCGCTGCACCGTAGGCTGGATACGAATTTTCCCATGTTTGGATCGTTACCTATGCGACCTCAGTAACGTGAATATTTCAAGATATGAAAATCGGTACAGTATGTATGATACGTGATAAAGGAACTTCATGTCTTTGCTTCAAAACTGCTTCAAAATTTCTTCAAGCGCATACGAAAAAAAGACATATTATTGAGCTCCCTCCCCGAGAAAAGCAGAACTTCTGCCAAGTTAAATTTGCCCCTAGCTAATAGTGGAAAGCGTAACCGACAGACGCAGGGACGTGCGGACGGATGGATCCTCAACCAGCTGGTTGAGGATCCATCCGTCCGCATAGATAGATAGATACAGATACAGCCTGCTCTTTTATAACCAGATAAATCTGTGTGTGCATAACATTCCTCTTACAAAAAAAAAAGTTTTTACCACTCAGATACAACATGCATTTGCAAAGAATATTCCTGTGATCAAAAATTAAAATTTTGCTTTGAAATGTTTATATTCCTTGCGCATATAATAACCATGATGTGAGAATAAAATGAAATATTTATTAAAGAATTTTAGCATGCAGCATCCATAAAAGCTTCCTATTACCGATATAAATAACTGTATGCCCTATACATGCATTGCTAAATTCTTCTAAAACTTTTCTACTTGCTCTTGTTCCATTGATGCCTCATGGAGGCCGACCGACCACCTCTTGTCTACTACTCCATCTATTTTGAATTCAAATCATACCAGCTCCGAAGATGCCAGATACGGCACACGTGGTGTCCTAACGAGTGCCTGTAAATTGTCCTCTTTTACCCGTCACTGCGAGTATACTGAAGTGGTGGCGAGGTGTTGCCTTAGAACTGCACCATAAACTAAGGCATTTCTTTCCAGCTACGGACCCGTAAGTGCGTTATCAACGTTTACTGAACTTGCCTGCTGATGACGATACATAATTTCGAGCAGGGCCTTCTAGCTCGATGAGAGCACTCACTTAAGTATTTGACATGGCCTCCTTAGAATACCAAACAGTTTGCATTTTCCTCCAAAGTTTTCCCCTTGCTTCAGAAAGTGCCTCTTACCTGCCCGTGTAAAGGGTGTCATCTACACTTAGCTTGATCATGTAGGTTCATTATGGGAGACAGGCTTCCTCCAAAGCGTTGTCTCTTACTCAAACCTTTAAGACCTTGAAAAAAAGATGTCAGAGCTCAAAAAAAAAAAAAAAGAAGGTGTCGGAGCTTCCCATGTTAGGAAGTTTTTATGCTAGAATTTATCTCTAGTGACCGTGGTGCTTTTCTAAAATGTCCAGCAAGGAGCTCAAGAAGCTGTAGCTTAGTCTCAAGTGGAGCAAAATATCAAAATTCTGCCTAAGATGTCCAACTCGAGAGATAAACTTGGTACAACTTGATTCTAGCACTTCCTATGCGATCCAATTTAGACGATGAGAAGAAACTTGGCCAGTGTGCGGTCGGGATGNATCAAAATTCTGCCTAAGATGTCCAACTCGAGAGATAAACTTGGTACAACTTGATTCTAGCACTTCCTATGCGATCCAATTTAGACGATGAGAAGAAACTTGGCCAGTGTGCGGTCGGGATGAACAAAACGTCGAGGAAATATTCTGTTTTGTTTTTTCTCAGTGTCGTGTAAAGTTTTTTTCTTAGTAAAAGAAACCATGTCAGCAAGCCCAGAGGAATACATTCTTTCTTTTTTTCTAGGCAATATGTTGTAATGCTTTTTATACTTTAACACGCAAATGACTCCCAAGGAGAGAATTCTTTCTTGTTTACTCTCAGTGTGTTGTGAAGCATTTTATGATTTAAAATAAAGAAACCCCGGAGGAAAATTGTGCCTACAACGCATCAAAAACGGATATTTATTTGAAATGCAAGTGAGTGCGCATTTAAAATGACTAGGCACGGTCGTGGGATTAAGAAGAAAGAAGTGGAGTGTTATTATGTTATTTTTACAGCTTTTTTATGATCATTAAAAGTCATGGCAAAAACTCAATGTAATTGCTTTTCAAAAAACTGCATGTATGATGGACTGATAACTTCTAAATAATAAAAAAAGTATTTGTAACCACTCATGATTTGAAAGCGCTTCAGATAGTGTAGTAAAAATGTTATTTCGTTTTTGCAGAATGATTAGCGAGCGACTCATTCTGGGAAAACTAATCACTACGAATCACTTTTAATTCTGACTTTGCAAAATGAAAAATTCAATAGAATGCATTTTTTTTCGGATAAAAATATTGTACGGCCTGAATTGATCCATTTCTTGCCTAGTAATAAATAATATAAACCCAGTCTCCATCAAAATTACACTTCAAGCCATGCTATACCTATGATGAGCCTAAATTATAGTTACTTCTTAACGGGTAACTGACGATTATTATTATTATTATTAAGTCACACTAGGCTGGCGACGTAGGAACGGAGAAACTCCATGAGGTTAACAAACCCCCACGCAACCAGCCCAGCGGGTGGAGAAAACAAAAGAAAGAAAAAAAGAAGATCCGAGTTCACAGAATAGCTCTGTGTACAGNTATCAAAATTCTGCCTAAGATGTCCAACTCGAGAGATAAACTTGGTACAACTTGATTCTAGCACTTCCTATGCGATCCAATTTAGACGATGAGAAGAAACTTGGCCAGTGTGCGGTCGGGATGAACAAAATGTCGAGGAAATATTCTGTTTTGTTTTTTCCCAGTGTAGTGTTAAGTTTTTTTTCTTTACTTAGTAAAAGAAAACATGTCAGCAAGCCCAGAGGAATACATTCTTTCTTTTTTTCTAGGCAATATGTTGTAATGCTTTTTATACTTTAACATGCAAATGACTCCCAAGGAGAGGATTCTTTCTTGTTTACTCTCAGTGTGTTGTGAAGTATTTTATGATTGAAACTAAAGAATAACCAGGAGTAAAATTATGCCTACAGCGCATTAAAAATCGGATATTTTTTTGAAATGCAAGTGAGTGAGCATTTGAAATGACTAGGCACGGTCGTAGGAATTAAAAGGAAGAAGCGCAGTATTATTATGTTATTTTAACAGTTTTTCTTGTGATCATTAAAAGTCATGCCAAAAACTCAATTGAATTGCTTTGCAAAGATCTGCATGTATGATGACTGATAACTTCTAAATAATAAAAAAGTATTAGTAACCACTCATTATTTGAAACCGCTTCAGATACTGTAGCAGAAATGTTTTTTGTTTTTGTAAAATGATTATCGAGCGATTTGCTCTGGGAAAAATAATAAAAAATAATCACTACGAATCACTTTTAATTCTGACTTTGTAAAGTGAAAAATTCAAATGAATGCCTTTTTTTCGGATAAAACTATTGTACGGCTTGAAAAGATTCATTTCTTGCCTATTAATTATATAAACCCAGCCTCCATCCAAACCACACTTCAAGCCATGCTATACCTATGATGAGCCTAAATTATAGTTACTTCTTAACGGGTAACTGACGATTTATTATCTACATACATGAAACTTACCTTTATCATTCGACGAGTCCTTAGTTAGAGGAACAGAAGCCTTTAAACAAAATGTCGTTGCATAAATGTTCAACACCCATTAGGGCCACACTAGCCTATACTTTCTTTCATAGGAACAACGTGACGTTGAGGGTGCGCAGCTTACGCAGGGGCCACACTAGGCATTCATCCTCGCAACTTGCTGTCAGGACGCGCAGCTCGTACGTCATCGAGCAGCAAAATTGCTGCTAGCAACAGACAAGTTGCGCCTACGTGGCGAAAGGTCGCTTGAGGTTTTCTATGGGCAACCAGTTGGTTGTACAGCCGCGTAAATCGATTTTGTATTTACTGTGCAATTTTGAGTGCTTTTTAAAACCGCCTTTTTTGTTATTTGTAAAGTATTTTTTAGTTTCTTTTCCTACGAACTGAGATGAAATAAAAAATCTGTTCACATTGTGGCGTTTTTGCTTATTGCTGCGAATTTCTGCCGTCAAATCGCAGCTCTGTGCGTTTTCGCCGGCGTCCATTTTGTTAGATACTTCCGCGCGATTAAGACTGCAAACAAAGCAGGTTCATCCGCAAAACGAATAAATTAGGCGTTCCATGAGGCTTTCTCGTATCTTTATAGACATTTTAAAAGCTGTTAAGCCTCTCTGATTTCTAATTCACTGTAAATTTGACGAGAAATATGAACTTCACCACAGTAATGACACTTGTGAAGAATACTGAGTTGACGGTAAACATTTTATCGCCGTTTTGTCTTGTGCACACAGTTGTGTTTATGTCCGTAGATAAAATAAATGTTCGAACCCTTTGCACTACCTCTGGAAGAACAGAAAATGATTCACTTACCTTTACAAGTCAATCATTTTTGGAGTTGCTCTCCAAGCCAGTCGTTTAATTTCACTGAATGTATTGCCGCGCCCTCGAAAGCACGACAGCGTGGTCAAGAAAAGTGCGAAAATGTTAACCTAAGTTCACTTGGCAGCACGTGCATTGCTGTAGCAGCACGTGCATTGCTGTAGCACGCTGTAAGTTGTATCTTTGTTGTGCGCGTTTGGTGGATTTGCGCGATCGATCGATCGCGCTGCGCGTTTGGTGGATCGTTCTTATTTTAAAATGGAAAACAAAAAAAAATCTTCATATACAGTGATTGTTTATTCCTAGTTGTATCGATACTAGAAGTAAAATAAGTTATTACTAGTGACAAAAACTGCAGCTTCTTTGGATCAATGAGGATGGGCAACGAAGTTCTGCGGAACATGTGCGCGGTAGTCTGGACGGGACTTTGTATGGCGAAGAAGCAACTTCCCGTCACAAGGGAGTCACCTACAGGCACTAGTCTGAAGCCTGGACATTCTCGGTGATGGTAAGTGATGGTGACATGTACGCGCGGTGCGCGTGTGCGTCTGCAGTGCAGTGAAAATTTGGACAGTGCACATTGTGCAAGCTTGG
>LQNS02278174.1:9811576-9833336 GCA_001587735.2 Parhyale hawaiensis
GTATACCTGCAAAAATGCGATGTATTTCAAACAATGCAGTTGCAGGTAAAATACCTTAGAATACACGGCACGCTATTCGAAGAACTTTGACCGAATAGAAAAATGTTAAAAATAATTTCTTTGTTGGAACACAGTTGATTCTTTGGATGCCTAAGTGATTGTTAGAAACTGTATTTTATTACTTTCCTTTTCAAATGTATCAAGCAAACAAAGGAACGTTTTCATATACTCTATCGGTATGCAATGACATGCATGCATTTTTGATGAGCAGTGAAAAATGAGAAATACATTTTGATGCGAAAACACCATCAATAATTTCAGTGCGTAGATATACATGCCGATTATTTTCATTGCTAAAATATATTTAAATTTGAACAGAAGTTAAAGAAGATATTGAAACGTTTTTCTTTTGACACTTTCCGACATGCTTTTCAGACGTAAATTTAATTTTTAACTAATCGCTTGCAAACATGCAATGCAGAACCGCACAATACAACTGTCCCATCGATTGAAGAACGGACGTCCAGCTTGCATGTCGTTCAACTTAAGCAGTTTCCAGGGGAATCGTAGATACTAATTTCACTGTGTAATCGGAACGATGTACGATCGAGCTGCCTGTCCGTTCATTGGATGAGTAAGCGATTGTATGATGCCGCCTAGGCGTCAGGGGACATCAAGTGGCCTGGAGAGGGCCAGGTAAGCTAAGCTAGGCGGATTGGTTCTAATTTGTCTGGAACTTCCTACAAGGGTGTTTGTTTACCTACTATGGCTCGAGTTTAGGCAATACACCCATTTCGATTACACTTTGAAAAGATTGAAACTTTGTCAAGCTCCATAGACTGAAGTTTCTGAAGTCTCAAATGAAGTTGGCTTGCGACTAAGAATGCGACGCGAGCGAAAGTGGCGCAACCAACGCACCTGCCTGAAGTGTCAGACAAGCTACTGTTCATGATTTTAACGTAATCCATCTTACAGGACATATCGATGGGACCCGTCCTCCAACGAACGCTTTCTAGTGATGCTACACAGGCAGTCAAACCATTAAAAAGATCTACTAAATTCTAACAGATCCTTATAGTTAACAGCGAGCAATAGGTTTCCTATGTAAATTTATGATGTTAAGGCCAGGACAACACTAGACAATCGAAAGCACAACGTGATGCTGGTCTGTTTAGCTTGCGTGTTGTTCTGATATATACTTAAAGATGGTATCTTAGATTCGGCAGCAAGAACAACGTGGAAGCTGCACATCCTCGCATCGAATTTACGATTGTACAGAGTAGCTCCTGTATATGACAGTAATTTTGTGTTTATCGAGTTTTAACCCAGTTAGTACATGGTCTGTTCCCTTACTATAAAAGCTTATTATTTTCCCCGTAGGAATAAAATAGGACAGCGAAACTCCTTTAGTAAAACAACGGAGCCTAGTACGCATATGGTTAATATTCTATCATCAGCATAAAATTTGTTGACCGTTTACATATATTTTTTAATGATAAAACTTTGAGGTTCATCTTACTATGCATTTGCACAATGAGAAGAAATCTTTTCAGCAGTCACTCCCCATCTACGCACGCATCTCCAGCCAAAATTCCGCTTGAGAGTGAAAAGAAATTCTCCAGGACGTCAAAAAGAAATGAATGTTCGTTGGAAAAACACCGGCCATGTCGTCGCCGGGCAAACAGAAAGCTTGTTTTGAGACTCCGGTGCCGGCCGTACAAAACACTCGTCCTTTTTCTCTTCGAGGACTCCGTGATCACGTATCACGGAGGCCTGAGAAATGAGGCTATTTGCACTCCATCATATTCGGCAAGCCGGGGCCTGCGACGCTGGGCAAACTATCCTTCTACAGGAGCGCGCCCAAGGGACTTCTTCTTACCCCACTTCGCTGGCGCCTTCAAAATCTCATCATCGGCAAACGAACTGGGAAGGTTGGGTGTTGAGGGTCACAGGAACGCCGCCGGCAAACTCTACAGTTCGCGTACCAGAGGCTGAATTCAGCAGGTCAAACAAAAGAAGTTTTTTGCAGAATCTTCGTTACCTGCAAGCCACGCCATATGGCCTAGGCAGCGGTTACGTAATTGAATTAGAACAGGAATAGAGAAAGTCCTTTTTGCTGCTTGCAAACTATGCGACGAATGTTATGCAGTTGCTTCGTAACTGATTCGAAGATTACAACACGTTTTTATGATCAAAACTCCATGCTACACCTTGAAGGGACAGGTAATGAACGCCCCAACTGAGAACTGAGCAACCCCAAAACACCCACGAAGTGAAGACCTGAACTCCTGAATTGAACGACTGCAGCTTCAAACGGCTGAACACGAATCCCAACAATAAACTTCATGATAGCAAAATTCTGGGTATAAAACAATGACTGAACTGACGAGTTTGGAACACTAATTTTGAAAATTATCGGGGCGTACACACAACGCAGGACATCCTACGCAGCTGTTTCGTATAACCAAGAAGAAGATTAGATAAGATAAGTGGGCGGCAGTAGACGAACCAATAGGCCCATTCCCAAAGACATCGGGACTTACGCCCCGGCCCTCTATGAGCTATTGCCATTATGTTAGTAGGATGTAGAGCACTGGGGAAACGAGAAGAAGTGCAAAATACTTTTGGAGAGTCTTCGTGACGCACAAACTATGTCTGTGCCTTATGTTATGAAAACTGTTCAGTTGCGTAAATGAATAAAAGGATGAATGGAGAAACTTCGACGGCGCTACAATGACATCACGCTAATGCACGGCAAGTAAAATTTCATTACCACATTTGGAACACATATATGGTCATGTTCGACTGGTCGCGCCCTCAGGGGCATATTGTGGCGGGCTCTTTCCCTGCCACAATATGTTTGGGCATCACGCACCCAAGGGTCCCGAGTGCCTTCTCCGCAGGGGATGTNGCAGGGCATCCTACGCAGGGCATCCTACGCAGGGCATCCTACGCAGGGCATCCTACGCAGGGCATCCTACGCAGGGCATCCTACGCAGGGCATCCTACGCAGGGCATCCTACGCAGGGCATCCTACGCAGCTGTTTCGTATAACCAAGAAGAAGATTAGATAAGATAAGTGGGCGGCAGTAGACGAACCAATAGGCACATTCCCAAAGACATCGGGACTTACGCCCCGGCCCTCTATGAGCTATTGCCATTAAGTTAGTAGGATGTAGAGCACTGGGGAAACGAGAAGAAGTGCGAAATACTTTTGGAGAGTCTTCGTGACGCACAAACTATCTCTGTGCCTTATGTTATGAAAACCGTTCAGTTGCGTAAATGAATAAAAGGATGAATGGAGAAACTTCGACGGCGCTACAATGACATCACGCTAATGCACGGTAAATAAAATTCATTACCACATTTGGAACACATATATGGTCATGTTCGATTGGGCGCCGTAGGGTGTGAGGCTCAATTTAGTGGGTCGAACCCAGCGCACACGGCTGAAGTTTAGAACTTGTCAAGCCTTGAAGGCTCAACTTTGACTCCCAATAGAGCATTTCCCATTGCCATGGTTATAGCTGTTATTGCGACAATACGCCATGACCCTCTTCGTATTGATAACATCCAGTCTGCCATTATATATTTTTAATTAACTAAAGCAGTACATTCCTATGAAGTTTCTTAAAACTCTGACGGCATCTCCCGCTTTTCCGCCTTAAAGTTTTGGCAGTTCATTGCTTAGTTTGCGAAGTTAGTATGGCAACGAGATATTTTGGCCAGCTTGAAGTATCTATAATATTATTCTGCCGTGGGTTCCATCTATCCATGAGTCCATAAGCCCATATATCTGCTCGTTGCGCTTTTAGTAGAAAATCAAAGAAAATTGAACTTGCAAGAAGCTCCTACTACCTGTGCAAGGAGCCTCAGTTATAGCTGTGCTTTTTTCGCTGTTTGAGAGAAGAAATCAATTGATTTCGAAGTAAAAAAAAATTGTTTTTGAAATACTAAATATAATTTTACGGTTTTCTACCTTCATCCCTCCCTCAGTTTGTCTGTATAGTACACTTCAGTGTTTTATGCGGCCCATATCTTAGCTCCATCCACTACCTGCATATAGAGATATCTCAGAAATACCTATAAAATTGGCAACGCTGTAGAGGAAGAAATTTGACAACTCCCAAACTGCCTTAATAAAATGGTCAGAGTATAGAAAGGGAAATATAGGGTACCATTGATGCAGTCTTACGGGAGAGAACAACACTATCAGGAGTCAGTTTAAAACTTTTATTACTCACTGGTCATAAATGTTCTGACTTGTGACCTATTTTCACATTTCGTAGACTGTTAAAAGTGCAGGTAAGAAGGAAAAATGACACTACTTTAATTCTGTGGAATTTCCACAGGTCTCGGCTAGTTTCCCAATAAGACTACTGCACGCGTTCGTCAAATTGATAGCAGAATTTATTAAACTGCCCGTAATAAATTGAAGCACGTGCCTCTACTGTTGCAAATGGTAACTAACTCTTAAATCAAAGCGATGCGCATATATTCTTTTTTATTAACGTGCATACTAATCTGCCTGTTTTCTGTTCCTGTTGAAGCATTTGCAGATACTATACTTATAGCCAATCTTACCGTATCTTGGATGCAGCTGAGGCAAGAACATTAATGTTATGAGCTGTAGAATGGAATCCTGTAAGAATCAAGTTCCAATAGATTCCAGGTTTATAATTATTGGAGGCTGAAGTTAGGTATGGTGCACTTCTGTCGTCTCCTTTCTTAAGAGACAAAAATCTACCCATTACAAGTTTGTTCTAACCTCAAAAGCCAGTAAAATGAAGGCCTGTTTGTTTCTCAAGAGTTCTTTCTCCTCAACTCTTAAGCTCAGAGTTAATCAGAATGAGCAAATAATTGTTTACCAAGGCGCTTTAGCGACGCATACAAACTCGCCTCAGCTCCTGGCTGTGCTTGACAAGCACTTAAGTCCTCCGTGTCCCTGAGTCGGGATTTTCTCTCATCTTCCAGGAATGCAAGATGATATTGCGACAGGCTGTCCCCTTTGCCAACATCAACTTCCTAAGCGACTCGCCTGAATGTACGTCCGTGTAATTAAAGATGTTTACTCTAGCAGACTCCAAACGTGATTACCTCTGCAAACGAGATCAGTAGTAAGTCGCTCCACGCCTGCCGGGAGAGTTGCCAACCAAGACTCTACAGATGCTATTGCTGCCAAGGTTCTCGATGACTAATCTAACATCAAAAGCATGCATTCATCGCACTGAAAACTTTGTAATTGATCCACTCGAGCCTTTTGATGCTGTTGGATCTTAAGTCAGTCAGTGCAATGAAGTCTAAGAGGTTTATTTTCAGCAGTGTAACTGTGGCTGGAGCTGACCGCAGCCGGCATGGTGGCCGTTACACTATTTTACCTATCTCATGTTCTACTTTAAGTTTACGTTTACCTAAGTCTCATAAACCGAGTCTTATTTATGAGGCGTCCTAGGAATTTTTATTTTTATCCCGAGCATATATTTCAGTTTCAAGAATTATGAATCAAATATAGCTATCTCGTACCTGGAAATTGTTTTAGAAATCAGGAAGACGCTCGACAAATATTTGCCCCCTCCTTCGTCTCAGCCCACTTTTGGAACGGGAAAAGATTCCCAGGGAACGGGCGCTGTACTCCTCTCTCCGCAAGCCGTTTATTATCAAGTAAATATTGCTGCTTGAGCAGTAAATCGTAAGCTGAGTTTGCGTTCTGATTTAACAAGGATAAAGAATGATGAAAGACCGCCGCTGTTATATAGAACCACTGGTTGAGAGGGATTTGCCGAGTGCATCTTGGCGCGCCCTGAATATGCAATGATCTTTACATCCTGCCCGGAGAAGCATGGAAATACGCACTTGGGAGACCCAGCGGGGTATTACTTACTTAAGTCATGTTTCGATATTTGAATGATGCACAGAGCGTGAACTTTTGTTCGAAGGCATTATTTGAGGTAAAAGCTACTGCGTATTGTGATAGATAATGCCACTGAGAGGCATAGAAAAGCGTGTTGTTCCACTGAAGTTATGCTTCAATGTGAAGGTGAAAGATACAGAGAGGGTGAATACTATGTAGAAAGAATGCACATTTAAAACAGTTTCCTTTAATTTTCGTATTGTGATAGATGTACGAACAATAGTGCTGAAAACGCAATAAAACATCCACACGGGAGATCTTGTGATCTTAAGCTTGGATGTTATTCATTAAGTTGTCATATTTTGATGTATGAATGATGTACATCCGAGGCGTGAGCATTGGAAAAGAATTGATATTTAAGATAAAGCTTGCTGAGAGTTATAAAGCATACTTCGCTTATCATGGAGTTTAAAGACGAGAAAGTGAAAACCCAGTAAAACCTTAAACACAAAGCGACGGCCGTATTTTATGCAATCCATTTTCAATACGGAGATCGTGTACCTAGCATGATCGTTGGAGAAAAAGCCGACTATGGGAATAGGGTAACTATTACAGGTCTGTGGATATCGTTTTTTTCTCTGATTTCCCCCCAAAAAAGTACTTCTATCGATCAAGTGCCAATTTTGTCTCTGTGACGGGCTAAGCATACAAACAAAGAAATAAAATTAGTGCACACTGAGAGTGCATACCTCCACCAAGCAAGGCAACGGTAACGAAAATTTTAAAATGGTTCATTAAACTATTATTTTATTTGTATCAACGCCAAAATCTTATCATTTGCGTCTTTTAACAGTATTACAGTTTCATCAATTTTTTTGAAGATCCATTCTTAACTTTTTAAGTTAAGCTGCTAGCACACATTCTGACAAACATTAGTAAAACACACAAAGGGACCAAAAGATCATCACCATCACAAACATTAATAGTTTATATCATTACTAACAACTCCTGTAAATTTCATAACGATCCATTCATAACTTTTTGAATTATTGTGCTAACAAGCATGAAATTAAGTACAGCGACAAAGAAACGAACGAACAAATCATCACTAAAATTGTGTCATTTACTCTTCGTAATATACCTAACAACTCACGTGAATTTCCTAAAAATCCGTTCCTAACTTTTTGAGTTATGGCATTGAAAAAATGATGCAGACAAACAATCGGGTGAACGGATCTTCACCAAAAGTTAATCATCTGTTCCTCTTAACATACCTCACAATCCCTGTAAATATCGTTGAAATCCGTCTATAACTTTTCGAGTAATCTTGGTGACCGACAGAACAACAGACAGACAAGCTCGCCAATAACATAACCTCCTCGGCGGAGGCAAAAATCAAGTATTATGAATTGTTTGTATTGTCGAAAAAAATATCTTAGTGAAGCTACAAAAGACTGAAAAAAAAAAGAGCTAAGCGATACCGTCAATAGTAATCGGTTCTTGAGTTTTTTTTTTTTTTTTTGCTGTGTGGGGACTCTCTACATCTCGGGAAAATATCACGGCAATATACATATAAGTGAAAAAATTAAAAACTACTTGTGTCTCAGATTTATTAATGTTCAATGTATGTAGCTTGTACATCATCACTTCGTGTGCTAACTGCCATTTGCTTGAACAATTTCACCTTTAGTGTCGCTGTAGAGCAATCTGATTGAACAACATCAGATTTAGTGCACTCGGCTTGAACAGTTCCCCTCTCAGTGTTAAGCTGAGACTGTTATGTAATGCATAAGCATTTCTTGAATTGAACAGTCTATTTAAGCACTCTAACTTTTAGTGCAGAGATCACTCTAGCTTATCTTCACTTTAGGGGCCAAATAAAGTCTGTATCAACTCTATCACTTTTATTATTAAAATTACAGTCTCCCAACATTCTACAAGTTTTGGTGCTGAGTACAGTCTGCTGAGCTCCGTAGCGTTTGAATGCTAATGTATGCTGCTTGAACTTCGTTATTTTAGTGCAGGCTATCAGTGCTACATCACTTTTAGTTCTAAGTACAGTCTGCTTGTAGGGTTGGTGACGATCCGGAATAGTCTTGTCCCTTTCGGCGTAGCAGTTTCAGAGTAGGGTATTTCGGCGGTGGAAAATTTCCGGGTCTAATCGATAGGTAAACAATTCCTGTTAATTATTTTCTCAATTTCTTGAATTATATAATTATTTAATCAATTTCTTCATTTTCCGTTACAGATACAGCTTCTTGAAAATTGCTTCTTGAAGCTTTTTCTTGGTGCGAAGCGGTGAGGCAGGACTTTAACTTTGTAAACTGTCAATTGTGTAACCCTTCAAAATAGCTGTAAATATTTTATCAAAACGTGGAAGAGGCAAAATGGAACATGCTTGTTCTTTTTTTATATTTGACGCCGTGAACAAAAGAGACCCCGAATTAACGTTTTGGAGATATGAATAGAAAGATCGGTTAAAGTAATAATACATATATAAAATAGATTTTTTTCCGCCAGTTGATTGAACACAACCTCGATGCATCTACTGCAAGAATAGAAGTTCAAACTGTACAAACGGCGGCCAACAAAGGGGGGGGGAGGGGTTAAACTCTCGAAAATCCAACTGTGGTTGTGAACGAACGCTTGGCCGGCGATTTACAAAGTAGTTTAGCGTTAGCCCCAAACATACCAACAATGTGCAAACTGATAGCAAAAAATCGAAACTTGTTACACAGTGCACCAGCTAACCCAACCGATTTGGGAGCATTCAGTTCTACCCGAATCGTATGCATTACATGATCCGCAACTACGTGTGGAATAAAAATTCTTCTTAGGAGACACTGGCGAAGGACTTGGTTGAATGTTCCTATTTGGCAGAATAAGCTGGCTGTGACATTCAGTATGATGACTGGTATGCAGACGGCATATTCAGTACCGCTCCGAGCCTTGTTGATTATCTGTGTTATATCAGTTAAAGGACGAGCAAGAATTGTTCCCATAGTTTATACTCTGCTACTCAACAATCAAAGAGTATATATTTTCGTTTATTTGAGTTACTTAAAAAAAAATCCGTTGAACCTAGCTTGAAGTCCTTTTCTATATATCCGACTTTGAACAGGCGGCTATTCTTGCTATGCAAAATGCATTTCCCACCGTTCACATCAAGGGATGCTTTTTTCATCTAGCCCAAAACATGCATAGAAATCTCAGTTCATTGGGTCTATCAAATCGCGATAAAACAGATTCTGACGTTGCCTCATATAGGCTAATATGATCATTGCACTTGCTTTCGTGCCCTTAACAAAACTGGATGAATACATGGACGAATTAGCAGCTGCCCTTCCAGATGAACTTATACCCTTGCACCATATGTTTGAAGATGCTTATATTGGGCGACTGGATAGCCGGAAAAATGCAAAGATGAAACCAATTTTTACTCCGGAAATATGGAACCGGTTCGAACGTACTATCAATAATGTAGAACGCACTGACAGCCATGCAGAAGGTGCTAATAGACGTGTACAGTATGAACTGAGAATGGATCACCTTACAATACTGAAGTTTATCAACGCGATACAAAAAGTTCAAAAAAGGACGTGACAACTTCTTAGAAAAGTTAACTGCTGGATTTGAGCCCCAAAAAAGTTTGAAAATATAGTGATGCTGACAAACGAATTAAAAAGCTGGTATTGCAGGTAAACCATTAGATGAGATGAAAAAGTAATTTTTAATGAACATTATTTCTAAGAAGGTCTGTGTCTTTTTAATAAAAATGCTGAGCCCCATGTCTGTTCGCTTTTAATAAGTCTTCAACGCAATCTATTGCTCTTTGATACAATACGGTCGATTCTGTTGGTGTGTTTTTAACTACGCTAAAATTTTAAACGGCTTGGCGCAGAATCGGCTACGCCGAATGGTCTTGGTGCCAAAAGGGCTAGGCCGAATCAACTACGACGAAATGGCTACGATACCATCCAGCTGCTTGTGTGCCATCAATTTCACTGTTAAGAATGCAGGTTATTGAAGTCTTATGCTGTTTTTCTAAGTACACCGCGCTAGCACATCGTAAATTTTAGTGTTAACTACATATGTAGGCTGCCAGTTCTTCATCACTTTTTGTTGTAAGGCAAAAAAAAGTCTGATTGTACCCCGTGAATTTTAGCGTTAAACTTGATTGCAGACTATCAGTGCCTCATCACTTTTTGTTCTCATTGCAGTCTGCTTCAACACCTTAACATTCATTGCTGATTGCAAACAGCTTGAGTACCGTAACTCTGTAAGTGTTACGTATGCAGGCTACTATACGCCTCATCACTTTTTACTCCATACAGTCTCCTTGTACACGTCATAGCTCTAAATTTGAGTAGGCTCTGTCTCACTGCTACAACTCACAGTGTTCAGCTAGGGCTGTCAAGGATAGAAGTGGAGCTCCCTGTAGCTGTCGCACGAATATTCTCTTAACGATGACGGGCAGGCAGTGATAGTCGTATAAATACTCATTTGGGAAACTAGGAAAAAACTTCACGACTTGGATCTCAATGGGCGTGGTATATTATGATGTTGTGTGCAGCATAGCTAGGTGGTGATGATGGTAGTATGCATCGTAGGTGATGATTATAGGGTGCATTGTAAATGATGATGAAAGTGTGATTTCGTAGAATATAGGTGATGGTGACAGGGTGAAGCGCAGGTTATGATGATAGTGTCCGGTATAGGTTGTGATCGCAATGCATTGTATTTGAAGATTTTCTAAACCTTTTATTTTCGGAAATTTTTGCTGTAGTTTGAGCAAAAGGAAGAAAAAACCTCAAGTCGGATGACATGTTTTCAAAACCACAGCTGTTGCTAACTCCGTTTTCTTTTTCTGACGGTATCGTGCAAACATAAGTTCGTGGGAAACTGACACAAATTGAAACCCTGCCTGAAGCATATCACGTTCAACTAAAATTTTGCCTGCTCATAAAAAACATTGCCTTTGTCTTCTGTGTAGGACGCAAGATCGTCTACAAAATTAATAATCTGACAAAACGTGTAGGTAGTACAATAGCGAGGAAAGCGAGAGTGGTAATAATGTTTTCGCTTAGGTAATAAGTAAATACATGTATTTGTTTCTCTGTCCACCTAAAAACATTGAGCAATGTTCATAATTTTTTACAGGGAGTCAGGTGGGTTGGCCTAGATGTGAAAAATGCCATAACTCTAGAGCAAATCTATGGCCATCAAAAATGGCCGGGTGGAATTTTCTCGCCATCCCCCCCCCGCCCCTCCACCGCGGGTGATGGTCTTACGTCACGAGGCGTTCTAGTGAATTTTACGGGTCGGCTGCTGCTCTCCTATTTGATCTCTATGAAGCTTATGAAATTAATTTGCTTTTTATTTTGTTGATTTTTCAGTTGGGACGGAAATATGGGATTCGCCCCTTCAGTGGGAAGAGACCTCTTGGTTTGTCAGTTTCCCTATTTTCGGTTCATTCTATATTTCTTCAGAGTACTCCCCCAAAATAAATAAATATATATTTATAAATAGGTACTCTAAGGAAGGACAGATTATAAAGACACCAGTCCATAATATCTAAATAGATCAATAGAAAACTTCTCTCTACGTAGTCGGCTTTCCATGATACGCGGAGCAGACATAAGAAATGTATGTTTTTACAGAGGCATTTACTAAAGTTAAGCATTTATTAATACAATTTTCCTCATCTAATATGTGTACACAGTTTTCTGACATGCTTTGTAATCGCATAATAGCCCAGTTCATGCATTACACGTGCAATACGCACATTCCTTCACTATACAGCAGCAGTGTGGCACGCCATGTTGGACTGTTTTTTTTTTTTTAATAGAATGCGTCGGAGTCATTATCAACAAACGCGACTGAAATGCACGTTCATGCTACTTTGACGTTATCGCGGTGACGCTGTCTATAGGCTGCCGCTTACAACTCATTTCCTTTTTAAAAACTGGAATTAATATTACGCTTTCGTAGTCACAATAAGAATTCAGGGGAACCATTTGTGTCAGTATATATGTATATATTTTTGTGTTTTGATCTTCATGTTAGCTCTACTGGTGAAAGTTATGAGTGGTTGTTGTCGCCATAATATGTTACATAATGACAAAGCTTTCCATGTACCAATCCATAAATTGAAGTTATATAATTTATGAAGGCAGTTCTGTACCAATCTGTTTTTAATTCATTCGAGAACAAATTCTAAAACGTGTAGAAATTCATACCGTCATTCATCTATAGTTTGATTATGTTTTCGAATCAACTGATCCTTGACAGTACTCACGTTTGTTTGCATATCTACTGTACATGAGAAGAAATTAACTGTGGGTGTTCCTCACACCTATATGATGGGAATCTCCACGCAAACTTGACGAAGTCGCGAAATGTGCTCCACGTAAATCACCATCGCCTTTCAGCACAAGCCAGACCATTTGAAAGGTACCATTACCCACTGAAGGGTGATGACCATTAATAGGCTACTTTGAAGAAGTTAGTAATCTTTGTTCCGTGGCTATTTTTTATGGACACTGCGACTATGCGGCGACCGTTAAAGTAATCTATGTAACCATTAGTCCTCTTTAGCTTGTGTTTCCACCTACCGCAACATCCGACTTTTAGGTTCGGCTGTGTAAGTAGCCTAATATTAGAGGTTTCCTGTACTAGACAAACGTTGTACCTCGGGGTAACCCAACTTTTCCTTTTCCGTTACCATGTCCAAGTTCAGGATTTTGTTTGGTAGTTCACTGAGGCGGAGGTCATCCACCATTAACATTGTACTAGCTACGTTCATTCATTTCATTCTTATCACAGTGATTTCACAAATCAGTATGAGTAGTTGAACTGATTTAGTTCATAACTTTTCAGTTGATGCTCGCTTTTTATATTTTTGTGTCACTGAAATATCAGTTAACAATAAACCTCTAGTGCTAAGTTTCGTGCTGAGCTCAGAGTTTCTACTGTCACTATTTTTGCACCTTTTCAAAACAATAGTTTCAATAGCCTGGAGCATCAAAGTCCACACCGGAAGGTTTTTCTCCAAAGTTGCTAGGTCCAATCGCATCTTTTTACCCTCGGATCTGAAGGAGACCGGCTATAAAGTCCCTTTGGATGCCGTAGTTGCGATTCTTGAAATGACTTGACAATTTGCAGTAAACTGCTCCACAACCAACTTCATGGCTTCCGCTAAAAGCAGAGGCAAGTTAACGCTGCCGATTCTATCTGAAATATCTTTCAAGAAATCAAGCTTCTCATTCCACCTCCAGACTGCCTCGAGGAGTCTGCGTGTCCCATAAAAGAGAACTCCGCATATGGGTTAGAGAGACCGCTCGACAGATTTTGAAAATGAAAATTTGACGTCTCCGGCTTGTAGGAGGTCTCTCTCTCTATATATATATGTCTCTTTTTAAAAATGTTACTCGTCGTATGGGTTAAAGAGACAGCTAGGTAGATTTTGAAATAAATAGTTCTAACAAAACTAAATTTCGCGTTATTGTCATTATAATAATAAACGTTTCCAGTCTGTTTGTAAAAAATGAAGTCTCTAGGCGTCTTTATAGCATGATTTAACTCAGGAAAAATTATATAAGGAAAGTTGGAGTCTCCTGCTATTTTGGGATAGAAACTTTTATAAAGCATTTTTGATTCTCGGATGAATAATTATATGTTTGTACATGGGTTTAATACACCTTGGAATCTAACCTTTGCAATTTCCCATAGATCTGTATAACTCGCATTAGAGAAAACTGTCTTTATAGTTACAATAGTGATGTTAGGGAAATATTATGTATTGCTTTAAGAAACACGCTACAAATATTGCATGCGACTGCAAAATGAAGTATCTCAGAGAAAACAAAATTAATCAACTAAGGTTTTACAAGCAGAAGTCCTGAGGTTACACATACAATGTAGCTATATCATACACTACTACAATACATCGTTTACAGCATTTATATATATGTACTACGTTTTGGGTATCGTAACACACGGAACCTTTGTCTTACTGTTGATACCTGTTTCTTACTGCGGTAACTTCACAATTAAATGCGTTTTGCTTACAGGTGAAGTTAACAAGCTAGTACCTAGTTTACTAAGCTTTTTTGACTCTTAAATAGCGGCTTCACAAGGCTTTACTTAGCTATTGTCTACAGATATGACTTTATAAAATGCTTTTAGCCTTTACCTATAGTTTTTACTAAGCTATATGTATGTAATTGTTAAATTATAGTAAGCTGTATTTAACTATTAATATCACAGGAGTACCCACCCTTAACATTGAAAGATCTACAGTCCTTCCTTGAGGTCATTTATAAAAATGCTATTCTTAAGAGAAACCGACATTTTAGTTGGTCCTAGTAGGGTTCATGTAGCACTTAGCGTCAGATACCTTGCAGGGCAAATTTTACTTGAACTTTATTTCGTAACTGAGCAAGTACGTATTCAAAAAATCATGTTAATGGATCTCCAGATAAGCGTTGCCTCCTCCTCCCCGCAATATTTACACCGACTTATATTCTATTTCTTTGAAGCTCGGAGGAGCTTCAGAGGGCAATAAAAATAAATGGCATCTTTTTTATTTAGCGAGGGAATATGTGCAGGTTGCAATTTCAGAGTGGCTGTAAAGTTCTAACGATTGTTAATCTCTGTGATTTTTAATAGTTATATGTTTTAGCTGTCTACATGGGCAGCCGCAAACTTGTTGAGATGCTGGATTTGGGTGTCGATCGTGCTGCAGCTGTGGATTTATGCAATGACTCCTAACGAAAGGCGCTCGCCCCACTGAGAAATATTTTGATTTTTCACTCTGTGTGTTGGAAAAAAACTATGTGCAGTTATTTTTACCTAGTACGCTTGGGCGAGTATGAGCATGTTCCTGCATTGTTTGTATAAATCAATACTAATATATACAGTATATGCCTGTATAAATAAGTACTTTCCTATGTGTATTTATATATACCTATATACAGGAGGGGAATTGAAAAGTTCACGGATAGTATCTCTCCTATCATCATTGCCCAGCCAAGAACGCCAAATGCTCTCTGATGCGTTAGTTAGCCTAGAACTGCGAACATACACAATTCAGGGCGTAACAAATGGTGGCAACGATGAGATGGTGACGAAAAATTGTTGTTCACATCAAATTACTAAGAATCATTGGTCCTAAATTTGCTATCGAAACAAAGGTCTAGAATTCGTTGCGACTTCATTCGAAAGCAGCGCAATTGCCACTCACAGAGCACAGAATGTTTCATAGTCACCAACTTCCAGCCACACTGGTACCAAACGCTACATGGTTCGTTGCTCAAATGGGTAATTTCTCACTTACCTGTCAAAGTGTACCAAAATTACGCCGAAATTGTCAGAGTAAATTTGTAGAGAGCACTACTCTTGGCAGAGCAATACGTTCGGATGAACTCAGGAAAGCGTAATTTCGGGAAAATATTTTCAGCAACTTTGCAAACTTTTTGAACTCTCCTCGTGTATATAAAACTGTGGGATCAAGTTCGGGCTTTGGGGAAGCGTTCAGTTTACCACTCTGCTATATTTATATACAGAATGAATGCATTAAGAAATAAGACTGAGAGATGAAACGTGTCTTATTTAAATGATATTTATAGTGACTCAGCGAATATTATCAGTAGCATAATCCTTCCTGCCGCGTTAGTTTCTTCACAGTAGCTGAGCTTTCCTGAAATAAGAGTCCTGTTTTTTTTTCGCGTTCCTGATGCAACAACGAGTTAACACGATGACGAAAGCTCTGTTGCATCGATTCAATTACCTTTTTGTAGACTGCGCGCAGGTCAATCCATTTCGCCAACTAAGTTTCTTCGTTTCATCTCCGCTCTCCTCAAAAGTTTAATTTTTTTTCGTGTTTCCGATACACACGGGGAAAAAAGCAAAGTGTTTCCCTGAACCAGAACGAGGCCGGTCACTAATGGCTCCGTAAGTGTTGGTCGATCTGCTGTCCTTTCCGTAATTTTATAGCGTATTTTACTGCCTCTGGGACGTCATCGAACGGTCGTATGCCGCACTGCTGCATGCATGTCCCGGTCTATGTATTGCTGACGCCAGAAGGGCCTGTAAAATTCGCTTGACCCTGGCTGGCACTTTACGAGATCTTCCTCTGCTGCAGAGTTGCCGTCTCTCTGTAGGACTTTTACCGGACGCAGAGTTACTATATTTGATCAGTTAACCGTTTATAAGTCACAAAGTTCGGAGATTTGATCGCTCGAACTTCTAGTGGACATCAAATTACAATAAATATTTGGTCATTTAGCTTTGTGCCGTACGTAAGGCTACTATGCTTAATCAGTTAGCCCCTGGTCGGACACTGAGCCACATGCAGTGGTCGATCACTGTGTTTTGTACCCGAGTTTTTGTTAGTGTAAACTAAACATATCATCAACTTCTTTAAACTTAAAATAAAACAGCATCGTGGAAGGTGTTTTTGGCTCGAGTTCGACTGAAAAAAAAAATCATCATGAAACTTCAAAGGCCTGCAGCGTGCATGGGGATCGGTTCAGCAGCGACACTATTTTTGTGGCACTTTTTGTCCCTCCTTTAAAGAGCACATGTCCACAAAAGTCTGCTATTGGAAACAAGTGGCTAACTGTAATTTTCACCAAATAATTAGGGGAAAAGAGGCTACAAATACTTTATTAACAAAGGAGGCAGCCGTGGCAATGAAGCGCAGAGCCACTCCTCGACTATGGAAACTAAACAAAATGAAGAAGATTACATGCAGGCACTAGCACTTACCACAACCATTTTCCCCTCTTTTTCCCAATGTTAACTGTTAATTACGCTTGGGTCGATCATGTTTGTCGCCTTCATTGAAAGGCATTAGAAAATTTTCGAACATCTCCAGCTTAGTATTTTTAAGGCGAAAGTTTGGACTCTAGCAGCAATTTGGAGCTGTAAAGGCGTTTGCAATAGAATCTTGAATCGGTCTGGTTAGCGTGCTAATGAAACTTCTTCAGGAGCTGCGACTTGATCGCAATTCTCGTTGAAACAAGCTTGTGCCCTGAAAAAGCGTGCTTGGAATATATATTACAAAGAAATTCACGGATCCTTCTGGAACCACGCACGTGATAGCAATTGAAATTCTTAAAGTGAAAAACAGAATAAAAGCGGGAGTCCTAGAAAAAAAACACACAGCTCGCGCAATAGCCCAACCTATCCGATAAGAATCTAGAAGTTGTATCTGCAGTTTAGCACAAAGCGACTACCCTCAACAACAACTAAGCAAACACTAAACAGACATGCAGCAGTTGGAAGCTTTTGGACACTCAGGGTAGGTACGAAAGTGTCACCACTACAGCAATTGCTTTCGCTTTAATATAGCGAGCTGTAAAAATATAATTTTTATAATAATGTTGATTATACTCGTAACTGGAAACTTGTTCCATTTAATTAGTGACTTCAGTTTTCAGAAATCATAAAAGTCGATAATGAATAACTGTAAAAAATCAAAATTATATATTAAACTTTTTGATTCCTACTAGTTGAAGTTCCTAAGAAATTCCCGTGTATTTCGTTATTTTATGCAAGTTTTTTTGCACTTGTTTAATTGTCGATGGAAATTCTGTGAAAGTTGCTAACTCCTGAATGTGGTTTAAGTTGAAAAGTCAACGCACTTTTTGGATTCATTGAGGCATTGTTAGGGTATGAAGTGTTACCATTTTTAGAACAATCACAACGTTTCATCAGCGGTGAGCAATTAGAGAAGAGAGAACTACTCTTGTCTCTTCCCACAGAAGCTTTCTTCAGATTATAATGCTGCAAGGCTTAAAATAGGAATAATGGACTTTAACATTCAAGTTGGAAAGAGCAATTCTTTTCTGAATGAAAATAAGGTGTCATTTATGAGAAAGATATGTGTGCTTGCTACGCTGTGGTTATATTTATTCATATGCAAATATTCCCCAGGCTAAAATAAGTTAGAATAACAGTGTTTAAATGTAAAACTAACGTCACAAACATTGCGCATTACCTCCTGGCAAAAAATGACTCGAAGTAATATTGATATTAATTAAAACGAACAGGAAGGCTTAATAGCACTTACTGTCCGGAAAACACCACGTATTGATTTAATCTAAAATAAGCCCCAGACTAAATATCGTGGGTTCAATAAAAAATGAATACATCAACCTACTCAATGACTCACGAGCAGCACGTATTGTTTTCAAGTAACTATAAAAATGAGCCAAACATAAAAAAAGGATGAACTATAAATGCTTGGAAACAGCGTCACCTGGTAAAAGTACACGGTTGCTTTGACAAACACCGTGTGTTTATTCCGATGAAAGCAAGATCCCATATTAAATATTGAGCTTAAAACTCTAAATGATTTGCTTGAACTTTCGGTCTGCAGAGCGCAATTATTTAGTGAACAAAGCTAATGTCCTTTGATGCAAACAAGTGCCAGGCTCCCAATCCTTCCTTTCAACTGCCGACAGCACGAACTGCTCGTTAGGTAGTGTTTTACAGCAGAGCTATGCTGCAGTTTATTTGAAGTTATCCTAGTCGCTTCAGTTAAATCGCTATAGTGACTTAATTGAAGATGCTTTGAATAGAGCCTCTCTCTCTCACTTGCATCCGAGATCAATTAAAACGCAAAATTCCTCGATAATTGTAAGTTTGAAGTAACGGTGATATGCTTTTTTCTTTAATAAATGCTTCCATTAGTTCATTTTGACTTCAAAGGTGTTCAGAGAACATATTCCTTGATATATTGAGAGTAAAATCAATCTATCCGTCTGTTTCTTGTTCCACTCTCAGTAATGAGTGCTAAGTGCGCCGCATTATGATTGCAGAATATCTCGAAATATTTTCGAATTCAGATTTTACCGAGGAGAAATATTCAGTAAAACTAAAAGAGAAATAGTCATTGATAACAACTCTTATTACACAGAGAATGGATAATGGATGGATGTGAAATGAAATCTCATGAAAGGATACATGTTCAAATTTTGCTTGGTTACACAGATACCTACTATACCTTGAACAAATTAATTTATCTCCGTTGTTTATACTACACTGTCCATTGCACTGTTTTTTTTAAGGAACGCCAGCTTTTTAACGAAGTGATGGGCAGCAGGATAAATATTTGGAGCACTTGATGTGCCGGTATCACTTTATATAATAGCACGCTCAACTTATGAGCGGACATTCAGCTCAAACATCGCCCGAAAACACAGTGAAAATCGGTATACCAGACACTCATGGAGAGTACTCTAGTGGAACGACGTGGCAGCTGAACGTCAGGTGATATAAGTTGTGCATACTGTTTTGTAGCGGTACCACGGTGTTACCAATCTAATCAAACGCAGAAATATACTCTTCCTTCACTTTTCTACTTCAATTATTTTTTCAAGTATAAGCGTTTACTGTCGAACAGTATATCTTTCTGCATCATGGATACTCATGGCCAGATCTCTAACAGAATGACGTACGTGTCACGCTATATTGCACTTTGATTTTTAAAAACAATAGCTGAAAAGAAAAAAAAAACTGTTTGCTCATTGATGGAAATCAAGTTGGAAAAATAATATTGATGCAACGACAGTGCAGTAGGAAGAAAGTAAGAATCAGGATGAATGAGAGTGCAAGAGAAGCCGTAGATCTCAGAAGTGCTTCTGTTTCAACGTTGCCATAATAAATGTATTTAAATATGTGGCAACCGTGTACTTGTACTATCATCCACACCTGTACCAGTGCCATCTCCACTATTTTTTCGCCCTTAGTTTATATCAGAGTTTCAAAGGATGGCCACCCTCACGAAACCTGGCCTAATTTGCGCTGTTTTCTTCAAGCCCAACAGAATATGGAAAGATAAATAAACAGACTAGAAAACTCTGAGAGTGCATACCTCCACCAAGCAAGGCAAAATCTGTTTCTCCTGACATGCCTAACAATCTCTGTATTGTTCGTAAAGATCCGCCCATCCGCCGAATTATTTTGGCAATAGACAAATGCAAGCAGACATAAAACAGACAAACTACATAGACAAAGCAGAACCTCTGTCTCTTTTATGTTGTAGACTATACTGAGTATACTTTAGGTCTTCGTTTTCACAACAAAGGTGCTCTCACAGAGGAAGAAAGAAGGGACATACGGTTTGCCTAAAGAAACGTGCAAACCGTGCACACCGGTGTTCCTACAAAGGAAAACCGACGAAAAACCGAGGAAAGTAAAATCAGTAACTTTATGAATGGAAAAGAAAGAAAAGTGGTCACTAATGAGAGACGTCCGGACGGCCAAGTTAAGACTGGGCTTTCGGGACGTCTTTCCTTCGCACTCATTTTGCTTTCTTCCGCTTTCATTACTCGCTCAGCTGCATGTTCTGACATAAGTACCTTTGTCTTCTATAATGGAGGTAACCCTACTCATCACACCCACGTACCTACCCCATCATACCCTGCACCCAACCTCACCCGTCATGGTTAACTGAAGACTGATATTCATGATACTGCATCCAATGAATGAATGAATCCAATGAATGAATGACTTTCAGCTCATTTACTGTTACCAGAACCAATCATATCCCACGCAAACCTTCATTCTTTGTCCTATATGTTTTCCTGAATAGCTGTATGTTGCAAATCTTTGCAGAGCGAACTTTGAACTGTTTGTACTTTTAGGGCATGTTATCACCTTCTAAGCAGATTCTATATTTTGTACTATTGCTGTGTAACCCAAAAATTGTTCAATTTTACCCTTCAATTAATTTGATTTTTCGGTAAAGGTAACCCTTCATATCTTTTTTTCCGGGGCCACAGTAAGCACTTGCACGGTCAACCTGATAAACGGACGCATAGCTCGCACGTCGTTCTTGGTGCCGTATCTAAGGTACCGATTTTTACTATGTATCGTGCAAGCTGCGCAATGTGTGCACATCCTCGCCTCAAGCTGAGTATACGATTGTACAGCGTGACACCCGCTTTACGCATCGTCCAGAAACTGAGTTCATTCACAGTATTACACCAATTCGCTTGTAATGTTAATATTTTTTTAGGGGCTCAGTGATTTGAATTATTATCATTACATTTGGGAATGGCCCTTAAAGGCTCTCTATTCTGCAGTAACGTCAACTTTATCTATCACTTTTGTGTCTTCTCCAATAGCGGCTTGCCCTTAGATTCTCTTAGAAAGTAATACTCAGAATGCATACTGGTGTCTTTCTGTTTCGATCTGAAGAATTAGATAGGATAAAATTCATTTGCTGAAGAGCAATAGGGTCATTGTCTAACGAACTTCTTGAGAGCTACATACGTACTGAATATAGTTACGTACTGAATATGTCTCAAAAATCTCTAAGCAGTAGCACAGACAGAAGAATTTACGTCCTTTCCTCAAGGAAAATTTTGTCTTTGAGCTCGTAATCAGCAAAGTAAATATGAGGCACAACGAAACAAAATGAAAAGATATTCTTCTGTGCAGAACCATGCACTAGATAAAGGTCGAGAAATAAGGGCTTCGGTGAAGTAATCAATATTTGCCATTATTTCCGGACGGCATATTGGCAGCTGGTTAATATAGAATAACCAGTTTGGGATACTTATATGAGAATAAATTAATGATGCAGTAAAGAACTTTGTCAAGAGAAGACTCAAACAACACCTGTAGAATATAATAAACCTTAAAAACTAATGATTTGAGCCTTCTCTTTTTCTACGATAACATTAACACTCCATATAAATTGAATATCTTCCTAATTAACTCAAAATTGAGGAACATGAATGGCGTAACAGGTTCTCTCTTCACCGTAAAGGCAACATCCCCCTATCGCTTCCGTGTCTTCCCCAATAGCTGTGTGTGTCCCGGAAATTGCATGGGGTGACCCTTTGCACTTGCTGCTGTTGGTTGGGCTACAGAATAATTTCCCCAGATGGGCCA
>LQNS02278174.1:9856223-9868533 GCA_001587735.2 Parhyale hawaiensis
TGACAATTGCATCAAAGTGGGAAGAATAGCTCGTGCAACGAAATCATCTGTGGGAAGAAACTACGAATCAAGAAGCATGAGAGTGCCAACGGAAGCTTCAGACATCTTCAGTGCTACGATTTCAACTTCGGGAATGAAAGAAATGCATTCAGACATAAGGTCGACCATACTTTGCCGTAGATTCGATATATGGAGAAGCTAATACTCGCACAAATCAGACTAAGCCTGCGATGTCTTCATTGTTGGAATTTCATCTGTCCCTGCTAAAGATACGTTTGCCATCTTCTGCAACCCGGCCTATTTTCTGCCTATCACTTTCAATGGAGTTTGAGAGGAGCACCAGAGCCTCCAACCTGGGCTAAATTCCGCCTATCTATTTCGTTAAGAGCGTGACACCAAACATATAATAAATATATATATATGTTTATATATAAACACACGACGGTCATTCTTAGTATTAGATTAGATTAGATAGTAAAAATCTGCCGTAAAATCTAGAAGGTTCTGGAAAGTTCTTGAACAGTCAAATCAATTTTAAAATAAAAAATCGGTTTGTACGAATACCTTTTTCAACCCCAGTATGTGAAATATTATATAATTTACATAATTCATCACAATTTTTTGTTTTGTCGACATATATTAATTGATAACACTTAAATACAAATACTGTGTCAGTATATTTACCTCCGCCAAGGAGGTTATGCTTTCGTCGTGTTTGTCTGTCTGGCTCTTTGTCTTTCTGTCTGTCTGCCTTTCTGTTTGTCTCATTGTCCGACTGTCACCAAGATAACTCAAAAAGTTATGAACAGATTTTAACAAAATTTACAGGGATTGTTAGGTATGTTAGGAGGAACAGAGGATTAACTTTTGGTGAAGATATGTCCATTCCGTTTGATTGTTTGTCTGCCTCATATTTCTCAATGCCATAACTCAAAAAGTAATGGATGGATATTTCTGAAATTAACATGAGTTGTTGAGTATATAACAAAGAGTAGATAACAAAGTTTTGATAATGATCCGTTCGTTCGTTCGTTCGTTTGTCACTGTTTTTAATTTTATGCTTGTTACCACAATAACTCACAAAATAATGAATGGATCTTTATGAAATTCATAGGGGATATTAGTAATGTAAAAGACATTAATGATTAAACTTTGGTGCAGATCGGTTTGTTCGTTCGTATGTTTGACTCATGTTTGTTTAACGTTTGTCAGCGGTATAACTAAAAAAATTATAAACGGATCTTCAAGAAAATTGCACAAGCTGTTATTACTATCAAATGGCGCAAATGATTTGATTTTTGGAGTTTATGCAAAGAAAATTAAGGTTTCAGAGCCAATTTGAATTTCTTGCTACCGTTGCCTTGCTTGGCGGAGGTATGCGCTCTCAGAGTGCTCTAGTTAATTTTGGTTCGCAAGATTTTTTTTAATGTACAGTTTCATGGTGTACGAATATTTATTTTCCCCCACAGTATGTGCAGCATATGAATGCTGAAACGACCTCCGATTTCATAGAATATGACCTAACTTAAAACATCATATAGAGCTGATTCTTAGCATGAGAGGTCACCTATACGGCCATGCATATATTATTAAACATTTACTGTCCGCTTTAGAAGGAAACGCACTATCTGAATAAAGCTCAGATGGTTTCTGAGCAGTGAAGGGTCAGTCTTATATTTCACTTTGAAAGGTTCACCTTTCTAACAGTTCCCAGTTAATTACTTGAAAGAGTTCTTTAAATATGACAACACTTCACTAATGATAGTCTCGGAATGCTAACAAAGCAGAAAAAGCATATAAACTGAAAAGTAAAAAGATTTGTAAAGGTCATGATACTTCATCAGTTCTTTGACTGAATATTTTATCTTTCATCCTAAACTTTCAGGCTTCATACAGTGTTTGACTGGTAAAGCATTCATCACATTATATATAATTCTATGATACCTGCATCAAGAGCTTATAACCTAGAATTCGTGGTTTCATCAAAGTTTTCGACTTATAAAGTATTTTTTTTTTCATTTATTATTCTTGGAGGCGTTCGTCAAGCTCTGCTCTGGCTGCGTCCCAAAATTCAGCGTTCATCGAAACCTCTGACTTATGCTTCCTGCAACTTCTGCAACAGAAGGCATATAGAGTGCTCTCTTGAGTGGGAAGTTAATATCAGTTTGGCTGGGAGTCTCTTTCCATCCAATAGCACGGAACTAACTTGAACATTTTGGGGGCAGCAATTAGCTTACTGTGAGGCTTCGAAGAAAAGAAAGTTTCAAAGCAGACACTGCAGAAGCTCAGGACGAGTCGAACTCTCTTAATTGGACAATCTGTTGGCTTCTTTCCTAAGGATGGACACTTCCCAGTAAGTTTGGGCCAAAAGTTGCTTCTGGGGAACACCTGTTCTCTCTTTAATGGAGAGGCCTGAGAGTAGAATAAAGGGGTTCGCCTGGAGATATCCTTTGGCTGCGAGTTTGCTTTATACTGTGTGCAAGGGCACAGTGAACAGTCGGTCGCTTCATCCTGTGTACAAGGGAACTGTGTACAATCTGTTCTTTTCACAGTGTGACCAAGGGATAATGAACAGTCAGTGCAGGCTTAGTTTGTGGCCTGTCTCAGATTCAGGTACAATATGTGCGACTATAAGTTAGGTTAGGGGCCTATTTTAGTTTAAGTCAACTTAGCCGAATAACACCTAAATCATACTTTACAAACAGCCACATTTATGCCAGAACCAAAGAGTTGTTTGTTTGATACTGTGTGACTTTCAGCGTAAGAGTGAACACTATGAGTTAATGTTCGGCCATACTTTCTGCCGTTCTACTCCTTAGTGTAAGCAAAAGAAATAAGAAACTCGGTGCAGGTGTCTTCATTTCATTTTTGGTAGTGTTATTCATAGCAATAGGTACTTTATCAGCTTTGTGTCAAGTCCTAGAGTTCAGCTTACATCAAGTGCTGCCAATGGCTCGTACGTTAGGTGTTCATCCTAGTTGAGTGCTATAGCACTTCAGTTGCTTAGGTTTCCGTACGAGTCATTAAAAAGCAGCATCCAGCTGCAATATTCACCCAAATTTCATACCATGGCTCATTAAAGAACGTCACACTAACACAATAGCTTTATAAGAAATTTTTGTACCGTGGAACTGAGCATTCGAATACTAGGATTTTGCTAAAATCTAACTATATATCTATTCCAAAAACAAGAAAAAAAAAACAGTGAATTGCCTAAAAGAAGGACTTTCTTAGGCTGAATCTTAACGATTGCCAGTTTTGACTACACATACAGAAATATTTAATCAAATAACCAAATACATCTACCTACCAAACAGGTTTACATACTTGTGGAGACTAAAGTTAATACACATGGTTCTTATTATATGCAAGTTTGTTATATTCGCTTTTGCTGCATGGTGTTGTACCTTGTGATCTGGCGCATCGTTGCAGAGTTGGTGGGGTCTGCTTTCTATAAAAATATGTAATTGCACTAGTCATCGACTGTCTTATTTCCTTCCGGAGCCATTTGTTCGGATGAGGTATACTCAGCATAATCTTGTTCTTCATGAGATTGCCTTGGAACCGTTGCGATGTCGTACGGGCCAGTATTCTCGTTCGTTTTTTTTCCATCGTGTGTGGATGGAAGGCTATGTCTTTGCTGGTGCGGGTATTGGCAGCTTTAAACGATCTATACACAGAGCTATTCTGTGATCTCGGACATTCTGTTTCTTTTTTTTTTACTCGCTGGGCTGGTTGCACGGGGGTTTGTAGACTTCGTGGAGTTTCTCCGTTCCCATGTTGTCAGTGTGGTGTGATTTAATGATGATAATAATCAAAACAATATGCCTATGTGCAGATTTATTGTGAAAACGTACCAAATTTACCGCTTAGTTGGGTGAAATAATGTGTCATAGAACGCAACCCCGAACAAAACCCAACTCACAAAATTTAATATCGTAATCAGTTTCCCCACAATTATAAGACGAACGTATCAATAAAGCTATAGACAAAAACTACACCCAGTGCCTCGACGAACATCGCAAACTTAACTTAAACCTTAACTACCACAGTGGTACAGTAGGCAACCTCATCATCCGCAATAACCAAGGCCCACCAACACCTCCACTCAAGCAAACCAATCTTATATACAGTATGAGTATAAGTTCACTTCCAGAGAATGCGAGTTCCGTGATAGCTGCTCATTAGGACTCACAACAACAACCCTGTCTCGTCGCTTAACCATGCACTTGTCTGTAGGTTCAACAAAGACCCATACTTCAAATGATAATAACACGCAACTTACCAGGCAGCTTTTGGACCAGCACACCAGTATTTTACACAAAGAAACTGATCAACCGCCTACAAATCATTGAAGCTCTCCCCATACAACAGTGCAAACCTTACATGAATTCGCAAGTAACCAGTTCCAACCGCATCTTCCAACTTTTCAGTCTGACCGTACCATATATAGTAGCCTTAGCTTTTCACCCCATTTGTACCTTCGAGCTCAACCGGCGCCTGCACGTATAAATTGACCCCGACCGTCCCCCATACCTCACTCTTAGTCAACTTATCGCGGGGGTCATACCTTGTCTTATATTCTTGACTATCTTGATTTTATAACCGCTACACTCAGAATCTCTGAATATCAATTTCAGTCCTGAAGATGGTAAAGTTGCCAAAAGCGGTTGACCAATTTTAAACTCAAGTGTAGGTAGGGGAAAATTTACCGTTTCTAGATACATAATGAACGTAAGATTCATTTTAGGAAGTTTGAGAAACTCAATTGTAAATAATAAACACGGTCAAATGTTTAGTCAAACATGTATACGTGAAGGGCTGCTCCGGAATTTACTAATATAAACAGGCATAGACACATTCAATACGAAAACATTATCACCTCTCCCTCACTTCATTCGCTGGTGGTAATAATAAATCTGCAACAGACAAAGAAGGGCCAATATGGAAGACTATGAGTATTATCTAACAACTTGTCTGTGTATAGAATCTTCGCTGTCTAGGTGGCACCAGCTAGGAGTGACACAATGTGTCTTGGCTTAACGAGCACCAAGTCTGACTAAGAACACCTCTAACGAACTGAACATCACTTAGGGTTGTACTTCCACAAGGTCTCTCCCACCGAACATCAGTCCTGTTTACACAGACCAATGGGGCCGTAGATCACCAAAGCCTGTTTGTTTATTGTTGGCGACTGCGACCATAATTCCGCCGGGGCGGTGGGAAGGTGGTAAATTCTACTTAATCGATTAATGTCCAATTTAAAGACTTTTCAAAATAGGATGATTGGCTAGTCGATAATTATGAGGTAACCAGAAAAATTTTTATTCTTAAAAGGAATTGTTTTACAAAACAAATCATGACATTTTGGTTACTTGTTAATTCGGTAAGATGAACAGCAGCAGCACTACCTCAGGCTGTACCTAATCATACTGACGCCATATATTTATGGCGTCAGTAGGATTAGGTCCATCAACGATAAGCGTAGTTGAATAATTTATGTAAATGGGATGAGTACGTGAAGAACTGCAGTAGGTTAGTTATTATAAATGTCTCAGCTACCTTTCTTCCATTGATAGTATACTAAATTGCAAACATAACTTGGATTATTTTGTCAGTAGGCCTAATCGAAGTAGGTTAATGGTATTCGTCTAAACAATCTTTGTTCTTCTAGAGATGATTGCTCTTTGACTAATAATAGCAGAAATTTACTGCACTGTCACACTCTTTGTGATAAGATTAATATGAGAGATTTACAGGATTCATTGAATTGTCTCTAATATCTACTAATTTATTTCCATGTCCTGCCTGCTTCAAAACTTCATTTTTTTACTAGTTCACACAAACGTCATCTTTTGTACGATTCCATTGCTTAATTGACTGTCTAATTTAATGTAGTTTTCTATTGTTAAAGGAACTTTGATGCTCTTACATATACTTAAGCCAGCTGCAAGGACTTCAGCGTTACCCACAACAATTACTCTACATCCTTCATTTCCATTGCTGCCGTTAAGAGAGGTCCACTACAAAATTTAATACAAAAGTACTCGCGCCAACACTCAGCCCGCAGCATCGCTTCACCTTCAAGACAAGAGTATACAAGCTGCATCTGCAGCTCAACACAAAACAACAACCCTCAACAACAGCCGATTTGATAGATACTGGCTGGGTACTAGACAATGGCTGGCAGGTCTTGTACAGACAGGGTAGATATAACAAGCGATTTGAACGCACTTTATTTCGAGTTTACTCGGCATTCAATGCTTAATAAAAAAAAGCTTGAACTAACGAAAAAAGTATCTGCGATTAATTTTATTCGGTGTTGAAGGTTTAGGTAATATAACATAAACTGTAAAAAAAACTAACAAATAGCGAACCCGGCAAATGTACTTGCTTGCTTTTGTCTCAAAAAAAAGAAAAAATAATAATTGGCTTGAAGCAATTTTTGATGAATAATCTGCTGACACAGTAGTATTTGTTGTCGGCCACTACAGAATGAAAAAAGTATCACTTTTTATGTTGCATTTCCAAAATTTGTACAGTAAATGCCGGTCGTGGTTCTTGTAGATGCTCAGCTGACCAAATTCTGGAGAAAATATTTGCCTTTGTTGATTGGTTGAGATGTCTCTGTGAGTTATAAAACAGGTAACGTGAACGTAACTCAACTCAAAGAGCTGACGTTTTACTTCTGTTAGATGGTGGAATGTTCTGAGGTACAAACACCTGATAAATGCCAGGGTTACTTTGCATGCACTAATATATGAGACAAATTCTTCACCATTTTTGTCACGTATTCATCTTGAGCCTGCTTCTGAACGGGTATCAGTCACAAGTTGATAATATTTTCCTCGTAGGTAGCTGTTTAAGCTGCAATCTTCGAGTAATGAAATATAACGAACGTATGGCTTACTCGCGGAAATCTCCCGAGTTATTATAACTAAGCTTATGTGGACGTGTAAATTTAATTCGCTAAACTAATAATTTTTTATTTTCTCGAATGAAAAGGCCAGCTTGTATTCCCATCTAAGTCTCTTCCAGTAACTTTAGCGCAGTCACCCAAGCAGAGTGCCATTAGGTTGCAGGTGTTCAGTAGTGCCGATGACTTGTTAGCTAAGCTTGGCTAGTAATTTACCTAGTTCCTGCTTCTCCTGAGCTAAATGAGTGCGTCACTCTACCTGCTCAAGATTTTAGAAGCTACATATGAAATGCTGGGCTACATTCATTGGTAGCTGTCTAACGTTCTACCCAAACTTCTGAAATAAGGATGATCTAATTCTAAGAGGTTATTTTATTTCGGAGATAGAAAGTTTTTGTCTCTAGAAGCTGTACCAGAAATTTATTCAGATGTAGTATGGATGACTCAAACTTAGCACAGAAAATAATGCACTTGCAACTCAACTACAGAACTAGCGCATACGTGTAGCAACACCTTGCGTGGGGAATGACTATAATGAGTCGGGGTTATCATTCCATTTCTCTCTGTGTAGACAGTTGAAGCATAGATATCTAACTGTATCGCAATTCTTTTGAATAACTTATCTATAGTCTTACATAGCTCGATGTTTGAGAGTTTCACGCTCGGACTCACCATCAATGTTCCTCGGGCGAGCATACCTTGATACATTGAGGATCATTCGGACGAGGTCCAGGTGGCGTTACTCGCAGCCCATCTTATGCAGAACTGATGCTGCAAAGCAAGTTATCCCCACAATCTACGTAGCCCCTTACAGTTAGTTTACCTGGCACTTTTAAATTGTTATATTCCTAGCTCAAAGACATAGCATTACTCACACACCGGCGGCGAAAGTGTCGGGGGAGCGTAGAGGAAATCGTTAATAATTATATTAAAAATTTTTACCTCCACAAAAAAGTTATGTATTTGTAGAGTGTGCATGTTTGTCTGCCTGTCATCATGTTGCCGTGCATGCGTGTGCGCCTGATGCTTTTGTTTCTTAACGATTTACATCGGCGAACTCATAGTGGAGAGACATGTACCTAAAAATATTCTTATGTGAACCAATCTCTGCCAGGACGACACGATAGCAGTTTTCTGCGCCAGGCCTCTCTATTTAAAGTTGCCATTTCTTATATACCTGCAGTTGTGGGCTTATTACCCCTCAAAACTCATCGGTTACAATTATTACCTCCACCAAGGAGGTTATGTTTTCGTTGTGTCTGTCTGCCTGTCTCTTTGTCTGTCACCAAGATAACTCAAAAAGTTATTAACCGATTTAGATGAAATTTACAGGGTTTGTTAGGGATGTTAGGAGGAACAAATGATTAACTTTTGATAAAGATATGTCCATCCGTTTGTTTGTTTGTCTGCCTCAATATTCTCGATGCTAAAACTCAAAAAGTTATGGATGGATTTTGATAAAATTAACATGAGTTGTTAGGTATATAACAAAGAGTAGATGACCAAATTTTGGTAATGATCCGTTTGTTCGTTCGTTTGTTTGTCACTATTCATAATTTTATGCTTGTTAGCACAATAACTCAAAATTTAATAAATGGATCTTTATGAAATTTATAGGGTTTTTTAATAATGTTAAGAGACATAAATAATCAAATTTTGGTGCAGATCGGTTTGTTTGTTTGTATGTTTGACTTATGTTTGTCATAACGTTTGTTAACAGTATAACTCAAAAAGTTATAAACGGATCTTCAAGAAAATTGAACAAGCTTTTAATAATATTAAAAGGCACAAATGATTAGATTTTGGAGTTTATACAAAGAAAATTATTGTTTCAGAACCAATTTGAATTTTTTGCTACCGTTGCCTCACTTGGCGTAGGTATGCGCTCTCAGAGTGCTCTAGTTTCACATTTTTTTATCGTTGCAGAAGTTATTAAACTTATAGTTCCATTCAGTGCGGACTGGTGCTCTTCATGAGTTTGCCTTGGAACCGTTGCGATGCCGTACGGGCCAGTTTTCCCGTTCGTTTTTTCCATCATGTGTGGATGTTTGGAATGGTCTTGATGGNTCTTTTGTTTTCTCCACCCACTGGGTTGGTTGCGTGGGGGTTTGTTAACCTCATGGAGTTTCTCCGTTCCTACGTCGCCAGCCTGGTGTGATTTAATAATAATAATAATAATAATGTTTTACTGAGGAAATAGGGGCAGAGCGATAGAGTGGGGGTAAGTCTCCTTGGATTTTTCCCAGTCATGTATTTGGGGGCTTCAAAGTTTCTATGTATAAGTTTTCATCAGTACGAAATTGTTCTGCATCAATCGACAGCTGTTTAGCACATTTGCTATTTTATTTTCAATATATAAGCCCTTCAGAACTTTCCTCGGTTCTCTCTTTTGAACTAAATACGTTCTTCTCGGAATCAGTCATTAATTCACGGTTTGTTATTAAACTTCAGGGGTTTTTTGATTGTCCTGAAGATTATTTTCTAGAAGAGTGAAGTATAGAGTGTCATAGGTGTACATATTTTTCCACCACCCTTGCAACTGTGTCAAGTTTCTCCAAACGTCTTACTACGCTGCAGTTCCAGCTGAGCTTGTCAAATCAAATCAGTTATTTTCGTTTCGCAAGTTCGCGCATTGTAGAAGAGAACACTTCGGGACCCTGAAGGCTGTTAAATGAGCCACGTACTGAAGCTGGGTTAGGATTTTGAACCTCACTTTGTTTCTTTTTCTTATGCAGTTTTCTTGCTGATCTGCAATCTTTCTTCGTTCCCAATCTTGCTATTATCTGCTATTCTCGCTATTTATTTTTGTAAGAGTTCCAAATTCTATTATTTATTTTCAAAACTGGGTGGGCCATAAGCCTTATAGTGCAGTCGTAATTGAGTAGTCTAGTTAACTAGGTTCGCTCAACTATGTTGTAGGGAGAGGCGCTCCTATCGCGTCACTATGGATACTTTCATTAGCTAGGCGTTCGGGACGTCTGTTTTTCGTGCACACTTTGCTTTCTGCTTAAATTCGTAGTCCTACTAATCTTTCTTCCATCTGTTCTTCCTTTTCTCTCTCGACTTGCTGTTCCCGTGCGCGTTGGTCCCCCTTCGTGCATGGATTCCACGTTTTTGTCAACATACTGCATGTCCCTTCAATTTCCTCTCTTGAGTCACCACAGTTGTGTCTGGGGAGGCTAAAAACTCTAGTTATTCTGTGCTTCTTCTGATACTTTATTCTGTTCTTCTCCTTGTTCCTCTGTTCCTCGCTTGCTGTTCACGCGTTTTGGTCTTGTGGCAGGCACCTGTAGATGTGGGTTCCATGTTTCTATCGACGTACTGAGTGTTTTTCTCTTTTGGAACACCTTTGTTGTGATTTTCTCTATTGACCTGACTATTCCAATACGCGTAATGCATTTCGTATGGTATTTGACTCAGTTTTTTTCGTTCAGGCGAGAGGGTGTTCAAGTCGGAAGTTGGGACAGCTGCTGATATGGAATTGCCAAGGAAGCTGCGTGGGCCCCTGTTGCACAGCTTCCCCTTTATCTGTGGAGTGAGCCGGTCTGTTTCCAGCTGGAGCTCTGTGCCCGCTATTGAAGTGAATGCACTGCTCTGCCACGTTCCTGCTACTTGATGGCCAACTGTTACCGTAACGCTTATCGACTTGGATGCGTTATTTAAGTTGAACGTGCATTTAGTTCATTTCTATTTACCTAGGTGGTAAAGCTACAGTGAATTTACGTAATGGATTTGTGCAAACTTCTCTAAACATACCTAAAATAAATGAATTATCGTTGCAATTGGCTCTGTATTCGAAGTATGTAACTATAAGAGGTTTATCTAAGTAATTATTAGGAAAAACTGAAGATTCGAAATAGTTACCTTGGACTCTTGTCCATTCAATTTGATTGGAACTTTAGTTTCGGATATTTCTGCTTAATACTGAAAGATTACTTGCAGTTCGGGGACTTTGCCTACATCTGCCTTAGTATTTGCTGAGATTTTTCTTTGCACTTGCCGGTATTTGTCTTCGCCGAGATATATGTCTTTGTATTATTCGTCTATTTTTGTCACGGATATCGTTTTCGACATGATTATTATGGCACCCTGGCTGGTGTTTGTCTCGAATTTGACTTTATTTTGTGCTAGTCTGACCCGCTGAGTGGTCCTATTTTTTATTATTATTTTTTTTTTGCTGGAGTGCTGTAAATTCCAGGCCGCCCAACTAGAGTTGGTTGTGTATACAATTTTCTTAATCGTTTGAATGTGCTTACCGAGCGTTAAAAGTAGTTGCCAATTGCGCGTTTGACGTAATAGCATATTTATCTAATACGTTATTGTTTATTTAAACCTTCCTTGGGTCTGAGACGCTGTGAGTCACTGACCGGTAAAAACAATCTATCTAGTGTAATAAAATTAATATTCACATAGTCTTCCAGCCATTACAATCAGGAAACTCAAAAAAGTTATACACGGATTTTAGAAAATTTACAGAGATTATTAGGTTTGTTAAGAGGAACAGATGATTACCTTTGGTACAGTTCCGTTCAACCGTCTGTTTGCCTGCCTATTTTTTCTTGGTAGCATAACTCAAAAAGTATCAACGAATCCTTTTGAAATTTCTAGGATGAGTTCGGGTTAAAACAAGAAGCAAGTGATCAAATTTTTGTGTTGATCTCTTGTCCGTTGGTTTGTTTATCTCTATTTTTATTTTTATGTCTGTCGGTAAGATAACTTAAAAAGTTAGAAACAAACCTTCATGAAATTTATAGGAATTGTTAGTGTTTTTTAGTAAAACCTGAGAATTTCAATAGAAATATATTGCTGTGAACACATACGCTTTCATTATTAACGGTGATAAAAAAATCATGTTGGAAATGAATCCTTGGCCGGGCGCACGTTTTCCCTTCTAACAGAAGCAAAATGAATTTACGAGTCTCTTTTTATTCCTATTAGAATACAGTACTTGTTCCGAACAGTGAACACTGCTTATGCTTCTTTTTTTTTTTATTCTAGAGAAAAAATGACAGTAAATTGATAGATTAGTGCTGTTCGCGCCTAAATTTCCTCTCTAATCAGCACAGTTATTGCACTGGAAGATAGGAGTTCGTTTTCGCATCTACGGTATATTCATTCTGAACAAAATGCGGTAGCAGCATAGAGAATTTATCCTGTTTGTTCTTCAATTATGATTTAAACCCTTCATTGTGCATCTTAATCGTTTGAAAGTGCAAAAGACACTAGTTTATGCTTGTCCTCGAGATCCACCTCGCCGGTAAGAGGTTGAGCAGAAATCTGAAATGTGTTCAATGTACAACAGATCGCGTATTACCGGTTGCTAAAAAGGCATTTCCTGCCAGTGAAGAATCTATTCAGCAATCGGGAAATTTTTCTGCAGGAACGACAGAATTA
>LQNS02278174.1:9921148-9938877 GCA_001587735.2 Parhyale hawaiensis
TCATCAGATGATTGGCAAAAAAATTATGACCTGTGAGCGAATTTTATTACTTTTTATGACTTTTTTTATGACCAACCAATTTTTATTACTTTTTATGACTTTTTATGACTTTTATGACCTAGTAGACACCCTGTATATATAATGTATATCTGTGCTTCGATGTTCTTTCTCACAGAGGATATTGTTTAGACATCCGTGCTAGTAAGAATTGTATATGAACTTACTTTCAGCACTTGTGTACTGTGTAGCTGATAACAGTCCCCTGTTGAGAGTATACGCTGATCATGGATACACAATTAACAATGTGAGAGGAGCCGAGAGAGTACCAAACATATCAGTAACTCATGCAGACCATGAAAAACCGACTGAAAATATTATATTGACACTTCGGCTATTTCCGAATTTATGTAGATCAACAGCGATCTACGATACCGAAAATTGAATATAACCAAAACCTCTGATTGATATGAGCAGTATCAGCTCTCATATGAAGTGGGGTTTAAATGTCCGTCATAAGGAATGAACAGACTAAAAACTTGAAAAGACAAGTTGTCAGCATCTCTACAAGGCTGAAAACTTCCTTGGAACGCACATTTGGACTAATATTCGTCGAGTTTCCTGAGATGCAGTAACCCCCCGCGCTAAAATACATAGTAGCGAGGTGTATCCGCCGAAATGCAGAATAGAACTACCAGAAATGTGCAACCCTTAGCAGTAAATTAAATCAATCGTACATTTCAATGGCTATCACTTGACCCAAACGACTAAGTACTACAGGCACTAACATAGAATGTTGAAAAACTCCAGCTAATGCTTGATTACATCAAACCTACTAGTATATTGGAGATTTTATTACATAATAAATAAAATAACACACGCTAGTGACGCTACAGTCATAGATAACGAGAACAAACACTGCCCTACAGGCTGTGTGGGGACACAATCACAACAGGCTCAAAATTAGAGATGGCAGCAGCAACAGCAGTACCTACCGTCCCCCCATAAATAGGAGCGGTAGGACATTGCTACTAAAGATATGGGAGGCAGCACATCGAGCGAGCAATTACCTCAACCTTGGTCTCGAGCATATTCTTCCTCTGGCCGTCAGCAGTTATCTCGTCTTCCAGGCGATTAATTTGTTCTAGCTTCGACTTGACAGCTTTACTGAGAGACCTAATAATAGTGTAACACGAGATGTTAGCGCCTTCCTGTGACATGCATATGGCAGAGTTGTTACGGAGATAATGCTAAGGAAATCAGACAGAAGAGGTCACCTAAACAATAAATAAACAAGTTCAATGTGTTTTACACAATATAAGTGTAAAGAGCAGCGTAGCACCATTAGCAATAGTGATCAGTAGGTCCACTGCAACTAAAACAACAGAAGTAGACACAACGAGGAGTGAGACAGAGGCACGCATAAGATGAAGAGTTTGGAGTTGTGGCGGCAGCACACGGCGCAACAGAAGCAAGCCCGAGGGTTTGTGGCAGCCTCTCTAGTGTTCAAAACAGCTGGGGAAACTGCCGCATATGTAATAACATGCAATTCTAAGAAATAAAACACACCAAGTCGCGAGTCAAGCTTGAGGACAACAGCATAGAATTGAAGAAGGCACCTTCTGCGTTGCAACAGTACAGTCACCACTCATCATCACATACGAAAATCTCTTACTAAAACAGTCAAATATGAGGAGAAACAAGAGGTGGACTTTTCAAGCTCAAGGCTATTTTAGAGCACTCAAGAACATTTTACACACAAGAGCCATGCCACAGTCAATCCCATCAGTGGATATGAGAAGACACCAATATCCCCACACTTGCATATGAGAAAAACAAAGGGTTAAGCTTTTCAAGCTTAAGGCCACTCAAGGGCATGCAGCAATGCTAAAAAATGTTTCCCTACCAAAACCAAGACAAAAGGAACTAAATCATCCTGACGCTCAAACTTGATGAGGCCCTCAAGCAGGAAGCTATGAGACGTAGAAAAAAAAATTAGTAAAAGATTATGTAAGACAATACAGATCATGGTATCATGTAAAAGCAAACAAAAAAGTGAGCCCCCCTGCAGGCTGGAAGAACCTTTTGATAATAGGCCACACTGACTTACATGCGGAGAAAATGAGCTCAAACTGAGGTGGTGCTGTAACTATTGGATAAACTCAAGGAGCTGAAACTATTACAGCGTTAGTTATTACAATGAGATGAAGAAATAAGTCATCTGATATCGAGATTAGCACAACGGCAAGCTGAATAAAGTGCATGGACCGAAAAGTAAAACGAGGAGCTACTTCGGCGTCTTTGGCCGGTCAGCTGCTCCAGCGAACACAATAATATGAAGCGAGCGCAGCCGAGACGCGCAGAAATCACCACTTTCTCTAAAACCAAGTCAAGGTAAAACAAAGCAGTTAATATACAGGGAGAAAACATAACACAAAGGAGCACAAACGCATTCACGTGAGTTATGCCAGGAAGGATTATTTGCACACGACAGTCTCTCTAACATGAGAACTTCCTCTCTCAACTTACCAGTTGGTAAATGAACTTGACATGTGTAGGCATTGAAACTGTAACATCGTCAAGCTAATGTTGAGAAGTAGAACGTCAAAACGCAGCAAAAGAGGGATATCTGGAGGTAGGCTAATTATTAAGCCACAAGAGCACTGGCGCTTGCCTTCAACACTAAACAGAAACGAAGACGGTCATGTGCAAATTATCGGCAATAACAGAAACGAAGTCGAAAAGGTAGTCTAACTAGAGTAAGCAAACAATGAGTAGCTATATCTTGTGTTGGCTTGGTTCTTCAGGGTTGCCATAGAGGAAGGTGACCGTGTCTGTTGACTGAGGCAGCAGGTGAGATTACAGCCTTAGAGGTACAACATGGAGGGCACAACAGCAAGTCCATACAAGGAATCTACAAGAACTACTGACCTTCAACTTATCCTCGAGGTCATGAGTACGCCTACGATCCCGCTCTATCTCCTCCTCTAGCTTCGTTATCTGATCACTCTTTTCAACCATGGCACGGTCTATTGATCTGTAAACAAGGGAGAAGAAAGGGACTGTCAACGAAAGCCATTAGATTGCTGTGCCTCTGCTCGATAATTACTGAGTGAGAGGGCTGCGCCCCAATCCAAGTGCCAGGCTAAAGCTCTACAAAAGGAAGAGCCCCTAAACCATCACCGACACTTGATATCGACTCGCAGCAACACTTCTCATGGATCACGGGTAATGCCAATTGTCACTAACTAGTCCCTTTCTCCATCCCTTGGATCGTGAGGCGTGTGTGTGTGTGTGAATGTGAGTGTAGACAAGGAAGATGATGGTGAACGTGCAACGTCGAGTGCCAAATACGACCCAAAGACAGGCATAGCAAAGCAGGCTGCAAAAAACTGTTATTCAGAAGCAGCACAACGGGCATTGATGAGATGGAAACTGCAGTCGTAGTAGTTGAAGCGTGAATGGGTTCTTTGGTCAAAGTAGAGCTTCAATTATATTTGAGGCTTTAGGAATTAAAACGAAAGTTAAACTTTTAGTGCTACACGAGATATTGATGCAAGTAATACAGAAACAGCGACTTTTACCAATGCCAACAAAAATTTAAAGCCTTTCAATGTAAGTCGTCAAAGCAACTCTACAAGAACAACACTAAGCAAGTATTAACTATTGCACAAAATTGCGATTATTATTCGCAGTTTACATCAAACAGTTAAGCTCAAAAGTTTAAAAAAATTCAGCTGATCATAGAGATTAGAAGTTTCTGCTTCTGTTTCCAATCACTGCCTGAAGGCAGATGTAAAAACTTGACTCTGTTACAGCGCAACATGGGTTTTACACGCCCTATTGGCAAGGATTGCATACCCTTGTCGAAATAGGGTTAGGAGAGCGCAGCTTTGCTATACCTGCTTCAGTTTACCTTGACTTCAAAGGAGAGGAGACCAGCCTGACTGCAAGTGTTACTCACGGCCCGCCCGCCTAAAATGAGCAGAACAGGAAACACCACATACACGCAGACACACGCTCATAGCGACATACACTACCTCATGAATTGTCTCACTACCATAGCATTATATAGTAATACAAGCTGCAAGCACCGTGTTTAATTCCTTGATACAAGATGCCACAAAACCAACAGCAAACGTTATCTTGACAGATGAGCTACAAGCTGCCATGCTGGTGGCATGGCACATGGGCATTCAACGATTGTAAAATAAAGAGGAAAGCAAAGCTATATTGAAACGCGCATCATCAAAGGTTGCAATCAACATCAGGAACTTCTTGGCTTAATGTTTCTGGCTCTCGTATCTAAATAGATATCAATGGTAGTGGTGAGCATCCAATAAAATGAAAATCTCGACAATCCAACAGAGAAAACACCATGGGAGAATTTCAGAGGGGAGGTGCAATTGATCCAATTCCATGAAGCAATCAATGACGAAACATTATTTGAAGACGTATTTTAAAAGTCAAATGCTGTGTATGGCAAGACATTGTGTAGAAAACAGTACCTAAATTTTTGTGGGGGCTGGTTTCCCCATCACAGGCGCCATGAAAGGATACAACCCAATAGCCCATACACTGATTTTACCAAGAATTATTACCTCCGCCAAGGAGGTTATGTTTTCGTCAAGTTTGTCTGTCTTGTCACCAAGATAACTCAAAAAAATTATAGACGGATTTTTAAGAAATTTACAGAGATTGTCAAGTATGTTAGGAGGAATAGATGACTAGCTTTTGGTGAAGATCCGTCAATCTGTTTGTCTGCATATTTTTTCTTAGCATCGTACTCAAGAAGTTATTAATTGATTTTTATGAAAATTACAAAGAGTTGTTGGGTATATCACGAAGAGTAAATGACCAAATTTTGGCGATGATCTGTCTATTAGTTTGCTTGTGTTTGATTTTGTGCTTGTGAGCAAAATAACAAAAAATTATGCATGGATTTTCATGACATTTACAGGAATAGTTAGTAATGTTAGAAGACAAATGACTAACTTTTAGCAATGATCCGTTGGTATGTTAGACAAATGTTTGTTAGCAGCATAACTCAGAAACTTACGAATGAATCTTGAAGAAAATTATAGAATTGTTATTAGTGGCACAAGGCACAAATGATTCGAGTTTGCTGTTGATACAAAGAAAAAAAAGCATAGTTTCAGAACCAATTTGAATGTTGCGTTACTATGCTTTGCTTGGCGGAGCTAGATATGTGCTCTCAGAGTGCTCTATTATATTGGGATCATGCGCAAGTTTTTTCAAAGTATGAAAAACAAGTGGTCTAATCAAATGCAACTCAATATGGAAGTACTGTAATTCCACAGTTAGGCCTTGATTTAGATCCAACTTCAGTTTACTTTCGTCGACAACATGAAGAGGCTCATGAAAGTGTTCTAAGTTCAACCCTGAAGACTACACAACACTACTCTATCATGGTCACAAGAAACAGCTTCTCTTGGCTCTCAAATTGAGGAAATCGGACAAAACTACTAAATGTGTGGTCTGTTAAAGAAACCCTACAGTACGAGTGAGTTAGTTCGAGATGTTCATGTTTACAGTACGTAAGAAGAGGCGACAAATGCATGGATGAGCCAAAAGCAAGTCCAGACACTTAATGGAGTCACAACAAGCTCAGTGGAAGTCAGCTATAACAACACACATAAAAGACCTCTTGCGATAAAGAGCTATTTATGTNAGCTCTCCGGAGACCTCCGACTCCTTAAATTCCTCAATTTTTTCTCCAGTTCCTGCTCGTTTTGACCCCTGCTCTGACCTTACACCGAGGTTATCCTAATAGAACGTTTCTCGGTCACTGTACAGCTACATAAAGCAGACTAGGCTCAAAGTAACGCAATCATTTGGGGGAAGAACTAGACTTATTCATAAGGAACTATAAGACAACGAGCACTGGAGAGGTGAGCTATCAAATGAAGCACCAACACACACGTGAGTAATGAGCGCGAGTGCAAAGAATAGAACATGACAGCAAACCTGAACCATAAGAGTGAAAATGAACTCAGACCGCCAATGGTGGTAATATAGCACTCTCAAGGAAGAAAGTATGCAAGAAGTAACCAAAGGGGGAAAGACAACGGAGACAGCGGAATTACTAAAAACCTAAAATAAACCTAAGAGCAGAGATGTTTGGTTGAAGGAATTTCACGAGCGCCGAATAAGTAGTATGCTATGTAAATTACTTTGCTAGAAGACACACTAAGTCCTTCAGTGACTGACTACACTACCACAGTTTGTAACTGCCACGGCCATGCGATGAAGGGTAAACGAAAAGTTTATTGGAGCGGCAGGAAAAGGCACACGGCAGTTTAGCAGACCATTCACAGCAAGAAGAAGAGGCTACAAGAAGCTTTGCATCGCAAATGCATCTCTCCAAATGTATCTTCTGTGACACCCAGTAGCAACCAATTCGGCAAACTTATAAAAGAATGGCAACAACAGCGTTTGAAGGAGTATGGGCAAGACAAGGAAGGCAAAGAGCTTGTATCAGACGGTAGATTTCAAGCAGTATTAAGAGCAAACCTGAAACAATGTTCAGCTTAAGCAATAGCAAAACAAATGAAGCCCAACACAATAATGAAATTTCAAAATTATTAAGCTATAAATGTAGCAACTCACATTGTACAAGTTTGATGAGTGTACAAAAAGTAAGAATAAACTTGATTATTTATATATATATATATATCGAGTGTATGTAGAGCAAACCATGCTCATATTTTGGAGGTGCAAGCACAATTAGCTTGCATAAGCATCGATATATCTACTGTAAAGTGAGCACTCAACGTAAAATTTATCTTCATGCTTGGAACACACAGGAAGTTCCACTACGGCAGTGTTTGTTAGAATGTTTAAGGGTGTTGTTAACAGAGCAGGAATTGTGTGCCAAGCACGCACACTATACAGGACTAACTGGGGAGAACCAAAGTCATGTTCAGAGAGGAAATAGTGACGCAACACCACCACACGACACGAGAACATGCTACAAAATAAGTAGGAAACAAAGCAAGTAGCAAAGCGACAACAGCAAGATTGCGCCAAGTACAGAAGATTAGTATAGAGAGACGAAAGAATGACACAATGATGAGAATGTGCTTGGTAACTGCCACCTTACTGCACAGACCTGAAGCTCGATAAGTAGATAGTACTAAAACTTGGTAAGAAAAAAAAAAAAAAAAGCAGGCCTTCAGTTGAAATTAAGAACACACACTAGACAAGCAATCGCATGTTCAACTAATTAGTGGATGTTCGGCTCGCACGTCGTATCGATACACAGTAAAAGTCTGTTGCATGAACGATGGGCGAGCTGAGCCTGCGATTGTATAGTGTAGCCTATGAAAAAGAATTAGCTAATAACTTCAACTGGAATTAACAGGGCAGTGAGAAGAAATTATGACAAAACAATTTTGATCGTTGCTGGAAATATTATAGCATTGCCTGTAAATACTAGACTATTATAGAGCTCAAGTCTCCGTTTTTCACTATAACACTATCAACAACAATAAAAAAAATGAAATCCTCAGATATAATATATGAAAGCGGCGGCCAATTTGGGTTTAGAAATTATATACGCCTAACATGACGTCACTCTTAACGGTCTTCAGGTCTGTATGTAGGTAGAACGAAGGAGGTATAACCCTCAAATGAGCAACTGACAAATGCATGAAATTATCAGAATGACACGCACACACAATTATAAAAAGCACTAAAATATATAAGATATTAATACTGCATATGTATATATCATATAAATATATATCACAAAAAATACTAAAATTTAAACATGTTCAAAAAGAACAAACATTAATTAAATAAGAAAGTTTATATCACCTTAAAGTAATTATATTTCATCAGCATCAAACAATAGACATACAACAAAAATAGGTACAATCAGCTAGATGATTCAATACCCTATGTGAAGTAACTACGCAATGATACTCATTATTGCAAAACAGCTCACCAACTATATTCTCAAAATTACCTTTTATTGCATCCACGTGAATAACAAGATGAAAAAAGACGTTTCAATAGAATGAAATTATAAGTAGAGTGGAGAAGTTTTCCGGTACATCACATGATCTCAACTTTTGAAATCTACTGAATTGTAAAAAAATTATCGCCGAAATCAACGCCCTACATGAGCAATGCAACAACGTCATCCGGTATGATTGCATGAAAAGTTGAGAGGAACAATTTTGAAGCATTTCTCACACACGGATATGCTCATGTGAGCCAATGATGTATGAGCTTTACATGTGTACTAAAGCAGGGCGAAATTAAGACTTTGGGCCATGTGCCAGACTTCACCTTCTGCCACGGCCGGGGAGTTGGGTGACTCAAGTCCGACTCAGACTCCTGGCCTCCACAAATTTCCTGACTTCGCAATGCCGCATTTTGCAATCGCAGGATAGGCGTTCAGGGAACTAGCGAAGTGAATATCAAAAAGAAAGGGCCAAACTAGCCTGACCTGAGCTCCTTCTGTATCCACTGATCGCGCTGCTCCTTGGATGTGAACTGACTGCCACGGCCCTGCTTGGCGTATAGCTCCTTACGTTTCTGGTCTTTCAGAGACAATCTGCAAGGGTAAACGTGATTAGTAGAATGAAATGTAACCTCCACACTAAACATACACAGTACACCATCTCCACAAACACAGTGCAACATTATTAGCAGTTCTATTATCTAATAAATTTAACCATCCCAGACATTAATAAGATGTTCACAACACAATCGTTTACAAAGATAACGACACACTGGTAGTGATATAAAAGTAAAGTGCAAAGAATAGTTCAACAATACATAATACCTAATTAAAGAACCATAAGAGTGAAAATGATCGAAGACCAATGTAAACTATATACCTAAGAGTTTCATTTCACAACAAACTTCAGGGAATAAATTTACTTACTCTCTCTGAGCAGCATCCTCGCGCCTCTTCATTTCCTCATATTTAGGTCTGATACCTTCTAGCTCAGCTTCCTTCTGAGCAATTGTCGTTCTGAGTTTATCTAATTCTTTTTCAGCTCGCTCTTTGCTCTTGTTGTCACCCTGCACTTCATCGCTGAGATCCTTAATCATGAGCTCCAACCGCGTCTTCTCCTTCAGCAGCTGCTGCTGCTCCATGTTGAATGTATCGCGCTCCTCACGCACCTACAGCAACAGAGTTACATATAAAACCTTTACGGTAATTCATGACTAGATATCAGCACTTGATGCTGCGACGACAAATGGCAATGGACAGAACTTGTGACGGAATTGCGAATCAGAAATTACACATACAACATACGGTTCCACTTGTGACCATGGCTTTTGGGTGCAATTAGATCCCCCAATAAAAATCTAGCACTACTCTATACGCTTCCCTACAAACATGACTGGTCGTAGCATCATAGGATAAGTTTTTTTTTTTAAATGGCGAGCAACAGTACCTGAGTGAGCCTCTGCTTGATGTCCTTCATGTCTTTTGTAGCAGTCTTGATGGCATCCTGAGCTTTTTGCAAGGTCTGCCGCTGACGCTCTTGCTCGGCACCCGAGTTCTTGCGCTGGTTTTCCATCTGTAGACACGGACAAAATTGTGGACTTTGAAATATTTTTTATACATTCAACACCTACGTACTCGCTCATCAATTAATCCTACACGGCAAGTGCATCGACCCCTTTTCACCTCTACTTGTGGTCGTGATCCTGCTGAAGATACATGGCAACCACGGACTTGATTGTAGCTTTCAAATATAGGACGAGGTGAGCGCTGATAATTTTCAGTAGAGCAAAACATTGCTTTCCATCATCTTTCTTGTGTTGTTAAAGCATTCAAGAGAGAAGTGGCACACAATATGCATCACTAGGTGTGTTTAATAGCGTGTCAAATGTAGGGATAATACCCAAGAACTGATTTGTGCAAATGCATAAAGTGTGAGGGGAAATGGATGAGAAAGTAATGGCTACTCGTCTGCTCAAGCTTCAGGATTCACCGATGATAGGGCTTATTGCAATCCAAAGCGAGTACATAAGCAGAGAGAAGCAGTTGACGCGTAAAAAGGCGACCCACGCATGGGACGAGCATACAAAGAAAAGAAGAGCAAAAAATACTAAAAAAATGAACATGAAAGGAAAGGTTTGATAGGCACTAAGGCAGCGTATGGAGCTCTCTGGTGAGGGCATAACTTCCAATACAGCTAACAATAGGTAGACCAATCAATGCCTCTTCACTACTAACTTATTTTCGAAGTCTTGTATGGGACAATTGGACAATTAGCTACCCTAGTTAGAGAAGAAAGCTACAACAGCAGAGTTGCTACTCACATCTTCCAGCTTCTTGCGGGTCTCTTTCAGCTCTCTGTCATGTATGGTGTATTCTAGAGACCTCCTCATCTTGTCATACTTTTGATATTCCTTCAGCTCTTCTTTCTCTTCCTCCAAAGTGGCAAGCCTCTCCTCGATCGTTCTCAAGAACTCTTCAATCTTTTCACGCTTACTTTCCGTTTCTGAAAAATCAATTTATATCATGGTAAGTTCAGCAGTAGAGCGTAAGTACGGTACGTACATCACACAGAGAACAGCATGATATACGGTACCTAGCAACTAAAAATTCATAAAACGCATAAAACACACACTTGGTTTATAAAGTACTGCAACTCTCACCTTTAAGAATTCCCTTAGACTCTTCCCTTCGTTCATCATAAACCCGAGTACCAGCCACCTCCCTCAGCAGCTTGATGCGATGAGAGTCAGGGGCTGTGGCCATCTGGTTGATCTTGCCTTGCTTTACGATATAGTAAGGGTTAGAGCGAGAGAAACCTGCAGACTCCAGTAAATTCATAACGTCCAATTTGGTGACAGCTTTGCGGTTGAGGAAGTACGTGTCCTTCTTTGCCCCAATGACACGCCGCAAACACACATCATTTTTGTCAATCTGAAAATAAAGAAAATTTGCCAGTCAACTTTACAATAGAGAAAGAGCCTAAACCAAGTCAAAAAAATTTTAAAATTCACACTCACTAAAAAAATCAAATCAATACTGCTAATTATGGAGATACACAGAAATTGAATGTAGCTAGATTGTGTAACTTATTTTGAATTATATTATTATATTGAGGGTTTTCCCGTCGTAGCTCTTATTTTGAATATCAAAGTAGGTAGGTAAGGAGTAAAACCAAGTGCAAGGGAGGCAACTCACGGGTATTCTGCCATCAGAATTGTCGAAGATTATCTCCACAAAGGCAGAGATGACCCGGGGTCCGGTGCCTTCATGCAGCAGAGCCTGGCGCTGCTCTGCACGTAGATGCGAGAACTCATCTGACAGCACAAACTGGATAGCTGCAAGAGAAAAATCGCACAATTATAATGCTGTTTCCAACAGTGTCTGATAGCTAGTCAGTGTTGTGTTGGGTTACGCTACGCTTACAATACCTACTAGTTACAATATAAATAATACTTATCTCACATGAGATTGTTATCTGAAGTTTAAGTTCAAGCAACACACATGAATACATTCCACCCACACTGGTTGAACAAACATGGGTGCTAACAGCACGTTGTGAAATGGGAGGAAAACAGAACAAATCATTCGTAAAGTTATAGCAAAAATAGAAGGAAGCAAAATAGGCCAAGTCCAGAAGGTTTAGGCAAGGCTTATGTAACCTACAGCACAGGGACACCCCTCGTAGCACAGGTCAGTTAGGCCGCCGCCACACTGACGAGACAAGCGACGCGCAACGCGAAAAATTTGTTGAACAAAGTGTAACGGAGGGTACAGCAGTCTGCTGTCCCCACCGCCGCAACTGCGATGCCTCGCGACACCCGTGCATTGCTGCAACACGACTCCCGTAAAAATCGCATTGCGTCGCTTGTTGCTTAGGTCAGTCCCCGGCCTTACTCAGAAACCAAAATGCATATTCAGGCACAATTTGGCAGCACAAAGGACTTGAAGGCATCCAATGATGGCAAACTGTAGGCCAAATATCTCAAGGTAAACTGACCTAGAAAAAAAAATCTATGCCCATGTAACAGCTACGCATACCATGCAAGAAAACAAAATATTTACAGAACTTAGCTGCCGTTGCTAATAGTGTAAGTACGAATTATTAGGGATTTTCTGGTAAAGGGTCGCCTAAGCATCACACTGGATAAGAATGGATTTATTTGTCGTTAATCAGTACTATATAATAATTCACGCAGTGTTTACATTTATAAATATATTTATATCTTTCCTGTCACGTTCTATGGGAATAAGATAGGAAGACATTCAATTCACAGGTTAGTTCATGTTGTGACATATTGGCAGAGGTGTGACATTGTCAGAAGTGTGATGTACATATTGCCATGACATATATAGTATCATGACTACAGTTTGCTCAATTGCAAGTAAGCTGACTAAAGTTGTATTCAAGTTTATTACAGTGTTTTTTTACTCAATATAGAAGACACATGTTCAAGAAGAAAGAGAATAGAGATGAGAGAACAAAAAAGGATCAATGAAGAAAACTAGAGAGCACTCTGAGAGCACATACCTCCGCCAAGAAAGGCAACGGTAACGGAAAATTCAAATTCATTTTTGAAGCCATGATATTCTTCATATCAACACCAAGATCTAATTATTTGGGCCTTTCGATAGTATAAAAAATTCCCGTAATTTTCACGAAGATCTGTTTATTAACTTTTTTACTTATTCTGCTAACAAACATTACAACAAACATAATTCAAACACACAGACCAAGCAATCTTATATCTTCCAACATTGGTAACAACTCCTGTAAATTACATTAAAATCCATCTATAAACTTTTTGAGTTATTGTGCTAACAAGCATAAAATCAAATATAGCTACCAGCAAACTAAGAAAAAAACGGATCATCTAAAATGTTTCGTCATTTACTCTTTGTAATATATATATAGGTACCTAACAACTCATATAAATTTTCGAGTCATGGCCTTAAGAAAAAATTAGGCAGACAGACAAACAAAGAGACAGATAAATAGATTTTCACTGAAAGTTATTTCATCTCTTACTGTTAACATGCCCAACAATCCCTGTAAATTTTGTAAAGATCCATTAATACTTTCTGAGTAATCTTGGTAACAGAAAAACACAACCTCCCTGGTGGAGGTAATGATGAAGCAAGTCAGGGGAAAATTCCACTCTGGCCTGTATTTATCAAACACACTATTACGAGAATTGTTTCACACACGGGTCCACTAGTAGAGTAGGTAGTTATAAAAGATAACATGCAGCAGCTCAAAAACAAGATACCTAAATATAGTCTGGTACTCCTTGGACATGACTAATATAGAAGAAAGAGAACACCTTTGATAAGTAAAATATAACTTCTTGGCTATTGTGGACAGAAGAACCTCTTGTAGGCAGAAGAACAGTGAACTGTCAGAATATACACATTACCAGTGCTCAAAATATAGTTATTGCCAGCTTGTTTACACAAAATCTCCAAGCATGTGAAGCCTTTTCTAAAGCTCATGCTGGTTGGATATCAGAGCAAGGGATGCGTTGAACGTCAAAAAAAACAGGATAGGTACCAAAGTACAATAATCACAGATCTATAATTGTGACCAAGTCCAGTCATCACTAGATAATGAACTTTTACTGGACGTCTTGATGAAAGCCATTGCAGAAACTACAATGTTACAACTCAAGAGATAGGGCAAAAACAGAAGTTGAATTGATATCACGCCATATATTACCATGTACAAGTATTAAATTAGAAATTTTACTGGGCTTATATAGCATTATAAACATAACTTACCATAGAAGAAGTTACTCTTGCCAGAGCCATTTCTTCCAACTGCAAAAAAAAAAATCAACATTTCAGAAAGTTTCTACAGAATAGTAAAAGTAACATGTGCACAGTGCAGCAGAACTGCTAAGACAGAGCTAGTAGGAGTTTGACTTGTTAGGGTTCAAGAAGTCAGCAGAGTAGGGTTGGGCCCAGGAACTGGAGTTGGACTAGATCCATACCAAATCCACAGCCCTTTTGTGCAAGAGATGAGGGAATATCCAGAGAAGCAGAGTCAATTTGTGACTCAAGATTCCTGATAGGTACCAAAAATGTTGAACTCTTATCAGCTCAACAATCCTGATCCTTATAGCAAGATAGTATATACTCTACTTTCTTGTAGAAAGTAATGTGACAAACCAAATTTGGTATAGACTCATGAGCATCCACATAGTTGTCCTGAGGCATTAGGAGACCCAAAACGCATCGTGCATCAGAAAATTTTTCAGCTCAGGAACTAAATATATATATATAACTGACACAAAAATGTCACCTTAAAATGATTGTTTTGAGCACCCTGGCTCAGTCCATGGTACACTGGAAGTTCACCACCTAGCTAACAAGTTTTTAGCATCTTCATTTCCTCCCACTAAAGCTAGAGTAGAAGCAATTAATTCACTCCAGCCAAAGAGCATTTTTTTCATCACGACCTAAAGCTCTCGAAGTTGTACTGCACAACACAACTTGAAAAACTTTACAGGGGGGTAAAAGCTAGATAGGTACAGTGAGAGATCTTATTCAAAAGCTGTGGCAAGGAGGTCGATACATTGGTGATGGAGTGCTCTTTTCAATACATTTCAAAGGCTAGATCAGCACAATTCAAGGCTCAAAAAATCATACATAAGGATAGTTACTAGCAGAACTATACATTACAATGGAGGAAAGAACTTGTCCTCATGAAGTCATTTATTATCCATTCAAACCTGATGGATGAGAAGGAACATAATTTACAACAATAAGACACACTAATTTCTTACATTTCAATAGAATTGGGAAGCAACTTCTAGCAAAAGTTTGGATGTACAGTAGCATATGTATATTTGAATTTCCTTAAATAGTCAAAGTAAGAACTATTAAAAAGTTTCAACAATCAATCTGTGAGGTAGGGTAACGTGCCCAGTAGCCAAGTACCATGCTAGTAGCCGTCCACTTGGCACTAAAAACGTCCAGTGTAAAAACTAGCAGTGCTACAAAGCCATACATAGACTTAAACTGTAGGCTAAGTAGTGCCGCACCATCCCTGAAAATGACAGGCGAAAAAATGAAACAAAGCAAAATACCTAGTGGTGGTTTAAACTTTTTTTTTTCACTAAAAACGTGCCCCCAAGGCATGATTTCAGCAGTGTGGAAAGTTTTTTCAATCTTGTATTACAAAAGATCTAATAGTTGGATTTTTATTTCTTGTATGTCAAACTGAAGGGCAGTGATGGGGCTTTCATGTAGAATGGCAGAAACTATCTATTGTTGCTTACATTACTCATAACTTCCGGTGAGCGGATACAAGTATCACAAATTGACCATGTCTAGTATCCGTCCACCTCTCAGAATCCATTCAAATTATGTTAAAACGCTGGCCGGTAGCATTGGTTATAGAACGCATATTTTTTAATGTACGTATGTAGTTTTGAAAATGCTTCTCACCATGTCTAGTAGCCGTCCACTCCCAAATGTCTAGTACCCGTCCGGACGGGTACTAGACATGGGGGATGGACGGATACTAGGCAGGGATGTTATGGCCGTCAGTTTCACTAAATTGTACTTTCTTTTCAGAGAGTTAGCTATGGGATATGTTTAATGATGATTATAAGGACCTTAAATGAAAGAGGGCTAAAGCATGGATGGAAATTGGAGAACAAATGATACTGCCAAGTTGCCAACTAAACCTGAAAATGAGTGGAGTCTTTTATGACGATCGCCATAAAAGACGCTCATCGAAAAACCGCCCCGTGTTTAGGCAGCCTAAGAGCTACCCTCATCACCAGGAACTGCCGTCAGTTGCACCATCTCCTGTTGAAAAGACACTCAGGACAGCTCTTGGTGAGTGATGCCCATTTATATTCTGACATGGATAGGACCCACCAGAATAGACACCTGAAGGCGAGAAGACTGCGCTACTGGCGGCTTGTTTGGAAAAGTTTAGTGCAGCTCTAATAATACATTGGTTAAAATTATTTGAACATGTTCAATGGTTACATTCACTTAATACTTGCTGTATCAAGGAATCAGAGAAAAAAATTTAAGTCAGACCTTGAACCATCCAACTCCGCAACCCTGGACTTAAGAAAGAACACATTTAAAGTTTAATTTCAGGAATAACATTTTCATTGGAAATGCTTAGTTTTTGAGATATTTGACTTTGAAATCACCACCGTTTTTCTATTGGAGAAAATAACAGCATCATTATAGGCTTGTTAGTGATCTCCTAGGAACCTAACCTAAGGTTAGTTTAGTTTTCACTTGTATAGGGTTACCAATTATTTTCTCCCATAGAAAAGCAATGAGAACTTCAAAGTCAACTACAGTAGGTACCTATCTCAAAAACTAAACATTTCTGATGAAAATGTTACTTCTTAAAAAAAAAAATCTTGAAATATGTTCTTTAACCTTTGCAATACTAATATTCTATGAATTAGGCATTATTAATTATACATATAAGCTAGTAGGTATAAGCCTACTTAGCCATTGCTAAGTATCTACTTGACAGAGAAGTGGAACTTAAGTGCAACAGTGTTTTCACATTTATCAAATCTGTACAGGAGTAGTAAGCAAACAAGAGGAAAAACAGAACACTGCATCACCACTGCTAACTAGTAGTATCAACAGGGACAGAAGCAAACTTAGCACTAAAGAGATATCAAGACATCCCACTGGTGTAAAACTATGGTATGGTAAGGAGCCCGAAGGTCATTACTTTGAGCCAGACATCCCTGATGAACCCTTGCTACTTACACTAATTGCTAATACTGAACCTAATTTGTTTACATTTATAAAAGACACTGTTTACTATGTTACTAAAGAAAATTGAACACTATGTGCAGAGAAAAAAACCAATCCCCTTTAATATGAGATGACGTGATATCAGGGCCTGTTAACCCTGCCAGCAACTGTGCTTGCCTCCGTGAGATCACAGCTTAAACGTCAGTACTGTATGTATGGATAAAAATTTTCATCAAGTACTTTAAGCACATCGAAATGTTTTCAACTAGACTCATTTTTTTTATGCAGATTCCAAAAATAAAGTCCTTTATTGTTGGTTGATTCTACTTTTTGAGATATATGACTTTCAAGTTCTCAGCACAGTGTGAGGGGAACACCTTTTACACACCGTACTGGTAGTTTTTTAACCCAACCATGCCTGGATCCTTGATAACATCTCCCTCACCCAAAACCCTGGTTTCCCATGTGACCCCTAAGATTGTTCTAATATGTATCAACTTCAAAATGGTGTAACTCCAAAAATATTGCAAGAATTGGAAAATTATTATCAGTGAATTAATAAAATTCAATTTTACATATACTGTGAGAGTTAACTACTGATCAGACAATAAATGACTGAAATATGCCCCCAACCAACAAAAACAGATTTGGATTATGTATCAAAAATCATGTAAATATAAAAAATCTGCTTAAAAGAATCTAATACCCCTTTTATTATTTTTTTTTTTGGGGGGAGGGGAGTGATTGCCAGAAGAGGTGCCTTTACCCTAATACATGTAGCCTGCCTTGTAAGGGTGTGATAGGAAACAGATGATGGATAAATTCTACTCTAGTAACAGCACATCTGATTCCTCCTCAGGGATAATAGCCTATGTTATGAAAACAGTATAGAGTAAAGAGCCCAAATGCCATTACTTAGAGCCAGAGCATCCACTGACAAACCCTCCTTAATTACACAAATAGGCTGAAATAGCTGATACAGAACCAATTTTGTTCAAAT
>LQNS02278174.1:9951544-9970334 GCA_001587735.2 Parhyale hawaiensis
TCTTTTCAACGTACCCATTGCTAGTGTGAGAAATGGAGGGGGAGGGGTGTGGGGGGGGGGGGGGGGGGGGGGGGGGGGGGGGGGGGGGGGGGGGAGGAGGGCAGAACCAGGAAGCAAAGAATGCAACGCTCTTTGCTTCCTGGGCAGAACGCACTCTCCGAATTCAGCATGGCCATGCATGTGTTTCTCGAGGCCCCTCTGGACCTGCCGCTCTTCATTCGCGAGGGCTAATCACATATTTTGGAGAAATTATTTCACAGACTTCTAGTTAAATGTTAGTTGCGAAACGAAGGGCATTATAAAATTTATTCTTATCTTGCTTTTGAACCTGTACACCATGACAATATGGCGGTTTTTTGAGCAGAGTTCGAGGTCATGTATGGCCATCAGATCATTCACTATCACTGACCTGAACATGGTAGTAAAATTTTACACTGAATATTGCGCGCATGTGCTTGATCTTCACAGCTTTTGACCATCGTGTGAACCACCCTTAAGAAAGTCGGCCTAACGGCCGATCTACACATTAGTCTTTTTAAAGTGTTCACTCATCCACCGGTCTGAAGATGTTACTGTGCCGTGAAAACAACAGAAAAGTGCTCTGTTTTCCGAGTTTTATTTCACTAAAATATGTGAAAACAACAGAAAAATGCTCTGTTTTCCGAGTTTTATTTCACTAAAATTTGTGAAAACAACAGAAATGTGCTCTGTTTTCCGAGTTTTATTTCACTAAAATATGTGAAAACAACAGAAAAGTGTTCTGTTTTCCGAGTTTTATTTCACTAAAATTTGTGAAAACAACAGAAAAGTGCTCTGTTTTCCGAGTTTTATTTCACTAAAATTTGAAAAAGATATCCATAATATTTACTTGCCTTGTGACACTTGCTGAGAAAACGAAGTTAACGGCAAACATTTTAATAACTTTTCGTGTCGTACGCAAAGTTTAATTGACAAGGACGTTCGAAAAGGCTAACGTGTAGCAGGCCTTTAGGGCGAGTTCACACTGCATTCATATCAACGCTTCGCTCATCCATTTGTCCGAATATGTTACTGTGCCCTGGTAATAGAGGAAAATTGCACTATTTTCTGATTTTTATTTTTTTTCATTCCAAATTTGAAGAGATATCCATAGCTTGTCTAGTGACACTTGTAGAGGAGACTGATTTGATGGTTAATCTTTTAATATATTTTTTTGTGGCGTACGCAAAGTTATGCTGACATGCAACGACGCTACAAAACATTTGGACGTGTGAATGAGTGAGCGCATTGCTCTGAATGACTTGTGAACTCAGCCTGGAGAGCTTGACCCACAGTTGTTTTCGTGCACCTCAGTGAAACATTTAACTGACATTTAGCGAAAATGATTAATCGGGCCTTTGATTCCTAAGTGCAATCTTAATAGCCACAAGTCCGATTTGTTTCGAAATTATCATAGAAAATCTACTCTTAGAACGACGACCGAGTACCTCGAGTGACAGCATCGTAATCCCGTCGTTTGGCTTAGAACTTTTCCGTTTCGTTTCGTTCACTTCAAAATAGTCTTCGTTATTAATGACAAAAGCAATTAAAAACTCGTAATACCAAGAAAATTCAAGTGTACTTTATTTTTGAAACTCTTGCACGTTCATTTTCCTCAATGTGCGGATTGCATTTTGTGTGAGTTTGAATTCCCTGCGCGTTAGGATTTGGTCCGTTAAGCCTAACTGCCGTTTGTGCTCCTCGGTCGAGTAAAGACACTACGATCGAGCGGGAAATATAGACGGTTCGTCTACTCTCAACATCTGCAGCGTTGTCACACAAGGGTAAAAAAAACATACCCAGTACTGCCGTGAAAATGGAGCCATCATGAAAATAAACTAAGAGTTTGAGAATTCTTTGGCATATTAGTGACTGCTAAGACAAGGGGGATTTTATATTATTTATTATGTAACGAATTCCATCACTTGAACGTCTCCATGCATCTATCTACTTTTGGCTATTCCTGACGCAGCGTGGAATGTGTTGGATCAGTGATCACTGAATGAAAGTATTACCAAATAGAAATGAAAATACTGTATTAGTCCAAGTCCAAACGTATATTAAGTTCTCGTTTAGAAATTTTGGCTCATCCATGATTTTTAATACATATGAATACATAATGCTTCAAATGGCTGATAGCACTAACTTGCTCAAGCATACTGTATAAGCTACCAAAACAGTAACCGAAATCTTAAAAGCTTTTGGTTAACTTCAGTTGTAACCATTAATTTTTTTAAAGAAAGATATAATGGGTTTTATCTAAAAATTTACATTGAAGCATAATTGTTGTTACGTAGTATACCATGGTCAGTAACAGAAGAGGTAAAGCGAGCATATGCAGAAATGCTTAATGCCGATGCCACACGCTAGTCAAAAGAACGAGTATCGTCATCTTTCTGTCCGAATCTATTGATGTGCCCATTTAAATAGCACACACTTGCAATGAAGTTTGACTTAAAATTCCTCTAAATATAATGATATGCCCAAAAGGTAGCTAACAGTACTTGCGGAGTAAGCTGAACTGACTGTAAATATTTTGACTCCATTTCTTGGCAGTCTCAAGGCTGCGTTTATAAGAGTTCAACATAACGTTCTGACGAAAAGAGGACGATAATCGTTCTTTTGACTAATGTGTGGCATCGGCATATATAACACCTTGAGCATAGCCGACGGCAGAAGCACTGCTAGAGGCAGGACAGGGACCAACGAACTACCTAAACAATCTTTATTTTTAAAGTTTGGTTGAGCGATAAGCTGAATATATCGCTTAAAGAAATATTACGATATCAACGAATTAGACGTGATGATCAGATAAAACTTCACGTATGACTTTTAATAGCCTAGTGCTCTAGCACAATCATAAACAGGAGACTAGCAGCGGCCTCCGTTTCCCTTGAGTGGATAGGAAAACGTGTAAAAAAAAGAGATATCATTGACTGGCATGTGAAATTTAACCCAATAGGCTGGACTTATCCGGTGAGCTGGCTTTGACCCGCAGGAACGAGTGTCATGAGTTGACCTCAAACTGATTACTCCGGAGACTTCTGAAAACTGAATCCCACTCCGTAAAATGGCGTATTCACATGTCTCAATCGTAATTGGGCTGCTGCAGTGACACCTGCAGCACGATTAAAGGTGGCGAGGCCAAAGCTCCTGTCTGAAGTTCCGGAAAGGTAAGCATTGTGAGTTTAGCTTCACTTGACATACTGACGACCCTATCGATGACGGATTGACAGCTTTGCAAGGAGAAGTTACTCGAATCAATGACTACTGGTTGAGGTGAGCAATACTTTCATTGTTCCAACAGTTTTTGCAGATACCGGCGAATGCCGCAGAGCAGGCAGTCTCACTGAAGGCTTATTCGATTGACTGGCGCATTATTGTGAGGTTTGACTCGTTCTGAGCTTGAGACAGGTACGCTGGCTTCGACACGCTGGGTCGAGCTATAGGCGTTGACTCTTGACAGGTTACAGTTTAGTCTTTTAAAAGCTCAGTGGTGTTCCAGAAAAGAAAGTTTTCAATGGGTTCAACGTAATCCGATTGCTTCTAACATTTTGCAGCTCGATTCAAAGCGCCAAAGACAACGCTCCTGTCTGAAGTCCCAGGACAAGTCAAGTCTCGGAAACCTTATTGCACCGGCCAATCAGATGCTCCAGTAACTCTAATGACAATCAAAAAACAGAAAAATACACCAGCAAGCACTGTGTCCACTGATTTTTGAGCTTCTCTTCATCGATATTATTGAGATAGGTTCACACGGCCTCCGAAAGTTGAGACTTTTGACAAAACGCAGCATATTCTGCTCAAAACTTCGATGCTCTGGTCACTCCAGGCAACGTTTTGATTTTAAACCTTTGCTCAAACCACTGGAAGCAAAGAGTGTAACGATACGTTCGCTTTTCGCTTCCTCGCTCAGACGGTCAAATGCTCGTGAGCTCCGTTCAAAGTCCGTTGATAAGCTCGTCGCTATGGATATAGGTTGATCAAACGAAAATAATTCTTATTGTACCCACAGTTACTATAATATGGAAGTCTGCAATAAATTATCTAAATATAGTAAAGCTGTCGATGCTACGAGAATTTAACTTAGCCTTAGCTACCAATAGCTGTTTGTTTACAATATTCCTCGCAGAGTTCAAGAGCGCTGAGATTCCCGATTTTTACGTCGATTGAATGGTCTAATTAAACTCTAAAAATCTCGACCGTTCAAACTGTCCTGTGCGCCCGCCTCGCTTAACCACCACCAGCGCCTCGCTATTCTTTGGCTCATTCTCCAAAATTCTGCCGGCCTACCATTTTAAACGCAGAACTGCTTATATGTCTTACATAATAGTTACATTCAACAGTATATTATTATTTAACATGTATTTCTCCACAGGCGGGAGGTATTCTTGGATTATTATATTACAGCTTACATTAAAAAAATTGTGTGTACAATAATTTGTTGGAAATATTACAGCTATATATTCATAAGTACCAATGAAGCTCCATTTGCACAACGCTAAAACGACAACTTTCTATCACCTGTAAATAAACTGCCGAAGAAGCACCTGCCAGGTCTCTACCTGCTACAGCTACATTTGAACCGCAACGGTCGTTCACTGCTCGTTCGAACGACGTGTCACGAGCACGCTGGCAGGACCTCTCGTCGACGTCGTCGTAGTAACCGAGCTTGCCAGCTCGAGCAGCTGTGGAGTGTAGTTGCCCCGTTGCTGTGTCGTCATTCGTATCTTCAACAACAGTTGTAACGTCTGGAAAATCGTCTGCCAACTTCTTCACATTTCTTCAGTAAGTTTTAAATTAGATGGTTTCGAGTGAACGTACAAATTTTGCAACAATAGGGAAAGTTTAAATCTCAGGGAAACTTTGGGATGAAATCGTGCTGGCAAGCTATCGATCGTTAGGTAGTGGGCAGATACTTTCAATAGATATCCCATGAGTTTAAACTAATAACTAGATTATGCAATATATATTGATGCATTATCTACAAAGGTGGCTCCAGTACCTCATATAAATTACACAAGTTCATTTTCTACGCATAAAAACTCAACTGCACTAGTTTTATGTTATCGTTTCATGCGAAGATTCGTGTTTGACCATCGTAACGTTTTTATACTAGTAACAGTTAGGCTACTTGAAAACCTCTCATGCCTAGACAGTCTCACGCTAATATAATAGTTCGTGTTTTTGTGGCTGACCTTGAGTGATATATGAGACAAAAATGGGCTAAGTATTCATATCTGTTTGGTAGCTGTATCTGATGTAATGATTTTCTGTTTGCATATCTGGGAACTAATCCATTTAAAGGGATGGGTGTAATGTAAGTGAACTTAATTTTAATTCTCTTGAAAAGATTTGTTCGTGAACGAATCGAAGTCTGATGCAGGCAGCGGCAGTCATTTGTTCTCGCTACGAAGCAGCTTTCATGATACCGCAGCTAGAGTGTGAATGGTAATATTTTACGGGGTTACTAACTTAGCCCCGAATTTATGAAGCGTATTAAAATTGGCAAAATTTCGACGGTATTTTTATGAGAAACTACGGCTGCAAGTTGAAAGAAAGTGTAATTATCTGTGAAATTGTTTTTCTTGACGCTATTAATGATGGCTCTAATTTAGAATCGTCATACGATGTGCGAACGAACGAACGAACTGCATTATCTCTGCTCGTATAGTATTACAAAGCTGCGCATGCGCGACCCAAATGACTATTACAGCTTGTTACTTCAACAGATGATGTACGATTGGCACTCAAGATGTCAGTCGTCTTGGATAAAAATTTAACTAAAGGGTGTGAGGACTGCATGCGTTACATCATTTGCGTTGGCATAGAGACCGTGCACAGTAATTTCAAATTCAATTTTCAACAGATATTGAACTTGAATATATAGTATCGATGTATCGGAAGCGACTTTGGAGGTTGTCGAAGTGAGAATGACAGCCATATACTAAAGGCATTTCAAATTTCTCGAAGAAGTAAAAACGAGCGACGTGGCAATGGTTTTGGAAGTGAATGTTTGTTATTTAAGGGTAAGACGAGATATGTCGCGTAAGTTAGTTTAGAACATGGTTATACGGTTTACGTTTTAGAACTAAGGTTGGAGAAGCGTCGAACCTAGGTTCGGACCATGACCACCACATAAACTATCGTCGTTGTAAGCTCATAGCGTTTAAGTTGAATTTATTTACACTTTTCGAAAGTTAATGTAATCAAGGATGAAAACAATACTTGAATTAGCGGCAATGCTTGTGACCCCCCCCCCCCCCCCCGTGTTTAGAATCGGTAGAACCGAGTTTGCACGAAGGACTTTCGTTGGCGCTATCGGCATGGGGCTAACCTATTAGCGTTGCAAGCTGCGGCACCGTGTCAACTTGCACATGAGTAAATTGCGCAAAAAAAATAGTAAGGAATCGCTACCGATTGCTACAATTTCCACGCTGTAGCAAGTGCCAATGGCAAGCTGCAAGCTTTCGACTATGGGCGCGTTCGATTGGTTTATCGAAGTCGATCTAAGCCAAGCCCGCTTCACTTAAGTTGTAATAAAATGCAGATGGGAATTTTAGCTTCGTCACTATAATCGTGAGGAACAGTCCGATCATGCTGAGCCGACTGGAATCTGCATTTTACGGCGTACGACTTAATTCATGGCAGTCTCACAGGTAACTCATGAACATAATGGCAATAGCTCATAGAGTGCCGAAGCGTATGATCCGGTGTCTCTTTGGGAATGGGCCTATTGGTTCGTCTACTGCCGCCTATCTAATCTAATCTAATAGTCAATGCCTGGAACTTGAATCAACGAGTCGAAACCAGTGCATCTGTCTGAAAATACAGATCGACAAGTCTAGCCTCAAAGAGCCAATGTCGCTACCTAATCAACCGTGCCCTGTCTCTGCTAATTCTGAACTAGTAGGAATTCGGAAGGATTTATGTTTTAGCCTTTTGGTGCTATGTTCAGACACGTCAAGCTCTATAGTCTCTGTGACAGCAGTGTATAAGGCTTAGTTAAGTTGTATCTATGCTGATAGCGTCGACGAAAGTCTCACAGTGTGAACCTGGCTTAACGCGTGCCTGCTCTTTGAATTTGTGCATTCGTAAATGCAAATATTAATTTCTATCTCTATAGATCGCATTTATAATTTATTATATAAATAAAAACATTGTATGCGCACATCGGTTTTGATAATTTTCTTACCTTCATGAATATTTTTCTAACTGACGATACCATGTACGCAACGCTTGAAAGCTTAGCACATTAGCAAATTCACCATGCCGTGTTGAGCTATTCTTCAACTGCCGTGTTGAGCTATTCTTCAACTGCCGTGTTGAGCTATTCTTCGACTGATATTTATAATCATAAGGGTGCCTATCAAGTTTAGGCTTTGTATTCGAGCTCCTTGTCGCCACGCTATTTTGTGCTATGTTTCTGAAAAAAAAAAAATGCTTGCTAAGGAAAAGCTTAGGCATAGTGTTATTGTAAGACATACATATATATATATATTAAAAAACACTGTACTCGACAGCCCTCTTGAAACGACAAGTAGTTCGTACTGCAAAAATAAGATGTCAATAAAACGTTGACTTACTACAACACGCAGTAAGAACCTGAAAAGAAAGGATTGTTTCCTGTGATGGCAGGTACGGGGTGGCCAATAGGCGTTGAATCGTGGGACACCAAAATGACTTAAATATGGTGGTAGCTAATTGTTCTCTCACCTACGCTGATGAATTTCTGTTTTCGTAAATAATAACTCTTATTTAAGCTGCAGCATCATGAACACTAACCGGTACGTTTTTGTTCAAGATTGCTATTTTAGCTAAAGAAACAAGTTTCAGGATTTGCAAAGCTTGCGCTTCGTATCAATTATCAGGAGTAGCCCGCCAAGTATTATGACGTCTTTATATAAAGTCGAACTTGTGCTATGCAATTGCTAACAAAGAAAAGTAATAGTTAACCTGCCGCAAGTTCTACACTTTCGTCAAAGAAACGTCTTCCATGTCCACGTCAACCCTGACGGCCCATATTCTTGGTCCATCTTGGTGTCCACTGCTTTTGTGATGGCTAGTCCATTAGCTGCGGTTACGAGATAGAATCTAACTCTCATGTTGGATCTGGACTCTGTGCATGCAGTTAGGGTCTATAATAACTCAATAAATATTTCCAGAGTTGCCACTTCGGTAAAGACGGAAGGACAAGCTACGTAGCAAACTGCGTATGTTTCAGCTCCCACAATCTAGCAAAAATGAATTGAAGAATAAAAAGCATGGAGTGGGTGTTGCCGGTAAAATTTCACTCCCCATAATTGAGAGAATGTTCACCTTTTCTGCGGATTTTACAGTTACTGTTTCGCTCTTTATTCGGCCCAGATGTCTATAGGCATATTTTCATGAATACCCTGTAGTATAGGATATCAATGAAAAATACTCACCTCGTCGAATGCCAGTAACTTGCTCAGCCCTGAAACTCAGGTGCGAGTATTCATTTCCTGAAACGCTGGTTAGAGTGGTGAAATTAAATGCGAGTGCAGATGATAACAATATTGTGAAGGCTGGCTCTTTAATACTAACGAGTATCATCTCGTCCTCTGGACCCGCCCAGCACGTACCAGACGATGTTGCTGCTTAATTTGCAATTTTTCTGTGGCTGCAAAAACCGTAAGTTCAAACGTGCGCATCTGCGGCCCCGCGGCCTTGTCGAAATGTAATTAAAGGGCGCAGGATTGGACATGTCCTTGAGTCTTGCTCGTGGTAACAAGTACACCGAAAGGGTCATGTAGGTACTTCTGCTAAAATTGTCTCCTATTGTATGTATATTCTCAACAGAAAACTGAATAGCTACTCGCAGAAGTGAAACATTGCGGTCGGTGTCCTTAGATCTGCTGTGTCTGTAGAGCTGCTTACCGGATTTCGTTAGGAAAATATACTCAGTGCCCAAACCATACGCAATTGTATACGTTCTCATAGCATAACTATTTCACTGCTTCAGGCGTATATGTCGGGTATTACATGTGTTAGGGTCCACCTGCTCTCAAATGAGTGCGTTACGAATCAAGATACATTATTAAATATGAATCCTGATCTTAGAGTAACCTATTGTATAAGCGCTCATTACAGAGTATCACCACTCGAATTCCTTAATCACCGGCACAAATTGGCTGCATTACTTGCCGAAGTTTCAACTTTCTGTCCTTGAGGCAGTCACTCTCAATAACGCCTGCAGGGACAGTTGTGGCAGCGTATATACAGCCGCCGTATGTTCTGGGGGTAATATGTTCCACTGAACAGCTTAGTTATTAGTATCTTGTGGTGATATAAGTTTGAGCCACCGGTTCTCCATATATTTCCACTCATTTATGTTACGCAACGAAGTTCCAAATATCTGTGCCAAACGAACGCTGCGCTGCGTTTGCGGTACAAGTGCTTTTGTCGTTGCAGTTTGCTACACCGAACAGGCGAATAATTGTGTCCGCACTTGCAGTGTCGTCCACGGATCTTTACCAGGTATTACATGTGAAAATAAAAAAAGATTTCTTAACACGGATTATGCAAAACTTTAAATTTTTAAATAATTACTCGATTCTACATACCCTCAATACACATGGGATAAATGCCTATAATTTTCCAAAAGGTTGGTTCATATAACTGGTTTTGGCTGAAGACTCATACTCGTCTTTACACTCTCTCCTCCCATGGGGTTCTGTGTCTCCCTTTGATACCCCTAAATTTTAACCCGACGTGAACGATCGCAACGGCAGTAATTCACAGCTAACTCATATGCTTAGGCACTGGCTACTCTGGCAATGGGCCCTTTGGTTCGTCTATAGTGCTGTATCTAATCTAGTGTAATTTTTTTGTTGAAAAAAAACGCAAAAACCTGTAAAATAGGTGCAGCCTGTATAGTCTCTTTTTGTTCTTAGACAAGACTGTAGACTCCCCCCTCCCCAAAAAATTGCTCTAACAAAGAATTAAACTACGAATTATATTCGTTCCTGTTGTTCCTGAAATAAAAATAAATTTATATACACTAAATTGAGCACGACAAACAGGCTACAGCCAGCAGTAGCGAAGCAAAAGCGAGGATGTCGAGACAGTATATAGTACCGTGTGTGTCCGTATGGTGTCTTTTCGGAGATCACTGATGGTTGTGTCTTGGGTACGTTGACTTTGTGTCTGTTATACTTTCTGTGTCGCGTAAAGCTGTGCTATGTTACGGGCTGTAGGTTTCCGTGAGGACTTCAGGGTTTTTTTTTCACAAAACACGAGCAGCTCTGATCGGAGGATATATGTTTACATTGCCTGTATATGGAGACTTCTGCCTAAAGATAGCTGCGTGCGTGTGTTTGGTTTGGAAAACGGAGCACTTACTCGACCCTCAGGGTTATGGCAGTCTGACATGACCGCCGCTGGTACCTGTTGGAACGTGTCAGGGCGGGGGGCGTGTATCCCTGCGCTGTGAGGTCGGGGAACTCAAGGGCAAAGACCTGTGAAACAGAGAGAAAGACGAGTCAATTTTTTTCTCATGCACTTTATTTAAAAAATTAGCTGCGGACATCATGTGGCTGCCGCATAAATTGATTGTGTGTAGGAAAAAGGAACGAAAGGGTACTTTTTGATGCCTACTTTCTTTTCTTAAAAAAGAAGTACATTAGGCGCATGATGTGGCAGTGAATAGTGTATTCGGCCAGAATCTGTAATACGAAATCTCATTGATAAAAGTTTTGCTTCTGCTCCGCAAAACTTCATATTCGGACGTCTCAAACGCGATCGGTTGAGCCCCGGTGCTTGAACGATGCAAGTTCATTTGACAACACAGTTGTGCTTTTTACGAGTGATTTGCCTTACTTTCTTAGAATCTTGCTCTTAGCTATGGGAACTTTAAGGCTTAGTTTTTCAATCAACTTTTCGTTTGTTTCGTCAGTTAGTGGAAATTTTCGGCCTCCAATTTACTCGTAAGTGTGCGTGACCTCTTAGCACTTTTAAATGGACGAAACTTTCGCATTGAATGCTTGGTACCTCGAGTGACGCTAGCGGGCAAACACAAATTGACTAAGCCGACGCCAAGAAGTGAAGTTGCGGACAAGTGAAGTGTAATTACATTCGCTTACGTCAATCGCCGTACATGGGCCAGTTTAAGAGACCCTATAAACATTGAACAAATTTTATGCCTAGATTGTCGAGATAACGCAATTGGCACCTCTGTATCGGGTGTTGATTAGATAGGCCGGGCTATCTCACACTATGATTCGATTATGAGCTATAACTGATTCCGCGCATATTAGCTTTGGAGGATTATTTGGAGCACTTTGACAATGCTATAAAAGAATCCGAATGCAAAAAAATGTATGAGTAAACTTCTCAAAATAAGGTAAGGCCCGCTTTTGAATACCCTAATATTTTAGGGTAATAATCATTGTTGTTCTAATTTTTATTAGCTCAGAACACCGGATTTTGCAGTAGAGTGAACCTACTCTCCACAATAAAAATATATAAATCAATGCAATTGTTAGAGCCCCCTACCCTGTAATTAATACGACCCCTCAAATTTTAACACGGGCCTCTAACTTGCTGCAGATTGTTATATTATTGGGAGCGTTTTGAACTGACGCAATTTAGGCGTGATCTATTGCTTATTGGTTCAAAATGATAAGGGTTAATTTTCTCAGAACTTTATTCATAAGCGTTGTTTGCCCCAGTTTGGGGTAGTTACGTACTATCAACACGATTTCTCTTGAGATCACCGAAACGCAATTCTGTCCCGCACTGTACAGTTCTCAGCCGTCTCAAACATGCACAGGTTGCGACTAACACCTACCAAGGACAAAAAGTGACGAAACCAACGCTCCTGCCTGTAGTTTAGAAAAAGTTAAAACTTACGAACGTAGCTTTACTCCCATTCGCCCTGCTAGTCGACGGTGTCTTCCGTCTTCTAAGCCTCCAGGGAAAAGCCCGTTGTACTAGCGAACTACTGTTTCTTGTTGACAGGCAAAGTGTTCCACGTGGTAAAGCCGGATCCACACGATAGTGGAATGAACGAGTTTCCTCCACTCATCGTTTGAATATCGTATGGAGCCTATATTAATGCAATTGTGTACGTACCAAAAGAGATGCTTCAATGTTAACCGTCTAGTCAGTTTCCTCAGCAAGAGTCAGGCGTGAATTTTCGGACATCTCTCAAATTTTGAAATAATTTTCTGTTACTTCAACGGAAACAGCAGCGCATTCGGACGCGGCGAGGAAACTCGTTCCTTCGACTCGAGTGTACACCTGCCTTTAACGATAGTAATGCCCGAGCTACAAAGCAGTTATTTGTAAGGAGACAACCGGTAATCCTACGCGTCCTCCACTGACTTGTGAACTTTATCCAGGGTTGAATTTTCTTTTCCATAGCATTTTCTAGAACACGGTTTTGTTTACATGTTGTATCGTCCTTTGCCCTACGTCCATACGTCACGGAGCTCGCACGTGTTGCTGTGTCTGTTTAATTAAACAACACAGTAGAGCGCAACTTTCAGTTTTAATTCACTACAAACCTGAACAGGACTTCGAAACTTTATTTATAGCATTTGCTAAGCAAAGTGATTCGCGGCTAATTTTTTATACTAGAGAATAATTGAATATACACGCAGCTGCGTATCTAGGAGCACGGCGATACCGGGTACGTTCGGATACGCAGAAGCATGAACGTAGGGCGTGAACCGGGATGTGCTGAATGTTATGCTGCACTTTTTATTAGTCTGAAGATATTACGCCGGTGTGAACAAGTGTTCTTTCCAGCATTCGATCGATCGTCTCGCGCGCCTGCTCTGTTCTGCACCGCGCTGTTACATTGCTTTTGTTCCGTACTTATTTCGCTCATTGTGAATGTACAATATGCTTTCGGATACGCACATATATTTATACACGTATATGTGTGTGTAACCCAGTAACCTACACACACATCGGTTTACCAAAGCTGTCCTCCATCATACACCTACCTCTACACGTTCTTTCCTCAAGTATCCCGACCTGCTCGCGATCACGTTACTGATGTCACGTGGGTAAGCCCTGTTCCAACACGCCGGGTTTCACATTTTTTTCTGATACGTAGCCGTAAACTTCGCCTGCCACACAGCCAACCCAGCAGTACTCATAAATTACCTCTTATTTAGTAGTACGTGCACAGGTTCATACTTGTACACCGATGTTATCAACAAACATGTCACTCCGTTTCATATACAAGCATGCAGCTTCTGAGACAATTCCGTTTAAGGCCCATGTCTTATCAGCATTGTCTTAACGTGTGAGTAGCTCTAATCTTGATGAGATGCGATAGTACAAGGCGCAGTACAGACCCTGTATTGCACCTGCAAATTGTTATCATCGCTTCGTCCAACAGGTGCACCGCACGGTAATCAAGTTCTGTCATTCACCACTTCTGACTGTGACCTGAGGCGAACGTTTTTTTTTTTTTGCGGTTTGGATAGTTTAGAGCTGCTCTGAAAAGCGTATAAAATTAGAGCAATCTCAGAAACGAAGAGTTTGGAATCTAAAAGCCTTTTGCTATGAGTGTCAAATTGCAATGTTAGGCGATGATGTCAACTTTCTAAGTGTACCGTTAACTTTATTATGGTAAAAAATGTTGAATAACGAGAGGCCACTGCAAATTTACTCAGAACTATTCAACTGACTTGTCAATTTAATGTTTACTACTTTACAAGTGACCCTCCTCCTCATAAAATGACGGCGAAATACAGTTTAATTACTTCATCGAAACCCCACCTTTCGTCGTTCTTTTTCTGTGGCTCTGCAATAGAGAAAATCTTGCTCGTAATTGCGCTCAGAACTTATAAAGATTTGTTGCGGGAAGGAAGCGAAATTTCGTATCCATGCTAAGGCTAAGAGGTTTTTCAGGCGTCTTCAATGCTTAGAATTTAAATTCGGCAGAGTAACAGCCCCGTTGTCATTGAGAAAATGAGTTTTCCTATTTAACCCTTTCGTTCACAAAACCTCCGCTCTTGCTATGAGGTTCTAGAAGCAGCTCATAATAGACTCTCTCTCTCTCATTGTAGTCACTTGAGCGCCACCTCCTGTTCTATTCAGTCATAAATAAAATAAAAGCACTGACTTCAGACAAGTTGTTATATTCTCCAAATTTCCAGAGCCAGAAACAACGTGCTGGTTTCACTGATGAAATTTTTGAAGCGGGAACTGGAGTTCCCGCGGGGAAGGAAAGAGTTAATACCGACAGGGGACGGAGAGACCAACCAATGAAGCAAGCAGGCAGCACCGTGTACAGTATTAGGCCTTTCAATAAAGAGCAAGCGAAGTTGCATAGGCGATAATATGATTTGTATTGTTAGGAAGTAGTATGTGTGTCCGAGAGCGTTCCTGAGCAACGTCTGTTCGGGAGGAAGAGGAATACGGGCCAGTGCCACGAGAACTTCGGTGCACAGCGGAACGTATCGCGTGTGTAGTTACTGCGTCACGGCTGTGGGTTGCCACGAAAACTTCAATTATATACAGTAGTGGGATACGAGCGTCTGCCGCTTGTACGCTTACTACAGTTCCTGGAAGCATTTAGGTGGCATTCCAAGCTACAATTAATGGCTGAACGTTTCTTATGATGCAAAAATCTTAAGGATTCATCGAGGCAATTTGTGTTACGGAGGCATGTGGTATAACCAAGGGTGGACACTTTCTTTGGTGAGTTACGGTTCAGCCGCGTGCGCAATGCATTATGGACCCTCTTTTAAGATATGAACCGAAACCCTGGCTCCTGTTCGTTCCGAGGAGTTGTCGTTTTGTCAGCACATAGAAAAATAAATCATGGGCGTGCAATGGAAAATAGCAGTCAAAGGGATGACCGTTGCTGGGCTGCAAATGGCTGCAGTGCAGTTAAAATAAAAAGCCTGCATGTTACATCGAGTTTGTCCAAATTATTTTTCGGTGCTTTTACAATGGTAGAGCGATTCCAATGCAAGATCGTCGTGAATACAAACTTACAGCCTGTGCTTCTTTGTTAGCGTTAACTCCCGAGCAAAATATTTTTTAATTTGTAGAGCATTTATAAAGTAATTTTAACACTGCGTATCAAACGAGTTCTTATTTTCTGCTCGCTTGATTAGAGAGCGTCTTAGGTATATGTGCCTCAGGCCACTTGTGCTCCGGCCACAAGCGTACCATATGTGAGGTCTGCGGCCTTTTCCTTCCTAAATGAGGGCCGCAAATGGCCACTAGTGCCCACCTCTGTATATGCTGTAGACAGGTTGTGGCAGGTTCCCAGCGTGCCTGGTACACAAGCAGGGGCTCACATGAATACTTAAGGTAAACCCGGAAATGCTTATCCGTGCTGTGGATGCAGGAATGTCGGTGGCGGCAAGGCAGCGAGACGGACGGCTACAGCTTGCGAAGCAGCCGCGATCTCCTATAAGGTGGCAAAGGATAACTATTCGTAAAAAAAGACATTGCTAAATCGGCGAAAATCCGGAAGATTAGGAGACGACATTTTCTAATGTTTCCACATTTTTTTACTGATTTTGTAGTCAAGATCGACCCTGGGAGCAGCACACAAACATTGTGTTAAAAAACTTTATATGAGACTGTTGGAACTTCTGTTTTCAGTTTTTCGCGAAACAACCCAGTCAAATAATTTTCGACGATTTCCTGACAGTATCAGATGCCGAGTTTAAGGAAGTCAAGAATGTGCCTATGATTTTGCGACAAAGCTGCAGAACGTATACACTGACATTTGTCGTGCTTTCAAGTGAAAGCAAAGATAGAGTGTTGGTTATAACCATTACTTTCTTGCCCTGGCATCATGATACACTACACATCAACAACACCAGGGCTCTTGACTTTGAAGTGCTTGCGAACATGAAGCAACACGTCTGACAGCAAGCACGCACGACCCTCGTTTTGTTATTGTTTAGTCAATACTGTCCCAGGAGTGAGCAAAAGACGTAGAAAAGACATTTCAGAATTAATTCATCTGCTTCATAAGAAATAGAGCGTATACATTGATTTTCTTGTTTTTTTTTTTACAACTACGTATAGGTTCTAGATACTTGATGACAACATGTATCAAGCACACGCTCACGCACAACAGTAACGTTATAGCACTAGACGGGCGTGCTGACGAACGAGAAGCGACGCGTATAGAGAGCAGCTAGTACAGTATATGTACGCCATTTTTTTAACCTCACAACTATACTCTGCAATGTTTTTGTATGCAGACTGGCTCACTTGCATTGAGATAATCTAATCTGATTAGCTTTAACTTATGTAGAACACCCGCCCTAAGCTTTAGAATCGTGGCTTTGGACCAAATTTCAAGCCTTAGAAACAAATAGATAATATCTGAGGTTGCCTCGTGGCAAAATTAACACAAAATTGTGCAGAAAAGAGAGGCACTTTGTTGTTGTATCGCCAGCGTCACACGATAAAGCGCTTTGGAAACTGGACGGGCTGGCATATTGACTCATTTTTGGCCTACGCAACGTTGCACCAGCAAAAACCCTGGTTGTATTAGTATATGGAATCGGGAACAAAGGTTATACAATAGTTAGCATCATAGTAGCACAAAGTATCATCTGTATAATTTAATAATTACATTAATTAATTGAGGTTCGCCCATCCTATGTTCTGGGGCGCGGCGACCCCAGGGGCTCGTGTGGGTTAGTTACCTTAGCCATTAGCTAGGCCTTCGAGACGTCTGTCTTCGTACCCACTTTGCTTCCTTCCATTTTCATACTCCTACTTGCTCATGCTTTATTCTGAACTACCTCTTTTTTCCTGACTTGCTGTTCCCTTGCGCGTTGATCCTGTGTGGAAACACCTTCGTGCATGGGTTCCCCATATTTCTATCGTCATACTATATGTCCCTTGCTTCTTCTCCTGTTAGTTTGCCGTTGTTGTGGAGACGGAGGCTCAAACTACTCAATATAATAATGATAATTAAGCAAGCGAACAAGAAATTTTAGAGCTCATTGTTGCTCTAAAAATTTCGTATTAAGGTGCCATCGATCAGCAACCCAGCTATGCTTGACATGGCTGAAGACTACGTTTTTCAGATTAGGATTGTGTTTTCAGAAAATCTAGGTTACTCTGGGCACAATCGATTCAGGGCTAACGCCTGAAACTCGTTCCAATGGGACGAAGCCGACGCATCTCTGTGAGATTCCAGACAGGTCAAGCTTATTGGGTTTAACTTAACTTGGTTTCACTTATATTGCGCCATTAGTCTGTACATGGAAATTTCCGTATATACCTCCGCCTATAGTATGTACATGAAAATTGCGGTAAATACCTATCTATATAACGGTATGTAATGTATTCAGTAGAGCTTTACATAATACAAGGATCGCGTTTTAGTGATTGAAGAGGTAGCATAATTCTGTGTATACCTCCAAATAATTCGTATACACGCCAGCAAAAATTGAAGGTGATAGCTACCATGGCAAATTGGCAACTGCTGGTAAACCGTATTGATCCGATACAATATAGATATGACTTGTAATCCCTGCACGAAAACAAGAAAGAACGCGTGGGCAAAGCTGTTGTGCTGCGCATGCGCGCTGCCAAAGTTTCGAACTCGCTAAGCTTAGCTGGTGCTATAAAAACAAGCTATGCAATATGATTTTTTTCGTAGGTGGCACTCAATATATATGTATATTCTACAGGAAAATGAGCAATTATATTATTGCCGCAATTTCCTAGAACAAGAAGTTAGATCACATTTTTTCATGGGTATAATTTTCATCAGGAAAATCAATCATTAATGGTGGAATTCACAGGGAAGAACGGGGTAGAACGCGTCAGGCAGAGGGCATACCGTGCTCATGCCTCACTGGTACCGAAGCCCGTGGGGGCTCCTGACGTAGGCAGTAAGATTAGCAGCTACGTCCCTGCTTGCGCCCCTGCTTGATCGAAAACGTCCGTTTCTAGGTCGATAGTTGGTTTGGTTGTGTTTTGTTGTTTTATGTGTTTGTGCTTTCAACCCCCTGACCTGTTGTACGTACTTGTGATGTCAAATACAAACGCGCGTGTAAGATAATGAAGGACATATTATATTATAATCTATAAGCCAATGTTTTAGGCTTGTCACGAGGGATCTCGAAGTTTATTTCCTGAAAGTTTGGGCTTCTTTCCTATGCTTCTTTCTTGAAAAGTAGTTTCTACTCTTAAATTGTTAATTCCTTAGTACCTACTGTACACATAAGTTGACATTACGTGTATAGTGTTAATCCTACGGAAAGTCATGTTCAATTGGAGCATGTTGTAGTTTCCTAGGCTAAGTTAGTATATGTAGTCTCCCATGGTAAATTACTAAATATATTTTGCAATACTGAATAAAATGTAGCTTGCAATAGTAAATAAAATGTTTCCATTGCTAAATTATTAAAGTATGTATACTTTTTAATGCCAGATTATTAAAATGTAATTTCCAATACTAAATTATTAAAATATACTTTCCAAAGCTAAATTATTAAACGTAATATCCAATACTAATGAATGGAATGTAGCTTCCAATGATTATTGAGCACCATACGGTCACATACCATATTCTATTGGCAAAATATTTTGAACTATAATCTGAAGCGGCGCCAGCTGCCTGGTTGTAGCCTGGTAGTACAGATTGAGGCCTATGTTTGCAAATGTTCATCCATAGTTTGCAAAACAAGTCTACAAGCTGAAGCTGTCTGGGATTTCAAGAGAAGTTTGCTTCCCAGCATTCACTCTCAAGTAGGGAGTAATTTTCACCTTAACTTGTATTCTAACAGCCTAGTAGAATCAT
>LQNS02278174.1:10025494-10037642 GCA_001587735.2 Parhyale hawaiensis
AAACTGTGATGACTTCCTGCTCTACTTTCCTTTCTGCTAAGGTTAGACTATGAAGAAACGGTGATGATTTTTTTTTTCTTTTAATGAGAAAAAAGTCGTTATCAAAACATTAGCATACAGACAGTACATACATTGTTATTCATCTATTTATCCATAGATTATTCGCTTGCACCATCAAGCCTACAGGTATGGAATATAATTATCAAGGTTGAATTTTCTCTAAACTTAACATGAAACGGCTGGATTTCAGGGGCTCTAATTTCGAAACTGAAAGACAATAAACTGTACTGCTGCTTGACTCACACGGAACGTACAGCGCATGTTGGTTACGCCTGAGGAACGCTGATATTTAGTGCTCCAGTTTCTTTGTGATGTTCCTACACAATTGTTCAAGCCATAACAGACTAACTAAAAAGTTGTTAGAAAAGTTTACTTCCAGCTTCATTACTGAACTAATATCGTCAAATGCTGGCTGATACAATAGCTTACCTCCAGCCGCGATACATGGCACTATCCAAGTCATAACAAATGGTGGCAAAAAGAAAAAGTGCCCTCATTTTTTCTTAAGATCAAAGTACTAAGAATCATTAGTCTCAAATTCGCTGTCAAAACAAAGGTCTAGAATTCGTTTTCACTTCATTCTAACGCAACGCAATCGCCACTCGCCACACAAACAGCACAGCAAAGTGCAGAAAATTTCATAGTGACAAACTTCCAGCCACATATTGGTACCAAATGCTTTATGGTGATGCTCAAATGAGTAATTACTCACTTACCTATTCAAATGCATCAAACTTACGTCGAAATGGGTTGAATGAATCCGCGGAGAAGAACACTACTTTTGGCAGAGCAATACGTATACATGAACGGAAGAAACCTTGAATTTAGATTAAATCTTTTTCAGCAATTGAGCGAACTTTTGAACTCCCCTCATGCTATCGACGAGTGTGATCGAAGGAAGGGTGCTGATGTAAGTCCTGATTTGTAATCTTCCACTGCCTTTTATATCAGTTAATCAATTTTCTCTAAATCGGAAGCCAAGATGCCTATGAAACGTAATTAAAATGAACGACGTGCTAGCTGACCGTCCACCCATAAGTTGTACGTCTTTTGGCATAGTGCTTCCTAGGTATCATATACGATGTAGTATTGCCGCTAGTGATAATTCCATAGCATGTTCTTGTGCAGTATTTTAACGGAGACCCGTATGGTGCGTAGCAGTGATACTATTGGTAGTACTAGGGAAGCATAATATTGGTACTATTGGTACAGCGTAGCAGTGGTACTATTGGTGCAGCAGAATAGGGTACTATTGGTACAGTATAGCAGTGGCACTATTGGGACAGTTTAACAGCAGTGCTGATGGTACAGCGTAACGATAGCACCATTGGTACGACATTACAGTCGTTTACTATTGGTACAACGTAACAGTGGTACTATAGGTACAGCATAGCAGCGACACTATTGGTACTTCCTCAGCATTTGCCGAGCCATGTAAGCAAATACTGCAACACTGTTGCAGACGCAGTGTTGCCATCGTTCGCTCCTCCGCATCTCATCATACATCTTTTCTCTCATCGCCCAAAATGACCGTGAGTGGATAGGATCTCCTAAGGTCGCTTGACTGAACCTTAAGTGCATTAAGGGCATCGTTCACGGTCGCCTCATTATTACCCTTGCTTTTAATAGCTATCGTAAGAGCAATAGCAGAGGCTGCTTTAATGCATACCAACGCATAGAGCACCAACGGTAAACACCCCCAGCCNTCCAAATTCTGAACTTCATGTAGTGGCTATAGTATCTTAAGGATGATGAATGAGAGAAGGGTGCGGAATTAGCATCACGTCTAGGAAATACGCAACACATTTTGCTTTTTTCCTTTGTAAAATACCTTGGTGGTGTATAAATGAGATGTTTTAGTTAACAGGCAGCTCTTCTGTGTTCTTTAAACATTTCAACATGCTGTACTTTGATGACGGATGAGTGAAATGTTAAAAAAAAACTGGCAGTATGTACTGTACTATTTTCCAGATTTGTAAAATACATTTGTAGAGCTTGAATGAAGCATCGGCTTAGTATATAGGTAATCATACTGGGCTGTTTGAAAATTTATTTGTTAAAATAGCGGGTGCAGTCATATATAAAGAGCAAACACATTTTTTCATTTACTAGGCAGAAATTCAGGTTTACATCTCTGTGAAGCTTTCGAAAGCTGTAAAATTCCAAAGAAAATGATTTGGCGCTCAGGAAATATTGTCGAAATATGGACACGTGAGACATGATTTGTAGCAGTTCTCCCATAGACCGCAGAGCGGCACGGATGCAGGCCACTGCGTAAACATTGCATCCGATCCTGGACGGTAGGTGCGCCATGAGGTTCAGTCCTGAGAAGAGTTAATATAATGCCAAATCGGAAATTTCTAGGCTTTTATCGGCTGCCTACGAATAATTAGTGAGCAGTATCGGATAATATCGCATAAATGCCCATAAATTTCCTTTTGGGTATTTCATTATTATTGTCGAGGGGATTTCACGACCCAAATTGGATCGGTTGAGCGATGTTCAGCTCTACGCTCTAGCGCCGGGTCGCATCCCGCAACCTAAGGCTCAGAGAACTTTGCGAATGATGTGCGCTGTTCCAAGCAGAGAGCTTTTCCCCGGCGGAGAAAGGGGAGCCTGCTCCCTCACACTCCCCTCTCCAGTAGCATTCACACTAGTATCGGAATCCTGGCTAACCGACGGAATCCTGAGTACCCGTGTTCACGAACGGCCCCTGCCTCACCCACAGGAGACCGGACGAGCGAGGTACCCACTCTAACTGAGGTACCCTTCACGCCGTTAGAAGGGGTCTCTCTATTATGACTCATTTTCTTTATTGCCTGGTAACCCTCAGGCCGCGGGGAAGTATAATTATTATTAATATTTCTCAAAACTGCACGACAAGGCTTTAAGAGGGGGTTAACAAACATCTAAATGGATCAATCCCGTAGTGTCCAAATCGCTACTAGGAAGAATCTCTTTAAAAAATTAATGCAAATAACAGCTGACTTGAACGACTGCAAACCCCGAAGGCCAAACACAGATCTTAATGGGCATTGAATTCCACGACAACACAACTCTGTGTATCAAACACCGACCGAACTGGAAACTTTAGCAAATAATATTTTTTAATATCAAGGGATGGGCCTCGGTCACAGCTCGTGTATTTCTCCCAAAGACTTTCAGAGAGGAAGAGAGAAATGCAACCAACGCCCCTCACATAGGCAAGTAACACTCTGGCTATCGGTGTCCAATTGAAAAAAATCGTACAGGATGGGCTCCCAAACAGACTTCTTGGCTGGTCCGGAAGTAGATTTACAATTTTATCTTCTGAGGAAGCCAAGAATGTTGAGAATGTGTTTGCAAATGCGTAAAATGGCACTATACTAGTGGTAGTCCTGGTATGTTTTAACCAGCGGACTTCTGCAGCACTTTTATGAACATAAAAGCCCTGAGGAGAAATTGGTTTTGCTTTGAGATATCATTGATGAAACCAAAACTTTACACTACTGACGGTTCGAATTCTCAAAATAAAAAGCAATACTGAAATAGTTGTCCGTGAAGACATTTTATTGAAAGCGTTGATGGCTTCAATACTTTAATAAAGCGTCGTTATGGACAGCTATTCTAGTCTAGCTTTCTATCATCGATGGAAGCATCGGAGAAAGAGTGGCTCCAGGTGATAGTCTGTCTGTTGAGGCCAGTCTGTTGTAGGGTTGTGTCATTTTCAACAAAGTACGCGTTAATGGCAGTGTGTCGACTATGTCTGTAGTGCACATTTTCGCAGAGAAATAGTGAAAAGTACTCAATATCTGTAGTATTAACTACACATATCAGATGCGCCCATCGGAAGAGTGGAAGTCTTGCCTCCAGTAACATCTTAAAACAGGCTACTTATTGGAAGACTCCTGGCTATGTCTGTAGCGCACAAATTAAAAAAGTCCACAACAGAAGACCGCTATCTTTGTCTGTGGTGCATATTGTAGTAGAGTACCCAGTAACAGACTCCTGGCATTGTCTAAAGGATATAACACTACTTACTATTAAGCAACAATTTTGTCTGAGTGTCTAGAATTCATATATACTGTATACTGCTAAAAGTTTCTGATTTTCTGTAGTCCATATGAGCATATAAATCAAGTAACAATGCTGAGTGTCCCACTCAAGTAGATCTCTATCATGTGTCGACACATCGACCCTCTCATCACCTCTTCAATTAAAACTCTAATGTAAGGCATAGAGGGGCACCCTGCTGCCTCTCTTCCATCCAAGATTGAGTTATGTCCCTGGGACTTCTATTTCATGCCTTCTCTTGTCTCTTTTCATTCGAAGCGAGTTTCCACTCAAAGCTTATGGTCCAAAAGTGCAATCTCTGCTCTCGTCTGGTGTTGATATTGCATCCTTTTGACAGGACTCTGATGTGGAAAAGTTCCTGAAGGAAACCTGCGTTATTTTGACTGCCCAAAATGGTACATTTCAGATTCTTGTTTTTTTCTGATGTGGAAAAGTTCCTGAAGGAAACCTGCGTTATTTTGACTGCCCAAAATGGTACATTTCAGATTCTTGTTTTTTTAACAATTTTGCCGTGGTTTCGATATGGAAGATTGTGGAAGGTAGACCCTTTTACTTCTTACTTCTTCCGTGAGTAAAAAAGAAAAATGTGTTACTTTATCTAACAAAAAGTTAGTTTTAGAAGCCTGTGTTTCATGAACATATAACTGTTTTTCCGAGACAAAAGAATTTAGAAATTGACATTTGTACATCCACCTGCCAAAAGCATACCTTTGCTAGTTTGCCTACAAATGAACCATTTCAGATGTTTCTACCTCCGAAATAGTGCCTTAGCTAGTACTTTTATGCCTACCTTGGTGACGAGATACATTATTATATTACCTCCGCCAAGGAGGTTATGTTTTTGTCGAGTTAGTCTAGCTCTTTGTCTGTCTGTCACAAAGATATCTCAAGACGTTATGTTAGGTATTTTCGGAGGAACAGATGATTAACATTTGATGACGAACTATTCAACCGTTTGCTTGCCTGTCTGCATTTTTTTAGATAGCATAGCTCAAAAAGTTATTGGCCGATTTTTATGAAATTTGCAGGAATTGTTGAAGTTATTGTTAGAATTCCCCAAATGTAACTCAATCATAAAATAAACAACCTGGCCTATTTTTCGCCCATTTTCTCAAGAGCTGACACGAAATAAATAAATACTCGAAGCGATTTATTATGTAAAGAAACAAATATATATATATATAGTTAAATCTCCAACGAAAACATTATCACCTCTCTCACTTCGTTCACGGGTGAGAAAAAGTTATGAACGGATCTTCATGAAATTTGTAGGAATCTTTAATATAATAACAGACACAAATGATCAAGTTTTGGTGATGATTGTAATGTCCATTTATGTGTTGGACTAATGTTTATTACTTTTTTGTCAGAAGCATAGCTCTAAAAGTTATCGATAGGTATGTAAGAAATTTACAGTATTTGTTACAAATGTTAAAAAGGCATCAATGATCATATTTTGGTGATGGTCGGTTCATCCGTTCGTGTATTTGACTGTTGTCTGACAAAATGTTTGTCAGATCATAACTTAAAAAGTTACAGATATCCTTAAAAAAATTACATGAGCTCTTATTATTGTCAAGAGGCACAAATGACCAGATTTTGGAGATGATAAAGAAGATATCCTAATTTAAGGCCCAATTTGAATTTTTTTAACGTTGCCTTGTTTGGCGGAGGTATGCGCTTTCAGCATGATTTTATTATGAGCGTAATTAATAAGTACCAATAAGTTTCACACCTTCAATGGTTTTTGTACCTTTCAGATTTTGTTGTAATTTGGACGTGGATGCTTTTTAGAAGCAGACATTCTCATTTACGAATCAAAGATGACTATTAAAACGGCAATAACTTACAGTATAGCACGAGCAGCAGAAAAATCCATCCCGAGATTCAGTGAACATCACAAGTGCAATGCGAGGCAATGAACGATAGCAGAACACGAGCAGCATTGCCGAGTAGAAATAGAGTGTCGGAGCATAAAGATTTACTGTAAAGAATAAGTATTACATATGTTAGTATCGACATTACTTCAATATGCCCACTTCTGTTCAAGATTACACCTACCTGATTTTTGATCTGAATCATTGAAGAAGTGTAGGCCATCAGAGTCTATGTATATGGCCAGGAACTGCCATCGTTCTTCCTTGCTGCTAAAACTCAGGACAAAAAATTATGAAGATAAACTACATGAGCCGTCAAGAAATTTGGTCTAATCTTCCTACCGCGGGACTACCCCGAACTAGATGGACTGCATCTTTAGGGAGCAGATGTTTCAATCAGACAGTGATTCCCATGCACTTACGCACCTGAAAATGAATACAAAGTGGCCTGAATGACAAATCTGTAACAGAATTGCTATAAAGTGGCAAACGAAATGTGTTTTGTTTTTAGCATTTTTGCTAGGCTGTTGATTAGTCAGCAATCAGGAGTTGCAGTTATTTTCTAGCATTAGCACTAGGATTCGCCAGACACACAAGGCGCCAATAGACGAAAATCAATATTCGATAGGCGAATTGTTGTCATTGGCATCGTGTTTTGTAGACGAAATGTCGGAGATGCGATATACGTAAGTGGCGTCAGCAGGGAAATTATCTATTGATAAGTTATCCAGTAGATAAATTGTCAGTATAGGTATCGTATTGAGCACGTGAAACGTCTGATAGAATAAAAGTCCGGACACGGTTGCTCGCTGTTATAGCCTTTTTCGCCTGTGAAATTGAAGCTCTAACTCAACTGCTACCCCAGTGCGTGATTTACGATAAAGTAATATAAAAAAATCAAATAATATGTATATATGCCCCATATATAGATATAAGCATTGCGTTAATTGTCTTATGCTTTATAGGATGCGTTTGATTATTAGGTCCAAATGCCTATTAGTTTAATAGCTAGAATAAATATATATTTCTCCCTTTGGAGAGCTGAATAAAACAGAGGTTGTGTCAAATGTCTAAACTTTCAAATATTCATAATAAGTTCATAATAAATTTTTCTCGAAGCTTCATAAATACAATTAGAATTACGTAAAATCTTTTTAAGTTTAGGGTCTAAGTTATGCTTTTGGCATAATGTGTATTATAAGATTGTTGCAGCGAGACACTGAAATTTGGGTGTACGTCGGTCCAAGTGTCCACTTGTGTACATTTCTGTGCTGGGAAGCGGACCCACCGCTGCGGTAATGGCTGCCTTTTAATTATTCTTTGTAGCTCTCCCTTGAAGGGTTGACAAGCTCCCTTTCAAAACTCGTCTCTTTGCGTCGCCAGCTTCAGAGCTCCAGCAACTGCAAAGATAAAACGGCAGCGACCAAATTAAAGTTTTAGTCGCTTTTATATGTTAATAGCATTCTTTTGACTGCGCTATCTTAGCATCAGCTTTTAAATTTGCTCTCGCGATAGCTCGTCACAAGGGGGACTCGTTCTTTTGTTCAGAGCTCTCCTAAGTAAGGAGTCGGAGGCAATCTGCTCCAGAACGAAACAGTGAGGCATAATGAAAACATGCACCCACTTCATGGTCCTCTTTGAAAGTTGTTCTCCATTTTTGGCCTCGAGGATTATGAGAGGCAGTTTATTGCACACACAACGAATATTCATATTACATATATAACGATATTCACCAGTAAAAAGATGGAGGCAATCTGCTCCAGAACGTAAAACTACAGTATAATGAAAATACCCACTCACTTCGATGTCATCTCTAAAACTTGAACTTATGTAGGATTTTTGACTTCGAATATTATGAGAGGTAATTTACTACACAACGGGTAATTATATTAACGGCACTTGAAGTATAAAAGAGACTTTATAAAAGTTAGCGAAGGCAGTCGCCGGATATGATATAATTTAGTGAGGGCCCGTTCACACGTTGCTCTTTTGCAGCACGTTCATGGTTCACAGAGTTCGAATGCGTCCCTGGGCCTGTTCTAACAACACAAAGATGAACAGCAACTCTGGATCCAATGCACTCCATGCTTGACGAGACATTCGAAGCTGCACTAACGGTACTCACATAGCAAACGGACTCGCCGTTAACGTTTAAACTTTTTTGTGTGTACGTCAGGTTTGAAGGGAGATGACGACACGTTCAGATGTTTTGAAGCATGAGCGTAGGTCAAAAGACTGACATGTGAACCGGCTTTGATGTGAGAGTTTTGCTGTTTCCGGAGACAGAACTAGATGCTTCATCGAACCCTGCAGCATCACATAATGTCTCGCGTTTACAGTTTACCTGACACCCTCGAACAGACATTGCGGACACACAAAAGAGACTCCACACGTATTGCTGATACTTTCTGGTTTCCTATGTAATAATTACTGTGGACATCGAGGCTCGAATTTCACCCTGTCTGAATCCCAAAGAGCGTGACATAAAAAATGTAAAGAAATATTCAATTATATTTTTGTGGGCAGATATTCCACTGGCAGAGTACACCCTAACAGATTTTTCGGCCGCTTCAGAACCTAAGACCGCAAACAAACTTTTAGGGTGGCGAAAAATTTGTCTAGAGACAAGCTGCGTAGTCTTGTAAGTGCTAATGGAATGCAGTCATTGACACTCCGTGGATATTAATATATTTAGGATATTAATATATATCCTCTCCGTGGATATTAATATATTGAATTCAGTGTTTGGGGCTTATTCCGCGATCGAGACTATTCCACGATCACAAACTTGCCATTACTATAACGCGAGAAAGAATTTTCTTCTTTCCTGCCAACATTTTCGATCCTAGAATCAAAAATGAAAGGAAAAAATCCTCACGATTAATCCAAATTAAATGAAAATTGTGGAGTGCGAACGGCAGTTCACATTAGATTTGAATTAATTACTTCCTTCCAACCGCGCAATTGGACTGTTTTTACCCTTCTTTCCGCGATGGAAGATGTTGACTTGAAGAACAAGATTCTTTTCAACGCTACAGAACGCCAAGTTTTTCATCGCTGGCTAGTCTCGATTGAGGAATAAAACCTCGAGAAATTATTGTCCAGGAAACAAGGAATATAAAACAATTATTACACATGCAACCAGGAATTAAAAAGTAAGATTTGAGATGACGTGAAAATTACACAGAGGATGGCCTGCGGTAGGGGCTACAAATATAACACAATCTATCCTGTGTTTTAAGCATTTCGGGGTAAAATGGTTCCTATTATACTGCATAACTTTGTAAGAGGTGGGTGTTTCATGAAAATGCCACCGTGCTTTCAATCAACCTGTAGATATTTTCGAAACGATTAGACTTTCCGGCTTTTGAAGCAGGCATCTGCTTGCTTGATCAAATTAAGATTAGTTAGCGGCAGACAAATGAAACCATTTCAGGTGTACAGTATATGGTTTACAGTATTAGCCAATTTAGTTTTGTATGCTCAAGCGCATCATTTCTATACTGACCATTTCTTACACGCTCGGGAGCTATAAAAAAAAGTACTGTACACTTTGCTTGGAGCAGTACGCCAATCCCTGGCATCATAATCCGGCCTGTAACTTCACAGGAGATTCTCTGTTTCGCATCCATTGTATTTCCGCAATGAAGCCATATGACGCAAGTGTTGAGGGTTTTCCTCCAAACGCAAGCGTACAATAGGATTATATAATGCGACTCCCTTACGGGGAGACAAACACATTTCTGGGAACAAAATTTTTATCGCATTCCAGCAAAATGAGACTAACTATTACTATTTGTCTATGAGACATTTTACCACATCTAAAGGAAAGAAGCGTTTACTTGGGTATCAGGGAAAATCTTCCACTAAGAAAATATTGTACAGTACAACAAAATTCAATATTTGTCCAGAGTGCGTATTTCTGTGAGTTTGAATGCTTACAAAGTCAAGTCTTGCAGAAAATAACACAATTTTTCTGTTGCTAACAAATATTCAAGCTTTTGTATCTGTAAAAATACACTGGGAAAGCTTTCCAATGTTTTACAGGGCACTGATGCCAGCTTATGAATAAGCAAGGGTAGTCAGAAAGTCAGCTTGACTGCGAACCTCCACTGGGAAATCCATATACACTACATAATTATGTTCAAACTCCAATGGTTCACATGGCACTGATGCAAGCTTTCTATCAACAAAAATACAGGTGACTCATTTTTAATTGTTTGCTTGATATAGATGCAACCTTGTATATCGGTAAAAATACATTAATAGTAAATTTAATACTAGCCAGTGGTCTTTCTATGCACGGCATAAAGTCATACATCTGAGAAAAATACATCGTGACAACTTTTTAATGATTTACACTGTGTAAATCGCTTTATTGTAGGCCAATATTTTTTTTTATTTCTAAACTAATATAAATCTCACATAAGGGAAAGATGATGCCCTAAAACCACAGCTTGATACGTAAAGTAAAAAAATTCCGGTTAAATTTATGCAATATTCAAGTAGGCATAATTATTTTCTCTATTGGAAGCCAAACAGTAACTCGCTTTATTGGTCTCTGAAAATGCCCAGAAAACGTTGCTTTACGGCTACCGAAAAGGAACGGATTGGTACAGGCCTTGCAGAAGGTTTGCCCCTCATACATTTAGTCAAAGAGAGATCATACGAGGAGAACCCCAACACAAACCAAGGATAGATAAGCGCACGGGAAATACCCTGTCACATTGTGACATTCAAGAAATATGCAAACAAGTAAGCAAGCATCCAAACAGCACAAGCGCTGCCATATTTGACAAAGCTTGCATCGCTCCTTTATACAGACAAACCAAACCCGATGCAATATCTCAAATAAATTGGCAAGAAACGTTAGAGCCTGTAGCCAGGTCTCCAAAGAAAAAATGCCAGGAAAAATGTATTGCTTAGGTTCAACAACGTTTGAAAGCAACTTCCACAATGTTCTTTTCACGGATGAGGCTAGAGCTACCCTTGACGGTCCGGATTGATGGGCCAAGATGTAGAATTGTCTTGGAGCTCCTATTCCGAGTCGATTGCGACGCCAACAAGGAAGTGGATGTGTTATGTTTTAGGCCGGTATCATAGGTGCGCCTCATCGTACCTTTCCAAGTGCTAGAGGGTGCCAAACTCCCGAGTCAGGCTTACATAGCGTTTGTAAATCAGCATTTATCACCATGGCTCGATGTCCTACTACTGTCACGTCGCTTTCAAGTGATTTTCATGCACGATAATGCTTCAATCCTTGGAATTCTGGACATGAGAGGAGAGCGTCTTATATCTTGGCCAAATTACTCTCATAACATTGATCCTATTGAACCGCTCTGATCAATTTTAAAAGAGGACGTTTGTGAAGGAGTCCAATTTACATTCAAAGACAATCTCCTGCTGCAAATACTGATGTTGCTGGTACCATATCATTTTCTCAACTACACCTACTAACTTCCTCAGGAGACGAGGGGCTGTTTCACGCAATTTTAAATAATGGAAGTTATGTGGACAAATGACTTACTTCTCTAATGCTTGATTGCTAAATTCATTATTTATATGAGTTTATATTTTGCTGAGACCCTCATTGTTCGATCTAAATTCAATTATGTTATCAAAACACTGTTTTATTTCCCAAAATACACAATTTCAGTAACCCGCAAGTAAGCGATTGATGGTTAAAATTGGTTTAAAATACATAATTACTCGTAACTTTTGAATTATTACAGGAATTTATCGAAATTTGATTATTGTATGTTCCTAGTTGTGATTTTTCAGGTCATCAACTTTCACTGATGTGAGATTTACAAAACTTCAAGCATTAACCAATTTTGACTACAATGAAGCGGTCGGTATAGGCACTGTATATGGCACGCCAGTAGTAGCTGGTATGCCTGCAAATATGCAATGCACAATTTCGAATTGTTCAAAAAATACGGACAAAAATGTTATTTCTGTAGCTTCCTAATTGAATACTTTTTGTCCCCTGCAGGAAAGAGTAGATAAAAGCAACAATTTAAGCTGCCTAAAGCCGCTGCAGACGATAGTCTTTTGTCCTGTGTTTTCACTTTCACTTCACCGCGTTCGAATACTTCGTTCTGTCCTCGCAAACACGACTGTGTGTCATGCAAAACTTTCGATACAATGTTCACCGT
>LQNS02278174.1:10041447-10130941 GCA_001587735.2 Parhyale hawaiensis
CCGAAAACGAGGAGAAGAAAGTTGCAGCTGAGGGTGGTTCTTTTTGGTGTTCATCACGGAAGTGTTTGTGAATACTGCTTGCGGCGTAGCGGTGCTGCTTGCACCGCCTCTCGAGCACAGTATTTGTATGTTATTGTTATTGTTATTAAAGTGAGTGCTGATCTGAAATTTTTGTAATTCAGCAATAGTGCGGTGTGCTTCTTGCGAAATACGCCATTTTGCCGGTTTTGGTAACTTCTTACGTAGTGGGTAGTTGTTTGTCGACATTTTTAGGCAGAGTAAGGCATTCTAAGTCTTTCAAGAAATTACGTTTTAGTTGGAAATGATTAGTTCTCGAGATATTTGACTTTAAAGTTCCCATTGTTTTTCTATTGAGAACCGCCATTACGGCCGTGCCTTGCCACCTAGAACAAAGCCTCGTAATGGTTTTTCGGCTACGACGTGGCTCATACTATATAGTTTAAGCAAACAAGGACTGGTTCTGATAATATCTTACGAGAAATATATAAAAAAAAACAGCGTACAGCGATATCGCCTTAGCCGTAATGTCGGATCGTATTTTCTCTCATAAAAAAAACAATGAAAATTTTAGAGTCTAATATCTCTAAAACTAAGTATTTGCGATGAAATGCCTTATTTTCCCTAAATATGCCAACAAAAATAATAAACGTAATAAATGTCATTACTGACCTTTTCGGAAAATTCACCAAGTAAACCTTGTAACCCTCTCTTTGCTTTAATGTTACTAAAAAACAAATGTTCCAAACTCGCCAGGCTGTTTTTTTTTGTAGTTTTAGCCTTATATCGTTATTTCATCGGCATCGGAAGTACAACCGATGACGATGCTCATCTTATGCTATCCCGATGGGATGTTCAGCCCTTTCATCGGACCGGTGCTTCCTCAAAACACCATCGCCGATGGAGAAAATCGCCATCGCCGATTGTTTGATACAAATTCCATCGGACCACTGCTATCACCGATGGATTTTCACGATGTTCCATCGTAAAATCGTAGTCCATCTGATGGCGATGGTCTTCAAGCCCTCGAATAATCGGCGATGGCCATCATGCTAGCTAGGCTCTGGGGTTGTCCAATGTATTTCCACTCCTCTTCACTTTGAATCCAACCCCAGTCAGCAGGGAGTTTATTTCTGGTTTTGAAGCAGTCGCCCGACCCGATGTGCCTCGACTCTGGTAGCCCGCACACTTAGCCTTCCAATAGAACGCAACAGAATCGCCAATATCTACAACCTGGTCTATTTTTTGCGTTCATTTTGTTTTGTTAAGAGCGTGACCCAAAAGAAGCAAATATACAAATACTTAAGCATCCTTATATAGTAAAATATAGTAAAACGCTTTGTGTATTTATTTGTTTCGTGTCCGCTTTCAAGGAAATAGGCGAAAAATAGGCCAGGTCGCAGATTCTGTTATTACAGAGAAATTGATGACCAGGTTACAGAAGATGGCGAAGGCTGATCCCTATCCCTTTATCTGAAGACACTTCTTGCTTAAAACACTTCTTGAAATCGGAACAATATGTGAGCAGTTTCTGGAGTCCGATTTTATAACTTTCTTTCTCTCAGTTCACGTTGTATAAATTCGGCAAATGGTCAACGAAGCGCTCTGGAGGTGATCATTCTTCACGGGCAGTAGACAATTATTTCTTCAAGTTCAGTGTCTTTCTTATTTGACGAAGCAGTTTTCTCTTCGTAGGCCAAAATTTTAACACTTCAAATAAAGCATATATTTCAGTCGGAAAGACGGTATCAAAGGTATCATTGCTACGGAGCCCTTACACTGTACATTAGCTGCCCTAACTGGCATTGCATTCAAGTTTGTTGGAGTATTTTACTCAAGATTTTACTTCTGTCTATCGATGCAGGAAACCTAAGGAAGAGAGCACGACAAAGGATCAATGAAAAAAATGAAGAGGTAAGTCAGAGAAGATTCAACCTATACTTACTTAGAAGATTCCGCACTGGCCTATAGGTATTAGGCAAACATATCAATCGTTGCGTGAATTTTTCACGCACGGATCCACTAGTATAAATATTAATTACGACTTCCGTATTTGGTTTTGGCTAAGCTTTCGACAATCTTAGCGAGAGTCGTTTGCAAAGCAAGAACTTTGGAACTCTAGGTCAGCTCGCCATTAAACACAGTTGAATCAAGGATACTCTTTTCTTTAATTTTCATCATATAATAAAACGCAGTTTCTTGGTTGCTTGCTTGCTCCCGTGATGGGTTGGTTGGCCCGTCTCTCCATTACGATGTTAAGGATTTAGATAGGAGAAGAATGATCCACTGAATAGTAACATGAGGCAGCATGAAGTTCTAGTCCTATGTTGCTATGCATAGCTACTGCATTTCTGACCCCGTATTGCCTAGAGAAATAGCTAATAATTATTTTATTGGCACTCGAGTTCTTAGCCGTCAAAAATATCAGCAATAATTTCGATAATAAGATTTTTATTGTTTTTGCTGGCGGTACAGGTCTTGTTGTAAAAATTATGCCTCATATCTGCAGGCTTGGTCTTCCATTAAAGCAACAAATGTTGTGCCGTCATGAGTTTGCGCGAGCAAATTTTTGTCCATCAAGTAAAAGCCTGAATATCAGTTGTGTAATGCTTGAAAGTCATGTAGCACAAAGAAATAATAGTTCTATCAAATGAATTTACCGGAAATGCTCAGTACTTACTACCTATATCCTAAATGCCAGCAATCAGTTGAACCATCAGAATCAAAAATTGGCTTGATTATGAATTGAAAATATTTTGGTCTCTGCTCAACATTACGGTATGTTTTAACTGCCGCGATGAAATTCAGCAAAAAAAAACATACAAAACAGCTTAGGCTATGTACGCCGCTCAAAAAAGAATCGTATCAAGTAGTAGTGAGCTACTTTTCAAAGTGAAGCGGGTTTAAAAAAAAACGCAGTATTTTGAGTTTCGAACATCTATTCCGGAACCTATAATTGCCAACGTAATTCGGGGCTCAAACTTCATACTATCTCATCTTGATATTCCGTAGATGACTTTTTCCTTTCTGAATTTTAAGAACGTGGGGTAGAGAAAGACCAACCGAAGGAGCAAACAAGCAACCAACCAAAAACTGTTTGTTATAATTTAGTGGCTACTGTTTGAGGGTGATAGATGATTCATTCCAGTTGTGTATAATCAATTTTGCTTATGTGTTCCTCAGCTGAATTTCTTTGTAGCAGTGGAAACTTAACGCTGAGTAGAGGCCAAATATTTATAAACACCTCCGCCAATGAGATTATGTTTTCGTAGTGTTTGTCTGTCTGTCTTTCTCTTTGTCTGTCATCAAGATAGGTCAAAAAGTTATGGAGCATTTTGACGAAATTTACAGGGATTGTTGAGTATGTTGGGAGAAACCGATGATTAACGTTTGGTGAAGATCCGTCCATCCGTTTGTTTGTTTGTCTATCTGCCTCTTTTTTTCTCAACGCTATAACTCAAAAAGTGATGGGCGGAATTATAAAACTTACATGAGTTGTTAGGTATATTATGAAGAGTAAATGACAAAATTTTTGTAACAATCCGTTTGTTTGTTCGTTCGTTTGTTACTGTTTTTAATTTTTTGCTTGTTAGCACAATAACTCAAAAATAATAAATGAATCTTTATGAAATTTATAGGAGTTGTTAGTAATGTTGAAGGCATAGATGATCAAATATTGGTGTAGATCGGTTTCTTCGTTTGTATGTTTGCTTCATGTTTGTCATAATGCTTGTTTGCAGCATAACTCAAAAAGTTATGAACGGATGTTAAAAAAAAAAAATTATTGAAGCTGTTAACACTATTGGAGGCCACAAATGATTAGATTTTGGTGTTGATACGAAGAAAATCATAGTCTGAGAACCAATTTTGATTTTTCATAACCGTAGCTTTGCTTGGCTGAGGTATGCGCTCTCAGAGTGCTCTAGTTCTTATTACAGCTAAATTTTGATCCTGATGGTTCAGTCACTATGGCAGCATAGAAGTCAAAATCAGGATCATTTTCAGATTTGTTTAATCTTTCTTGCAATTGACGAAAGTTTTTCGTTGGACGTTGTTCTCCTAGTTTAGTCTCTTACTATTTTCACTGGAGAGAACAACTTCCACACAAAATGAATTGTAGCGGCAGTAATTAATGTTAGTTGTAAAAGTTTCAGCAACTTCGGGAAAAGTTTGTTCGAGGTTGTGTTCGAAAATAAAAGTTGACGAAGTTTAAGCGGATTTACCCTGCAGTGCGTTGTAAACATCATTCAAACAATTCTTCAGAGAATCAGTTTTTCTCCACATGCTGTCACTAAATGCAAAAAAAGAGTAATAATAATAATAAGAAGCAAACACAGTCTTTTAATTGCTGCACAGCCGCAAAAAGAGTAAATTTTGTGGAACCTAACACTGTCATAAGTTATATTAACTTTCCTTGATTTCTTTAATTTTTCGATTGGTTCTGCTCCAGAGCTGCTTCATGTTCTAAGTCGTTTCGTCTCGTCAAAAAGCTTGATTCGGAAATATCTTCAAGCAAACACTATCCCATTGAAAAGAAAGAAAATGAGCTGAAGCTAGTCAGAACTCCCAGCAAAAGTTGCTAGCTATTCGCAAGCGCACACCCACACTCATTCAAAAGGCGCACAGAATTCTGCCTGCCCAGTCCCTGTCTTTCAGCAGTGTTGCCAGCCGGGCCGCGGCACGTATTGCATCCGTAGCGTTAGTACTAACACTTGAAGGCAAATACAAATTATGCCTACCTCATGTACATAAATAAAATGATGGTTGTCTTTCCTGAGGTATAATTATTTGCGAAATAACCATCATAATATGTAGCACTAGACCGAGAGCATTGTACAACCCTTTTGTTTAATTAGACTTGAATATATATACATATATAGACACATATTCGGTTAAAAATAATGCCGTAGCGTAAGTTAACAATAGTTTAATTTAGTCTTTCTAGCTGTCGTAGCTTTAAAACAAGGTTGTCATCTTCTATTGCGTGAAACAGTTGGCCGGTACTGAGGTCGTCGTACGCTGGCTGTGCAGAGGTAGTGGCTTCCATGGATTCAAAGTGCTGTGATTGTTGCGACGCGTTTCAACCTTGGCGAATATCATCATCAGGCTTGTTCCAGGAGCTTGTTATGTGCGCTGAGTGGAAGCAAATTAAAATCTGATTCGGTGAAGGAAGTTGTCTCATAGATATAAGTTTCTTAGCGCGTAGTGTGTAGCTGGCTAGTTGCTGACTGCTTGCGAGAGGAACCAATCACGTGCCAGGATTGGCCCTCACTGCTGCGGCTGGTAGCTCTCCATGTAACTTTAGTAGACGGCAGGTGCCTGTGCTTTGTCCATTGATGGTTGGCTTCAGATTTTTGATAGGTACTAAAAAGTGCTAAAAAGTACTAAAATCCAACACTAGAATCCCTGTAGACACCTTGTTAACCGAACATGTTTGAATGAGGGGCTGCTCCCAAACTACTCATATACACCATATATATATATATATATATATGTTTTATTCCGTCCCATCGCCAAAGTTTGCAATTCCATAAAATCCACCTAGTCCATAAAGTCCACAAATGTCACTGAGTCCACCAGGTCAAACCATGTCCGCCAGGCCACAGGCCCAGGCCTATAGTAGATAAAAGCCATTCCCATGTACGTATCCTGGATACGGCCTTCCGAAGGCTTCAGATAGACGGACGGACAGACAGCTATCTTAGTATAGATTATTAAATGAAGGGTGCGGTAAAAGAAATGCCCTAGATCTGAAAGGCGCGTGCAACGGCTGTGGTGGTGATAGTAAGGCTGTGGTCTTGTTGTGACCTTGAAACCTTGCAAAGTTGCAATTTTCAGTGGAAAGCATCTCTTGGTCTGGTAAACATCGTGGCTTGATTTTTCATTTTTCAGGTAACCTACGAGATGAGTTTCGTAAAAGCCCGTCACACTTAAAGGCGACTCGGAAAAACTTTATGGCAACATGGGCTTGTCTCCTGATTCTAAGCATGTTGCCTTTCGGCACATTTTTGAAGCATCACGTGTCACCTACTCACGGCTGTTAACCCTTCATACGTATGTAATAATGTATACATGTTTTTGTGTGTATGTGTACATAGAATATGATTTTTCCCTCTACCATAAACTCTAGTGAATCTATTACGCGTGCAAAGTTTCGGCGCCACTCAATATCCGTGTCCGCTATAAAATGCCTGAAGCAATCTCTAGCCATTCTTTAGAACTTTGCTCATGGCGAACTTTAGGGAATTCAGTGGGCAAGTTGAGCATTTCTAGAATGAAGTAGCACCGGACTTGTATTTTCCGCGCTGGCGGACCCACCGACGCAGCATTCCTCTCCTGCGGCGCTGCGGCCATGGTGATGCAAACCAAGTCAATCATACGGAACGACATGGCTATTGAGATCCTTTACTTGGTTTGCCGATAATTGGTCTATTGACCCGGAAGGCTGCGTTCAATAGAGCACTGTAGACCACTTTCTTTTACCATGGTGACGCGCTTTCAGGTGATAACTAAAGGTCCATTTAGATGATTGCTGCAAACCCACGCAGTTATGAGCGCTTGTGTGTACCATGAGGTCCAATGCAGCTTGTTTGCTTCAAGCAGCTTCATTCATTCATTCATTCATTCACAAAAGAAGAAGGGGGAAAACGTTACAACAACTTCGGCAGAACACTGACTAGATTTTTGGCTATGATAAGACAAGAGATCTAGCCACCATTGATTAAGCTGATTGAATGTTAAATTTTGCTTCTGGCCTGATTCAACGTGTCACAATCTTTCTTAGAAGAACACAAAGAGTAATACAATATATACGGTAACTGGGGGACCTACGAGGAAACTAAAAAATTTATGGAATAGATGGTTACATATTTTTCCTTGCCTACAAGTATAATAGTTCGCTGGCTGAAGCAGCTGCACTGATATAAAAATACATTAAGAAAATACTTGTGACGGGAAACTTGGGCACGTACCAACTGAAAATTTGAGGCTGTTCCTCACCCTAAGCTCTTGGTTAAAAGACATTTTTGTTCCAAAATACTAATATAGCAGTGCTTACTTCCATTCCAATATATAATTATTATCATACTGCGACTCAACATACAGATACCACAATAACAATGCTCACTTTCATTTTAATAAATATAGTTTTTTGTTGTAATTTAACTTGAGAAATAGGGTGAACAATATTCTAAAAAATATGATGCCTCCCAAGGAAACTTGCCTTATCATACGTCGATCTGGTAGCGGAGATCGCTACCATGTTCAGCTTATTAATGTCTACTTGAGGCGTGTCTGATTGGCCGGTGAAATTAAGATTTCGAAACTTATCTTGTCCGGACTTACTACATGTAGACCGGCTTTGCCCCAATGAATCGAGTTTCAGCCGTTGACCCCGAATTAAACACCCGTGAGACTTCTAAAAACATATTTAGTAGAGTGCTGTAACTTGCAATTTTTAGTTAACTTGACTGTAGTTTGGTTGCTTTTAGTACGACTCACAGTGGTGAAGCCAACGCTTCTGTCTAAGGTTGGGATAAGTCAAGCCTGTTCCTGGCTGAGGATCCTCTCCGTGTTTGCTGTGCAAAATGGGGCAACAAAAGAAGCCCTACTACTGACGTCTCGGGTGATCATTAAAAGCGTCATGCTCTACGCGGCCCCCGTCTCGTTCCCAACGTCTCAAATACCGCGATTAGTAACCTGCAAGGGGTGTAGAACGCAGCTCTACGCATAGTCACCGGCTTCTACCCCAGGGCATCTGCACATCACCTCCATCATGAAACCTAGCCCCTGTCAGTTGGCGACAGGCTGGGGTTGTCAAAACAGTACTGTACCTCCTGAATGCCTCAAGGGTACACCATCCTGCTCACGCTTCAAGCAGAGCCGATTCCGGCCCTCGTCATATACGAAAGTACTCTCTAATCAAAATTTGAAGAGGGTATTGCCCCCTCCTCACAGAAGAGATTCTACCTCCCGACCATATCGCACTGTTTGTACCTAAACAGTTGCAGCAGCTGCAGCCAGGCATTCCCTATCCCTGGGGTATTCTGGGCTACCAAATACCCTCGTCTGAGTGAGGATGAGCCTATTATCCTCCAAACCTTTCCGCTCTATCCTCTCTCTTAGCTGCACTCGGGCCACTGTTCGGTCTTAGCCGACTATATGTTCCGAGTGGGCCGGATTGATGACCCTTCCTGTCCGCTCTGCGGACATGGTGAGCAGTCTGTGAGTCACCTCTTTTCATATTCTAAGTAGTACCCTGTTGATCTTACGGCGAGCAGTCTCTGACTAGACCCATTCTGGCTAGGCGTTTCCTCGTCTCTCTTCGACTCCCCCCCCCCCCCGCTGCCCAGGCCCCTCTGGAGCCTTCTCCCCTAGTCGGCGATGGGATGATTCGACAATGGCAACGAACGACAACATAAGTCAAACCTCAAAGGCTTAAGTTTGTCGGTCAATCGACCGCACCTTAAGCGACTACGGTTTCTAGACACAGATTTAATCTCTCATGAAATGTTACAACAGTATTCTACCACGTGTTTTGGCAATCATAGAAACAATTAATTACGTATTCCATTACGTCTCAGTCTTACAGGTGTATGTGTCCAAGGCTGAAGAACTTAATTATTCAGTGGCAGTTATGCACTGTTTAGATGGAATGGAACGAGATAAAGCCTGTTTTTACGGCGGAGAAGCAATTGAATGATTAATATCGTAGTTGGAGCGGAAATTAAAAGTATGTGCAGCGAGGAGAACGATTCAACTTGATTCAAATACAATGTCCTTTTTTTTCTTTTTGTAGAGGAACACGATGCTCTTTGGAGGATGTTGGTTATGGAAATGAATCCTTAAATGCTTCCGTGATGAGTTCCCCCTGAATGATATTGTGTATCTTTTAGTTTTATGTGGACCGTTCCACTTTGCCATTGACTGACGGCAAGAAATAATGGATTCCACGAAACCCCTGTCTTCGACTCTCTTTCACGTCGGTCTTTGAAAAATGTTTTTCCCTTTTTCTTTTTTTATCTTTTACTGCATTTACGTATCAACGAGCTCAGAGGAGACGAAAAACATCTTTTCTGTGGGAAGGAGGTGAAATTCAAAAGCCCTCATGGACATATTCTAGCAGACCCTGGGGCATCACGCACACAAGGGTCCCGAGTGCCTTCCCCGCAGCGGATGTAGCATCTGGCCGCAGTTCCTGCTGAGAAGGTTAGTATTGTAAAGTTAGGCAGGTTGTCAGTATTTCCTCTTCTGTTCCGCGAGGTGGGCAGCCATTGAATGGTGGTAAGCGACCCATCCCATGGGACCGACTCCTATCTGCTCCCGTGTGGGGGCCACGGAAAGGGTCCCCCTCACGAGTGTTCGCTTTCTTTTGTGTTCTTCTCTTTCCATTTTTCGTCTCTCTCCCTGCACCGCATGGCTGAGCGATTACGTTCCGCCGAGCAGTGTAGGGTTAGAAATGCTCGCGCCTTATTTCCTGCCAGACATGGTGCACTTGGACGAGATTGTACTAAAAGAGCTCATCTGAGTTAGACTTAACTTCTAAACTATATTTTCTAAAAAGTTGTTTCACTTTATATAGGCTTCGTATCTAATACGGTGGGAAAACCCTCATTATAATAATAATGAAATAAAAAATCTTTGCTAATGCTACGAAGTACTTTAACTCTCTTCAAACTTGGATTTAAAATTTTAGTAGAGCAGCGGGAAATTCATCGTTGAGCAACTGGATCTTCCTATCTAATACGTCATTTAAGGACGGGGAAACAACAAAGCAACCGACCAACCAACCTAGAAACTGCTATTATTATGTGATAAGATATACACATATATCAGATAAACTCGTATTACGTATATAAATATAACTAAGAGTCGAGTCAGGGGCTGGAACTGGAGACCTACGGCTTACCACGCTGCAACTCTAACCACTAAACCACAAAACCTCTAAAACCAACTCGAGGGCAACCTGTGTCGTGCTGCCCGCTGCTTCTGTGCCAAATTATTAAGGCTGAGTCGTACGCGTATAGAAGGGAGCTCGATCATCAGTCTACCCTGCCTGTTAATAAACTACGAAATCAAACAGTTTTTGTGGATGTGAACACAGTATGCAAAACGCACAGTGGCACCAATCTCCATGCTATACTCGGCGTTTTTGCCGATGTAGCAACCCTGCAGAAGGAAGTAAGATCTAAACGGTATCACTATTGCGTGACTGGAGTAATACTAAAATCCTCCCTCAATTCCAGTAGCAGAGTTGACCTAATGGACGCGCGTAAGTACATTGAATACATTGCTAATGACTGGGAAGTTAAGGAAATCGATTACAGAAGATGCAGTGAAGTGAATTACTTAGAAACTGATGCTGCCATCGAACTGAGACAGTTCTGTCTGAAAACTAATCTCATGAACTTCACCTTGCCCCAAACTTCAATCGTAAGCATTGGCTGTATTACTTTGAGACGAGCTTCTGGTGTTAGTCAGCTGAATCCACTGAAACGGCCACCAACGTAATCGTCTCAAGCGAATAGCGTCACGTGATTTCAATGGAACGGTTCCTAGCAATGACACACTTCGACTTACAAGCGAATCCGAATAATTAACAGTCTTCATTCACAAGGCTAATTCGCTCCAAGAAAGATGTTTATTTTTTAGCATCTAAGCGGTAAGTGCAAAACAGTGAACCTGTAATGATATCGATAATATGCTCCCCTAACAGAATTATTGGTCGCCCCAGAAGCTGTTTTATGATTTTAGCTCTTGATCAGCCAAGAATTTATTTAGGGTCTGGTGCGCTGTTAAATTGTCTGCAGTTCCTTATAGAGTTCGACACCGGCGGCCGCTTTCATCCAGCCATAGGAGCAAAATAAAGTGGCCGCAGGTCTTTTGCGCCCGTTTTTTACTATTTCCTCCGGCTTTTTTTTACTATTTTGGCTGAGCCGCCCCTGGCAGTTGCTGCTCACCTCGGCTGCCATCTCCCTAATGCGCGGAGATTTTAGCAGTGAATTTACGAGCAAACAAATTCTTTCCAATCCAACTAGCTCAATAAAAATAATCCCACTTTCAGAAAAAGCTATGACAAATAAACTTCAGGTTGTTCCTAAATAATTATTCAATTGGATAAAAAGCAAGAGAGAGGAGACTCAGTTCATTCATTGGCACTATTTTGAGGGTGACTTGACAAAGCTCTCGACCAAAGTCTGCCCCGAGCGGGTCTCTCAGCCACGAATATTACATCTGCAAATCGTTTCATTGTACCAAGCTCCAGGAGAAGATGTTTGCAGCACTGCTTGCAACAAGGCATTGACGTTCATATTTTCTTAAGTTGTGCTTTCTACAGTTTTTTTCTGTATTTCTACCGGTTTTGTCTGTCTCCATCTTAGTTGTTACCTATGGGTGGTCTGATAAAAAGTTAGATTTTACAGTTGGCAAAAAGTGATTTTAAGTTTCTTAGTTTTGCCTGAAATTATCTAAACTGAATAAACTAACATCAGTAAATCAAGAGCAACACTGCTAACCTTCTGATATAAAAAATCTGATTATTTACCTGAGAACCGCTAAACTCTGAAAAAATAGCTGGCTGTGGAACAAACATTTCAAGCTAGAGGGAAAAAATAAAACAGAACAGTATAGCATTCTGGACGAACTCTTCTTCATTCATCTCGGCACCTCTATTATGCCAGCAAAAACTTATAACCATCACAAATAACGAAGTAATTCCGGGCGTAATAGGCTGTATAGCATTACTGCGCCGTCTTTCCTTCATCCAACCCAAAACCATTATGTTGGTCGCAGAGAAAACGAAGAAGAAATTAAAGCTTGTCCGACATCTTTTTCGTAGAGCCGTGGCGACCGCAAGCATTAATTTAGAGGTCAAGGGCCGTCATTGAACTCCTTCGCAGAACTTCTTATTTTTGGCAAATTCGACTACTTCCGAAGACCCCAAAGTCGTACGGACCCCGGCCGCGTTCTGAAATATGTGCCATCGGAAGTTCGTCGGTCGTTAAGCAAAGCCTTTTAACGCTAGACGATTTTATGATCGGAAAGAGAAACTTCTCGTTAAGATCAGCTGTTCTGGATTCTGGGCATTTCCCTGTCGATGATTCTGGAAGCTAATTACATCTCAAAAATTAAGCACTTTGGAACTTTGGAGATCTAGGCTCATGGGAAAAGTTCGTATTTTTGGCCTTGGGAAGCACAAAAATAAAGCAGAGAATCCAATTTGCTTTTGCAATCCGATTTGTTGCAATGAGTTGGAATTAACGACAAGCTTTAGCCATCGAGGACTTTTTGTATTAACTTTAATCTGGGCCGAAATTTTGGGTAAGGGACGCCAAACTCAGCAGAAAGTGTTGGCACAGGCCATACATATTTTTTTCTTTTAATTTAGAGTTCAAATGACATTGAAAAGAACAGAAGTTCACGGTCATTTTATGAATGCTTACATTTCAGTGGGGTTGCTTATGCGGAAATATTCCAAAAATTTATAGGCTGTTGTGTCTTTAATTTTTTATTTGATTATATTATTGGTCTCCCAAGATTAAGACATTTCATAAATTGGCTTCTGTGCACAGGCAATGGTAAAGTTGCCATGACCGCACACCCCAGCTGGAAAATCTTCATGTAGTGGTTCGTGCTGCAGATAAATGCAAGCAGTGCCCCCAGAAGCATGCGCAGTTGCAGTCAACAATAGGTTATCAGAGCTATTGCATCAAGGCCTGAAAACTCAAGCTGCAGCAGAAACCCTACGGATGTCGACATAGCTGGTTAGATCAGCACTCTTGCAATGGACTATGAATGCTAGAAATGCTGACGCTGCAATCCCGAGCATTGTATGACTACACCTTTCTGCCCAAGAAACGAACACCAGACCTGGAGACGACAAACTAATTTCTCTAGCAACTCTACCACTTGACATAGAGGTAGAACCCTTCAGAATCACGCTTCTGCTTGCTGCTAAAATTAAAAAAAATAATAATAATAATCTTGCTAGTGCCACTAAGAATAAAAATTGTCCAATACGGTGGCGTGATCAGTGCAGTTATGATATTTTATGAATTTATGAGTGTATGGTTATGGTAATATACACATATATAAATATATACGGCAAAGAGAAAAATTTCCCAAACCAGCACATATCTAGCAGAATGGTGTGCTAAATGAATTTTTATATGTTGTTATAGCAGCTCTCCGTTTCGCATAACCGTTTTGATTGCAGCTGATGCTTGGGTGACCTGCAGGTCTGTACTGCTCTGAGAGCAATGATAAACGCTGGTAATGTGCCCTCCCCCCCAAAAAAAGTGTTTTTTTTTTTTTTTGCGGGAGTTTTTTGCATTCTCATTGAAAATTCGCATTTACTTTTTATTAATCATAATTTTTCATCTCTGTACCAACTTCAAGGAACTAAATATTGCTGAAGCTCTTGGTGCGGCTACTATGGAGAGATGTCATCAGATATCTCATTAAGAAGATATAGGCTTTGCTTCAATAATACTGCTCAACATGCACTTCTCTAACAAAATTTTTCCTCGCTCCGTTGTCTACAATCGTGATGCTGCTTTTGTGACGATAAAAAATTCCGCTACGAATTGCATGTATCTTTGTTTCAACTGTATTCTTGTTAATTTCTCCTCGTGATTCCATATCTGGAGGCCGTTTGTATCGATCAGCTGCCATTTTTAAGTAAATATCCGTTGTTTCTGTTATTTTTGTCGCTGTTATTTATTACCTGAGGGCAGCAACTGAGAGCATTTAGTGACGTATTATGCGATGCTATTCCAGTCACAGTATTAATAACGTGTACTTTAAAACATGATGTACAATCCAAGTTTCAGTCGTCGATCTAAACTCGGAGACCATTAGTGAATTAGTGGCATTTGTTAAGCATTGAAAAAACAATTGTATGTAAACACCAATTATTTTAGAATTTTGAGGAGCAGTAGAAAATGTTACTGTTTTTGGACAACAAATTTTAATGGTACCATACCGCTCCTTCAGGAATTTTTTTCATTCTTGCAGCTAATGCACTGCTACTGCTTTGTGAAAAAAAACACCAACTTAAAAATTTCAAGGTTTTTGACGGCACGGTCCCCTTAAAGAAATTTTGTTTTGCAAAACCTCTTGTAATACAGTATTTAAAAACCATCATCGTAGATATACTAATAACACTTAGAAGGGTAGAACGTTTTAAAATATACTTGCACTAGCTTGATGATGTAACGCTGGCCAAAAATGATGTTTCAATAGAGTTTAGATTTTTTCATGAATCTAATTAACCAACAGCTTACACTTCTCTCGTGACGCAAGCGACCATTTGCATCGCGTCTCGTGCACACTTCTGAAAAATGACATTATTTCCAAAAGTAATGTGATAAACTGAGTAATGGGATCTATTAATGCATCCATGTCATTACTTTTTCAGGATCTTTGGATTTTTACCACAACCTATTTCCATTTTTTTCGGTTGCAATTGAGTATTTGAATTTCATCCCAACCTAAATTCAAACATATCTCTTCGAATTTAACTGAGTGTTGGGATTTTTCCAAAGTCCAGTTCCAAAACATCTTTCCTTTAGGTTTAAAGAAATTATTCGGATTTTGCTTCACCTCAGTTTTACGTCATATTATTCTACGGTGTCATTGAATGCATAAAAATCTTCTTTCAGACATTTCCAATGCATATTGAGTGTTTGAATGGCTTATTTCTTTCCTCACTTCAATTCCAAAACATCTTCCTTTTTGGATGCATGTGAGTGTTTGAATTTTTTCAACCAAATTCAAAAACTATTCTTTTGGATTGAACTGAGTCTTTGGATATCTTCCTCAACCTAATTTCAAAACATCTTCTTTCTGATGTCTCTCAGTGTTTCAACTTTTTCTTCAAATTAATTCCAAAATATCTTTAGTTTCGGATGTCGCTGAATGTTTGAATATCTTCCTCAACCTAATTCCAGAACATCTTTCGATTCGTATGTCACTTGGTGTTTGATTTCCTTCCTCAACTATTTTCAAAACATCATTCGTTTGGGACGTCACTGAGTGTTTGCATTTCTTCCTCACCGTAATCCCAAATCATCATTCGTTTGGGATGTCACTGAGTGTTTGCATTTCTTCCTCAACCTAATTCCAAAACATCTTTCCTTCCGAATGCAAGCGAGAGTCGCACTGCTTCTGGAAGTTGGAGGTCACAGTAGGTGGCCTCCACCAATGCTGGGCTCTGCAGTGCCTCGCGATTACAATGGAAGCTGCCCCAGGAGACCGGCAGATCGAATTACCTTGTCTCTGTGATGCCCTGCTACCCATGTAAATCAATCCACGATTCAATTGCACACTTGGCTCTTCTCTCTTCGTTCCCTTCGATGAGAGAGACATGCTGAACATTGGAATGGTTCTGCCTCATGCGAGTTTTTCAAAGCCCCCAATTTCTTTTGCTGATTGGAGTATCCTGGCTAATGAAGTACGTTTCATACAAAGCAGTCTCGACGCAATTACCTTTCGTTTCACAAGAGATACTCGCAGCAGGAAGCTGGAAGATGACATTTGTGTTGCTTGCGGGGCATCCAGCAGTAATCAAAGAGTAATTTCATTCCCAGAATGAAGTGTTTCCAGGACGTCATTCTATCAGTCTCGGCATGCGTTGGGAAAAAAGCAATCTATTCAGTTGGGAAACGGCGAGAAAATTTGCTCCTATTGTGCTGTAGCCCCTTTTTTGAGAAGGGCATCAACACTTTTTCTTTATGGAAAAGTGAATTTTGAGCCGGCTGCGCATATTCCTCATTAATTTGGTGTCATGCTGCAACAAAAGTGCTTGAGCATTGCTCTTGCTTTTATGCTGATCAAAAATGCGACGAGAATTTTAAATACTGAACTAATAATCTGTGCCAATGTTAGTCAACAAGTCGCAACGCTGAAGTGCAGAGCTTTGGGGAAATTAATGTATATATTTTTACGAGCTCCAGCTAAGCCTTAGTCAAGAGTACAAGAGCTTATAATTCAGTTGGTTTAGACTAGATTAGATTAGGTAGCTGGCAGTAGGCAGGTCAACAGGTCTATTCCCAGAGATCATACAGGACTAACGCTCCGGCCCTCCATGAGCTATCGCCGTTCTGGTAAATCTTTTAAAGAACTGAGGTAGAGAAGATAGAGAAAAAAAAAACAGTCAAGCTTACAATGTGATCATGCAAGTACGATTGGTTGAAGGAGACTATCGGGGACTCAGAGATGCTAAGCTAGTTAGGACATGGAAGATGATGGATTCGGGTAATCTCTGAAACTTTGGCCGTTAAGGGTTTGTGACTCCTGGAAAAGGAGGTCATAGCTACGAGGGTGCTGCTCCTTATGTTTATCGAGACGATTTAAAAGCGTTGGTAAGCAGTTATACCAGCATAACACCTTTCGCATTTATGAAATGTATGTATAAGGTACCTTTAAATCATCTGAGCTGAAAATATTATGAAGAAAGATAGATTGATAACGAGCAATACAATAACTCATATAGAGCAGGGAAGAGAGAGATCTGATACGCAAACAAATTCCAACAAAAGCATATAAATAATAATAGTTAATTACAATTCTAATGGCCGTATGCCGTATTGATAACAATTCTAAATATCTGTTTATTGTCAGTTGGGCATTGTTGTAACATCTAATTAGAAGAGAACATGTACAAGCAAAAAGCTTCTTAATTTGGTCAGTTCTTTCAGAATAAGGATATCTCATTAGTTTCAACTTGTCTTAACGGAGACATGAGCTTGGTGTTGCCTGTGGCACTAACTTGACAATGCTGTTCCTTTCATTTTGGCCAAGGACGGCTAAATGAAACAGCTGCAACTTTTTCAACATGAGTCTTATTCAAAAGTCGCTCTATGCATTTTAAACATAAGCCTCATCACAACGGTAACGTCGTTAGTGATGTAGATCGTAATTAACCTTCCTCAAGATGTGTCAATCAGTGTTAATCCTAAGCAAAACCAAAGTCGGTTTTAGGTATTTTGCCGTTAATTCAATGTTTACAATGCATTATAGGCCGGAAGTCTTGGTTGAAGGGCAGAAACTTTAAAGGACTAGTGACTAACAGTCATAAGTAATCTGAGGACCTATATGTCCTAGAATCAGGTAAAAGCTCCTTGGCCTTACAACGTAGCTAGTACTGTATATAAAGGCCTGCTAGCACGGCTTCAGCATACCGCAGCTGAATGATCGAAGTAGTACGTTATAGAGTAAAGGCTTCAATGATAACTTTTGCCATTCCCATTACTGGTGAGGTCAGTGGCAGTGCAGCGGACTCTTATTGTTGCACACGTACAATGACACTTCATTCAAGCTTTGCTAGGGTCACCTCTCTGGGTAGGAAGCGAGCTTCAGACCCCGAAGCAATAAGAACAGCGCTCTAACCACCCTGTGACAACGATTATTTGCATTTTAAACCTCATCTGGAGATTCCGCAGTACACACGTTATTCTGGTAGAAAATGTCATTGCTATAGGGAGACTATTATGCTGTCAACAGAGAAAACAGGTAGTGCTCGTGTTAAGCAGTTTTTTATTTAGTTGGCTAATTTTAGTTCCAGGTAATCGATAAGAGCTACCCTAAAAATTTTTATTCGTTTGTTGCACATATTCTTGTCACATTATTATTCAATTTTCAGAGAGCATAGTCTGTACATGTTATGTACAATTACTAAAGATGGTAGTAATCGCCTTTCCTCGACCTTTTCTGCTTCATTCTTTAGCGTTGGAGAAAATTATTAGGGAATAACTTATAAAGATATGATGTACATATGTTCTGTCTTTGGTTCGGATGCTCATTATAGTGAACTGATCCATGAAAACGATGACCACTTGAGGCGTGTTGTAATCGCCATTTTGAAGTTACCTGTGTTACACCAGCAACCATGCCACTCGCAAATTATGTCTCAACCATAATCTAAGAAGCAGTACCCTAACAAAATTTGGGCGCGGATCAGCAGCTAAATTGGGGTTTTAGCTTCTGCGGCGGCCCTAATATTTGGTAGGTTAACGACGACTGAGACACGGGTTCCGGTGAAGAAGGTAGTCGCCAGGAAACATCGGTTTCTATTACCGGGGACAAAAGAATCAGACAAACGAAGTCCGAGTAAACTAAAGAGTCCAAAATAAGTAAGCAGATTTACTTTCTTCCAGCTTTCGTCGACACAGGTACGATTACTACAGAATTCCATTACTTCTGAGCTGACATCGCTCGTCGACAGATGGCGCTCTCACGATCGCTTAATGGGTTACGGTTACCGTTTCTCAGGTTGCGGTAGCGAACTGGTTGGTGATTGCAATACGCCTCAGTACTCAGAATAGACAATCTTTAGTTATCTGTCTTTGTGTCCGCAGTTGGGATATGGTTAAATAGTCTAGTATGGCTTTCAACCTTTCAGATGTTCAGCTAGTATATGAGTTGGTAGTCTAGTATGGCTTTTTAACCTCCAATTTTTCAGCTGGCATTTGGTTTAAAAGTCTAGTTTTCTTCCTTTTAGTTTTACAGCTAATATTTAGCCTGGTATGGCCTTCCACCCTTCAATTTCACAGCCAGTATTTGTTTCGGTAGTCTAATATGGCTTTCTGCCCTTCACTTTTAAAACCAGTATTTGGTATTGTTGCCTGGTATGGCTTTCCACCCTTCAATTTTACAGATAATAATATTTGGTATGGAAGTCTGGTATGGCTTTCCACTCAATTTTTCAACTAGCCCCATAACCTCCGATCACTGCCGACCATCGCCACCACCTGGTATGGCGTCAGCAACTTTCGCAATTTTGCTCTCTAATTTAGACTGCATTAAGAGTGCGTTTCCAATTCGCCGCTTCCAATATTGGAGGTGTCAAATTCCAATGTAAAAACAGTTATTAAGCATTTGGGGTCGCCAGAGCGCAACTGCGGTGCCGTCCCCGCAATTATTGGTCCGCTCCGAAATGATTTAATTTTTGCTCTGGACGCAACTCAGTCTAATGCCTGGACAACCCTATACAACCGCTCGGTCAACCTATGACCGGACTTTCAGCTAGCACGTCGTCCCGATGCACTTTGAAGGTCGGTAGCAAAGATACTCTCGCAAAGTACATTAGTTGAACGACGTGTGAGCTGAACGTCCGCTCATAAGTTGAGCGTTCGATTGAATCTACTGTGTGGCACCGGCCTAACGCGTCTTCTGAGTACGTCATTTCTTCAAATCAACGTCGATAGCTGCACAAGGTTGATTTAATATGCAGTGCACTGTCAACACTTAAATACTTACCCCAGGTCAAATATACCCTACTCGATCCTACGCTATTCCTACCGATAGGGATATACAGCTTATCTGCTGGAGCAGGGAGAGGTCCTTCTACGTCTCTTCATGTTCATGATTTCGGCCCTGCTGGCTAGCCACATTTTTCAAGATTTGTATCACTTCGGCTATCGTCGGGTAGAAAAATTTCACACCGTACCCGGCGCCTGTTTCAACTACAGAGGCTTTTGAAAACTGAAAACGATTGGCAGGAACTGATAATTGTAAAAAATGAAATTATAGCATTATCTTGGTGACTGAAAGGGCGGAAGCTGGTGTTGCTGAGGGTAAAGTAAGTGATAATTGGGTGTGGATGACTGGCTGTAGTCTTTAAAAAGAGCATCAGGATAAAAATAAAATAAAATAAAAATTGATGCAGTCGCCAACAGCCCTGCTTGGAAGATTTTTTTTATATTATCTGTATCAACGCACTCGCATGATTCCTATTTATTTAGTATAAGTAAAAGGTAAAGTCATCTTGACCGCACCCTCAACTTGGAAACTCACATGCACTGGTTCGTGCTGCAGATATAGGCCAACTGGCCCCAGAGGAGTAAGTACGGCTGCAGTCGATCATGGGTCGTTACGAACTATGGCGTAAGCGACGGAAGGTTCAACGACCAGCGCCTCCCCTACTCACCCCATCTCTGAAGACGGTAAGTGCCCCATGGCATCCGTGCATACCTATTCTGCTGGGTCAGTGCAGCTTGCGTCGCAAAGAGCTCGTATGTCTGGCTTGGCATCGAATGTAGCTCCACCAGCGCGTGACATCTGCACGAACTGTATTTATTCTAATCTTTACTCCACATCGGGATCCTATTTAAAAAGAATACCAGACAAACCAGCTGTCAGCGGTTACTTGCTCCTTGGAGATACTTCGCCGTTTGTTCTGTCTTTGGTCAAAATGAAGTTGCGATTCATCTGGGGAAACGAGGATCATAATGAACCTTCTCACATAGGGTGACTTGAATGACAGCACCATGGCACAAGAACATTAACGAGTGAGCCGCACAAGCAATTATTATATCATGATGTTTTAAAAAATATAGTACCTATCTGGCATCAAGCTCCCACGACCTAACTGATAGTATGCAAGGTATAAAAACAGCAACCCTGATACGTATTTTCTATCGATTCCAAGCAGTTGCGGCAGCAACATAAACGTGAAATGTTAGATAATAATATCAACACATTGGAAGATGGACAGAAAGAGCGTAAAATGTTTACCGCTGTCTCAGTGCCGTGGACGCGGCAGTTGATTTTAGTACATCACAGTGCCAACATGTGCATCATATCTGGGAAGTGTTTTGTGCAGTGTTTTTGTGGTGGTATATTACGTCCAGAGGATAAGATTATAGTTTTAAATGTCACTCCAAACGATGGAATTGGAAATAATATATCGATTTGAGAAACGGTCACTATAGTGATTTAAAATAGCTGAGAATCGGCTTGGGTCATTCATTGCTCCTTTGTAGTCTTCAGCTTCTTTAGTAACTCCCAACTCGTAAAATTCATAGTGGTGGTTGTAATTATTATTCGGAACACTTTTGTTTTGCTGTATCTGACGAATTAGCAGCATCTAGAGTTTCTTGAAGCGTGTTGAGGAGAGGAGGACCTGTCACCTAATACACCCCACCTCTTTATGTGTAGATATAACCAAACCATCAATGCCACGAATGTACAACGCAAGTTTAGGAGCACAGTTATGACCTGAACCTCGTCAGAAAACCCTCAAGATACTCAGGGTAGGCGTACGCTATCGTCTAGTGGCAGTGCAGATTTAGCCTGGTCGTTTAGGTCAGAGAATCTGAAACTTTTCCTCGTCGCACACCTCACTCGATGTCTAACAGGTAAGGCTAGCGAAGCAATCATACAATTTTTCGTAGTCTGTTAGAGTAGAATTTTTGTAGAAAAGAAGATATATGGAAGGCTACATATGTATATGCAATATATTTTAATCATACATGTACTGATATTTTTATGTAGATATGTTTGGAAATCGTGGTTCATCAACATAGTAATACTGTGTTGATAAAAAACTAGCTGTATTCGTATTAAATGATACAGAAAAGCATTGCATGTATAATCTCCTCTATACATATGAATGGCCACATAAATCTGTTGGATGCTACCCGTCTTTCCTATGCATATCTTAGTACCGGGGCTACTCTAAGCAGTCGCACACACAACTTTATGCTAGGATGGACAGCTCGCACATCATTCATGATCCCGTATTTATGCTACCGATTTTAAGTATATATCGGGGCGACGAGCACTCTGCACAACCTTGCTTCAAGTTGGCGCGCGATGTCATAGTGTGTCTCCGGCACAGAGTGCACGAGTGAATCAGCTGCATTGATCCCTGGAAACTCACTTCTATGCATCCTCCAATGGCGAATCCGGCAGATTACAAAAGCGCTCAAAGAAAATCTTTTTCGTATCACGGTAAGGTCACAGACGAAAGAAGACATTTATCTGTGGTAATACTTCTTACAATGACATATTACTAGTCTACTGACAGGTAATTAGCCGCAGTAACTGAAGGTACTACGCATAAGCAGAAAATCACTAGCTACCGCAACCAGAGGTTTTCCCTAAGCACACTCGGCGATGTGGTCCGACGACAATCATTCTTCCTACTGGCTTTTAAACACGGAAAACTCTCCAGCTTGGATGTCGTCTAGCTCAACAAGGAACGGTAATTTGTTTCTAGAGCGAATTAGACTAGCTAAGGCCGAAGAACCAAATTTTTTCGCCATCGCAACAACGTGTTTTTTGGTTGAATCACTTCGTTACATCAACTGCCAAATCTTGGACGTATCTACCTGATCCACAGCATTTCTATTATGAATCTCAAATAGGTAAGTTGTTTGAAAGTGAAATTGCAAAAGATTCAGGGCGTAAATGCATAAAAATAATTGAGAGTATTATTTTTCTGCATGCCTAACGCCAAGTATAAAAAAAACAGCTTTTAAATTGATATTCAGTGAAACTAATACGTTACATAAGAACATGTTGAGTTGCAAATGTTGTTCCGCACGATTTAGTTTTCGGCCATTCCAAGCACAATCGTTTGTGTTTGCCGCCTGAAATTCCCTCCATATGACAAATCCAAAGTACACCTTTGCTGCTGTGGACAAATTTAAGCCGAGTGGACTGTATTGTCTCGATCGCAGTGTGCAAATTGGAAACACCTACCAGTATGTTTTCAGCTAACTTGTGTTTATGAACAGCTACCTCGGTACTTGACCATTGCGCACATTACGGTATGTGAGTTACGTGTTAAAAAAAGAAAATCATTTTGAGTGTTTTACTGTGAAAGCTAACTTTGAAAATCCCGTATAGGGTAACAAAAAATGTATCATTTCTGAATCACATTCATATGAGTATTTATACATTTTGCAGCTTTTCGCCCTACGTTCATGCATCAACACTTCCGATTATTAATATTGGGGTGTCTCTAGGAATACATTTCTTAAACTGTTTTTAGTAAAGTATGTTTTATTAGCAAGTGTCCCTTGTAAAGTTACTAGTATCTCTTCAAATTTGTTATAAATGAGAGCACAAAATTCTGTGCCCTTTTCTGTTGTTTAAACAGACATAATAATGCATTCAAGGCCGCTGAAGTATGAACGAAGTTTCAAAAGAGCACGAAAGCGGCCTGAATAACAAGTGTCTACGTTTATTCTCCTATCAAGTCACCTTCTATTCACGATAAGCTTTTGAATTATGTACCATAGAATAATGCAGTTCGGTATATGCATTTTAGCGCAAGGAACAATATATTCTCTGTCGGTGTCAGCGCAATGAAAGAACCATCTTCTTTTGATGTTAAGCTTGGGTTTCCAGCTGAAAGGGAACAAATGACAACTAAATATCATTGCAGGTACGGTACAACTCCTCTAACAGAGAACCCCTAATCCCCCCCCCTCTGCATAAAATAATAAAGATCCTGAAAAAGTGAATTCCCAAAGCGGAGAAATTCCAGACACGTGTTCATTACACAGCGCTAGCTATCGGGTATTGTGGTAATAACTAACGCCATTTGGCGAGACCAGCATAATGGTGTAATAAATTAAAACCTAATCGGTGTGAATACCACAATATAACTTCACGGTTTTCCATGGTGTTAGTCTAAGAACATATCTTAGTATCTTGGGGCAACAGGTGTACCGCTAAATTTAACTTTTCTGGAAATGGAGATTGTTCTTAAAGTTAGTTGAGCACGTCTTACAAAGCTCGGGGAAACGGGTATACTGTAGACCTTGTCTTCTGGAAGTGGAGACTGCTCTTGTTATGGAGACAATATTTCTGTCTACGCTTCAGGAGTTCCACTGTAGTAAGCTTCTGACGCTGACGCCGCCAGAAGCCTTTGACAGATCGTTCATATCAAGATCTCGGTCGGTTGGGCTCTGAGTTCAAGGGCCCTCAGCTCGTGTGACATCCATACTGTGTAGCACCAGCGTCTTGAGGGCGGTGGTTAGTCCAGGATGGAATGCAATAAAGGCTTGTCTCAGCGATTACTGAAGTGGCAGTGAGCATGAGTAATACAACCTCCAGCATTCTGCCTCGTCCCTTCCTTCTCTCATGCACCAGGGCCAAGTGAACCGAGTAATTTCCCTATTATTAATATTGCTCTCTTGTCGGCGTTGTGAATTGTTGTCACGGTTCATGTAGTTATAATTAATTACGTGGGCTTGTATCAGAGATGATAGCTCTTAACACCAGAGATCACGGAGCAGTGGCAGGATGAGTACATTTCAAACTTGTGTCGTGAGGATGATGTATTTATATATTTATAGAAGCTCACAGTTTAACAGTCCCACTCGCACTTGGGAAATATAAGGGAAGGCATCTCATAGTCTAACTTTTTTTTAGTTAAATAGAGTAGATGGTTCGCGGGATACGAATACTTGACCTATGCATAGCGATTGCAGCTGACGGAGCTAATAGACAAGTACGCAGTACGCGAAGTACCACAGTCTGTCCCTCTTCTCTACAGAGAAAGTGTAACTTACAGCGCTTACCTCTTTATATGGAAATTTACAGTCTTCATGAAATAATTAGTATCCAATATATGTCACAGATTAATAGTCCCATTCGTACCTGGGAATATCCAGCTTCGTTAGTGCTGGCCTTGAGATCGCGCCTCGCATTGCAAGAGTCCTGGGTTCGCATCCCGCGAACCACTTACTGTATGCATATATATTATATACGTATGTCAATACGCGCATTAGGGGCTCGTAGGGTTCCCAACCTTCGACTCAGGACAAGCACAAGATAAGCTCAAGGCCAGTGTTCNATTGCTAGAGTCCTGGGTTCGCATCCCGCGAACCACTTACTGTATGCATATATATTATATACGTATGTCAATACGCGCATTAGGGGCTCGTAGGGTTCCCAACCTTCGACTCAGGACAAGCACAAGATAAGCTCAAGGCCAGCGTTCTATACATTAATGTATTTGTTTCAGCTGCATAAAGTTATATTATCTAATGCTCAATCAGGAAGTTCTAAACATTAGTTGGTTATCTTCTGATAAATAATGAGTGGTATCGGATAACATCGGATAAATGCCCATGAATTTAAGATTGGGTATGATATACTAGTGATGTGTATCTGTGGCTTGAAATACTGCTACGTCACACTTTGCTTACCACATACATGGTGATGAAAATGTTCGACCAGCTGCCACTATAGAAAAAGAATTGCGTGACCAAGACTGAAGCAATCGCCAAGTATCAACCAGCAATCGCTCCTCGTGCTTGGTCTAAGACTCTAAATTATATAGCCTGCACAACAGGCATTGGTAGAGCTGCGACTTTTCGTTACGGTTTCGTAACACGTCACATAATCTGACGCTGAGTTGCAGCTAAGTAACTAGTGGTTATTCGGGGAGAGTAAGACTATGTTGCCCGTTAGTAACACGTTGGGCAACCTGACTCTATCTTGCAGTTAGCCAACTAGCAATTGCTCCCAGTGTTTGATCTAAATTATGTCGCCTGCTCATTAGGCGAGAGTAACGCTGGGTCTGAAGACCGCTGTGGTCTGCAGGCCGCAGCAGATATTACATCCCGCCGGACAGCTCATTATCGAGTTGTCTGCTTTGTGATGCAGCGAGAGGCGACCCAATTTATTGGTGCTGGATTATGGGTCTTCTAAAGTGCTGACAAATTAAGGGGTTTCTCGCAGCGTTGACATAATTGTAAAGCACTGACAAGTTAGAGAGCTTCTCCCACACTTTGTAAATTAAAGAGATAAATTTCGCTCTAGCGTACAGGTACAGTGGGGACAAATAAGCAGGGCTTCTCTGAGAGTTAACTTAATTCTAAATCGCTGACAATTTAGAGAGCTTCTCTCGCATTTGACAGCTTGGAGAGATGGTGTCAGGCCTTGTATAGTTACAAACTTATGGCAAATACTGGGCTTCTCTCTCTGCTGAAATACTTCTAAAAAGCTAATAATTAGAGAGCTTATTTCAGGGCTGGCAAACTAACGAGATGATGTCAGCCCTAACATAGCAGTAAAGTCTGACAAATATAGAGCTGCTCCTAGCGCTTACAAAAGTAGAAGGCACAAACAAATTAACTTTCCTTGATGATTTTTGGACGAGGTACAGGTGGCGTTATGCATGCCAACCATCTTGTGCAGAGGTGATGCTACAGTCCGTGACCAGCGGAATGGCAAACAGCGAGTTATCCCCACATTGCACGTAGCTGCTTGTCGCTTCTTCTGGCCTAACAGTTGTAAACAGTTGTTGACTCAGAATACTTACTCAGCATACTAACTCCAAGCATTTTGTATGGTTTCCGAATGAAAAATTGGGCTTCTATAACGCGACAGTTTGTGTCATCATGCTTCTGGCAAATAATAGCACAGCCATTTTTAGATTCACGAAAAGTACTTAGATGTATTTTGTCTACACTTCTTACAAATCTTATACAATTTATATAATTAAAGAAATAAATTATATTGAAATTGAGGCCCAACATTTCGATATGGATCCTTTTAGAGGTAACATTTTCTGAAGTGTTCATAAATAGGAACTGGCATTTTTGGTACGTGCCAGAAAATACTCAACCTAAATGGGAAAATTTCAGAAAGGAAAAACAGCAATTTTTCGTAAGTGCCGAAAACTTAGTTAATCTAAATTTTATTGGTAAAAATCCAAAAAGCACAAGTAGCATTCTCTGCACACACCCGAAATTCTTTTATTTAAATTGTAAAAAATTTCAAAAATTACAAGTAACACCTTCCGCCAGTGACATAAAATCATAATTACAAATGGGAAGCAAGTAAATAAATAAGTAAAATAGAAGTAACCTCTTTAGCAGTGGCCAGAAAATCCTTACTGTGAATGACAAAAAATGAAAATAATAAGATTATTGAACTAGCTTTTTCTACTACTGCCGGAGCATCCCTAATCTGCATAAAAATCGGAAATTATAAGTAGTTATATCCTCGGTACTTTCTACTTACTTGAATAGCCAGAAAATTTGAATATTAAAAGCACCTAACATCTTCGGCACGTGCCGTAGATTTCTCAATCTAAAAGAAAAAAAGGTGGACATTAAAAGTAGCATCTTCTGCACGTGCCAGAAAATCTATAATCCAAATGGGCCTCATGCATACGGAGTATGGCAAGAAGCTCTCCGGCGTTTGTTTAACTTTATGATGGTTGCGAAGGTCCTGTTTCTGAAACAAAACTTTTCCTCTTCGGAAAAGTATGGATTTTCAATAGATTATTTCTTGAAAATGGTAAAGGCTACCGTGTCGTTAAGCATTGCCTTTGGATTCTTTTCAATTTTTATTGTTGACGGAACTGAATCTTCAAATTGCAAAACTTTGGAACTCACTTGAACAGATATGATGGAGATAATCATTTCAGATTTAACGGGGTTTTTGATGGTAAGGGCGCCACGCAATCGAGAATTTCGAGACTCAGTCTCATCTTTTCTTAATTTTCGTGGTAAGTGGAGCAAGTTTTATATTGGGCAATTATTCTAGAAACAGTTCTTCTTAGTATCACTTTTTTTTGTCTAACTGAGCTGACCCTTTTTCTGCTGAATGGAGTGTTTATCTTCTGATAAGACCAGCCCTTTGTCTACTGGACTAACTGTTTATTAAGTAAATTTACTCTTTTCCTGGAATGAAACAGCCATTTGTCTCTAAAAGTTAACCCTTTGTCTGATAAAGTTTACTGTTTGCTTAGAAAACTCACCCTCTCTGGGTAAAGCTAGGTCTCTTGTTAGTCAATCTTCCATTGTGGATTGTCATCTATTGAACTAACCACATGCCCACTGAAACAGTGTTTTTGTCGGTGTGTGTTGAATAATCTACCTTTTTTTTGCAGTACTAACCCTTTGTTTGCTGAACTATCTGTCCGTCTCCGGAGCTAGCCCTCTATTTACTGACGTTATCCTTTCTTTGCCAAATGAACCCTCTATATGCTGGCTAACCCTTTGCACATAGAATTAACCCTGTGTCTTCTGAATGAATCCTTTTTATATTGACTTTTACATTGCGCACTGGGCTAGCCCTTTGTCTGCTGAATGAAAGTTTTGGATACTGAGCTAACCCTTTTCATACTGATCTAACCCTGTTCTCTTGAAGTAACTTTTGTTTCTTGAACTAGACCTTTGTTTACTGACGTAACCCCTTCTTTGCTGAATAAACTTTTTAGCATGATGATTAAATTTTGCATGCGAAATGAATTCCTTTTGCTCTGAACTAACTTTAAGTTTACTGAACAAACCTTCGAGTATCCTGGGCAATGATATGTCTATTGAATGAACTCTATGCATACCACAAGCATATACCTGTATCTGTACCACAGAATAATAGTGATACTCGATCGCACCTAGTACACAAAAATGAGAGAAAGACTAGGCTAATAGCCGATACTATTCGAAGATTTCTTTTCAATTCCCGATTTCATAATATTGTGGAAGTCTCTACTACTCCAGTTTATTTAATCTATTCTTCCCTTAGAAATTCTTAATACGAGATTTTCTTGCCTAAAGGGAAAGACTTATAAATTCAGGAAACAATCAAACTTTATTATTAATCTAGGGGGACAATACAACATGGGAACTCTAAGTTAAGGGAACAAACAAATAAATATTAAGAGCTCCGGTCCAAGGCTGCTGATCCTGGAGTCGCGTGGTCCCAATGCTAGAAATGAAAAAACAAAAACGTTCATGGGTAAGCTGATCTTATTGATATTGATATTTAAAGGCTCTCCTCCTACAGAAAATTCGGTAAGCATGGGGGAGAGGAAGGAAGAAGGGACATATAGTATGCCGAGATAAAGGATCCCATAAAGGGGATAAACCAATCGTGAAAGAAGAAGAAGAAGAACAGTAATAAAGATTACAGTAGAAGGACGGAACTGTAAAGGAAGCAAGATAGGCACACAAAGGGAAAATGTCCCTAGGGCCTACCTACGCAGGGTAAATGTCCCTTGAGCTTGAAGCTTACACATGGGCAAAGTATTCATAGAGCCTAACTAGAAGTTGGTTCTTCTTATTGCAGTTAATATATTTTTTAGAAAATTTCTGAAATTATTTGATGCTCACTTTATCGCGACACTAGAAGAATTATGTCGGTGAACTTAAACAGGAATCTCACAATATCAGTCTGGGGCTACAAAAGAGATGAAAGCACCTCAAATTGGGGAAAAATTTACACACGATTCGGCTCTGCGGGATCTCCATTCTCTCAGAATGAAAGAAATCGCGAGAAGCAGCAGGTGTTGTGAGGGAAATTCCTCCCAAATCGCGTACCTGAAGCTTACACGATGCAGGAATCCAGAGTTCAGGTGAAGAGAAGAGCGGGAGCCCCTTCCGACCAGCGCCGCAGTCTACTCAGAATGGAAACTTGTCATCCTCGCATTCCAGGAAACTTTCCGTTAGTGGATCTTCGACCACCCAAGGCTCACGCCCCGGCCGGAGTATAATGAAATAGAAAGGGGAAAATAAATACGGTGCAAATCTACAAGGTGCGGTTCAACGATGTACTTATGGAGGGGGCACACGTATAAACGTCCGAGGTCTACGAAGTTCTTAAGGTGTCTGAAGAGGGGAGGCAGCGACCAGCGAAGTCGAGCGCGACGTTGCTTTGTAAATTTTCACTCCAACACGAATTGTGCGATTCTTATTGTGACATGGGAGGTCCCGGGGCTTTTCTCTCAGGTCCAGATGCTGTTAATCTTTTTGTTCACCTAGGTAGGCAGCTAACAGTCTGACCATGTTTTTTTCAAGTTAGATAAATACAGAAGGTGGTTCGCCTCCCTATCCATAGGTCCCGGGTTCGTATCCCGCAAACCACCAGCATGATTGTGAATGAGCAACTGCCCCTTGCCTTTAATAAACTTGTCTGAATGCGAATTTATTGCCTGCTTACATAGACATATATTTGTGTTTACTTAAATACCCAATGTGAATTACTATGTAGTGTTGATTGCTAGCAAGTCACAAGCACCACATCATGGAGTTCCGATGGCAACATCTACAAACGCCTCTCACACCAAGAGAGAAATTTTCTTCCTTTTTGTTGGCACTGAAGCGTGAGTCCAAGAGCCTGGAACTAGATGATGGAGCGCACAAATTCCAAACAAAATTGCATTCGCTCTTTTGCCGGTTCGCGTTGATGAACCGACGGCATCTGAACGCGCCTCCTTGATTCAAATGCTTTCGGGCAGGGAAAGTTTAAGAAAACAAACTTTTTGGAAATTTTGCCGTTTGCCAAGAAATTGGCGTGAGATGGGATGTTGCAGCGATATCGATTTCAGAGGAAACTGCTATTTTCTGGGTCTTTAGCTTAGCTGATAGCTTTAGGCTCTTACATTTCTATTTTTCAAAGGCTTAAATGACAAGTTGGTGAAGTCTAGCAATCCTGATATAAAGAGTCAAACCAGAAAATCAATGAAGCATGCATATTTGTAACCCCTATCGCGTTTAGTTATACATATCTGCTTGTATAATTTATTATTGTTCTATGTCGCACACTATAGGCGAAAAGCTAAAAGGCAGGTACACACGATAGTCAAATGAACTTATTTCTCAGCTCCTCTTCTGGCTACGTAGCTGTATTTGTTTAAACAGCACTAGTGGGCAAAGGTTTGTTATGTTTTTATTCACTGTAACTTCGAACCACTATCGGGAACTTAAACTTTACACTTACATTTTGCTCAATTGGCATATAAGCAAATCCTTTCGGAGACACACAGTTACGACTAGTTTTCAAGGACTTGAGAAAACAGCTGGTCCATTAGCTGAGAAAATACATACACAGTAGCGTTTTGCTTGTGTTTTCGCTTTACAGCGTTCTAATGCATTGCTGTATGTGCTATCAAATCATTTGGTAGACACACCGTTGTGGTTGCATGAAAACAGCGAAATATTTGAACGCTGTGACGTGGAAATGCCGGGCAAAAGACTATCATTTGCAGCGGGTTTAAGTGAGCCATGTACATATCTCCCAGCTGAGAGTCGTATTACATATCCAGTAACATTTTACCGGCCGGAGTAACCCTATCAATGCAGGTTATTCTACCCCGCTACTAAGATTTTTTCTATCCCCATGGAATACAGTAAAACCAATACTGTTGTAGCAGTCATACAGGTTGTTAAAATAAAGCTTAGCCATTAGTTTCCGCGCACTGCTTAAACCAAACGGAACCGATTTTCGGCGGTGAATGTTGAAATAAAAGTGGCAAGATAATTCTTCTAGGTTCACATAATTGTGATTCTCCTTCTACTGTGGCAAGCATATCTATTTACAGTGTAAGTGACAGCAAAAATTTGTCTGCATTTGTTCGTTCTTTGACTGATGTTGCCATCACTTTTATCAACAGGGTACACTATGCAATTTGTAGTTCAATTTCGTATATTAATGAGCAACTAAAATATAGTGCATTCTTTCCGGCTCTCCGTCAGTCTATTCAAGGAAAAGACGACAGTACTTTACAGTACAACATCATATGAGTGGGGTATCTCTGCTCGAGTTTTTTGGTGTCTGTATGTCTTTTACTCACGTTAACTACACCGCATTTGATTGTCCAGTTTTCCTCAGATTTAAATTACGATTTTTTGTATTTTTTTCCTATCTAATGGACATGCACTTCCAAGGAGACTAGCAAATGTTATCAAACATTATTCCAAGCATTCCAGAGCTGAGGACAGATTGAGTTTTCCTGGTGGCTTCCTCAGTGGAATTCAGCGAATATTTCTGGCAAAGCTGATCTTCAAATATTTCTATTAAATTCTTTGAAGATTTTTCAGGTACGCGGGGAGTTGCGTTGAAACCCTAGGGAATTTTTTTTTTCTTTAGGTCAAAGCACGGGATTTCCAAAGCCAGGCACTATTTTTGCCGGACTACAAAGCTAAACAACGCAGTTGCCTCGCAGGATCCATTTTGGTAGCTAAAATTCGTCTGCCTAACACACAGAAACAAGGAGATCCTGCAAATAATCTGGGCATTCTTCGGGCAACAATTTTGGTGCAGGCAACTTGACCTTCTCTCAACTGGCCCACTTGGCTCCCTTTGTTACTCATTTTAAACTCGGGGGAAAGTTGCGCAAGAGGAACAACTAAGTTCGAAATGCCGGAGTTTTAGCGGTGTTAGAGGTGCACATACGTTCTGGAACGCTTCTGCTGGAGCGACCAGATAAATTAAAGTTTGACTTCTACAAGATAACAAGACGTTGGTGCACATCAGTTTGAGAACTGTTTTAGGGTTCTGCAGTAGCATCCAAATGAAAATGTGAGTTTAGCTTCAGCTGAAAAATAATGGCGCAGTGTTTTAGAACTTTTGATAAATGTGAAGATCAGTGAGGGTGTCTAGAGGACAATTTGAGATATTATTCTCAAACGTGACCAGATATTAGAGTCTGTCTATAGTGCTCTTCGAAATGTTCTTGATGACCGCGAAGATGAAGAAAAATGTTAGAGGAACGACGACGTAAAAATGAAACAAAACATGCGATGGGGAATAATTAGGCAAAATAGTCTGAGAATAGGATTTTATGTTTTGAATGGATTGTCTTCCTACTCGTATGTGTCATTTGTTTTCGTTTCATGCAAAAGCTATACCGCTTGCCCATGCACTTTCAAGTTGACAGCTGCTTTGCTCTGTTTAAACTATGGATTCTACTTGGTGCTCATTTAATCAACATCTAAATTAATAATAAACTTAACTGAATACTCATGGAGACATTACAATATTGAAATGCAATATAGTACACAAGAGACTGTGTCTTATTTCTAAGTTACAAGCAAAGGACAAGTTACAGTGGTCTTGCATTCTAGAATTAATTGTTTATTCGAAAGTTGAATTTCTGCCTATCTTATCCCCATTCAGGAATGGGGACACAATATAAATAAAGAGTAATTCAAGGACTCGAACCTTTTCCTCGTACTTACCGCGGCGCCACTCTAACCACTAAGCCACAACAACTACAAGCAGCGGACGCAGCGCTGCAAAGTTAAAAATGCAGAGCCGTACGCGCAATGCATAGAAGGGAGCTCATCCGCTTACTTGAATACTTGATAACCTGAGAAATAATACTACTTTCCATCCTGGCAATATCTGGTATAGTCCAGACAGGAAGCTCAACCGTGTTCCCTAGTGTGTTACTTAAGATAAATACTCAACTTCCAGGCAGGTACTCGAACTAGGTATATCCAACTTATCATGCCGCTGCTCGATACAAATTTCATTAAAATAGGACCGTATTGATTACTGATGATTATTCTAGCAGTTTTCCTAACCTTCTAATTAGCCCTACGCTCTCTTGGTCTAATAAATTGACTAATGTCCTACGTTAAATTCTTCACATCAGTTTCACCTCATCAGGGGGCATCTTCAGGTTGCTCTAACTTGAAAATTTTTAATGCTTTGCCGCACGCTACAGGTCCAGCTCAACTGTACCGGCAGTTATGCGTAAATAGAGCCATCATTGAAGTATCCCGTAGCGTCTAACTCCTCTCTTATTACATTCTTCCACCTGACAATGCACCATGAAGAAGGCAAAACTGGTTGTAAAAATTTCGATGTAGGGCAATTATTCAATATTTTAGATCAAGGGATTGTAGAGCTATTTAGAAAGCCATAGAAAAAAATGACTAGTAAAATAAACAGTGAACAAAATACAGTCATGTACCTAAGTATTTTATGAAATTTTCCAAAAGGGTTGGTTGTTTCTCAAGTAATTAAATGCTTATTTCGTATATCATACGCATTTCCTTTACTCTAGTATTTTGATAATTCTATCGTCTGTTTCATCATTATTATTACCATTTGAAAGTGAGACTCTTGCCAGAAATTGGGAAGATAATCTGTGACTCGAGCCTGGCGCCAATGAGTTTCAGACTTTAATCATGGATCCCGCAAGTAATTGAATGACGCCACCTCATCCTCGACGCAGTGCAAATTAAATAATGATAATTGATGCTGGGCAAGAAGGCCTGGATTAGATCCTGGCAATTTTTGGCTATCTCGCCTCATGTCGCTTTGTAGAGGCCGTCACAGAATTACATCAGCTCTAGGCATTAATGCATCTGCTTCTAGTACGCATCTTCTCTAGGCTGATGCTTGTAATATCACAGCACTGGTAAACTGGATTGTAATTGTGAGAGGGCTCATATGACAAGTGCGGTAATCCCTTAACATATGCAACAGAGAAATGATAGTGGCACTAATGGGAATGTCGGCACAAAGGGTATGCATTAGTCCTCGAATCTAGCGCGGAAAGCCATAGTGGCCCACCAAACCAACTCGCAAAGTTGAATTCAATTACAACTATAGTAGGCCAGAGCAGAGTATTCTGCTTTGTTATCGTAAAAGTCTGCCTACTCGTTAGTTTTTTCAACGCTCTCACTCATCTACTAATCCGAATGTTTTATAGCGTTATTGTAGGCTTAGTTTAGTGTATGCCACAAAAATTTATTTAATATTAGCCGTCATATCATCCTGCCAAGCATAGAATTGAGCTCCAACATAACCGTGACCGCCTCATGGAATGGACCGCTACATGTCGAATGAGCTTTAATGCCGGCAAATGTTCAATAATGCATGTAGGGCCCGAAGAACCCCTTAACAAGATTGAAAATGATTGAGACAGAATTAACAGCTGCCAACAATGTGACCTGGGTATAACTATCACAAAAAAACTACATCACAGTCAGCAAGTTGCCAGGAGTAAGAAAATGGCAAGCAGAGTACTGGGATTCATTACCAGGAATTTCGAGTACAAATCCATGGACATAATCATTCCATAGTACAATGCACTAGTGCACACGCATTTGGAATTTACTGTTCAATTCTGGTCGCAGCATAGGTGCCACGATATCGATGAAATGGGAAGATAGGATCGCCTAAAGGAAGAAGAACTTATCTCTCTTGAGCAAAGATGACTTAGGGGATAACAGAAACATTCAGGTACTTGAATGGCTTCAAAGACGTGCAGAGAATATTGAACTTTTTGAGGGAGACGTTAATGATTGCCTGCGAAACAACGGCCCCAATCTCTAACATAAAGATCGAAGAACTACTCTAAGCTAGCAGTTTTTCCCGTACTTCATAGTGAATACCTGGAATAGACTGCCCTCTGACGTTTTCGGTGCAACGACAGTCAATATGTTTAAAAATCGTATTGACAAACATTGTGAACAACACCCTCCACTGTTACGAGCACCTCCACTGTTACGAGCACCTCCTCCAGCAGTCACAAACTCCTAACGGCCAAAGCTTCACAGTCCACCTTAATCGATCATCTTTTATGCCTCAACTGACTTAAAGTCTTCGAGCTCCGCAGATGTGCAGCCGTAAAACGTGCTTTCACGATCTCCTTTGCTGAGCTTATTCTCTTCTTCTTTTCTTGTTCAAATATCTAAATGCCCTGACCTAATGGTAACAGCTCATATAGAGCCGGAGCGTGAGTCCCGGCTACTCTCTGGGAATGGACCTGTTAGTCTGTCTTCTGCCAACTAATAATCTAATCTAAAGCATCTACCTCGGCAAGTGTCACTAAGCATGATACGGGATCTCTTTTAATTTGCAGTGAAATAAAATCCAGACAACAGAGCACTCTTGTGCTGCTTCTACGGCACGGCAACACGGTTGGACGAGTGTAGGAGTGAACATGTTGAAAAAACGAAGGTGAAAGAACACGTTAGACTACTGGCATAGCGTGCCGAAATTGCAACTGCTGTTAGTTTAATAAGCTTCTTTGTCTCGCCCCAGTATTCCAACGGTTGAATAACCACGGGTAGTAATTTTGGGTTTCCGGTGTGCACTTGCTGGTTTTTAACTAAGGGCTACTGCAGTTCCGCTAATCTTACTTTTGATAGTATATCTGTGTATTCGAGTTATTTGAGACTTGGGGGTTTTTTCAGTAGTTGTTCAACTACAATAGTTTTATCTTTTGTATGGTGAAATAGTTAGTCGGTGACGGAATGTTCGTATTGGAAAAAAAATCTTCCATGAATGTCTTCAAAGCAAGCGTTCCGACGCAATTGTAAATGTATAGACACGATAAAGTATATATATATATAAAGTATAAATAAAATTTTGAATTTCTACGAGTACTGCGTCTAATATCTCTTTTAGTCTAATGCAGTCGAAATTACCCGGCCTTTGCCTTTATAACTACATCTAACTTGTTCACACTTCTCGAAATTAAATCAAGTTCCTGCTTCGGTCTTCTCGAAGAAACCCTTACAAGTAATTGCATTACTCGTCTCTTGTAAACTGATGCATTAAACTTCATTTCTCTTCTTTTTAACATCAGTGCAAATGATTTTAAAACTCGTCTAAATTCACTAAAGCTTGCCAAATATTGTAATTATAAAAATTGCTCTTTCCTGTTTAACTTGTCTCTGCTTCTTCTAATCGTGTAAATATTCTTAATAGGAGTCTTCCCTATTTCAGCGTGTATCTTCCATCCCTTCTTTAACGTTTTAAGTCATAATTAATTTTTTTTTGTAAGAATAAGTCCGTCTGGAAAGTTAAAAATACAACGAATTTTCGCGACAACGTTCAGCGAATCTGCTTCGTGTTGAAATTTCCCGTCTATCCATACCAAGAAAAGATTTTGAACAATTATAATAGGGCTGAAGGTCATGAAGACGAAGGACATGTTCGATTAGGAGACAAAATTAAGCTTTAGAGGCTTCACTTATCTGAAGCATCAGACAGAAGCTTTGGCTTTGTTACCTCGAATCGTGTTTCAAGTATCAAAAGCAAGGCGATTACTTTGAGCAGGTTGAAAGTTTCATTTTATGAAATGAGATTGATTTTCTATAAGTCTCAGGAGTAACAGATTAAGGGTCAATGCCTAAAATTCAAATGAGCGGGTCTCAGCCAGCTCACCTTCGTGAAGTTTCGAACTAGTCAAGCCTCAAGGGCTTAATTTTGGCGCCCAAGGGAATATGCCTTTATAGGACACGTCCGACTGGATCATCAAAGTCGTTTTTGGCCAGCTCCACTTGACTTTTCCGGAAACGCAGACAGGAACGTTAGTTTCGTCATTTTAAATCGTGTTGCAGGTGCCAGAAGAGGCCAGATTATACTGAGCCGACTGGAATCTCCTTTTTATGGAGTAAGACTAAGTTCATGGAAGTCTCAATGATAATTTATTAAGAGTCTTAACATCTGAAACTTGTATTAACAAGTCGAAGCCAGTGCACCTGTCAGAAGGTATGAGAAAGTTGAGTCTCATACGCCTAATTTCGCTGCCTAATAGAATGCTTCCTAAACCCTTTCGGTCCTGACGGCATCTTCAGGTGCCGCATCAAAGTTTTGATTATTAAATCCAGAGCGTTGTTTCTCGCTCTGGAAATCTGGACAACATATTCAACAACCCGTCTGCAGTGAGCTCGGGTAACTATATATATACAATCAGAGTATCTTCTATGGGCTTCTTTTAGAACCTAATAGCAGGAGTAAAGTTTTCATACCGTAAGGGTTGATGAAGTACCGAACAAATGCCCTCACATGTGAACACGGTGCCAACCCTCATATGTGAACATGGTGCCAACCCTCACATGCGAACAAGGTGCCAACACTCACATGTGAACATGGAGCCAACCCTCACATGCGAACAGGGTGCCAACCCTCACATGTGAACATGGTGCCAACCCTCACATGTGAACATGGTGCCAACCCTCACATGTGAACATGGTGCCAACCCTCACATGTGAACATGGTGCCAACCCTCACATGCGAACATGGTGCCAACCCTCACATGTGAACATGGTGCCAACCCCCACATGCGAACATGGTGCCAACCCTCACATGTGAACATGGTGCCAACCCCCACATGCGAACATGGTGCCAACCCTCACATGTGAACATGGTGCCCACCCTCACATGTGAACATGGTGCCAACCCTCACATGTGAACATGGTGCAAACCCTCACATGTGAACATGGTGCCCACCCTCACATGTGAACATGGTGCAAACCCTCACATGTGAACATGGTGCCAACCCTCACATGTGAACATCGTGCCAACCAAAATGAGTCACTGCCGTTTTGAAATTGCACATGGCGAGCAGCCCCTTGTGAGTAACTGTACCGCTGCTCGACGGTCTTGAAGTTATTCCGTAAGCAGCGCCAGATTTGAATTGTATACAAAATAAAACGACTTTTTATCCTTTGTTCCATGATTCCAATGAGCAATAATTAATTTTTATAGCTTTAGCCGATTTCCCACTACGGGCTTATGACCCACGTGCGCAGCACCAATATTCGACATTGTTTACCGCTGCCCTGCAAACGTTAGAAAAGTACGTAGTTTTCAGTTTCACTTCACATCAAATTTGAAGAGATATCTCAAACTTTTATAGCAACACTTGGTGAGCCAACTAACTTGACGGCTTGGCTAATATTTTACTAAAAATTTTTTTGATAGACATGTGTTTACGAGGATGAAAATACATTCAATCCTGCACGGTGCACTGTGCAAGACAAAAGCCTATAGCGTAAACCCTCATTAAAGAAAACAATATTGGATATTATACTTCAGTGCTGCAATGCGTACACTTTCATTGCTTCAACAGAAACTTCTGCAAAGATCGAGAGATATTCGTGCATGATGATCACAAAAAAATGGCCACCAAGACTCTGTGATCCTACACTTTTTGCAATTTCCTCCTACATGTTGGCATCTATTGCATCGTTGGCAAACGTCGAGAATCTACCCCCCAGTATTCCTAATTTCAAAGCTAAAACCACGACAGCGATGAGTTGAGGCATCTAGCTTCTCGTCTGCAGGGTAATTGTTGTAAAATTCAAACATGTGTACTCGTAAATAATCATAGTAAATTTACTGTTCTGTGTTTCATACCTAAGTACAAAGCCCAGAAACTCGGTATAGAGATGAAAGTTACGTATCATATAAAAAATATTTGTTGCACAGCAATGTTTTTGGTCGTATTCATTTTTTCGAGTCACATTTTTGGATGATCAGTTATTAGCTAAATTTACTCTCTCGTAGAAACTACCATTTTGATACAAACTTTCATATTTTCCGACTTCAACATGCCTAATTTTTGTATTAATTATTCGCACTTTAATATCAAATTCCACCCTTTACAAACTAGTTGGCATATTGATATTTTCCTGTACTTTTTCGATATAAAATACTTCATTGTAGAATCTTTCAAGCTTCATATTTCCGAGGAAGATTTTTTATATCATATTCAACATTTTGCTGCTCTTACGTTTCTAACTGCGTGAAATCCTTTACCCTCAAGTGGAGTAGCGGCTTACTGTCAGCAGAATACAATCGTCGTAGCTGCAATCCCGTTTTCGAATTCGCCATTTTCGGGGCGCTCATTAATAACTCCTGTCGAGGGAGTGTCATCATTAATACGGCGTAATTCCGGCACGAACAACCTAATTGGGAGGATCAGGCGGAAAGAAGGCACTTTTGGCTAACTGATGACTTGCAGGCGCCGTGTTCTGTTGATTTTTGGGGTAACTTTAGCGGGGCCACAATCCGATAACAGGGAATTTTTCCCCTGCGACGCGCTGCAGCTCCAGGCACCTTGACACATAGACTAACTCCAACTGGAAAAGTCTTGGCACATGGACGATACATTGCAACTGCAAGGGCCTTGATGCGTACTCGCTCCAAGTGAAAAATTTCTGACACAAGGACACAATCCAACTGTATGGACTTTGACAACTGGACTCATTCCAACTGAAATGTTTTGACACCGGGGCACATTCCAGCTGCAGGGAGCTTGGCGCACAGACTCATGTCATCTTTGCATAAAGTACAAAATTGTACTACTGCATGTATTTATAGTGGCTATAGGTCAAAGAGTTAGGCAATATCTTAATACATTGCAATAATATTTCTGCGTTACGCCTCTTTGAATTGGAGTCCTCGAGAAAACGTACAGCTCGCCGTATGCCACATCCGTCCGCTACAATAACAGTCCTGAGAGGCACTGAGCCTCCAAAAAAGATAACACAGATATTTCATTCAAATAAAGCCAACACTGATACCTATACAGAATTGCGGTCGTTTTGCTACTGCGAATTTAAAAAAAAAAAAAAAGACTCCTACTGGTATTCTATAGAATGGATACGATGCCACGTCATCTTCATGGAAAAAAGGGCATCATGCTTAGTTATACCCAAGGAGGTTCTAATAGAGAGGAGCGCACCCTTTCTATTTATCCTACGGGAGCGTTGCGAGTAAACTTTTCCCTTAAACTGGCTGAGTGGCTTATCCAATTGGAGAGCGGCATTGCCTCACGCAGCCTATATAGGAAAGAGTCCTGAGCTCGAATTTTTATAGCCGTTAACCATCGACAAAATTCCGAGCGGATGGCAGTATGTAAAGGAAACTTGTATCCTGTATATCATCTTATAATGGAAGTAACAAGGTGAGCACTGGGATATAAACCTTCAGACACGATTGTCTTTGCAAAAATATTGAAAAACTGCCTGTCTGTATCTTCCTTAATTATATGTGCTGACCACAGGTACTTCAGCCACTTTAAGGACTCCAAACGCCAGCTTCGATCACTTGACAAAGCCATGTGTTTACTCTCCCAGAGAGTGCTTGGGCTTGCTCCTCCCATTAGAAGCTCTTTGGTTATATCCAGGGAGCTTTAATAGAGAGGAGAAAGCCAGGAGCCTCAACCGTTAAGCTCAAAAATCGGATGTGGCTGCAGCCAGCAGCCGTATGCACCAATCGCATATCAATAAAGAGTAGGGTGTGGCTGTAGCAAGTCTCCGCATGCACCAATCACCTATCAGTACATCGGTTTGTCTTTTGCTCCCCCGTAAAACTCGCTGCTTCTGCGTCACTTCCACCAATGATATTCATGAATGCGTCACAGCCACACCTGATGTGGTTGCCTCGCTGGCGAACCTAAATTTTAGCAGCATGGTTCCATCCTCCCTATTGAAGCTCATTTGATATACCCGTAGTTGCGGTATACTAGGGTGCTGCAGTTGCATGCTGTGGTGTGTCGCAATTACGCTAAAACCGAGCAACCGTAACCTGAAAAAAGCTTACCGTGACCCGAAAAATTGTTGTGAGAGCGTCATCTTGCGGCGAGCAGTGTAAGCTTAACGCCATTGAAATTCCGTTGTAATTGAATTTTTTTAAATATAAGTTCCGAGTAACTAATCTGATTTACTTATTTTGGTGTACGAAGTTTATTTGTTGCGTGCTTGAATGAATTTTATGCTCCTTTTATTCACTGCAACCCGTGTCGCAGTCGATATTTGAGCTCGCTTGCGACACGAGTTGCGACTGGCTGGGTCACCGGTGTAGCACCGGTAACCCAGAAATGCTGATTGCTACACACCCCCGAAGTTCAAGCGTTCGTCTGTCCACTAGCTAGGCAGGCGTTTCTCCCTCCCTTGCAGGCATGTGACCTGTCAAAAATGGAGGCAGTCGGAAGGTCGAGGCTGTCACATGATTATTCTGTCCCTGACACCATGATTCTGAAAATCCGTGCTCGACCGCAGCCGTGCACTTCCCGAGGGCCAAATGGTCATCTATGTGCAGCGTAACCCAGTGCATGAAGCTTCGAAGATGAAGTGTGCGATTAGGCTAAGTCTGCCGATGCCACCGTGTATACTTCATTCTTCGTTCATATGTTACGTCTTCACACTTTATGTCCTCGTCACCACAGACCAAAGTGGAGGCATCCATCAAGAGATTTCTACAGTGCACGTAACCGCCGACAGCTAGGATATCACGCATTCTTTGCAGCGTCTATTATTTATTCACAGCTTCAGCTTTTATCATCGGCAGCATTTCGAATATGCCAAGACGTCATAAGTTAGAGAAACCGATATGTGCCAAGTGTGCTATTGGTAATAAGGCACAATATTACTTTATTCCTTATGAAAGTGAATTGCTTCCTGCAGCTATCGTACCTTTGATGCGGTGATTTTTTTTTTCCTGGAAAGTGGTGCTTATTGCGGCTTCTGGTAGAGCTGCAAACAATAAGTGGCCGTGGTTGAATATTGATATTTTTTCGAGAAATGTTTCTGAGAGATTTATTGGAAAGTGTCGTCAACGCGGGCGCCTATGGAAATAAGATTGAGACAAATAATATTGAAGAGCAGCAATAATGAAGAAAAAGTAACAGGAATTGTGATTTATGAAAAACATAAGATTACATTTGACAGCTAGTGGAGAGAAAATAAATAAAAGATAGAAACTGTTCTTTATGATCTATATATGAGATTTCAATAAGCTAAGCACTAGTATTGCAAGCTGAAAACGAAGAAACCATCGCCATTTTTACCAAAGAACAGTCAATTACGAAAAAACATAGATAAATGCACAGTAGTATAAGGAACATCCAGATGTATGAGCAGTGGAAAACATCAAATTCCCTTACGCTTCAGAATATCGTTAAAGAAGGAGCTGGCTGGAATGAATGCACCTCAGATAAATTTTAGAGCAGCTGTACAAAAAACTACATCCAAGATTTGTGAAAAAAATTACTTGCATTTCAGAGTATCATTCCTAAGTAAGCCTCTTATTATGCATGGTTAACGATAGAAATACATCTGAAAAAAATTTTTGAGTAGCTTTGCAAAAAAAAAAATAAAATTGAGCATACATGATTTATAAAAGATACACTGCCGATAAATTAGAAAGCAGCTAAAAAAATCAGTAGTCACAATTTACCATAATATGAAATTCAGATAAATTTAGAAGCAGGGTGAAAGAAAAATTTGCGTCCAAGAATTTCGAAAAACGGCGAGGGCAATTTCACGGCTGCTCTACTTCCCCCAGTTTGGAGGTAGCTTGGAAAATTCACAGACTTCAAAGTAAACATTTCTGCAGCTTTGCAAACCAGGGCGTTGGTTCAAAGAGCTGCCTAAAAATTCATTGAATCGCCAATTCAAAGCGACACTCTCCGGCACCCCTTTTTTTTCATTGATCCAAAAAAAGTATAAAAGGAGGAACGGGAAGCAACATTTTTTAAAGAATGGATTCGTTACCATGCTGGATAATATTTACTATTCAGTATTATTTGAAAAAAAGGAGTAGGAAGTAACATATTTTTTTATCAGAATGGAGTCGTAAAAATACTTGATAATATTTGGTATTGGCGTGGATAAGTAAGTTTTTTTTTAATAATGCTTTCATGACAGTGCTTGATAACATGTACTTTTCAGTGTTTATTGTTTATTTGTCCTTGAGCAATATGCTGTATAGAAATATGAGTAAAACTGATATGGGATTAGGATTAGACTAAACTTTAGCTTAATGTACTTTGTCATTTTGACGGTTTTCCCAAATTCGTTTATTATTGTCTAATAGGGATTTAATGTCTAATAGGGATTTAATGCCTAATGGAGATTTATTGTCTAATAGGGATTTAATGTCTAATAGGGATTTAATGTCTAATAGGGATTTAATGTCTAATAGGGATTTAATGTCTAATAGGGATTTAATGTCTAATAGGGATTAAATGTCTAATAGGGATTTAATGTCTAATAGGGATTTAATGTCTAATAGGGATTTAATGTCTAATAGGGATTTAATGTCTAATAGGGATTTGGGGGTCTCCAATTTACGATATTAAATCGTCATCCGTGTTCAGATTATTCCCTAGGGAGCTCCATTCACGTCATCACGAGGGATCTGGCGAGCATTACAAGAATCACGATCTATATTTCAAAAGTTTTTAATTTAGTCGCCCAGCAAATTCCACTCGTACAACTGCTTTCCAGCTTTTGTAGCTTTCTTTATAACTAACCGCCGAGGAAACTGTTATAAGGATTATTATTACACGTGACCCGAACATTGAGACTAACATTGTTATTTCATTTGCCCAAATTCTCAACATTCTAATTTATCCAGTTCTTTAAGTGTTGAGAAAGTTCAAAACGGGTAGTGCAAAAGGAAAAGAAAGAATGAATACAAGTGTATCTTTAACTTTGTTAACACGCAATGAACTGCATTTATCATTGTTATATCATCACCAATTTTATTATTATCATAGTATTTTCATCATTCATTTTTATTATGATATGTTGGGACTTCCTTAATCGTCACATAATTTTTCCCTGATAAGCGAAAAAATAAACTGAGATAAAGTGCGCGGGTAAATTCGGGCAGCTCCTGACTTGGCCAAAGCTTCTTGAAACTTGGACGGCAGATCGAAGAAGACAATTTCCTGCGAGGAAAATTGCAGGAAACAATAGAGGGTCGCTTAGCTTGTGACTGGAGGAACTGGCAGCTTTTTTTCTCGGTTCTATCCAAATAACTTTCATCTAAATTGTTTCCTCTTTTGCTTAAGTCATCAAGTTTTTACTGTGCGTAGTCACCGCGTATGAGCTGAGCATCGGCGGCCACTTTCGTCCCTGTTTGAGGACTTCTGCTATTTGTTTACCTTCACGGCAGGGCTGGAAGTGGCCGCAAATAGCCTTAGGTGACTCAAGTAGCTTAATTGTCGTAAATAGCCTATAGTGACTCAAGTAGCTTAATTGGTCGTAAATAGCTTAAAGTGACTCATGTAGTGAAGTGGCCGCAAGTAGCCAAAATTTAAGAGACTCAAGTTCTTTCCTTATTTCATAGGCAGCATTTGGAATAGACTCCCTCCCGAAGTTGTTGGTGCGGAGTCGGTCAACTCGTTTAAAAATCGTCTTGACATACATTGAAAGAGACATCCTCCACAGCTAAGAACTCTTCCTCCACTAGTCGCAAGCACTTAACGGCCAAAGCTTTCTCGGCCGTCTTAAGCCGACTTCTTTTCACTTCCGCACCATCTATATTTTTAAGTTCCGCATATCAGAGGCTATCGATCATGCTTGCGTGCATTCATGATCATCTCTTTGGCTGAGGTTCTTCTCCCCATTCTTTTTTCTATCTTTTTTCTTTCGTCTTCCATTTTTTCTCCTCTCGTTTCCCCAGTCCTCTACATCCCATTAACGTAGTGGCATTAGCTCATAGAGGGCCGGGGCGTAAGTTCCGGTGTCTCTTTGGGAATGGGCCTCTTGGTTCGCCTACTGCCTCCTATCCAATCTAATCTAATCAAGTAGTTTAACGTGGTCGTAAATAGCCTAAAGTGACTGAAGTAGCTAAAAGTGGCCGTAAGTGGTTGTAAATAGCATAAAGTCGCCATAAGTATTCATTCCACAGGGCAGTCTTTGATACGAATGGGGACTGTGGGTGACACGTCATTAACAAACAGCATTCTTAAAAAAAAGATAGTAAGGTTATGCTTATTATTAATTTAACTAACTAATTCAAAATCAGACGTGCTTAGCTGTTATATATGAAGTAATAAATACGTTTAACAAGCTAATATAATGATAGTAATCTTTTCTACCAGAAACGTGATAACTCAAAATAGTTCACGGTGCGTCAATATCTACATCCCGCTGAAGCAAAGCTCAAAATCTGCTGTATTGGTGAAGTTGTGGTGCTCCACTCTAGGTCCGCACGGCCGTATCTGGTCGTTCTCTAGTGCCTTTCAGACCCTTGTAGTGGAGTTGTGCTAGTATGTGGGCTGTGTATGTCAGCGAGGACATTTTATTAAGTGGTTACGGAATGCCTAGGTAGATTCACCCACATCTATCAGATAAATCTGATTCAATTAGCATCAACTTACAAGATTCAGCAGGCTAGAATTCATTCCCAGCCTGTACTGGACCTGGTATTACCATGGCTTATGCCAGAATCTGTCTTGAGGTACAAACTGGCATAAGTTAATAATTGATATAACCCGTGTGTGAGGTGGCCTGTTCATACCCATTGGTGGAAACTAACCTGAGTCAGATGATTCTCCAAAATGTGAAACTGACCTGGATCAATTTATACCTCAGAGGGTGAACTGGCCTAGACTGGTTTATACCACGGGTGCAACCGACGCAAATCGGTTCAAAGCTTCTACCTCTGGAATGCTGTATGTGAGGGTCGGTACACACGCAAGTCAAAAAAAAAAAAAAAAAAAACGATTGTCGTCATTTGCAAGTCCTAATGCGTTGATATCCCCATTTGAATAGCCCACTCTTGCAAAGAATTTTGAGTTATAAGTCCCCCCCACCCATGTTTGAAGAGATGTTCGAAACTTAACTAACGTTTTTTGTGTGCTTAAAGAAATGTTTACGAGGGATCAACAAAATATTCGGACGATTAGCAGAGGAAACCCGTTCTTTTGACTATCGTGTGTACCATCATTTGGGAAACCGCAATTAAGTAAGGTTCGGTACAGTCGATTTGGCCGCACAGTCCAACGGGGATATCAACATGTACAGGGTCGCGCTGCAGATAGATGCTCGCGAGGTCCCAAACGAGTGCACGGCTGCAGTCCACCACGGATAGTCAAGGCTATGGACTTTGGGACGGAAGGCTTACACAATAACTGCGACCTCCTAACACCATCTACAGGCTGTGCCCATTTCTAGTTTGGGTCGGTACAACAGCAATATCTTATGAGCGCTGGAAATGGTATCTCAGCCAGCCAACCACAAGAATTCCCCTGTCTGGCAGTCAGGCCCGATCACTAATACTAGTACCACCTGTCTGGCAGAAAGGCACGATCACCAATACTAGCATCACCTGTCTGGCAGAGAGGCACGATCACTAATACTAGCATCACCTGTCTGGCAGAGAGGCACGATCACTAATACTAGCATCACCTGTTACTAGCATCACCTGTCTGGCAGAGAGGCACGATCACTAATACTAGCATCACCTGTCTGGCAGAGATGCACGATTACCAGTTCTAGCCTAGTATTTATACAGGTCTGACACTCTAACACTGCGTTGTTTCGTTATATGTAGAGCTTATTCAGCGCATGGACTGTTAACGTTAAGACATAGTTCATCAACTAACAAATACGCGCCTCAGACTGACTACGGCCCACCTGTGTGTGGTCTGGTGTAAAGGATTTTTTTAAGATATCGGGCATAGTCTTGCTTAAAAGTTATTATACAATCCCGAGTATAGTCTGTCCAAAAGTTATTTAAGTCCTGGGTATAATCGGCCTAACATTCTTTTTTAGAATCCGGTGAATTGTCGAATTTATAAACTTTTCACAATCCCGGGTATGGTCTATAATAGTCTCGTCTTAGATTTTTTACAATCCACGGTATATTGCGGCCTAAAATCTATTTACAATCCCGGGTATAGTCTGACCTATAAGCTTACTACAATCCCACGTAAATACTGGCTTATAAGCTTTTCCACAGTTCGGTTATGGACTCGGCAGTAAATTTTTACACAGTCACACTACGGCACCCAGCTATTTGACTACTACATAGACTCAATATTAGACAAATGTAATACTACCTGTATATATCCGTCAGAAATGCATAGCTAGGTAGTTTTTCTATACTGACTTTATTCTTGACTCAAAATAAAGCTCTTCGGACCATTTTAAGGTAAACACAACCAATTCTGGCCTCACCTCACCTATTTTAACCTAAAGTTGTACCTTAGTAATTAAGTAGCTCGATCAAGGCTTTATTGTTTTCTGTAAAAATTACCAAAGCCCTTCCACTATAACAAGCACATCGAGCTGACCGTCAGCCATGTTTGTTTACATCGCTGTATACCCATTTTAGCAGCAGCCTTTCGTGCTCGACAAATGCCACTGAAGGTCACGGGATTGGTACCTTGCTAAGTAAGCGCTCTTTGTACAGCTTGGTGGGCTTAGTCGGCAGTTGCTGGCTATGAAAAGTTACCGTGGGAGACTTACCTTGCCCTGAAATGGGAAAAGCAAAGGAAGGGAGCGCAGGTCGTTGAATCTTCCGTCGATGGCGCCATAGTTCTTACCGACCCGTGGTAGACCTCAGCCGTACTTACTCTTTTGGGGCCATTTGGCTTATATCCGCAGAACGAAGCTGTACGTTTTGGTTTCCCAGTAGAGAGTGTAGTCAAGTTACCTTTATACCTTTACTTTTATTGTCAGAGACACAGTGACCACTCCCTATCGAAAAAAAAGATCGAATACGATGATCGTTGTCAACTTTCAATGTTTCAGTGTAAAGTTCAGTGAGATTAGCTTACTTTGGGTTTATGAAGAAGTATTATCTTTTTCCCTTCTATTCCTGTTTAAAATTTCGATGGAAACAAACATGGCTGGTGACGAGTTCAATGAGCGAATTATAGGGTGTAGGTTTTTGGTAATTTTTACAATGTGCGATATGGCCCACGGCTATTTGACTACTAAGACACTACAATAGGCACAGCAATTTAGGTTAGGACAGGTGAGAAAAGGTTTCGTTTTTGTTTGCATTAAAATATCTAAAAAAGTTTGGTTTGTGTGAGCCAAACAAATTCAATCTAATCTAATACTAAGAATGACCGCCGTGTGTTTATAAATATATATATTTATATGTTCGGTGTCACGCTCTTAACGAAATAGATAGGCGAAAATTAGCCCAGGTTGGAGGCTCTGGTGCTCCTCTCAAGCTCCATACTTTCACTATCCGTCTTTTATCCGGCCCAACGTCTTCTACCGTTTGGTATCTTGAGCAGGGACAGATGAAATTCCAACAATGAAGACATCGCAGGCTTAGTCTGATTTGTACGAGTATTAGCTCCTCCATACATCGCATATACGGCAACGTATAGGGCGACCTTATGTCTGAATGCACTTCTTGCATTGCCGAAGTTGAAATCGTAGCACTGAAGATATCTGAAGCTTCCGTTTGCTGCGGAACGATCACATTGTATATAAGCTGCTATTTTGTTTAAGTTTGTTGGAGTATTTTACTCAAGATGTTACTTCGGCCTCTCTATATAAAAGACCTAAGAATGACAGCACGATAAAGGATCAATGAAGAAAAGAAGAAAATTAGGAAGCAAATAAAAGAAGAGGAGATTCCGCACCGGCCTAGAGGCATTAGGCAAACGTATAGGGTATTGCGTGAATTCTTCACGCACGGGTCCACTAGTATAAGATATTATGCATTTCCTACCGATATGTATGTATATATATGGGTATCACTCCATTTTATCTAAAAGTGTACTATTAATTTCTAGTAGTTGAATAGTTGAATGCCATATTGTGGTTGTGTAAAATTTACCCACTTTTCTATAAGCTTTTTTAATCCCGAATATAGCTTGATCTATAAGCTATTTTTTTATAGTCCAGGTTATATTTTGGCCAACGGCAGCTCATGGCACGGGGCGATATTTGGACCTAGGAGGGATTCATACACCCTGCTACACTAGCACTGATATCCTCAGCTCTCTGTTTACAACTAGGCATCGAATTTCAACTGGTGATCACCAACTGTTTAGATCACTAACACATTACTCAAAAATGCTCACAAGAGCAAGTTTTTAACCATCCCAAGTGCAATCGGTTCGTGATGAACGCCTGGAATTCGATTTCGAGTTGCGAAGTGGTACACAAATGGCTAGCTTATCTAGAACCTAGTGGGCCAATCGAACATGATTAAATTAGGGGATGCTCTTTTAATGCAAGTAAACTTATAGTTCTGAAAATCATTGAAGAATTTCTCTATTTCTGTGGATGGAACCAGGGGAATTTTCACATTTCTTTGGTAGAGGAAGTCACCTTCTGGCCTTCTTTGAGTGCCGCTATCTTATAGGTTGCACTATCACTAATGGTCAAAGTAAAACTTCACAATACAACCATACTTTATTTTATGAGACAAGCCTACAATATTTTTGACTATGAGATGCTTAACAGAGCAAGATTAAAAACATACACCGATAAATGAATATTTCACAAANACGGAAGGAACAAATAACCCGAGACCCCCACCCCCCTCATCTCTGAGGAAAGCAGTTCCGCCACGGTGCCGAGCATGCACACACAACTGCCGAGTCAGCACACCAAGATCTGCAAAGAGCTCGTGTGGCTCACGGGGAATCGAACGAGCGATACAAGGTGTTAGAGCTGAGAACGGAAGCATGCAGCTACCGTGGCGGCAATCGGTTTGTGATGAACACCTGAAATTCGATTTCGAGTTGCGAAGTAGTACACAAATGGCTAGCTAATCTAGAACCTAGTGGGCCAATCGAACATGATTAAGTTAGGGGATGCTCTTTTAATGCAAGTGAACTTATAGTTTTGAAAATCATTCAAGAATTTCTCAATTTCTGTGGATGGAACCAGGGGAATTTTCACATTTCTTTGGTAGAGGAAGTACCCTTCTGGCCTTTGAGTGCCGCTGTCTTATGGGAACGTGATAGTGATTACCAGTTTCATTTTGAAGTGTTATGTTGGTATGAAATAAAATACTCTGTTCGGATGTTATAAAAACTGATACTCTACGAATTGTCTCGTTCTAATTTTTGTATGTGGCTATTTACTTATAAAGTGTTTGTGGACGACTTCTAGCAACATAAATTCTACTGACAATTCGTATGTAACACATACTTACACACACTGCATATTTTGAAATAGTGTTGCTTAATCTCTTACCTAAGTGTCTTGCAGTTTCAGTATGTATATCTACCGATAGCGTAGTACAGAACTACTCCAATTTGCACCAATCATCCTTGACGAACACTAAACCCCTCTAAATTGGTACAGAATGTTGAAGCTCTCTACGTACATACATTTCTTTAAAAAAATAAAAAGATAATAGAAGCTAGTTGCAACATCAGAGACAATATTCCCTGTACAGCCTGACGAAATATAAATTTCATCCTAGAGTTGAGACAGGATACTTTTTTCGGTGAAATAGGATTCGATGCCATCCCCTACTGGGGCGAAATTTTGATCTCAAATACAGTAGCGACCTGATCTCCTACTTAGTCAGAACGGAATATATTTTTGATACTAAAGGCAGTGTTAACATATGAGTTTAAGTGAAATGTGAAACACCAGTTCAGCTATCTAATGGTATGCTCAAAATTAGAATGTCTGAGTCCTAGACATACTCTTAGACCAGGTTCGTCTATTATACTTTACTAATGAATTAGGGCGATTTTCGATATTGCAGAAAAGCATAGTAACATGATTAGTTAGCTAGTAGAAGTTGTATTTAGATGTAGAGAACACCAACAAGTGCAAGTGAGCTTTGGAACTATACCACCGTATACAAGTTTCTAAAAAACATAACCTCATTTGGAACTGACTACCTACAGTAAAATTAATTGAGGAAATTCCGTTCGTAAAACACATTTGGGACATACTGGGAACCTCATTATTACCTATAGTGTTGTTGGGAGTGAGACTTAAAATAATAAAATGGGACTTTAATTACGACAGCAATTTGGTCTTTCACCTTCTAAATTGGGTTGGGATTTTCATGTAAAACGGTAGATTGGAATTACCCGCGAAAATAGATTGAGGAATTTCACCTAGTACAGTATATTGGGACTTCAGCATAAACTGGGACTTTCACTTATAACATTGGGACTTCACCACCATAAACATGTTGGGACATGTTTCATCTAATGCACTAGATTGGGACTTCACCTAAAACACTGGAGTGAGACTGCTTCTTCAAAAAGGGTTGGGACCTGAAACAATATGTTATGTCCTACATACACACATACATATATATATATATACTTATATAATACAGTGTTCTGCTTGGGAATAAGTTGGGACTCTGAGTTGATAAGAAATATAGTGGACCTGAGCTTCAAAAAATGTGCTGAAACTTTCACCTGGATAATGTGGTGGACTTAGCAGCGAGTTTATAATAGTCTATAATACCTTCGGCCCAAGAACAAAACTGAGTTCACCAAAGAAACACGAAATCTCACATCATTATTCACCGAAGTACAGTTTATCAAGGAAAAATTTCAAATTCAGGAACACACAACAGCAAACGCCTCAGTAGAGATTCATTGCCGAGATACTGAATGTGCAAAACATTTTACCCGTACAGTTACACTGTAGAAGAGATTATAAAAACTCCTGCTCTTATTGACCATAAATTACGCTCAGTTTAATATTACTACGGGGTACCCCTGCAAAATTTCTGTGAATTTCACCATAAAATATTCATAAAGTACAGACCATGCTAGCGCAGTCGCGGTGAATATAAGTGCAAATAATTTTGAGACTGTAATTCTACGAAACTTTAGCTGCCACTTCAGTATTGCACTGTGACGTTAAATACCTTATATTAATATTTTCACTTCAATCTGGGGACTATAATTATAAATTGACAACATTTTCATTTTAAAATATTGGGACTTACAGTTCATACATGCGATCGATCTTGTTGCATGAATGATAGTTATTAGGCTACCCAAAATTGAAGCTTAATTTCACATAATATTACGTTAATTTACGTGTTGATTTGTTGCGGTACAATATAAAATGTTCTAATCCAAAGGCAATAGTCCGAGCTGAGCTCAACTCTGGGCCATAAGTGGTAAGTCATATCATGGATTTGTCCACTCCAGTGGAATTGTTACTTAATATGCTACACATGTCGTAAGTATACGTGAACTCTAGTGCACTCTAACCTAAAGAGAGTCTTGGCGTTTTATGGCAAAATACGAATACTGATAATGGGTGGTCATGTGCAACTAGACGAATGTCTACGTAAGAGCTCGCAGTGGGCCTAAAACTTTTGAATGAGCTGTCACCATAGAACCAATACAACTAATACAATTACGTTCCCATGTGACGGCTTCAGACTGAGCATAATTAAACTGTATGATAAATTGTTCAACTTCTAGTAAGTACCGAAGGTTTACTTTAGACTCTGCCTTAATTTTGAGTGTGTTTAAACTCGTAACTCTGGATACTTTTTAACGATTTTAACGCGGTGTTCAAACACTGCACGTTGTTGCCACAATCACGGCAACGTAATCGGATTAACTGTGTCGGCTCTATGCTGATAGCACCAACAAAAATCGCTAATGTGGCACCGGACGAGCCGTGCAACGCCTCTGTGCCCTGCCGGATTCCCCTACGCAGCCCCACTAGTTTTCACTATTTGGCCAACATGATCCCTCATTTTAGCATATAACATCGCAATGTAGTATCTATATCATTGTGCATTTACTACTTTCTTTAACCCCCCATGTCCGGAAAGGTAAAATCCTGACACTCTCACTACGTAACTGAGATTGAATATCACTTCATGAATTTAAACTTTTGTTGTGTTTAAATTGGAACTGTGCGTATTCGTACGACTTTTGCTGCAAGTGACTGGGACTTTAATTTAGGGACGATCATAACTGAATTGCATTACTTTTCATTGCGCAATATTGGAATTCTTACCTCATATCACAAGATTACGATAATTTTTCACCAAATTCTGTAGATTTCACATGCCAAAGTTCATCCCTCATATCAAAGGAAAAACATTTTTGTTTGTGTCTCTCAATACTTACTTAATTTCGAATCCCCAATTACATAAGACCTTATAGAATTATTTTTTCGTCCTCTACTTCTCAGTGACCTTTGCAACAAATTCTACCCTCATGGCTTGTCTAAGTTCTTTTTAACAACTAAATACCGATTTTTGAATATAATTACATGCACAAAAGCACAGTACCTGAAGTATATACAAAATTGCAGTTGCCTAGTTAGAGATTTCTGGCTCAGATGAAAAATATAAGTAGTGGAATACAGACGAAACACGTGGCAGTGATGTTACTATCAGGGCATTTTGTTTTTGTTTTTAATAGATGTGTGTGTAACAAGTATAGTTCTATCGCTCATACCAAGAGCCCTATTTATAAAATTCGGCAAATTCAGCATGAGTGCTTTTCATTGAAGTGAATAATTGCCATCTTGTTCATTGCCAAAGCTTTGTGTTGATTTTTAACGATGAAAAAAAATTGTACTTATCTACGATAGATTACTTTTCTCTTCGATCTTGAAATACTATAATGAGCGAAGAAACGCTCTACCGAGTTTTGAGTACATTCAACGAGCTAGTTGTCTTGGAAATGAGAAATTCAAGCAATATTTAAACCAACTTGTACATAGCGTCTGCACCGAGCTTATACAAAGCTAATTTACACTTGACAGTGGTACCTAAAGTACTCATGAAACTTTTATTCAAGTTACACAGAGTGATAGTACTTGACTTTAAGACAGCTATGGTACCAGCTTTAATATAACCAGCCTACTCCACTTGTACCTAATGATTGCATCTGTGGTAAACATAGAGATTGTCAACCCCTCTACTGTTACCCAACTTGAATACTGCAGTGCTGTCCATTATTTGAGCATGAGATCAAAGAATTTTTTTTTATGAATGCATAGTGAATTTTAAGTTTTGTTTCAGAGATGCCACAAATAGAAGCCATGAACAATGCTTTGACGGTAAACTAAGCTTGGAGATTTTTATATCAATCTTGTGCATAATTAAACTTATAGAGATGAAAAATTTACCGAAGACAAAAAAATTATTGAAAATTTATACATTTCTTCAAAGTTTGGAAGATAAATGAACTTACCAATTGCTAAGAGATATCATAACAGCGAGTTTTTTTTTCTTGGAGTAGTGAAAAATTGTAGAAGCTGATGACCTATTTCTGCACCGTATGCCAATGTAGATGCAACTTTTGTTGTCTATACGCAGTCAGCTTAAGCAATTCTTTTGGAAACATTGTTTTTATATAAAAATTTGTATTTAGCTAAAAATTAGGTTTAGAGCCATTGAACTACTCACTAAGACGAACTAAAGACAATGAAACAGCACAGCATGGAAAAGGAACACAGTGAAGTAACACAGTCTTTTTCTCTAAACACTATACAGTCTGCAGCACGCGGTACCTCGTACATAAGCGATTTGGCTTTTCCCATGAGTCGTCATCTAGGCGCCTCACACATTCAATTTATGACAACTACCTGCGAATTATTTAGAGTCTAGAGACCTGTTTTCGGCTAAGCTTGTCCAAGTTTACATAATACCAATTCGCCACGACAACTACCTGTGCATTATTTACTGTCATGAGACCTTTTTCGATAAAGCTTACCCATGTTTACGCAGAACCAATTTGTCAATACAACTACCTACCTGCGAATTTTATCACAACTATCTACGAATTACACTTCAGATAATTTTTTTAGTTGCGTTTTCACAAATTAGCATCATGCCAATTCACAACGCTCAGATAGAGTAAAAAAAATAGATCTGCGACTGTTGCGGACAAAGCTTAATTCATTTGTGGTTTCAAATCATTACTTAATATCAAATTTATAATATCTCAGAAGAAAAATACTAGCGAAAACACATTAAAATAGAGCTTTGGCATGTCAGCGTATAATATGAAGCACTTGATATTATTCTGATATATATCATATACTGTCAGCGTATAGAGTCGTTTTCACAATTGAAATAGAATTTTAAGATGCAAAAACTGTCAAATCACCTGTGACTTTTGGAAGAGTAATTGTACAGTCGACCTCAATGACATTATAGTTAACAAACCTCTAAATTAAATTGCAAGATTGTATTACACTGAACTGATGTAATGCTGTTTAGAACTGCAAAAGTTTACGATTGGAAAACCAGTGTCAACTAACACCTTTGACCTAGAAAGGGTTGTTCGACACATATTACATTCTGAAAATGTATTACAGGTGCATAGCGTGTCAAACAGATGGTACTGTACAATGCTAAAGAATTTTAACTGCACCTTAGTATAATGTTTTCAAAGTTACAAAAAGTGTACAATTATTTTGTGCTGCTGATGCCGCTCACAGATAGTTGTGAACGTGACGAATTCTACGCACGACAGAAACAAATAAAGGAAAAGAAGCTGTCTAAGCTCGGTCATTTTTTATTATTGAAAGCAGCTTTGTAGTTCTGTCAAATCTTCAATAACTGCACTGTTTCTCAAAAAACGTTTTTATTAATTATGATATTTTTTATTTTAACATTTGGTATGACACCGAAACTAACATTATATGCTATTTGCTACCATTATTCTCTTTGTTGTTTGCCATTATTTTACCTACACTTTAATTGCGAATCTTGCTATTACATTTTGTTTTTTACTTCAAATGAAATCGTATGCAAAAACTGCTATGTTTACAGAATTACGTAACCAGTGTCAACTAACACCTTTGACCTAGAAAGGGTTGTAATTCACGGTATCTAGGGTAATGTCTCAATTACCGAATGCCTTTCAATTACCGAACGCAATAAGATTCCTACCTATATTCGGTAATAGATGGGCATTCGGTAATTGAGACATTACCCTATATGCTCTCCATTGCATTTAGTAATTACGGCAGGTTATACATACCCTCATTAAAGTACAATTTTTTTAGCTGTGAACTTTCGAAGGTGCAGTGGCTTACAACATTGTCAGTATTCATAAAATCGTGTCAGGGGTGAAACTTAAGATTTGGCAATGAATGTTTCGTTGATTTTGTACAATGTTTTTGTCCTAAAGAAAGTATCAAGCGGACATGTGAAAAAAGCTAAGCCGAACTATTTTTTCCCTTGTCCCGAAAGGTTCTTATTTCAATTGCAAGTAAAATCCTCAAAAACGGTACTATTTTAGATTGGGATAGAAGAAAGGAAATTTGTGACACACTAAATATTTTTTATCCCTGTTTTCGAACACGATCCCCTTTAACTACAAGCCTTCGTTTTGCTTCTAAGGCTGCTAAGAAGTTTAAATGAGAAAAAAACAAAGGTTTTTAACTGAAGTATACACAATGCTCATCCTCAAGTTTAGCTCAAATGCTTCAGTTTATTTCCTAGCATATTATTATCATTTGCACTTAGTCCTTCATATCACTTGTTTATAACGTCTCTTTCTGCTTTCCATTCCTGTACCGCTCGTTTCCGTCATACCAATACTTGGATAAATAGAGAGCATAAGCATAGATAACTGCGGAGAGAGTGAGAGATAGATAAATTACTTTGCGTATAGAATAATTGGCTTTTTATTAAAACTATATATGGATGATACATTATATTTATCTATATATTTATATATACTCTAATCATATTCTCGTTCACCACACGCAACTTTTGAACAAACATGGAAGTTTTCTAATAAGAGTAATATGGTTTATGGTCCTTCCACACGGCTACTTTTTCAAGTGGATAGATTTAAATTAAATGTACTGGTAGTTTTCGATACAGGAATCCTTTGTTCAAGCAGCTTTATAACTCGGGTCCAAAGTTTTTGCTTCCAAGTACAGGATCTATGCACACTAGACTCAAGAGTGACTGTATGGAGCCTCTGGAAGATGAAACTGCGAGTTTAGAAAATAAAACTGCGTAAAAAGGGGTCTGTACCCAAGACTACCTGTGAATAACTCTACATCATCGTATAATACACGCATCAGGTCGGCTGGATAGCTCTAGTGGCCATGAAGAATGGACGTACTTCATCAAATCTTCGTAAACAATACATAGGTACTTTTTTAGAAGCACTTCACTTTCTTCTGCAGTAGGTTCCCTAGCTGCCGTGACGCTACCATCCGTTGTACCAACTCTAAAGTTTATAGATGACCAACTGTCATTCGCAGTGCTGTCAACACGTCTGTGGTACGAACGTTGCGGTTATCATACGAAGCATATGGAACCAATCTTCCAAAGTCTCCCAGAGTTATCAGGTCGACTTGAGATATTCCTGACTGATATGCATTTCGATGTCTGCCGAAATAAGTATTTCCTTACTCTAATGTTACTAAGCCAGTTTAAATGATTTTTAAATACGGTTTGCAATAGTGTTCTAGTGTATAAAAAAAATCAAGTAGAGCATTAGCACTGAACCAGACGTTGAGTCAGTGACGAAAGATAAGAGTGACATCATTCTGACTTCACTGAACCAAGGAATTTTCTCAATGTTGACTCAAAATGAATGAAAAAGATATAATGTACTCTCACGTGAGAAAATTAGTGGCGCGAGTGACGTCACAAGCCGTTACAGCCAATCAGAGCTCGTACTGCGAAACCTACCGAAGCGCCAGTGGTTGTGACGTCAATCGCGACTTTCATTTTTTAATGTAAGAGTTCACTGTCTCCATTACACATAGTTCAGCGTTTACATAACTAGATTTCGTTCACTGTAGTTACAGGGGATGGGCAAACTAACTGTATCACTAGTTGTTCACCTATGGCATAATCACCATAAAATACGTTCATGTCCTCATCATAACATTAATACCAATAGTTATAATAGTAATAATAATAGTAGAAAGGCAATACTAATGAACTTTGTCGACAGTCACTAAAGAAAAAATCGGATTTTCTGCATGCGTATATTTTCATATTCTGCCACCATGCATTTTAATTCTGGGCATGTTACCAGTAAATTAAGGAAGAGAAATTGGGTTAAACTAAGTCTTCTGTTGAGATGGTGACGTAAAAGTGATACACTAGGTCTAGTAACAATTTTAGACCAAGCAGGACTTTTGCGGCATTCTGGGCTCTTGACGCCTCAGAAAATCCTTTTCGCTACACGAGGCATTCTGTATGGCATACCAAAACTATCGAATTGCTTTATGAGAAAAGCATATATGTGGAAAATATTTATCAAATTCACTAATAGTGCAAATGAGAAATATTGTTATTGGCGAAAATTATACTCGTATAACTTGCTATCTAGGAGTAAGTGCTAAAATTTAGCATTTTTATGGAAATTAAGTCCCGAATATGCGGTCAATCAATATTATCTATGCTGTGATTTTCTAATTTTGCTGAAGATTTGCAAAATATCAGATTTTTGTTTTGTGTCATCCTGCACTACATTATAAAGGAACTGATTTTGGAACGCAGAAATCGTAATGGACTACTTCCAGTTCTTATTTAGTCGAGAACTCGGTGGACTTGACATTTTAGCGTGTATCTTCTAGCCGCGTATGGGGCTTCGGCACTACAGGCAGCAGCATTACAAGTAGTCTACGGTCCAATAGTCCAATGTACGACACTAATAGTGCCAAAAAAGGTCACTCAACAGCCACCACCCGGCCACAAACACTAGAACAGCGCTCAACTAAAAAATTTCGTCAGGTAGTCCAGTAAGTCATTACGGAGCTTGAGTATTCAAACTAAAATAATAATCATTGGAAACAGACACAGTTATTTTGTCCATCCCCTTTGCATTAACGCCTGTGTCCTCACATACTTTCTCTACTGCAAATTCACAAAAAATATAAGCTATTCATACAATAAGGGAAAACTTTCTTCTTTAAAATTGCAAAAGAATGTGCGTTTGCATTAGCTTATTGATAAAAATATGCACACTTCCAAAAGCGAAGTTGCGGGACTCTGCTATGGCGAAATAATATTCGCTGGTGAAGTAGCAAAATAGCCCAAAAAGATTGACTTAGCGGAATTATATGCATTACCAGTTAAGAAAAAATTGGTCTCCTGCATTAATAGTGATCTAATTATACGTTAAATATTACTATGTACAGTGTAACCGCTTCAGAACTTTCACCAGATCATAAAATGCTTCTGGTTGTTTCTTATCCTAAATATTCTTAATAATATTACAGATAATGGAACATTCAAGAGATACACGAAATACTAGATTTTCAACATCACCACTAAGTACAACTAGCAGATGTTACATACATAATTGTCTGGAGCGTAGAGCGATCTAGTTATGTACATGTAATTACTATTATCACCTAAATAAATACAACCACTTTAGTTTCTGTACGAAACTACTTAACAATAAAGTACTCTTAGACATCCTATTTACAATATTTGGGCTTCGCTGGAGGACTTACCATTTGCGTTACAACTAGTAAAGGCTTCTACACAACACTTAATCATGGAAAATTGTAGCACATGGTACAGTAAAACTCCACAAACAGAGAACTCCAAAACAGAGAAAGTTCCTGAAACGGAGACTTTCTGAAATTGAAATCAATCAGAAACGTAGACATCATACAACGTCATCATTAGGGAACTGTGGTGCCTAATAACCGAGGCCCCATTGAGTGACTAGAAGAATTATGTAGTAAACGTAATTGGCATAGTGTATACTACAGTGCAACTTCATGACTTTCTATTGCGTTTAATAAAAACCTTTTTCTGAATTTCTGTACAGGGAGACACATGTTTACTGTAGAACTAGTCTTCCAGCAACGAAGACGCCTCTAGAAACAGAAGTAATATTTCCTAGGACGTTGTAGAAGCGCCACTTCATTTTAATGTTATATGCATATCATATTCAGGGCATGAAATTCAATTTGTTAATTTTAAAGCTCAATTTTTTCATAGCAAAGCTCAATGTCTTACTAGTGAAAAAGTAGACTTCCTCCGATATATAAAAATTTGATACTTGCTTTTGATAAATTGAGCTACGTGAATGACAGCTTGAAATTTTATAAGGTAAATTGCTTTATGTAGAGAAGACAAAGTACCCAGTGTCTTTTGCAAGCGGCATTTGATACAAGGTTCTCTACACATAAAATAAATATTTAACCTGGAATATTTCAGAAAAGAACTTATACCTACAAACTACACTGTTCAGCCGTTAGAATCAAAATAACTAAAACATTACTTGGCTTGTGTTGATAAATTCAGTAACTCTCGTAAGACATACTTGAATTTTCCCTCTCAATATGCAAGGTTACTGTGCTTGTTTCGGTAAATACTCCTACCAATTCATATTAAAACTACAACAATGCAGAAGTATGCGCGGGAGTGCTGCAAAAACTTGATTCTTTAAGGGCTGTTGGAAGGCAAATGTCGCTCCCCTCCTGTGCAGTTTACCTTCCTGTGTATCATGTCCCTATGTGTACCTGATGAAGCACATTATTATTATTAAAACAGTGCTGCGGGACTCTAATTTGTTTCCCTTTCCAAATTGATCATATTTATCTTCAGCTGCACTAAGGAGAACGTCAGTAGTCGGTATATGTGGTACTATATAGACGAGAGAATAGGCGGTAACAAAAAACGTATGCGCTCGGTATCTGTGGAACCACATGCGAGTAAAATTAACGAATTTTACTTCTGCCGCTGAGGAGATTTCGACAGAGAATGTAATGTACTCAATACTGTTTCTCGGTGGTAACAAATTCATGCACAAAGCGTAATTTAGTCTAAAAACCATCATACAAAAAAAAAGAAGGTGTCTGATTTCTGAAGTTGCTTAACAGTACAGCGTTTTAGTGAAAGAAGTTTTGCTCAAATTTTAAAGACATTTTTATAAGTAGTCTTCGCATAAATTTGCCGGGCCCCAGCCTAACACGACAGATTGAGCTCTCAATAGAAAGTAAATGACTCCGAGGCAGGTGGATAGTGCGGACACACAGACACACATACCACACTGTCACCTAGAGAGCACCGCCTTCATTAGGCAATAGAGGCTTGTACTAAACATCTACAATAAAAAAGTAAGTTGGTGAGCTTCCTGTTTTACAATATATATATTTAACTAGGCTACAGAAGACGGTACATTATTCTATGTGTGAAATCGCTGATTAACGTTCAATATAATTATTTTTACATAAGTGCCCTCAATTTCCAATGACAGAAACTTACCACTTCCATGTATTTTCTATTCAAATTTTGCTGATGCATAGTTATTACCTCGACCATTTCTCTATAGATAGTTAGGTACCATATCATTNTCTATGTGTGAAAACGCTGCTTAACGTTCAATATAATTATTTTTACATAAGTGCCCTCAATTTCCAATGACAGAAACTTACCACTTCCATGTATTTTCTATTCAAATTTTGCTGATGCATAGTTATTACCTCGACCATTTCTCTATAAATAGTTAGGTACCATATCATTACTCATGTCAGTGAAACGCACAAAATGGTATACACGAAAAAGATCATATCAATAGGTTCTAAATTTACATTCAGTAGCTAGCAGCTTATGGCATTGTGTAATTTTCGTTTGAGCTTCACAGCAAGTTTTCATTTTTTAGGTTGCGCGGCTCTAAGTCACTGTTTGAAAATACAATTCATGCCAGTCTTCACTGTAAACTTTCCTGATTCATTTATATAGAGCTAACCCTAAATCCCTAAAATGTTCTTGAACTTAGCTGCTGCATGAGTGCTACAGTAGAAAATTGACCTGGTTGACAGGGTGAGTCCCATATGACATGCTCATATACCTACTTCTGCAGTAGATGTAGCGGTAGGTAACGTGGTGTGTCTCATAAGTCACGCTGTCATTTCTGCGGTAGATTAGCTTTGTGTGTGCCATATAACATGCTTACACTTCTGCAGCAGCTAGATGACAAAATTCAGCGTTGAGTTTTAAAGGTAACCCATAATGTTTTTAAATGAACATTACCTGTAAAGCTGTTGATAGTGTGGGCATCCTTTTTCACGGGTCAGTTTGTATTTGCCATAGGGCAGCGAAGTACGATTTCGGAAATTACACTCGTACTTCTGCACTGAACAAACGCACTTTTGCTCTGGAGAACGAACATTTGCAGTGTTTGGCTGTGGGTATTCATGTTGACAGAAATGAACATACTCATCTAATGTACGGAGATTTATTATATGGTTATGAGATTTATTTCCTTTTCTACTGATTAGAAATTCTGGCACAAGATATTTATAAACTCTTATAGTCAATAAAAAAAGAAAAAAAAATTCTAAGATTACCAGACGACCAGATGGTCCCGTGGACATTACCAGATTAAATGAGTTTTTTACATCCAGAAAGCTAATTTTAGATAACTTTACGTTTCTCTTGATCACTTTTCAATTCAGGCTGCCATTTGACAACCATTCTGTACTTTGCGAAGGGCACTGAGCAGATAGACATACATAAACAACTGGAAGAGGTTGACGTGGGAGAGGCGCCTCGACTAAGTGAGAAGCTTAGAAGCTCGGAACTTCGAGGGGGGCTCATCTGACCCTCGGAGGCGGGAGCATCTTCATAACAACTACGGACTCATCTACTTGATATACTCGTACTCAACACGTTCCCCGCGATGTGATCTACATGTGGCCATGTCATGTGAAGCTTCTACTTTGGCGATATGACCTAGATGCAGCCAACCCATCTTATACCGGGTACTTTGTTATTTACCGTGCATCCATTTAGCTACGCTACCTGCATGCGGGCTAGCCATGTGACAATAAGTATTTAAATATTCTTCATCCATCCAGACAATGTAAACAAAAGGCATCCCTGGCATCCAACTTCTGTTCACAGAGGTGGTTTGGACAATGTAACCCCTTATTTTTTCCATTAATGACGTATTATTATTTTGTTTGTACTACCTTCCCTTGTTCCATTTACCCTTTTTGTATTTTAATGAATAACTTAGCAACTTCAACGGAACGAAAGGGGAAAGAATATTTATAATCAAAACGTAAGGTGTGATATCAAAATACATTCTCTAATAGTGATTATTGTATTTCTGAAAAATTATGTTGGTAGGAGGGATAAAACCTATAACTGTAGTTATTTTGTATATACCGATTGAAGTGTTCGTGAATTTTGTACATATGGTGAGAAAAACAAACCAAAATGATCGCAAAGGCTTTTTTCTCTAAGATGGATTACACATTCGTAGGGTATCAGGTTGGAGCGAAAGCTTTGTCTCTACTATTGTGTTTTTTGATGAAAATAATGATGAAGCAAAATACAACTTTCTTTAATCACCAGCATAATCACCATTCTTAGTAATGACCTCTTCCTGTCTTTTTGACACAAAATTCTTAGATTTTGTTTTTTTACTCAAAAAAGGAAGCTAGCTTCATATCAACCTTATTTCTTGAAGTAGCCCTTTGTACTGATAAGTGGTTCTGCAAGCTTCTAAAGAGATGAAGATCTGTTGGAATAAGGTCGGAAGAATTAAAATTTCCTATTCAAATTCGTCTATGAGATTCTTAAAGTGTGGTGTCTGGCCTGGTCATGGTGGAGGCTCGCACCTTTTCTCTTTACCAACGAAGGTCGTTTCTCATGCGAAACTGTCTTTAATGGGCTAGCTGCTGACAGTACTCTTCAGAAATTATTGTTCATAATGAACAATAATGTGTAGAGAAATGTTCAACTATTTTCCAAACCGTATCACTTGTTAATCGGATTCCAACACACCTATTAGATCCTATGTCTAATGACGCTTTTAAAAAGCGGTATAAGGATTATGTTACGCAATTGTATTAGTCTAATTACTACTTGTTACCCAAAAAAGTTCTACAACTTTTCTATGGGTTATGCAGATATATTACAGTACGAATATTGTACTCAGAAAGTTTTTCAATATTGTAATGTTTATCTGAGTGTAATAAACCTATCATACCTATCAATTCCTTTAATATCCCACGAAAATCTTCAAACTAAAAGAGGACAGTACTCTCGTTCCAACCTGATAGAAAACCTGAATGAACTAACAAACACTAAATGTGGGATAGTGCACTGTTCAGAGTGTACTATTGGTTATTACTGTGTTTTAACTTTGCGAGGCTTCAACAGAGTGAACGCATCACACAAGTCCACTAGTAGTGCCAGATATCCATGAAGTGAAAGCTCCAGCCAGACTCGACTATACGTACTGTGGCTCAGAACCCTATACTGACTTTTACTTTGCAGTTACTGTAAGCGTAAGCAAGAGAAGGCTACAGTATCTAACATACTATATGCTTCACCTCCAGGAATTAGTGCATGAGAAGGTCCATCATACATATTTGCTGCTCAATTTACTACTATAATGATAATAGCTTACTGTGCCACAAACTGCCGGATGTGTGCGTGATTGCGTCTTTACTTCCATTAGAACATTATCAACCAGTACAACAATTATTAAGGTGCGCAAAACTGTAATACATATAAAATTGTATTTCCGTTCATTAGTGTATATATACCATTAAAAATAAACAAAGCCTGTATTGGTGATGAACACATTAATCGCATGATGAATCGTTGTAATTTGCGTTAATATTCTTTGGGTACCCAAGCTTGTCTTTCCCACGAACAATTTATAAACTACTTTTAGGCACATTTACACATCACTAAGCTATGGTTCACCCGAGATTTCCAATTCTTTTGTGATTTGGGTGCCGTCCATCTACGCCCATCGGTATGGCGTCGTGTACTTTGCTCTCTAGAGTAGCTGAGCGTTGCGGAAAGAGTTACCGTACCACATCCTTATGCTGGGGCAGCAAAAACTACAATAAACATATAAAGTAGATTTCTGCACCAATCTTTTACTAGTTAGGGTTGTGTAAAGTGTGTTCAGTCGTTCTTAGCATGCCAAACTTGAGGACTCCATGCACAGCATCTGCGGAGAACGTGTTAATACAAGGAATCTATTACGATTCAAAGCTGGGATTACTACTAAATAGCTACAGTTCTCTTAATGCTATTGGAATAACGGGACTGACGCTATCTCTGTTCCTCCATGGTTCGGCAAGAAGTTCAAGTACATGGTGACAAAAAAAAATACAAGATCGCTTGATAATTCTATAAAAATAATAGAAATTTCTATTCAACAATAAAAACAAATTCACATATCTATAATATTATATATATATATATATTAATAGAAGTTTCAACATGTTGTAGTTTATGTAACAATACTTAAGATAAAAGTTATTCGTATATGCCTGGCTTTATGAAATGCCCAATTTTCTATTTTCCCGTTCAACTTCTGAAAAATTTGCCATGAAAAATTATTCATTAAGAGCAACAGAAGTTAAGCCATCACTAATGGGCTCTTGAAAACACGGCCGCCCTTAGTGAGATTTATAGACGTCTCATGTCTTGTGATAGCAGCTGATGATTCTGTATATGCTACACTATATTTAATGATGAGTTTAAGATCTGAAAATACCGCATCTAACTACAGCAGGAATCCTGAACTCTTCATGATCCGGAGAGCTCCAGTCAATTTTCCAGTATGGTTCCATACCCATTTTGCCTGATTGTGAAAATGACCATCACCATTCCTAACCCTAGCAGCCAGTATAGCTGCCAATTATGTCGATAGATTTGTAAGGAGCAGAGATTAATTTCCTTTCCTTATTGTCATATAGCTAGTATTTGGTTCTTATTCTCCCAAGGGCACGGGTATCCCAAGTTAAAGAATCATTGATTGACAAGAAGTAAGAAGTTTCCAAATAAGTGGCAAAACAACTAAATGTTAGCTTCTTCATTCTAACGTATGTGATATTCTCATCGCCGAAGTTCTCACTTATTTGAAATTATTACTATGTAAATCAATGCGCTAAGAGATATGCCGGGTGTTCCGTGGACATAAATGTTGCTGTCATCATTTGTCATGATACGCAGCATTGGCTCGTTCCTGTCCCCAGTAAACATAAATTTTTCTTCAATAAAATTGCGTCCGAATAAAAAGATTGCATTTGTCATTAGTTACAGGATCCATTATAGCCTCTTCATTGCCCATATTAAGCTTCAAACTTTGTTCCATTACTAGAAGTGTGACTGAATATTCCTAAAAACCGGTCATAGTTAATGTTAGACCCGCTCTCCGAGCACACAAAAGAAAATTTCCCAACATTCTGAGCAGACAATAAAAATTTTTACCATATTCGGAGCACACAAAAGAAAATTCCAACATATTTGTCATTCGCGTTGCTAAAATATGTTTTATTTGATCTGAATATATTACTGCCCAGTGCAAAGCAGAGAAAAAGGATTGTTTAAAGTAGCAAGCGTACTCCATGGTACTACTAGACATGTACGTACAATTGAGTAGATGATCAGTGAAGCACAGGGGAAGCGATTTTTATGGTATAATAGAAACAGTAGTTATTTTTTCAAGCATGAGCGCAAAAATTTCGATGTACTGAAGTTGTATCGTAAAGTAGACAGAAAATGAGGCACAGAATTTAATTCAATTCAGTGCTGCTTCACTGCTTACCAGGATAATTTGATTTTCTACGCATGTCATCTAAGGTAAAGAAGGAGTGTGCTGCGCAGATGAATTGAAATAGAGAGCAATTAGGCATAACTTATAACAATTTGAGTTGACCGTTGTAGAGTATCCTTCAGAAGTATATTAGTAACGAAAGTACGATCAGTGAAGGAAGATCATCACAAATTCCTCCCTGTTATTAATGATAGCACGGGCACTCTGGTAGACAAACAACTAGACATCGGTTTTTATTATGGTGCAGATTCTGGTCGTGTTGGGTCCATCAGTTTGTTTCTCCGACGGCTCATTACGCTTTCAGTATTAGGTGCGGGGAAATACCGTATAGTGTATCCGTGATACGGATTGAGGAACAACAGAGGCACGTTGTAATCACAATACAAATAGGCTACAGCAATCTCAATGTTGGTGGCCTAGACCAGAAATAGAGTTACGTGAGCCTCATCCAAAACAACGAGTTTCCTCAGCCCAACAACAACAACAACAACCAAAGTTCTTGGTTGATCGTAACTTTGTCTATGGAGCTCAGAGTAACTATATTTACTTACTTACTCGGAGCTACGTAGTCAACTCGTGTCAACTGCATAATTTTTCGTTGCCTTTATTGTAAATGGACGTTTCTGATCGGTCACTTGCCTTACCGTAACTCAAGCCATAATGCTCGTAACAGCTTTTCCATTGTACTTCTAACGTATTTTATAGCGTTGGGTAACGCTACTGAAACAAGGTTAACCTCAGATTGTGATTACAATACGCCTCGGGAGTCAGTTTCAAGCTGCTATTCCTCTCACGTCATACATATGCTGTCTAACTTGAACAAGACTATTTTAAAATTTCATTGCCATGATGCGGGTTGGGACCAGCATATTGAATGAAACTTTTGCTCAGGGTAACTTCCACAGCCCAAGATTACTAGAATATGGTCATTGGTGGGAATAATAAGATTTACCAATTTGTATCTACATGACACCGGATTAGGGTTCAAGTTAGTTTCCCTCCATTTTTTAAAGCACGCTACGTAAACCTGATGACAAGCACTGTCATAATGAAGTAGACTTGGAAAGGTAAAAATCATTTATAGTTCATTTGCACCATGTTGGAAGATTTATTTTGTGCAAGCAGAAACCACTGCTCCGAAGAAACAATCACTGTACTGCCACCCAAAGCAAAATTGGTAGCATCGATTGTTATTAATAATTGATAGGAAGATGAGCTGTAGCTAACATTAGAATCCTAACATTAGAATCATCACCACAACCATGAATACAGACAAGGTGCCGTTGTATGTTCATTGCAATTTTAGCCATGAACAACACCACTCAGTGAAGATTACTGCATGTCTTATTATATTCTGACACAACCGATGGTGGCCTTAAACGGCGCCGCTCACTGAGGATTTCTGCTTGTCTTATTATTTTCTAGCATGGCAAGGTCGTGAATTGCACTCGCGACAGCCTTTAAAGTGCGATGGTGTGGAAAGCAAGCAGGTAGGTAAGCACATTCGACAGCCGGCGAGAGAGAGAGGAGTATCTGTTTATTTTTGCTGTTTTATTTCGCATCAGTAAAACCTTTCTCTGTATGGCCAAATGAAATCGAGGATGCAAAGGCCACACTAAACATTAAATTTTGACAACTTTTTATGAATACTAGTGTACCCGTTCCATTATTCACTGACGGCAGAAAATTAGTACAACAGGGAACCCCCATTTTCTCTCCTCTCGTCTACTCTTCATTGAACTTCTCTAGCGAAAATGTAATATTCTGTCTGAGAGCTTCGATCTGTACGGTCAAGTTCTCGCATCACCTTTTTTTTATCAACAACTTCTTGCAGAGAACCTCAGTTTTGTACTTCATATACGGTATACAATCAACAAGCTGCTCCCGGGTTTGCCAGTTTGCTACTCATGTCCTGGATACATAAATATTTAATTATTATTATTATGAATATCAGCTCGGCAGTGAGCAGTATAGGAAAACTTTGATTAGAGAGACGAGCAGTACCTTGTAGAAGTCTAAGTGACGTTCTCCCTGCCACCTCCAGTATGTGGAGTCATGATGCTGGGTTTCTTTTGTCGGGCCGTAGTTCACGACGAAAGTGAGAGCCAGCAACGAATATCTCCACAACCCAGGTAACCGCTGACCGCTAGTCTGTCAAGTATTATTCTTAAGTAAGAATCCAGCAAATTTTGTAATTCTGTAACTTTTATATCGTGGGCATGTTGTTAAATAGTTTTGCTCCCCGTACAGTGAAGCCACTAGAATATTTTGTCGCTAAGGCTTTACCTCCATATCCGTTTGGAATGCGCATATCACAAGTCTTTTTATGTTGTTCGCTGTGTGTCTGGCGACAATCCGTTCATTCACATTCACTGAGATATGTTCCAGAATTTTATATGACTAAAATCCCAGAAGGCTTTCTTATTCACTTCTCCAATATGATTATATATATATATATATGAATATATATGATTGTAAAGCGCTCCCATCTTCGTTGTAATGAATACAACTTTAGATTGCTAAGTCGTTTGTGATAATAGTACTCTTGCATGCCTTGAATTTTGGCAGCAAACGATCTTTGACTAGTTTCAAGCTGTTTTAGTTTTTTCTCGTACCCAACTTTCAAAATGGAAAACAGTACTTTAGTTTCGGCAGAGTTAGTTTATTACGGCCTTAGAATGAGCATCACCTCACCGTCAAGTGATGAGAAAGTTCGTAGCACCTATCTATTCCCTTTATTTCCGCCGCAATAACTCTGGCTACATGTACTGAAAAGGTAGCGAAGTCCTGCATTCTCACGCTGATGTCTCTTAAAACTGTCTTTCTTTTAATTTCATAGCCACTGCTATTAGTACATTAAATACTGTGGACTCAGAGGGCATTGAATTTTTTTCCCGCATCTTTGCAACCTGAATTTCGTTTCATTAAAGGTTACATTATCTGTTACCGACCATTGAGAGGTACTTTCCAAATCGGAATGGACAGAGAGCCTGTCTTCAACAACCGCTAATATTCAACAGCTTATATTCGTGTGTCGTCAGCAAATGAAAAAAGGACTGCATAGTTGCATCAGTACCCCATGTCATTGATCGTGATAAGAATAAGTAGTACAGGCCCAAACACGGTGCCTTGCGGTACTCCACTGAGTGCCGGATGTTGCGCAGACACTCTGTTGTTGATGATTGCTTTTTGAGTTTTATTCGTCACACATGCTTCAAGCCACTCAGTTCGTCACTGCAATTCATATGATGACTTTTGACTTTTGATCAATTTTGCTCTTTTCTTTAGTAAGCCTTTGCGGAATTTATAGTGGAGGCATTTAGGCCATTTCCTCTTAGTTGGCGGAAGGTACTTCGGGGACTTTTCCAATAAAACTTCTGCGAACATTTTGTTCATGGTTTCATCTCGAATATAGCCATTTAAAAGAGTGTCCCAATTTACAGATTTGCAGATCAGCGTTTAAACCTCTTGATGTTATGTCTTCATTATAAGCACTAGAGTACCAGCGCCGTCAAAAATGACAGCGGGGAATTTGAGATGACCCGTGTTCATTTAATATACCTTTTTCACTAATATGCTTCTCAAGGATACGCTACAACAGCCGACTCAAATTGTCATATGTGATTTAAGAAGCACAACTGTCTCCTGCCTTTGGTCACTTGCAGAAGCAAGCAGCAAAGCATTACTGAATGTAAATAACTTCCCAACAGCGCATCCACCATACCGAAAGAGCCTCTAGTACATAGAAGATTTTGTGTTGATGTGAAAACTGCTCCGTAAAATGAAGACAGCAACCTGAATGAAAGCGTTACAGGTATATCTACATCCAGTAAAAAAATCATCGCTACTTCTACCCTTCGTCGATTAGCTACTGAAGTTAGACGTCGTGAACTGAGAGCAAAAATATGTTTCGATCAATGGAGAAAGTTACAAAAATCAGACCGCATGGCCGCGCTATGAGAAGCTGTAATTTTGCTATCGTTTCGATTTCAAGAAGTGTTTCAAGCAGGAAGTGCACTGAGATAAAGGTACAAAGATCCCACTTTCGCTATCTTTTGAAACCTGGTCAACGGTCTCCATGGAAACGCAACCTAATGGCAAAATCTGCAACCAGGCCTATTTTTCGCCTATCTATTTTGCTACGAGGGGGGACACGATCAGGCAAAACTATCCTTGTGTTAATAGTCTTACCAAATTGGGTATACTGTACAAAGAGGAGTTCTAAAATGTTGTCTTTCCTTGCTGTCGAAGAAATTATCTGCACTCGCGATAGCTGATCCAATATTTGAAGTAAAAAGAAGGCTTCTTCTCTCTTATATGTTGTGTACAAAACTTTTTGTTCAATACAAAGCTATCTTTTTCATTAAGTACGTCTGGTTGTAGCCATTTTAGGGAACGAAAATTAACTGAAGTCACCTGTAATGATGAACCTGTTCTCAATTTCAAGTCCACTGCAGTGTCCAGAATTTTTTCAAGTAACTCAGCAAATTTTTTAACTTCACATTTGGTGGTCAATAGCACGCCACACAGACCAGTTGAATTTTTTCTATTTTTACAAATACACTTTCGCACATGGTACTATTACAGAATATCTGTAAAGCGTGATGGCCAACGCTACGCCCCCGCATTTACGGTTTAAGCGATCACACTTGCGTGGAGTACAGTTTTCCATTTTGACCCGAGCATCGCAAACATTGTCATTCAGGTGAGTTTTAGTAATTTTTAGGAAGAATGAATTTGTTTCACTTATAATATCTCTGAGTATAATCAGATCTCGGTAGTTTTTTGTTGCTTAGCCTCTGAATTTTGACCACAAAAAAAAAAAATAGATTCAATGCTTGTATTGTATTTAGGTCTTTTTGTTTAGGGCAGTGTATCGATGCTTGATATGGCAATTTATAGTATTTATTATAGCATTAATGAGACTGATGCTATCAGAAATAATAAGCGCTGAAATCATCTCAAGTGTGCTCGTTGCTGGTGCTTGTAAAAAATGCCACGAAAACAGTTTATTTAATTCAATAATATCAAAAATAGGTACTAAAATCCCGTTAGTGGACGTCGATCGGCTATGCTTTCAAGTGACAGAAATTTTTATTGTTTTAGGGCAAGAAATGTGGGCTAGTCTTCATTTCAATTACGATAGGGTTTCAAATCATCTATTCGAGTAGTTCTGAAAACAACATAAGATGGCTTTAAAATAGTGACTGCTACGTAGTTTTTAAGATCCCTTAATGCCGGGACACACTAGGCATTTACATAGACAACTTGATGCAAGGTTGCGAGACTCGAATGTCATTGACGCCACGGTATCTATGCGACCGATTTTAAGTATGTATCGAAACGGTCAGCGAGCTGCACATCCGAGCAATAAGTTGAGCGCAGAAATGCATATGTGTTCGCGGCATAAGGTACCGAGATGAACATTGTACACTAATCTCAGTGCGACGTCATCATTTTAGGCTTATATCGTATTAATTTAAGGAAACATGTGAGTTGTACACTTGACTTAACAGGTAAGCTGAGCACATTCGCTATGGTGTCTATGTGATTCTATATCAGTCACAGATTCTCACTGCTACTACCCGAGAATATTCTGGATCTTACAAAAATAAATTCAGTGAGTTCCTATCATTTTTTACTTAGTGAAACGTGTTCCTTGTGCAGCATTGGTATGTGCTGGTAGTGTAAAATAAATCCAACGTTGGGAAATGCCAGGACTTATGAAACTAGTATAAAAGCGAGCATTTTATATGTGAAAACTTTTCTACCTCACTACAATTTACAGTAAATTATGAATGAACTCTGAACATAATTACTAGTATTACCAACTGTGCTGTAGTTAGATCCATAGCAAGACATTGGTATTTCTCCATCAGCTAAATGGTAAGATTTATAGCAAGTAAGTACTGTCAAGTAATCTAATTGGACTCATACAGAATAAATGTGAAGCATGCAGATTAAATTTCCTGTTTTTGACTACCAGTTTTATGAAAGATAATTGTGCATTCTGTCAATAATAAAACGAACATGTTTAGATAATTACTGGAGTTGCAGTAAAAAGAGCTGTAATGCAAAGTTGCAGATTCTTGTTTTTTTTTTTTAAATACAGTATAATCAAACAAAATCTCATAACTGATGGGGATGATGAAGATGTATTAATTTGTTCTAACAAATATTTTATTATCCGGGTTGGGTTTTGATAACAAATACATTTCGTGGATAATATTTTTTAATGCAGTATCATTAGCTAGAAACGAAAACGATCTAATCACTGTGGTTAATTTCGTAACTTGTGTTGAATTGATGAAGGATTTTCATGCCAATTTCAGCACCATGAGAAATTATAAGAATTTGTTTAGAATTAATAAGCAGAGTCAGCGTAGCAGTTCAGGGGTTATAGCTCAATTAGCTCGTAGCTGCAAAACTACGATAAACAATATAGTCAAACTAGGCATGCTTTTACGTTAAGAAGTCGCAGTTTCGATAAATTAAAACTCAAATCTTTAAAATTGAAAACTAGATGCAAAAACGAGTTATTCAATTGGTGTCTTTCGTTCAATGAAGATATATATGGGAGTTTTTAAATAACTTTCGCTCTACCTTAACATTTATGACTATATACTCATCGCCACATCTTCAAATTACTTTCATTACAAGAGTTAAACTGCTGGCACTAACATACGCGCAGCATCATATTACCAAAATACTTATACATATATTGAGAACTATCCAACTCGTTAGTCCAGTACACAAGCTTATCTAAATTCTACCACAAAAAAAAAAAAATTAGATAATAAATCTCAGATAATTTTATGAGTTTTGAAAAAGAACTCTGAAGAAGCAATAATTATTCCTATACTCTTAACTAGAAGATCTCTGAAACCAAGTAATTGAGAAACACAACAAAAAGATGTCATCAGAATGCTCCACAGGAGTTTATAACTTCAACAAAAAGCGTTCCTGCGCCGGCAAATTAAAAACTAACGCAGTACATGTAAATTGGTGCATTTTTCACATTCCAATGTGCTTCATCGACATAATTATCACGTCTGCAGAAGTGGGAGCATAAACTATTAAACTTATGTTCCCACTGTACTTTCTAATTAATACTGATATTTGCAAATATCTCCTCGTAACACCAATTACTTAAATAATATTTTTCTGAACGCTCTCCTAAAGTCCTTATTAAATATTGTGTATATTACAGGATTAAAAGCAGAATTCATATATCCTAGCCAAAATGCAAAATCAAAAGCAATGGTTGGAAAAGACATAAAGGGCCCCAATATATACATTACAAAGAACGGTAGCCAACACGCTATGAAGGAACCCATGATGAGTCCAAGGATAAGAGTTGCTCTCTTTTCTTTCTTGCGAGCAATTCTCCGTTTTTCCTTCTCTGGATCTTTCATGGCCTTTGGGGTGCTAACGCGTCCCATATCTATCATTTCTCGCTTCGGTTTGTTAATTTTCTTTCCCATGAGCGGATGGCAGAAGCGCATCTTCAGGGGCTTCATCACCGAACACCTGGTCATGGCCCCTGAATCTGAGGAACTTGGATCCATGTCGCTCATCTGGTCTCCATCCACCGACGGGGCTGATGGATCTCTTCTAAGTGTACTGGAAGGAGAGGTTCCAGCACAGCATTCTTTGACAGGACTTGCCGAAAGACTACCCCCAACATTGCTATCGACAGGACTTTCTTTCGAACCGCCCAAGTACAACCCGTTTTCATCTTTGACGTTATGGTTCCTGTGATCGGCATCGACACGAGCACTTAGGGTCCTCAAAGGCGCTGCTTCTCCTTCTTGATCACTTGATTGGTCAGCATTGTCGTGCACGTTAACATCACATATTTGTACCTTCTTATTGATAAGAACAGTTTGTTCGTTGACAGTGTTTCGATGAACTTCGGCGGGTGAGCTAGAGGGTAATTGGGTCTCGGATGTTTGGGCGGGAGAGATGGAAGGCATGGCTTTCATGGCTCTGGGTGGGGGCATCAGACATTCATCTTGCCTTTTCTTGTTATTTTTTCGCTCCTTGTCTTTCATCAAACCTTTATTGGCTCTAGCTTTGGCCGCGTAGTATATTCTGATGTAGACGAATATCATGATGGCGCTCGGGATGTAGAAGCTGCCTAAAGATGAGTAGATGACGTACCCAACTTCGCTCGAAACCTGGAAAGAAGAAGAAATATCATTAGTGATGCCAAAGTTTTAAAAAATACACACTCTACTTCAACAAAACTCAGTTCATCAATTCTTTGTGAAAACTGCATAGCATTTTATCTAGTACGAACCTGTTACAATGCTTAGGTAACGAGTATAGTATATGTAAAGTATAAAACTGGCTTGATGTAGGATCGTTATTACCAAAACACGTGCACTAGTTCTTGTGCGGTTGTAAGCACAAGAGTATTTCCAATAACATATATAAAGCCTGAAAGTGCACCCGGGCAGGCTACAATGTGTTATAAAGAGCAAGACAATTTTCCAATAACATATATAAACCCTCAAAGTGCTTCCGGGCAGGGTACAATGTGTTATAAAGAGCAAGACATTTTTCCAATAACATATATAAAGCCTGAAAGTGCACCCGGGCAGGGTACAATGTGTTATAAAGAGCAAGACAATTTTCCATGAAAAAAGATAGAGATGGGAAATACATCAGAGAAGGACTTCGTGTCTGTTGTAGGTAGAGGTAAAAGTAAAGTCAACTTCACAGCACCCTCTAGTGGAAAGCCAACAAGCACTGGCTCGTAATGCTAATATAGGCCAACTGGCCCCAGAGAAGTGTGCGGTTGCAGTCGACCACGGAGAGTCAAAAGCTACGGTGATATCGAGGAAAAGCTATCGTGTATCGACCCGTGCCTCCCACCTCTCCCGACCATCTCTAGAAAGGTCAGTATCCCTGCGGCAGCTGCGCAGATATCAAATGCTGAGTCAGCACGTCAAGCGCTGCAAGAGCTCGTTTGCCTGGGCTGGTATTCAACCCTGCAACGTCCAGTGTCATGAGCTCAGCACTCTAGCCTGCCTCTACCAAGGGTATAAGAGCACGAGCCTGCATTAGATTACCAAACATAGAGACGGAAAGTACATTAATTTTAAGACACGCACGCACTTCGGCACTTACATGCAGCAGAAGCCTCCAATTAGCCCCGCTGAGAAATCGAGCTATATTTTTGACCTATTACCTCTTCATTAGCGCTATTGTAAGGGGTCACGAATTAGTAATTACCTCCGCCGAGGGGTTATAGATTTTCGTTGACTTTGTATTTTTGTCTGTCTGTGTGTTTGCGGCCTGTGTGTCTACTAAGAAGATAACTAAAATGGTTAGCGGCGGATCTTTAAAAAATTAAAAGGAATTGCTATGCATGTTAAGAGGAACAGATGATTAACTTTTAGTGAAGATACGTTCAACTGTTTGTTCGTCTGCCTCTTGTTTCTTGGTATCATAACTTAATAAGTCATGAACGGTTCTTTATAAAATGTGCAGAAATTATTAGATAGATATGTTAAGAGACACAAATGACCAAATTTTGATGATGATCGGTTGGTCCATTTGTGTGTTTGACGAATGTTTATTAAAATGTGTGACTGAACACAACTGAAAAAGTTACGAACAGATCTTTAAGAAAATTAGAGAAGCTACTATTACTGTCATGAGGCACAAATGACCAAATTTTGATGAGGATCAAAAGAAAATTCTAGTTTCAGGACCAATAAGAATTTTACGTTAACGTAGTCTCGTTTGGCGGAGGTATGCGCTCTCACAGTGCCCACATTCCTACTGTAATCACATGTCCGGCAGCACGCCCACCCCCCTTCCCCACGTCCAGCAACGGTCACTGCTATTTCCGAAGACGAGGTGGGCATAACCTGCCTGCTGCTCTCCCTCTGCTTCTCTCAAGAGCTCAATAACTGAAAAGGGCGAGCCAAAAATCGCTGAAACTTGAATAGCCACTTGGGTATTCAGCAGGTGAAAGAGACTCATTCGACCTGTCCTGATAAAAACGTTACTAAACACGTCCTAATTGCTTTGCCAATTGCGTCCAAACGGCCCAACGCCCATTGTAGCTACTGCTCTTGGTTGAGAAAGTACCGTGGTATAGCGATTTTCAAGTCCTGCAATGGCAATAGCGCTTTAAAAAAAATCAACATATGGCTTACTCGGCTCGGGCAATAGAGGAAACCGCCATTGCCTCGGACATCGGCCTCCAGGGGGCCCTCAGAAGACCAATTCTGCGCTTGTAGCGAAAATTATTTGGCGTACTTAAGGTGAGATAATAGGCCTTGTTTTCTCACGAATACATTAATTGTTCCTGGAATATCGAATAAATGTAAATTTAATGATAAACTGGAAGAAGCACTTCAGGACCATTAAAGAAGACTGTAAGAAATTTGCTTACTTTAAGCGCGCAGATAAGCTTTTTAGCGCACGAAGGAATTAAGTGCTGGATAAATGTCGTCGGAGAAATTCGAGCTAAAAATATAAATTTATACACATATTGTGGGAGGATTGAAGACAACTGGAAGCAATCGCTTCCGTTAAATTTAGGTGTGACGATAAGCTTTGGTTGAGGAGATGTACATTTAGGCGTGATCGATTCGGCAGTCGAAGTCGATTTAAGTCAAGACCGCTGGACTTAATTTGTGAGATAATACAGAGGACTTCTCTCCGTCGCCTGAAATCATGTTGCAGATGCTGGAAGTACCCAATGATGTTGAGGCAACTGAAATTTCCATTGTACGAAGTCAGACAAAGTTTATGGAAGTCGCATAGGTAACTGATGGAGAGCCACCGACTGAAAGTTGAATCAACAGATTTGAAGCGAGAGCAGCTCTCTGAAGATTTGGAAAATCAAGCCTCAAAGGCACAATTTTACTGACCAATCAGACACGCTTGCAGTGTAGTGAAGTGCTCTGGAACTAAAGTGTAACAATATTGAGGAGCACTTAGTAAGCAATACAGAAAGCTCTTTCTTTATATGTTAAATTGATGATAAGCTTTTATTATGAAGGGAAACATTCAGTATTTTTGAAGTAGTATATTTCTATACATATATGTAGGTGATAATATACTCATATTATTTATAATTACTGTTAATGCGTGAATTTAAATTTAATCTAACACAGGCACTGAGCCCCATCGACTGGCAGAGAATGAGTAGGTTATACTACATCCAATAGGTGTGATTTGCCATTATCTTTATAGAATAACATTAGTTTACCGCTTTGGATCGTGTTCCAGGGGTTACAGCATGTTCTATACTCCTTAAACTTCTAAAATTCCATTTTGCGGCGAAGGGTTGAGTTTTCGGTCGTTTCAATTGTAATCGATTTGACATTAACACCCGAAACTGGGATTCAAGGCAGCCTTACCAACGAATTCCTATTTGAAGTTTCGGACAAGCCAAATCTAGTGGGCTTAGCATGTTACCCAGGCCCTACTCCCCCTCTACAAGAGCTATTTTACCAGTAGGAATTACAATAGGAAGCTGAAACCTCGCAGTAGAAAACACGGCTGAGTAAGACAGGGTTAATTCAACTTTGCCGAGCCAGTCGACAACACATACAGCATGAAATTATCAACACCGCATATGCAGTAACCTGCTGCTCAAATATGAGAAGAAAAAATATGAGAAAACAAATTGCTGAATTTTTTAGCATACTTGCGGTGAGTAATGAGCTCATTCCAGCAGTGAAAGGTGTTTAATTCCAGGCTTAACAGCTGGAAAATGAGTTTTTCTACGACTGGAATAGGAGTTTTGAGTTTCATTACTTATAAAACAATGGCTTTGGTGCATAAATGAAGCTTTAATTTGTATTTACCTGCGATACGGAGTTATGTTTTCGTCAGTGTTTGTCTGGCTGTTATTCTGTTCATCTGTTAGCGATAGCAACATGATTCATAAAGTTATGAATGGATCTTCATAAAATTTATAGAAACGGCTGAAAATGCCATGAGGAATAGATGATTAAATTGTAATGATAATCCGAGAAAAATCATAAAATTTAGACCACTTTAATAATTTCGTAAGCATTGAGTATTGTTGCGGATGTCTGTGTTCTCGGAATGCTTTCTCCGAGTGCCTTTCCAAGTAGTCATGAATAGTGGTGGCAGCGACATGACTATTTGGTACGCAGTGCTGAAGAGTTTCTGTATATTTTCTTTGCGTCAACGGTACTATCCACATAATGGATGCTCCTGAAAATTTGAGCGTTTCGCATGGGAGACAATATGGAAGGTCCAATAAATTCAACCCGTGATTTCATCTGCCGGTGGACATTCCACTCAGATCTGTAGAAAATAATTTTACATTGTGGCGAGTAAGTCACTTGAATGTTTAGAATTGCATTCCAGCTGACGATGGGGGATTCTTGATAGCAATTGCCTGGGTGTCCTGAGGTGCTTATGCTTGTTTAAAAGTTTATATTTTCCATGGACGTCCAGGCGTGTAGTTTTACTACTGCTACTACTGCTAGTAATAACTAGAGCACTCTGAGATCGCATACCTTCGCCAAGCAAGGCATAGTAATGTAAAATAAAAATTGATTCTGAAATCATGACTTTCCTCCTATCAACACTAAAATCTAATTATTTGTGCCTTTTAACAGTATGAAGTGTTTCTGCATGTTATTTTCTTGAAGATCCGTTCATAACTGCTAGGCTGCTAACAAACATTCTGACAAACATTAACCAAACACACAAACGGACCAACCGATCATCACCAAAATTTAATCAATATGTTATGTCTTTTAAGTGACTAACATTTCCTGTGAATTTCATGAAGATCCATTTATGACTTTTTGAGTTATTGTGCTAAAAATAGAAAACGAACAAATCGATCATCACAAATATTTGACCTTTTATTGTGCGTATTATGCGTAACAACTCATGTAAGTTTCGTAAAAATCCGTCCAAAGCTTTTTGAGTTATGACAACAATAAAAATGAGGCAGACAAACAAACGGATCACCAAAAGTTAATCATCTGTTCCTCCTAACATAACTAAAAATCCCTATAAATTTCGCTGAAATCCGTCCATAACTTTTTGAGTCATCTTAGTGACAGACAAACAAACAAACAAACAGACAGACGTACAGATAGAAAAACACTACAAAAACATAACCTCCTTTACGGAGTGAATAATAATAATCACAATCACTTTTACAATCACAGTTCTGTTTCCCCCAAAGTAAGCAAAGCTGGATATCCTCTACGGTATATTGCAGAATCAGACGACGCTGTGTCTTTCTAAACAGGGCAGTGATTCCATATACTTCACGGTGCTTCCGTGATGGGTAAAGCATTGTTTCAAATTTTGATGGAAGAGCCCTGATTTTCGCATTAGTTTTTGAAATTTTGGTAAGTGACTGCTTCAGATTGTGACAAAATGGCTCTAAATTTTACATTAGCTTCTGACCACGGTCGCGAACGCCAAATCATTTCGCTGGGGAAAGTCAAACACTCGGTAATATTTTTAGAGGTGATTTGGTGATTCAATTTAGGGTGCCCCGGTTTTTCCTTGCTTGTGCTACCAAAGAAGGACCTGCAGACTGATGTTCCATCAGCAAATTAATTCCAGGAGCACAAAGAAGCGTTTGAAGCATTGTGCATTTCAAGGCCTTACCTAGATGGCGCTTTCCTCATTCTCGAGCACGTTCTTTCTGTGCCTCTTGATGTAGTGAACATTAGAGTATGAGCATCTGCAAGCTCCGTCTTGGGCGTAAAGTAATCTAATCAGATTTCTGCCGCAATGGCGCATTCACAGTAAAATGTTGTTTAATACGAATAACATTGCACCAGGTTAGATTAGATAGCAGGCAGTAGACGCACGAAGAGGCCCATTTTCAGAGAACAGCTGGGACTTATGCGCCGGGCCTCTACGAACTGCTGCACTGCAGAATGCACCATAAAATCCGTCTTGTGCTTAAAATTATACAATAAGAGATCTTCAGAAATAAAAACAATCTTAAATTTACACAAAAACACAAACAGTAGGAGTTTCCTTTTTTTTTTTTTTTTTGTTTGTTTGAAAGCAGCAGCTTCAGTAAGTCTGACATCTGTATTACAAGTTCCGTCTAGTGAAAAGTATTGAACTAGTTTTTGAGCAACGGTGTAGTCTTCACCGCACTCTATTCACAGCTATGTACAAACACTCTACAGCAAGATTACCCATACTTTGCTTCATCTTCATGTAGCGGCGTCGGTGTAAGGCGTGCTTGTAGAAGTCGGTTCACATGATAGTCGTTTGCTCTAGTTTCATATTGGAAAACATCCAATTATTTCTTCGTGTGCCTACAAACTCAACTACGTGTACACGATAAAAAATATAAAAATGTTGACCGTCATGTAACTTTGCTCGGCACGTGTCACTAGTCAAGCTTAGAATGGCTTTCCATAATGGGAGTGAATTAGAAGTCGGAAGGCTGTACAGTTATCTTTTGTTTAAAAAAACTTGACCCATTCGTACGCTGTGAAATACCTGTGAAGTTAAGGAAAACACTAACGTGTGAGCCGGACTCAACAGACCTGACGGTGAAATCACCAATAACCTAAGATTATTCCTGAACCAGCACCGATGCAAAATGCTTCCATAAACACATGTGTTTTCACGGAGGTGGAGGCCTTTCAAGAACTGACCCACCTGATTGTATATAAATCCACTGGCTCAGATAATTTTTCTCCTCTTATATTGAGGGAAATGACACCTGTCTTCACAAAGCCGCTGCTCGAAATATTCCACAAGATGAAAAACTCGCTAACGTGATCTGTATAACCTATAAATAAGAAGGGGAAAAATAATAGCTCCAATGATTATCCACCAATCAATTTTGCCTCAGTCGTCCAAAGCCATCGCACGCCTTCTGAAGAAGCGCATCACTGACCACCGGAGAATGCATCAGCTCATTTCCAACCAACTTACTTGACTTCTTTTCGAAGGTACGGAAGTCAGAGATAATGAAAAAGTAGATCTCGTTTACTTAGACTTCTAAGAGGCATTTGGCAAAGTCCCCTATCAACGGTTAATAAAAAATTGGAAGCCCATGGCATCCAGGGAAACTATTCACGCTGGATCTGAGTATGGCTCACTGGTCGGCAGCAAAGAGTAATGCAGCAAGGAAAGGGGAGCCACTGGACGCCAGTCTCGTTTAGAGTTTCACAAGGTAGCGTGCTTGGCCCAGTTCACTTCATAAAAAAATACATCATTGATCTAGATACAAACATCTGCTGTAAAATCAGTAAATTTGCTGATGACACTAAACTATGCCATCCTACCAGGCATATATTTGAGCTTCAACAAGACCTCAACCACATTATGGCGTGGTTCGTAATATGGCAGATAAGCTTGAATGTCGACAAATGTTCAGTCATGCTCGTTGGGCCGGAGCCTGAAAACCCCTCGGCTCATTTACAAATGAAAGGGATAAACTTCGCAACTTTCACCCAACAATGTGACTTCAGAGTAAACAACACAAAATGATCTACAACACAGTCAGCAAGTTGACCAGAGTGTGGAAATGGCAAGCACAGTACTGGGCAGGAAGCAAAGAACGTAACGGGAGGACTCACGAGAAATTAACAGCAAAAAGTGACGTCATTATCGATGAATCTATGGCTGAGCAGCCTAGGAGTATATATTTGAACTAATTTAACCAGAAAAATCGTCTTAAATTGCGAAATTCATCTCAAGCGTATAAATAAATTAAGGGAATATATACTAATTTAGCAATTATCTATAGAAATTGCAGTACATGCTGGTGGAAACTTTCACAGCACTAGCGCCGAAGTTGGTCTTTTCCTAATTGAAGCCTTATTTACACTTCATTTTCAGTTCGCAGGGCTCTTCACAGAACATATTTATTCCTTACCAACAAATATAAACGCCATTATAGCCATTCTGTACGCGAGAGAAACCACAGTAACAGTTAGCCTGTTGCTCGAACTTTCTATACTTGGCGACAATATTTACGGTATTTTGCAGCTCAAGTAGCTGGAAAGTCATGAGCGGGAGATTGAATGAAGTAAATGGAAAAATACGGCGATATGTTAAGAAAAATCAGCCTACGAAGGCCTGAGTTCCCACACTCAAATACTTCGACTCGTCAATGTGTTGTGAATTGGCTACGTGCGGTCACGGGTAAGCTTTATTTTAGTCCTATTGAGCCCTCCAGTTGCATTCTTTGCTTCCTGGAACTGGGATTCATAACCAGGAATTCTGAATGCAAATCCAAGGACATAATCATACCTTTGTACAAAGCGCTAGTGCACCCAGCACAAAGAATATGCTGTTCAAATCTGGTTGCCAGACCAGTGCAAACATATCAATAAAATGGAAAGTATCCAACGCAGAGAACAAAGTCGGTACCTCAGCTCCGAAACAAGCTGCGCAATTGCCGCCTACAATAACTGAGACCCATCTCTCTCAAACAAAGACGACTCAGAGGGCAACTTATAATACATTTAAATTTATAAAGGGTAATAACGACGTGCCGACAACGAGACTTTTTGACAGAGCCGTCAATGTCCACCTGAGAAACAACTGTCAGAAACTCAAGCACAAAGATCGAAGAACTACTCTCAAGTCAAAAGTTCTACCGGTACTTAATAGTGAACATTTGGAATAGACACCCCTAAGTTCTCGGTACAGAGTCAGTTGATACATTCTACAATCGTCTCAACAAACATTGGGAGCAACATCCTCCACGGTTACGGACTCCTCCAGGAGTCCCAAACTCGTAACGGCCAAAGAGTCTAAGCCACTGTAATTCACTTTCCTTCATGCCCCACCTTACTTAACGTCCCCAAGCTCCTGGTATCCGCAGCAGTTGATTGTGCTTACCCGACCATATCTTTGGGTGAGTTAATTTTCTTCATTTTCTTCCCTAGATATTTCTACAATTCTGATGTAATGGTACTAGTTCATAGAGGGCCGGAGCGTAAGTCCCGGATGATTTATTATGGGAATGGGCTTGTTGGTCCGTCTATTGTCTACTATCGAATCTAATCTGATAAGATTTTTCCTGAATACGAAGCTCACTTAAGACACTGACAGAGAATCCGCCTATATACTAGTAACTATAGGTATTAGTGGTCGCCACAATCACCCGTAGGGAGCACAACCTCTTTAAATCGCTGCACACTCGCAAATAAACACCCGAACAGACACATACGAATGCACAAACTCACGCAAGAGATATCATGCAGGCGCTTCACTATACAGCCATTCTTCCGCTACGCTACAGCTGGTTGTAAATATCCATCTGGGAGCTACAACGTACCAATGGAACATCTTGCTTGCTATCTTCTACGTAATGTACCACATAAAGATCGGCATGTGCAGAAATAGACTTATTTGAAACGGGGCCAAATACTACTATTTGACGCTGAAGGAGTGACTCTTGGATGTCCTGAGTTAATATTGGTTTGCTGTTGAAATGGTAACATTTGAAACGCCGTCTAGAGAGTAGTGCAAGGTTAAAATATACAAACCGTTGAGTCAAGAACGCTCAAACTTATATTTTTATTTCTCGTAGGCGTCACATAGTATGGAACGTTGTCTAGCGAGCAGTTAGGGTCGCACTGCCACAAATACTATTGCGTGGTGGTAAGACTACATTTGGCTAGATTAAAAATTGGACACAAGAAGGACCAAGACGACCATTCCAAAAGAGGAGTTGAACCCTAGGCTTCTGTTCGTTCCATGCCATTGTCATCACGTTAATCGTTAACATATTAGAAAAATACTGATGGGCATCGAATGAAATATATACAGCCGATGGGATAAACGCGTAAATACAACATTCTGCTGTAGATTGGTTCAGATACTGACACTTACGCTAGGTTGGTTCTGAAAGACATAGGAGCAGAACCACCTAAAAATGATGAAGCAGAAAGAAGTTGACAACAGATGTTTGAGCTTTTGCCTATTGTTTTACTGTCAAATGTCAGTCATCTCTGCCAAGGAGCTCCACTGTCGCGACGTCGTTGAAGCCATTCAGGCACTTAAACGTTTCTGCACGTTGCCTTCTCAGCCGTCTGTTTTCGAGAGAAGCGAGTCCTACCTCCTAGAGGCGATTTTTGTATAGGTTATCACGCAGCCGTTGTGTTAACTTTGTTGCCTTTTCTGGATTCTCTCCATGATATTAACATCAGTTGCACGCTCCAAATCAATATCGGTTTCTGGTAGCAGTTGTATTGTTTAAAACGCCACTGCTAAGGATGAGAAGATCCGGCAGAAGACGGGGCATGCCCGAAGCATTAGGGCCGGGTGGCCGGCGACATGTACGGAGCAGCATTGGCGATCGGAAACTGGCGACGGAAGAGCCGGTGTGCGAGAGCGACTTTAACTCTGGCATTGCTGCGTCCCTCCGGGATATAAGCTGGAGGCGTTGGGCCGGACTATGGGCAGCACTGCCTAAAGTGCTTAAATCGTGGGAACAAGTAGGTCTACTTGGGGATGTACAAGGCAGAGACAATGTGCCCGGACTATGAGCAGAACTACCTAAAATGCTTAAGCCGGAGGAAATAATAAATCTTCTTGGGGATGTACGAGACAGAGAGATTAGCGAGACTATGGGTATAAATCCCTAACCCGAGGGTCTTCCTTTAGAAAGCGAGAGGCAGTGGTGACATTCCTAAAGTATGGACAGCACTGTCTAAGCTGCGTAAGCTGCAGGCCTTGCTTTTCCGGTGTTCCCAGGACAGAAGCTACGGAACTTCAATAGAATATTAAGTTCCTTGACATAGGTTCTTTACTTAACCCATTAGCTACTGAAAGAAGTATCCGTTTCCGAAGCGATTTAAAAATACGCATGCTGTAGGTAAGCAGTTAAGTTATGGACAGAACTGCCTAAATGGTGAAACTGTAGAGCTATCTGCAAACCAGCTCAAGTTATTTCGATTGAATTGCTTTTTGTCACTGATAGAAATGCTGTTATGATCATATTTTGGATATTCCATAACGAATGACGTCTTTCGTATCCAAGACATGAACCGTAAATGCAACGCTTCCAAATGTTCCACAAATTCTCTCAAGAAACTTCAGTCATCGCTCCCTTGCCTCCCCCCCCCTACTTTCCCACTTCAATTGACAACACTTTTCCCGATGCCCAGCATCTCCTCTTCCATAAGTTTCCCTCTTCCACTTGCCTAGCGTCTTCTCCCATTACTAGCAGTCTTCCACGCACCCAGCATCTCTCCCATATCTTGCGTTAACTTTTCACTTGTCTAACATCTCTCTCATAACTTGCCCCCTTCCACATGCTCAACATACCTCCCATAGTCTGCTCTGTCCCCTTCCACTTGCCAAACACTTCACCCACCACCTATATGACTTGTCACCCATCCCCTACCCAACAATATCCCACCCGATCCATCACTTCCGTTGCCGACTCAGTGCCCTCACCCTCCGCGGCGGCGGGTCTCCATTCAATTTCGGTGCTTCAAAGCCGCAAATTCCTGGGCTGCCGGTGACCCCTCAACTATTTTAATATCGCGTCTTTGCAGGGCAAAATGCGCAAATAGAAGACGACGCGTGCGTTCTGCGGTCAGTGCTGCAATATCGTCCGGAAGGGGAGAGGGAGGTGCTGGTGAGAGGTGACAGCTGGAGAGGGTAGGGTGGGAGTTATAGGGGTACCCATGCAGTAGGGTGCTATAAGAGGGTTATAGGGGTTGCAGGTGTAAGAAAGTTATAGGTGTTGCGGGTGTAGGAGAGGTGTTTTAGGGGTGGCTGGTGCGGGATGGGGATTACAGAGGTTGCTGGTGCAGAAGAGGGGTTATAACGGTTGCTGGTGTAGGAGAAGATTCATAAGGGTTAATGGTGCTGGGTGGAGCTAAGCGAGGTTATCTGAGTAAGAGGGTGCTAGACGGGTTACTGTGGGAAGGAAGGGGGGGGGGGCATTATAGGAATTGCTGGTGCAAGAGAGGGAGCTACGGACGTTGCTTGTGCACGGAAGGGTTTATAGGGGCTGCTGGCGCAGAAGGGGCTGTAGAGGTAGATGGCACTGGATCGCGAGCATATGAGTTTCTTATGCACTTAGCAGAGCAGTTACAGGTGTTACTGGTGCGCTCATTAGTGAAGGGTGAGGGCTTTGGGGTTGTTAGTGCGAGCGTGGAATTATGGAAGATGTTGGTGAAGGACAGAGGTTGTGGGGTTAACTGATGTTGACGGCAGTTATTGGTGAGTTTGCGGGGTTGCTGGCGTGGTGTGGAGGTAGCTTATGCGAAGTGGAGAGGGTGGGGGATACTAGTGGAAGGTGACGAATGTCGTGTTTGCTTGAGGGGATGTGGATGAGTGTCGATGAAGCTGAGAGGAAGTGTTGGGTTACTGATGTAGGCAGAAAGCTGTGAGGAATGATGATGCCAGCATGAATTGTCGGGATTGCTAGGGTAGGCCGAAGTCGCGGTGGTTCCTTGCTTAGGTGGAGACTGTGATGGTTCCAAGGGCTGCTTGTGAGGTGTTAGGGTTCTGGGGTTGCCGTTGTGGGGTAAGCAAGCGTTGTAGAGGTTGCCGAAGGCTGTGGTTCTTGGTGGTGCGGAGCAGCGAAGTTGTTGTACACGTACTATCACTTCATATTATCTCTCTACTATACATAGACCCAGCGCCTCTAGGGTACTCCCTAGCATAACCTAATGGTACTTATGGAAGAACACACACCTACGTCTATAAATCCTTCGTACTTTGCTGACGCTGTACCTCTGCAACACACAGGGAATTTAGTTTCACTGTTTCCCAATATCATTTAGGAAGAAAACAATACGATTGCAGATCCCGTCTATTATCGTGATGATTGCAGTTTTCCACTATTCAAAATTCAATTTTACTTACACAGTAATAAACTGCTACGTTTGTGTGGAGCTTCTCTCGTTGATAGCAGTGAAGCCTGCAGTCCCAGAATTGAGTTTCATCGGTGCAATAATAAATGAAATAACGCGCTTCAAGTTTCCATTTATTACAATAACGCTCGAACTCTTCCAAAGTCCCGTAAGCAACGCATGGCAGGAAGCTGTTGGCCAGACTCATCTCCAGAGATAACATCTCTGCAGCGACGGACGAGTGAGATGGCGCCTCTCTGTGCTAATTAACCGAGCCTTTGGTTTCGTAAGTCCCGAGTTACTTAGAGTGCACATCCGGTGCTTCAAGGTACTATAGGGGAGCGGCTATAGACTGCGTATTAGGGCGGCCCTTATTTTTGAAGGTTTGAAAAGTTTTGTTCTCAGCATCCAAGCTGGATCCGTTCACGGAAAAAATGTTCTGTGTAAAATTTGAAAGCATTCTGGTAACGTTTAGAGGTAGTCCAGCTGCCCACAAGTTGTAATTTCTTAAATGGTAGCACAACTGCCTGAAGGCCGAAAAGGGCATAGCACTAAGAAGAGAGGCTGAAAACATGTGTAAGGAAAGGAGCAAGAAGGGATGTGAAGCATCGACTTCATCTACCAGCAGCAGCTGTGAAACTTAAACATCACTGAAGGAAGCATTTCTGATGAAACAGAAGAGACTTTCTCCAAGTGCTCTAAAGCTACCTATTGGAAAGAAAAATGGATTCTTACACTTTCTGTTGCAGCTGCACTTCATCGCACTTGTGTATCAGATAGAGGAGCTACATTTATTTTGACTGAAGCTGCTATTAGCCTTGGTCATGATTCTCATAAGTTAGCCATCAATCTAACAACAGGATAACTTCCAAAGCACTGGACTACCTCTAAATACTAATTAAATTGCCACTAAATTATACAACAATGTTCTTGAAGCAACTGGATCCATTTTATAGGCTGAGAGCTCTAAAAAGACAATTTTTATTTTTACCCCCCTAATAAGGGCCACCCTACTGCGTATGTGTAGGATTTCATCCTACCAAATGTTACTTACGGAGCTACTCCACCGAACATCTGCCTTGCTCTGCTTCTGGTGCATTGTTTCATGTATGTATAGTTTGCTCTGCCGCTGGTGCCTTGTTTCATGTATGTATAGTTTGCTCTGCCGCTGGTGCCTTGTTTCATGTATGTATAGTTTGCTCTGCCGCTGGTGCCTTGTTTCATGTATGTATAGTTTGCTCTGCCAGTGGTGCATTGTTTCATGTATGTATAGTTTGCTCTGCCAGTGGTGCATTGTTGAAGGTATAGCCTGCACTGCCAGCGTGGCGGTGCGCGAATATGATATTAGGATATACGAGCATACATACAAAGAAGAATTTTTTAATACTCATTACGCGTGGTTTTTCATATCGTTCTCAACGGAATGACGTAGCGTATCTATTGCCTCGAAGTGGCTTAATAATAGCAGTGATAATGAAGCTACATAATCTTTTTATTTAGTCGCAACATTGTCCTATGCACCAGATATAATATGCGTGAAGATCAGTAGATTACACCGAGCAAGAAGCATTTTGTTGCTAAGGTTCTTCCATCGGGATCTTCAAAAGTTTCAGCTAAATTGTGATTTTAAATCTGCAGTGCGTTTTCGTCTATTATATCACATTTTCACCTAGGCTACGCACATGCTGTTATTGGTTATTAGTGTTTCTTTAGTGCCATTTCAGCACAACTCCCACTGGAATCATTTGAAGACGCTTCGTAGTATGTCTTTCCTTCCAGAATGTCGAGTACGAATATCTAGGAAACCTGACACGCTAGCCAAGTTTCAGCTGTAAGTCAAAAATCAGCACCCAATCGTGAAAAAGTATTAAGTGTTATGTCCGGAGCCAGAGAAAAGAAAAAGACTATATTTGCAGACAAGTGTTACTAACCATTTTTCGTTCGTTCTCTTTAGCCCTTATGCCGTTATGCGCTACACTCTCTCTTACCTAAAATATTTTCCTCTCACTCGTACAGTGCCGTTCAATTGGGATTAAAATATTATCCCCGGTCTGCTGCATCATGTTTTTATCTGGAGATGAAACGCGCCCGGCCCCGGGAGATGTATCGACAGCCGGTCTCCCACCCCGCCGTCATCTTCTTCTGCCGCACTTGGAAGAGCGTCAGG
>LQNS02278174.1:10136782-10148298 GCA_001587735.2 Parhyale hawaiensis
CCCGACATCTTCAAGACAAAGATGGAGAGCTTAACTGCGGATCGCAAGATTTAAAACTGTCACCGGCAAGCTCTTTGTATTTGTGTATTCTGGCACAGTTGTCGGCCATTGAAATGCACTTCATACCACCGCCTCGAAAGCTCACATTTTAACAGAGAAATGTTGCATTTATTGCTGCCTTGCATTTTAGATTTAGGCTCCACGGTTTTATTGTAGAATCAGTGGAGAGCATTGCGTCTAGAGCTTACATCCCATGCAGCGAAGAAACGTTGCGTATTTTAGACTTAGGGATGGGCCGTCTTGGAATCACTGCATAGTATGCAGAGCGTCAAGGTTTTAATTTCATTTCAGAAAATTAATGTTGCTTAATAAATATGTTATTTGAAGTTAGAACTGCGCCGTTTAAAAGCACAACTAAGCGCTTACTTCAGATGGTATATATCAAGAAAGAAATACAACGCAGAGTTACACGGTTTTAAACCTATTGGCGGAGCAAAGTTGCGCATTTAAAATGTTGGCTTCGGCTCTATTGCTAACAGAGTCAAAAGCTTACATTTTAACTGAGCAAATGCTGCAGTATTTACAGGAGTCATGCATTTTAGATTTACGCAAGCGTTCGTGTAGAACATTGGCCACCCACTGCGAAAGAAGAACCGAATGTATCGACTTGCCTTTGCTCAGTGCAACTAATGGATTGTTTTGTCTCTAAGACATTAATTGTTATAAGAGCTGTCCAAACTAATGGCTAAGTATAACTGGGGAAGGGGGGATGGGGCTGTGGCAATTTCTACTTTTTCAGAACCATAATTCATATGCTGTTCTAGATGTACAGGCCTGTTTACACGTTAGTCTTTTCAACATGTTCACTAACCCACTCGTCCCTGAATGTGTTACTGCGCCGTAGAAATAACAGAAAAGTGTAGTGATTTCTGAGTTTTATTTCACTCCAAATTTAGAAAGATACTCGTAACTTGCCGAGCGGCACTCGCCGGAGAAACTAATTGGACGGTTAACATTTTAATAACTTTTTATGACGTACTCAAAGTTGTGGTGACAGCGACGATAGAAAACATTCGAATGAGTGGTTGAGTGATCACGTTGAGAAGACTAACGTGTAGACAGACCTTACCGAATCCATACCCTGCAGCAAAGTATTTTCTGCAAACTATTTGTGAAGATTTTACCGAACAACACGCAATGTAGAAATCAGGTTTGTTTGTTTGTTTACAACGATGCATGGAGCAACTGACGTTGGCAATATATATGTATGTATGCAAGTATGATACTATGCACTTGTTGTTAATTTGCATCTTCAAAAAGAAAATTCATTCAGCAAACTCGACTACCTATAATTACGAGATGCTCTGCTAAAGAACAAGTTCTTGTTTCCTCGAACATATAATGAAATTATATCTAATGAGGCTGTCAACACATACCCAAATAAAATTAAATGTTATGCAAACGCTACCCTTAACTCATTAGAGCCAGCATTCATGAATCCAGTAAGCGCAGTTCCTGCTTGCATTCTGGAAGCACCGAATGAGACTAAAAACATAAGCAATTCCATCAGGTGGCCTCAGTTTCATCGGTCCCAGCATGAGCTATCAGTTCAGGGTAAAGGTACTAGGATCATGGTCTTGATTTGCATGAAGTTGTTTGTGCATTACTTAAGTGAAGCTTCTTGTTTTCCATCGCGAGCGGCCCTGATCTACCAAACCACGATCTTTGTTCGGCCATCATTTGACTCGGCTCGGGGAGGCTTAGGCCCGAAATCTCAAGGAAGGTTTTACTTTGGAGTGCTGGTGTCCAGAGCAGGGGTTCATCAGACCCGGCTTAGGCCCAGGGCTGCTCGGCTTATGCGTCCGGATCTCAAGGCTTCGTTCTTAAGCCAAAGCGAAGCAGAAGAAGGGTGGCCTTGATGTCGCCCAAGGGACAGGGGCAAAGTCGAGCCTCTTTTCATATCTGCCTCGACACAAGTGCGCAATGAAATGAAAGCGAGTTTATCTCCAAGGATATGGCAGATGAAGGTCTTACCTTGCTGCGGACTCGGGCAGCCAAATAGAATGCAATGTTGCCCCGGTGTGTGGCTTTCACGCTTAGAGGGCATCAATTATTCCTTGGCAAAGAGACCATCTTCATTTCTTTGAGTATTTGGGCAGACTGGAGCGATACATTGCCAGGCAAAAGATACATGGCTGGCTTTAAGACAAGCTATATTCTCTGTGCACAAAGTAACCGCCAGAAATACCCTAGAACTATATACTATACGACTTTCTCGGTATTTTATCATGTTTGCTACGAGGCACGGGAGCGTAGTACTTGATATCAACGTTGCTGCAAGTAAATTGAGAAGGATTTCTCAATGGGAAACTCTAGGAGAACTACATATTTTATTCCTTCTTATTTTCATTCATGGGTATGAATAAGAGATGTCAACATAATCGTGTAAGTGTTCAGATAAAAATTAAATATTGTCTACATTCTAATAAAGGTACTGATTCTATTCAACAACGAAGAGTGAGACAGAGAACAGGCACCATAAAAGTAACAAAATAGATAAAAACACAAATACTGTACACAAAAACTCTTCAGTAACGCTTCATGAACTCAATAATATTTTTTCTTGACTTGGATTTTCATCATACGGCTGAGATTTCTGTCTTATCCTATCATTTTTTCATGAAATTAGCATGAGACGTAATTTTTTTCCTTTTCTAATACATACAGCACATATTGCATAGTTTTCTCTGTTGCAGTTCATCGGCAGATATATTGTAACTGAGGAAACTTACAAGAAGAAGACAGCTTAGGGCAATGCAATCAGGCCAGTGGTATTCGAACCTGTGACAACCTCAAATCACCGAGGTCTAATATCTATGGGAAACGGAACTGGCCTTCCTTGGGGGTGTAACCGCATTCTTGATGAGATCCACTGTGATCCAAAGCCTACTTCGAGGACAGGACCGGCACCTAAACGTCACCACTGACCTGCCGTCGTGACGTAACCGCACTCGTGACAATTGCTTGCTTTACAATGCTGGTCTTAATAAAGTAACCAAGACTGATCGTGAACGTCTGGGCTGTGTGTCCGGTGGACTGTGACCTCAAAGCAACGTAAGTATAAAAAATTGAATACTTTAGCGGGACAGTGCGAACTAATGCCATAAATTTAAGATGTTGATTGAGGTGGTGTGGTAATGCCGTGGGGCGGCCACTGACTTGAGATTTTTGGAACACTGCTCAAGTAGAGGTTACACAGGAGTCTGGATACACAGCTGCCCGCCCGCAAACTTTTTCTTGGATTTGCTGCTTTCTTTGTATGGCACGTATTGTGTTTTATATCCACGGATATACCGTTGTGTCATTACTGAGGGAGGACAGTGTGATGCCTCGCCGTAAGTATTGAGCACTTAGTCGGTCTGTCTCAGTGACCTCATCAAGAGAGTATAGTGACGTAACTGAAGGAGGCCAGTGTGATGCCTCGCCGTAAGTATTGAGCACTTAGTCGGTCTGTCTCAGTGACCTCATCAAGAGAGTATGGTGACGTACCAGAGGGAAGACAGTGGCAACATTTCATCACAAGTCCCGGCCTTCTGTCTGGCGGACCTCATGGGCCGAGGCGACAGCGGTATCGATGTTGTATCGCGTCGCCGGCATCCTGCTGCCGGCAGTTGCTGCTGCTGCTGCAAGAACTGCGGTGAGAAGAGGGCGGTCCCATGCAGTGCGAATACGAAAGGGAAATCCAATGCAAAAAGAAGGTCCATGCTAATGGTGTAAAATAACTAAAACGCATTCACACTGGGAAGCACTCCATTGTTTGTTACATGCAAGTTCGCAGGGCCGTCACAAAGCAGATACTGTAGAGAAAGATGCCGCATTACACGGGGCTGCAAAAGTCGACATTAACCTTACTAGTTGGCCATAGCGCAGTTGCAACGGAAAGATTTTTGCAATAAGTCCTACAACAACTGCTAACGGTGGCAAAAAAGAAAATAAAATAAACGAGAGGGAAACGCTGCTATTTCAATAAGTTTAGCCCCGACGTTTCTAGGCAGCGGTTACGCAACAGCAGCGAAAAAAATTCTGCTACGGTAAAAGGTCCTTTGACAAATATACAACGCTTTAGAAAATCGCAAAGAAAATGACATTTCTGCCATAAAAGCTTCTGCACAGGTGTGAGTTTGCGTTCGTATATTTATTTTTATTCATTCATAAGCTGTTAAGTATGTGAAGCAGCATACCATGAGCGTCAAATACCATGAACGTCAAATACGTCAAATACCATGAACGTCAAATACGTCAAATACCATGAACGTCAAATACGTCAAATACCATGAACGTCAAATACGTCAAATACCATGAACGTCAAATTATCATTGATAACCCAGTTCATACGGTTGCAACCCCCAGCTATCCTTCATGGACACCTCGATGCCTTTGCTTTTTAGCCGAGCTCAGGATATTAACGATTTTCTAGCTCATAAATTTATATAGCCAAAAAATTATTCAGTACATTTGCATTCAGTAGGCTTATCTTATACACTTGTTACCTCTGGTTGAACAGGGATGTCTCGGTGCCTTTCATTCAAATGCGATGCATGGCAGACAATTCATTGTGCCTCACAACTAGTAACAGAGAAGTCGTGAAGAATTATGTATTACATGTTTTACACTCAAACTCTTGGTAGCCGTTTGGCTGTCAGCGACGGACAAGAAATATTGTATAACGTCCTTGTTTTATGCTATACACCGTAGCTTAGTATTTTACGTCACAGTAATACAGTTCATTCGCACACGTGGAACCCATCATGTTTCGCTGCAAGGGGTCAGGGAGAAGAAAAAGCGAAAGAAGAAGAAGAAGAAAAAAAAAGATCACATCTGAGTGTTTCTGATCTTTAATCCCATCACAGAATCTTTTCATTGAACGCATGGAAAAACAACTTATCAAGGTTCAGTCCAGACACAGAGAAGCACTAACGGATGATTAATACTACTGTAAATTTTAAGAATTAAATATTTTTATACAGTAATATCCTGCAATATATGAAGATAAGACAAACTACCTCGTTTGATTCACAGACACACATAAAGAATGGACCAAGTACCGCCGTATGGGCCGTATACCTCGGCAGCGCAGGGAGTCACACGGTGCCGTATACCGCTGGGCGGAATGGTGCCATAGGGAGACACGAAGGTTATGGCATATTGGAAGCGATGAATGGCATTGGCAGGGCTGCTCTTGGCTTTTATGTTGATGCACTCCCAGTGCATCCCAGGGGCCTTAAGTTCTAGGAAAGATAATTGCTCACGTTGCTATTGTTCTTCTTTGCATATTGGGCCACAATGTGTGATAGCCTTTGTTCTGTCCATGAGATGGCTTTGGTTGTTCTCTCCATACTTGGGGTATAAGTTGAAGTAGCTCTTGGTTTGTCAGAGGCAGTTTGGTTGTTTTCTGCATACTGTTCATGAGACAGTTAGGTTGTTCTCTGCATACTTGATAATATAGTATAGGTTGTGGTAGCTCTTGTTCCGTCGATGAGACAGTTTGGTTACTCTCTGCATACTTGAAATAAGGGCTGTGGTTGCTCTTGTTCTGTATATTAGCTAGTTTGGTTGTTCTATGCGTGTACTTGGAACAAAGTACGTGATAGATTTTGTCCTGTGAGAGTGACAGTTTTGGTTCTCCTCAGCATACCTGATTCAAAATAAACGATAGCTTCTGTTTTTCATTTCCATTAAATAGGTTTGGTTCTTGAGCATCAGTGTGCATCAGCTTCTGTTACACAGAGCATATTTAGACAAAAATGTGCCGTTATATTTAATGCACACAACGCGACGTTGTATTAATAAAAGCTACCGAATATCGTAATCCAAGTATACGCTCTGCCGCTGTATATGCGAGTTCTTCCACACGCATTACCAAACCACAGTTTGGTACCCCGTTTTTGTTTTCAAAGGGCTGATATGCTTCTTCTCTGAAATCTACATTTACGATGCAAAATTTGTGTTCATATTACATAATTTCATTTTTTTTCTTTTCGTGAAGAAAATTTAGTGCTAGCTACACCACCCTATCTTAACTTGCTGTAACATAAGCTAAAGTACCCTCAGTACACTTAATCTAGTTTAGCCTTGTCTGGCTTAATGTAATTCCTGCTTACATAATCTCTATCGCAAAATGACGCAATCTAACCAAATCTAAATTAGCTTTACCTAACCAAGCATCATCTAGCCTCGCCTCATACCAAAGGTAACCTAACCTAACTTAACCTGGGGTGATACAACTGCACCTAGCGCCACCGATCGAAATGAAACTTCACTAACCCAACCATTCCTTACCACGTAGTCGTACCTAGCATGCAGTACCTGATCCAACGTTCGCTCATCTTGCTGAGCCTAACGAAATGAAACCTTGGACCTTGCAGCGCGGCCAATTACACGAGCAAGAACGCGGGGATTGCATCTTTACTATAGTCATTGTTCGATATTGGGCAGAGCTCCGCAGCACTGCTACCGTCGAAAACCTGATGTTATACAAGAATTAATAATTGTTCTTTCCCCTATGTGCCTTTGCCAATTACTGGGCTCGTTACATTCAGTAGAAATTCAACTATATTCAGGTCAGCTATGAAGTCTTGGACGTATAGACTGCCTGTCAGGGGCAAAGGGAGGAGGCTGACTTTGTGGGAATAAAAGCTTTGAGTAAAATTTGTATTTTACAATTTATGTATTTATATATTTCCTTAAAAACTATGGAAAATTTTATTAACGCTACCTTGAAATAAAAATTGCAATCGCAATTTGAGTTTTAAACGAAAGTATACTTATTTTTTATAACAAGATATATCAAAGAAATAGTAAAAAAATTGAAGAAAATAGTATTTATTATCTTCACATTAGAAAAACGAAAACGAAAATTAAATTTCTAGATCCAGCAAATACGTTTTTCTTATGTGTACAGTGTTTTTTTTTACAAACTATTAGGAGGCATGAGCTCACAGTGGCTGAATACAATAATGAATTTCAAAAAGAAGTCAACACAGAAGCAAATTAAAATCTACTATATAATAAAGACCGATGTGTATTTAGCTGTTTGTTTATCGGTTTATCCACCTTCTGCCACGCTTTAACGAAACAGATAGGCGGAAATTAGCCCAGGTTGGAGGCTCTGGTCGTACTTTCAAGCTCCATTGAAAACTGATAGGTAGAAAATAGGCCGGGTTGCGCTATCGTCGTTCGCGACGATTTGTGTGCGTGTTTGTGTACGTAGATCGTGTGCGTGTGAGCGGCGTTGAAGTTGGGTCGCCGCGCTGCTCGCTGTATCGCTGATTAAGTTAAGTTAGGTTAGGTTAGATAAGGTTAGGCAACATTAGGTAACGTTAGGTAAGGTTAGAAAGGTTAGGTTGGGTTAGAATGGGTTAGGTTAGGTAAGGATAGGTTAAGTTAGAAGGTTAGGTAAGGAGGTTAGGTTAGGTTAGGTAAGGGACGGTTAGGTTAGGCTAGGTTAGGTTAGCCTTGGTAATGTTTATTTTAGTTGTGGCGAGGGCAGGAAAGCTTGCTTGAACGCAAAACCGTCGTGAACGACGATAGTGCGGCCGGGTTGCAGAAGATGGCAAACGTATCTTACTTAGTGACAGTTGAAATTCAAAAATGAATATATCACAGGCTTAGTCTGATTCGCGCGAGTATTACCTTCTCCACACATCGAATCTATGGCAAAGTATCGGGCGGCCTCACGTCTAAATGCACTTCTTGCATTGTCGGAGTTAAAATCTCAGCACTGAAGGTAGCTGAAGCTTCCATTGGCACTCTCATGTATCTTGATTCGTAGCTTCTTCCCACAGATGATTTTGTTGCATCAGCTATTCTTCCAACTTTGATGCAATTGTCGACAAAACATCTTTCAATAACCAAAAGACTATCGGACAAATATGACACACTAGGGTATCTATGATTCAAATTGAATCAGTTCTTCTCAGTGTTGCTGAACTGACTGCAAAAGTAATGAATTATTTTAATGTCAGAAAATAAGAGTCTTGATGCTCAGTAATTAAGGTAACTAGTGCACCAAACGCAACTCTTTTGTTGATTAAGTCATGAAAGTTTGTATTTGAAAATATCTTACCATCCTATCGAAAAAGTTCACAATACTCCAAATTTCACCATGTCCACAAAGTCCACGAAGTTCACTAAGTGCACAAAGACAACCAAGTTCACAAAGGCCCGTGACCAGGCCTTGACCAAGAACCCGGGAATTCCCGGGTTCGTATCCTTGATACGGTTTGGAAAAAGAAAAGTTGGGTACCTTGAAATTTTTTACCTCAGTAGTAGATAGGTGGAAAATAAGGCTTCAGACAGACGGACGGACCGACGGACGGCCGGACTGACGGCTCTCTTTTTATAGCATAGATTAGGATGCCGTGAACCCTCATCTAGATGATCTTTAAAGTTGGCAATTGTATGAAGGAAAGCATGGTTAATGAAGAAGGATCAACATAAATTATTCGCTATCATTTTATGCCAGCACAGGCACCCTAGTACCATGATAAAGTTCAATTTGTATTTAGGTTTTTATTTATAAATTTATGGATCACAGTAGCCTATATACATCGGCCCATCGGGTTATGTTCACAGCTTGGTAAATTCAATGCGAATAGATTCATCGCATGGAAAATATACGATGCGAGGTAAATAAATATATCGCCTATCAATTGCATTGCGAATGAGTGTATTGTAATTCTTATACTATCATCGCGCAATCTAATTACCAGGTGATGTAATAATAAAACAAAGAATTTACAAATCAAGGCATATACTAGGCGGTTAAATTTACTAGACAACGAATACACTAACGATAAATTTACTAAGCCATAAATGCAAGACGAGATGAAATTACCCGACAATGAACTTACCAGCTGGTAAATATACCTGACAATCAATTTACATAGCGAGAAATTTACTAGGCAGTGAATTTATTTAGTGATTAATTCATCTCGCTAAATGTGACGGACAATAAATAATGAAAAGGCAATAAACAAATTGAACAAATATACATTGAATGAAAAAGCAGGGCATAAAGGTGATCAGTTCCCCTGACGATGAATTATCGAGGAGAATTTATAGGCGATGAAACGGCGATAAATATACCGGGGCTCCCCGCATTTATCATCACTCGCGAACAAAGTGAGAGAGGTGATAATGTTTTCTTCAAAGATTTAAGTATATGTACTTATTCTATTAAAACACATGGGTTGACTGATGAGCCCTGTGTCTGTATTGTATATATATATATATATATATATATATATATATTCTGGTTCTAGATGGCGTACATATAGAAGAATTAGATCAGAAGCAAATAATATAGTTGAAGGTAACTAAATAAACATTTGTATTAGAGAAAAAGTAATTTATAGATTTCCTCAAACCGGTATCATATATACCATCTTTATGTGATAACCGCTCAAATTTTCAAGATTTCAACGAATTTTTCACCATCTTCGATCCTCCCACCTGATGAGCTGAGGTTACAGCGAAACGCGTCGTGGGTAATAAAATTTCAACTATATTATTTGCTTCTGATCTAATTCTTCAATATATGTTTATATATATATTGAAGGAAGCGAATAGAAGCACAATTAGAAATTTTGTTACCCACGACGCATTTCGCCTTACCTCGGCGCATCAGGTGGGAGGGTCGAAGATGGTCGAAGCGGAAGACGTTAGGATTTTCTGAAATTTAGCCAGGTTGTCACAGAAAGATGTAGCTGTGATACCGAGTTATTGAAAGCTATAAAAATAATTTCAAACAAGCAAATGTTTGCCCAATTTTGAAACATTGTCCGCTGCAGTGACTCCAGCTACAGCACGTACATAGATGTAACGGAGCGGCAGGAACCTCCTGCACAAGGGCTTCAACGTGGCACATCTGCGCGGTAGATGGCGAAAATAAAACAAACAACGATGATTAAATGTTGACGAGAGCATCCAGTAGCTTGAAGCGATGGAAGGCGAAACGCGTCGTGGGTAACAAAATTTCTAATTGTGCTTCTATTCGTTTCCTTCAATATTTGAAATAATGCCACCTCATGACAATATACTGTATATATATATATATAATTGTATATTTGTCTGTCCACCGAATAAGTGGTTAAAGGAGTTGAGCAATCTTCATATTTCTTTGTAGGGAGTTTGGAGGGTTGACCTAGATGTGACCCATATCGTTGTAGCAATAACTGTAGTGGTTCAGAGAGACACGAAACAATGATGATGTCACAGCTGTCTCGAAGAAGATTACTTGTGCCCTTAGAAATTGTTACATCGGTGACTTCCGTTGTTTGTGGCTATACAGAAATAAAGTTTTGTGCATAAATTTCGGTATCCAGAGCATGACGGAATGATATAAAATATATAATATAAGCATCAATAAACATGTAAAAGGTCTACAATATAAGAAAGACCGATGGGTATTTATTTGTTTGTTTATCTATTTGTTTATATACCCATTTCTATCTCGCTTTACGAAAACAATCGAAAATTATACCCAGTTGGAGACAGTGGCCACCCTGCCATTAAAAAGGTATAGGTAGAAAATAGACAAGGTTTTAAATGATGGCATCCGTATTTCAAAAAAATAAGTCAATGCGCTTCTTGCTGACGAGCGTTGAAATACAAACAATTAAGATAGGTATTTACAGCTTCTCTTAGTGCCCCCGAGTAGACTTTCATTAATTGCTCCATACATTGAAACTATATTATTTGCTTCTAGTTCACGACGGAAAAATTTAGTTAACGATCAACGAACCACAGAAGAGGTGATTTATGAAGATGCAGTAGGCACAGAATTTTTTTTTTTTTTTTAGCTTGCTTTCTTCTTTTGACGAAGCAGTTTTCACTTGAGCGCAAAGAATTTCGATGTATTGAAGGTGTATACTACCGTACAAAGCACAGCTGCAGCTCAGAATTTGAGTAAATCAACTGATGTTTCACTGCTTTCTAATATATATATATATATTTGCATTTCATCAATGGGACGGAAATGTGCAGCTCAGATGAATTGAAACCACCGATTAATGAAAACGCTTCTTCAATAGTCTGTGTTGAAACAGAGCTAGAGCTCTCATTTCTCAAGACAATTTGAGTTGTATAAGTTGAGTGAGTTGATCAGTAAAGTGTCATCAAAAAATCCTCGCGGTTATTTTTATCAGCGCGGGCACTCTAGTATTATATAGTACAGAATGTGGGGTGGCAAAAAAAAAGTTTTTCTTCACAGGTTTCGTGTAATTTCTGTGGATAAGGGAGTAGAGTTCTTATGAACATTGTGTTACTACAGTACAAATGTTTAGTCAGTTCTGCGACACGTTTTCGTCTCGTCTGGACCACCGCACATAGAACGTACTACTGCAGCATGTAGATGCCCGCCAGTTCCACGGCTCGTCTGGACCACCGCACATAGAACGTACTACTGCAGCATGTAGATGCCCGCCAGTTCCACGGCTCGTCTGGACCACCGCTGT
>LQNS02278174.1:10159319-10174023 GCA_001587735.2 Parhyale hawaiensis
CTCGTGCGGAGTGCTAGCAAGTTTGCTTCCAAAGTTATAAAGGGTTCCCAAAACTAAATAAACTTCTCTTGATTCTCCAAACTTTTCCATACACTAATGCATGAGTAATGATGCTGCCACGGTGATCTTATTGAAATTCTTCCCTGGTTTCTGAGCTCAGAACGAAAAATGATGCTTCTGGATTTTATGAAGAGTCCCAATGGACGGCATTTTAAATAACTCCATTCTTCTTCCGCAACTGAGGCAACAGTAAGACACATGTGACTTGTTTGAAATTTGCAGGAAATTCAATGCATTGTGCTTTCATGAGACATATAATATATCAGGTGAAGGCAGTCAAACGAATTTGTTTTGTCTGATATTTTCAAGAAGTAAGTTTGATAAATCATAATTTCATGATATCGCTTATTTTTAAATAAATAAAATGTCACATGGATTTGCATTATTTCCTTTTTGGACAGTGAAACGCAAGCTAAATTCAAATAGATTTTGTTATTTTGAAGAAAGATAGCAGATGGGACGAACGAGTCGGAGTAGATATTAAAAATGCAGTCTACACTGCAAGCATTCATGAAATTTACTGGTTTTTAGATGACAGCATGGCTCCAATTAATTAAACTATTCCATTATAAGCGTCTCTCAAAAAAAATCTTTCGCTTTCACAATGACTGCTATTTCCGTGCAGTTGGCGTATTTATGCGCGTTTGAATACTTTTATTATATTTAATAAATGCTTCTCGAAAATTGCAGTTTGAATGCAATTTATTGTCATCAGTATTTGTGCAGGAAGAACGGCAACTGGGACAGCATATTTAGATAATTTCTGAATTCTGAACACATATATTCTGTAAATATGTGTTCCCATTATCTACGTACAAACATTTTTTTTTGCAGACATTCCTTACAAATAAAACGATCTTGAAAGGTCAGTTAGTGCATATCTGTTGCAATTCTAACGCACGATGAATGCTTCTTTAGAACAGCTGTTTATTTTTTTTTCGCGTATCAGTCAAGCAGATAGCTGCATACTATTTCAGTTTTCATAAGTTAGGAAAGTGCAAGTTCAGGACAGCTGTTCTTTGCCATATAAGTCAAGAAGGAAAGTGCACTATTTTGCAGTTTTAATGAAACAGGAAAGTGGGACTTCGGAACTGCTTTTTTTATATCAGACAAGCAGCAAAGTGCCTACGATCCACAATGTTAATCTCACTCTGGACTGATTTTGAGGAGTCCTGCATGAGAACAGTAGTTCTAAGAAACACTCACTACTTTCTCGCAAAGGTGTCTTCGAAGCTTCAGATTCATTAAAAGCCATAGACCCTCTATAGTCTATACAGTTGCTGCAATACGAGTTCTATATTTCAACAAACATCTTATTCTCATGAGTACTCCTTCAGCTTCCTTATTAACAAGTGATGGGTTTCTTCTCGAGCGCTCTTCATTTTCTTCTCACGGTTTTTGAGCTCTGTTTCTTTGCATTATTTCCTAAAAAACTTCAAAAATCCTCATTATTTTTCTAATCCCGAACTTACTATCTGAAGCTATTTCCTATTCTTCTTTCACCGATAGCAGTTTATTTCTGTACCGAATTTTCTAAAATAAAAAAATAACTCTAATTTTACCGTTCAACTTCCTAGTCTTGTATCACCAATTTCATTTTCACTTAGAAAAGCGTCTCATTCTTTCCTCACTGATTTCGCTTTCATTTCTCCAGAGAACTTTCCATAAAAACGAACTCTGAAGCTGCTCTACATCTTCCCTACCCAGCATTACCAGATCTCCATTTCCATTTAGCTTCATTTCCCACCGCACTCTCCAGTCATGTTGGCGGCTCAGTATTTTTCTTGGAGGCCCGTGACTGTGCTGAGCGGCTGTCCGTGGTGGCTGCAGAGCCCAATAAAACGGTGTTTGCAAGCCAACAATGGCGGATTAGGACCCAGTGTTGCGTTTGTTCATTTCCCAGATCCCACTGCCTTTGTTGGCATCGGCTTCAGCCTCCATTGACTGCTTGCATCACAGACGCAAACCACCACAGCATCATAAACCGTTGATTTTTCTTCGCTCGGTAAGCCGGTGAGTGTTAGACAAGCTCATGCTCAGCTAGAAATTGAATGAGTAACTTTGTGACGTATATTATATTATGCCTGAGTTGGTGAGTGCAAGACGAGCTTATGTTCAGGTGAAAATTGAATGACATAAAACAGTGCGTAAGATGATGATAATAATAATAAAGTTTATTGAGTGGGAATTACATAAACTGTCGATTAGAAAACATTGCTTGTTTGCATGATATTATTCAGGAATTGAACTCAAGCCTCCGCAGAGGTTTGCAGCTAATTAGGTACAGGTATGCGGATAGGAACATTTTGTCATACAGATACACAGAAAATCTTAAAAAATAACAAGAAAAAGAGTGATACAAAACAGCTCGCTTTCTGAAGAATGCAGGTATATATTCAGCTAGAATTTCATGCGCTGTCTTCTAACTTTTTTTCTGACGCCCACTGATACCAGGGCCGTACAGTGCCAATCGGACGTTCAACTTCCAGTCGTACGTCGTTGAACTTGAGTACTTTCCATTGGTATGTTTTCTACCAACTTTAAGTTCATTCAATTGAGCAGCGAAATTAATCCTTCCAGGCTTGGCTTATCCGAATGTTCAGGCAGGAGCCCTGGCTGAGACTTGCTGGTTGAAGTGTCAAGCGTTGCCCCTTAATTTTTTCCTTTGAGACATCTTTGAACTTAGTCTTCCTTAGCAGAATGGAGATTTCAGTCGGCTCCACGTAATCGTGCTGCTTTTAACATTTGTAAAACTATTCAGAGTGATGAAGCTGAAGTTCCTGTCTGCATTTTTTGGACAAGTTAAGTCAAGTGAGACTAGCTTAGATTGGTTTTAACTACCCAATCGAACACGTCCTGTCACTGTCTATCGGATTAGCTGAAGATTCGTTCAGAAGCTGAGGATGCGATTACATAATAAGGCCCAAGATGCTCAGATCAGTGATACATCTAGCCGTCGTAGCACCTCCCTAATGTATTTAATCAAGATAATATCATCAATTACTTAATAAGAAATAGAAGCAAGGTATAAAACTTATCATTTTTATCATGCAACTTAGAGTTTTGATTGGAAATGATCTCTGTACGAGTTTTATGCATTGCCTTTTTATTTCTTATTAAAACCTATCTTTTTACAGCCTTTAATATCTGAAATTTACATTTCATGTTCACCAGCATAATGAATTTTTTTTATTGTTGTTTCTGTCACGTTTCACGGTGATACGATATGGAGAAAATCAAGTCTGGTAGCATGCTCACTTCAAAAACGAATAACAGACTGAAATAAAAAATCATGTCCGTTTTACCATAAATTTTCAAGCGTACGGGTAGAATACTTAATTTACTTATAAAAATAGATCACAAGAAAAGCAGACACGAACGAAAAAGAAGAGGTCACGGTGAAGGTATTCTTTTCTACCGTTATTTTATGAGGGTCCACTCACTAGTATTTTGTGCTATTTATCTGGTATCATATTCAGTAGCTAATCTGAATACCATCTCCCCCCTTCAGATCTCTCCGTTGTTATCATTGGAGAGAGGATGGTTTTAGCCCCCAATTTAGGGCACTGATCTAAATAGACATCCAACTAATGATGTTGTTGTTATAATACATTGATAGCTTAGGGATTTTAACAACCTGTCGACCCTGAAGTGTTACCTACAGAAACGTTTTTATTAAGATAAAAAATTTCGTTCGGTTTTCAATGAAATCCAACTGTAAGTACAAATAAACAGAAAACTTAATTTTTCAGTTCTCGTGAGTAGTTATCAGACACCTGCCACGCCAGCTAGAGAACGAAGCAAGACTACGGTGAAATCGATTTTATTTTCTCGTATCTAAGTTTGTCTTCTTAAAACTGGACGAATTTTTTGGCGAACCACAGAGATGGAATATTTACGTGTTGACAGATTTTCGCAGCATCTCGTGCGATCACAACAAGCGGCATTTGTGCGCACCTGCACAGAGAAAAGCACACGATTAGTGTTGCAATTAAAATTTTGATATATAATGGAAGAGGTGATAATAACCTCAAATTAATAACCACTAGTAAGGCATAAAATAAATAGGCAAAAACATAGAGAAACCTTTAAAATAACTAGACAAATGATCAAAAGTGCCACTTTAGTTATTGTCAGAAGTCAATGAAGTATTAAGTGGTACTGGAAATATTGTAAGATAAAATACTAAAATTACCACGACGAAGTTGAAAAAAGACTGTGATATTAACGTTAAAACATTCCTATTCAGTTCCACGGGTTTGAAAGTGAATCACAAACAAAGACTATGAAAGCTCAAAACAACTCGAAATAATTTTCAAGTTCTTAAACCCAATTGAAAGATATTCTTGAAAAATATAAGCCTGCTGAAATTTCAATAATACTGAGTTTCATAGGCATGGAATACTTCTTATATATAGAGGCAAGATTCATAATTTTTCGTGAAACATTCTTCGGTTAAAATTTTAGCTCTCATATCCTTAAGAAAAGTACGGCAATACAGTAGAAGCCTAGTAGATAGCGTAAAGTATGTAGGGCTGGCAGGGGTAGCTTATACCTATTGGAGGTAGATAGGCAAGGTGTTTCATTCCCATAACAATTATACGAATGTACCGGAATAAATGTAAAACAACAGCAAAATAATATTCTTAAAAATCGGTTTTGAATACTGAAACCAAAGTGTATTTTTGTTCATCAGAAGGTTAGTGCACAAAAATGGTACACACAATCGTAACATTTCATATTACATATATGTACAAAAAAAACAGGTTCGTCATTCCTCATCAAAAGTAAAAGTGCACGACAATCTAAACTCATTTGCAGCATTTCTAAATGGACATTCGAAGAAATATTTCAAAGAGTCAAGATGTGCTATAGCTCAGAAATGAGCAAGCATAACTTCTTCAAGAGTCAATATTCACTTGGAATGCCTCAACAAACGACGCCTTAGAAGCCCTAGCTTCCATCTTTCAGGTCCAATTATTGCAAATGCGAGGAAATTGCACTTCACAAACTCCAGGCTGACCCTGAGTTGAGTAAGTCAATCTGATAAAGGGCCTCTGAAAAAAATCACCTCGTCGTTCATTTACGGGAGCAGGAACTCGAGAGGATTTTTCAAGTCGGGGATATTTATTCCAGGTCATTTCTCGGATGGGGGCCGTTTTTTAATGCCATAGGAATGGCATCACTGGAATTCCAGCTCGAGGCTTTCATATTGCCGAGCCCCTGGTGGGTGAGTTCGGCGGTCGCCAAAGTTCGATTAAAAATAGCGCAGTATTTTGAGGGGTGAACCTCCTGCCGTCCAAAACATTTAGATCTTCCTTTACCCAGTCTAGCGTGGTGGTACAGATCACACTCTACAGAAGGGCGGGTAATCAAAATAAGAAATTTTATTTGAACAGTAAGTAAAGTTACAGTGACGCAAAATTGCTTAACGTTGGACGCAGAAAACAAGTGAAAAGAAAAAAAGGATATATTAAGGAACGAAATAAGCTGAAAACAGTGACATTAATATTAAATAGAAGCATTTAAAGTTGAAACAATGTCATAAAGAATTACACACGAGTAGCATAACGTGTTTTAATATGAGCATTAGCAAACCTTGTTAACCGTTTGAAGAACAGAAGGACAAAGTTTAGTCATGTTTCAAGTAATACGGTTTCTAAAAAAAATGACTTTTGGAGTATAGAATACTTTGCAGGATCCGTGTTCGGTAGTGTGGATCTGATGGTGTTCAATTCAGTCTTGGGCAAGGATCTAGCAGCGCTTCTTATCAGCGTTTCAGGCGCCTGAAGGCTGCCCTGAACTTCCTTTATGGCTTCTTTGCTCTCAGTCCCTAGGCATGTTTTTTACCAACAGTTATGATAGATAATATCTAATATTATTCAACCTCCTGTAGCTCCGTCCACCCACCCAACCTATTAAAGCTCCTTACATCCTTTCATACGCCCATATTCAACCGTTTGTGGTTTAAGCTTTCAGCATTAAATAGGGAAAAATTAAATTTGAAAACGCTCTACTGTTGGCTGAAAAGGCGCTTAAGCTATAGCTGTGATTTTTCCCTCCTTGAAGCCGGTTTTGAAGTTAAGAATTAAAGCCCATTTTATGTTATCATACTTACTGAATTTCACGGTTTTTTCACGTCAAATAATATTCACTTAGCTGGTGTCTCATGATATTCGTAACAGGATACACTATGGAAGCACACGAGCAGATATGGGCTGCTCAACGCTATAGTATTTTCTGAAGTGAAAGCGCGATGTCTAAGAAAATAAAAGGACCACGAAAAAAGAGGCTCACAGTAGAATGAATCGTTTATTGAAGAAATTTATTTATTCTGCTATATTTTGTTGCACAGCTATTGCATCAGGATATAGAAAAATGACGGGCGAATAGGGACTATCCACGGATTGTGTAGTAGGCTCATGAAATATGAGAAACATGGGTGAAAAAATGAAAATGTGTAAGATTATGAAGGGTTAGTTTTTCTGCAACCTATGAGAAGCACGGCTCACGAAAGGCGTGGAAATACGGATAATGAACAATACGTAAAGTACCTGCAAAGAGTGAAACTGCTGCGATTGCATTTATTTTTTTTCCATACCTCACGGACTTTCTCACGATACTAATATGAATCCTTTTTTTGACGGAGTGTTTACGAGATCCACAGCTGAAGTTATAACAGGAATATGTACAACATTACAGTCCAGACCTGTTTCCTACTGGTAACATTTGCATATTTTTAGTATATTGTAGTGTTATAAGGACTATAGTCAGACCAGCGAGGAGTCCGATGGGCGTGGCTAAGAACGTAGAAGCAACTTTGCCAAATCTCACTCGTGAGCGTGGTATAACTTGTCTCAATCGATAAAATTATTTTTATATTCGAATACTCAAAGTGCATTTAATTAATAGATTAGATTTAGCACTGCTGCGTTCAATTCAGCCCCGCCCTATTAGACTGCCTACACTGGTTTGACTATAGACAAATATCTAAAGTGTTATGCAGAGTGTTGAGTAATTCGATGCATTTATTTTAACCATATATAGAAAAACTAAAACCTCAAAACTCCTTCGTTTTCGAAAAAATGACGACCTGAAATACTTAAGAAAAGGGTTCGGGCCCAAATGAAAAGTTTTTTATTTGAGGACCGATTTGGATGAAACTTGTCATAGATGCGTAAAATCGAAAAGAAATTGTTTTTACTTACGTACTTTTTCCCATTTTTCTCATTGAAAACGGTTATTCCAAGAAAAGGGGGAAAAGCGGCTGAGAAAAGCAATACTCCTACAGTTTTTTGAGCTCCACAGATGATTTTAGTATCAAAAGAAGTGGAATTCGATCCTCTATAATAACGAAATTTTTCGGTCTGATTTCCGAAATAGTTTTTGAAAAACAATTCAAAAAGCTCAAAAAATATTTTTCAAGTTTTTTCAAAAAAGTGCGCTGTAACTCGTCTTCTAATTTAAAAATCAAACCGAAAAAAAATATTCTTATAGAGAATCAAATTTCGTTTCTTTTGATACCAAAAATCATCTTAGTAGCTCAAAAACTGTAGGAGTAGGATTTTCCCAACCTCCTTTTTTCCAAGTTTCCTTTGAATAACTCGTTTTCTATGGGGAAAATAGAAAAAGTACACCAGTAAAAACAATTTATTTTTCAATTTTACGTATCTACACTGAGTTTCATTCAAATCGGTCCACAAATAAAAATCTTTTCAGTTTCAGGTCATCATTTCTGGAAAACAAAGGAGTTTTGAGGATTTTGTCACTCATGAAAATCATTTTATTTTGCGTTATTATTATTATTATTATTATTAAATCACACCAGGCTGGCGACGTAGGAACGGAGAAACTCCATGAGGTTAACAAACCCCCACGCAACCAACCCAGCGGGTGGAGAAAAAAAAAGAATGAAGAAAAAAAAAGAAGATCCGAGNGCTGAGCGGCTGTCCGTGGTGGCTGCAGAGCCCAATAAAACGGTGTTTGCAAGCCAACAATGGCGGATTAGGACCCAGTGTTGCGTTTGTTCATTTCCCAGATCCCACTGCCTTTGTTGGCATCAGCTTCAGCCTCCATTGACTGCTTGCATCACAGACGCAAACCACCACAGCATCATAAACCGTTGATTTTTCGTCTCTCGGTAAGCCGGTGAGTGTTAGACAAGCTCATGCTCAGCTAGAAATTGAATGAGTAACTTTGCTACGTATATTATTTTATGCCTGAGTTGGTGACTGCAAGACGAGCTCATGTTCAGGTGAAAACTGAATGACATAAAACAGTGCGTAAGATGATAATAATAACAATAAAGTTTATTGAGTGGGAACTACATTAAATGTCGATTAGAAAACATTGCTTGTTTGCATGATATTATTCAGGAATTGAACTCAAGCCTCCGCAGAGCTTTGCAGCTAATTAGGTACAGGTATGCGGATAGGAACATTTTGTCATACAGATACACAGAAATTCTTAAAAAATAACATGAGAAAGAGTGATACAAAACAGCGCGCTTTCTGAAGGATGCGGGTATATATTCAGCTGGAATTTCATTTGCTGTCTTCTAACTTTCTTTCTGACACCCACTGATACCAGGGCCGTACAGTGCCAATCGGACGTTCAACTTTTAGTCGTACGTCGTTCAACTTGAGTACTTTCCATTGGTATCTTTTCTGACAACTTTGAGTGCATTCGATTGGGCAGCGAAATTAATCCATCGAGGCTTGACTTATCCGAATGTTCAGGCAGGGGCCCTGGCTGCGACTTGCTGGTTGAAGTGTCAAGCTTTGCTTCTTAATCTTTTCCTTTGAGACATCCATGAACGTAGTCTTCCTTAGCAGAATGGAGTTTCAGTGGGCTCCACGTAATCGTGCTGCTTTTAACATGTGCAACACTATTCAGAGTGATGAAGCTAAAGTTCCTGTCTGCATTTTTTGGACAAGTTAAGTCAAGCGAGCCTAGCTTAGATCGGTTTTAACTACCCAATGAACACGTCCTGTCACTGTCTATCGGATTAGCTGAAGGTTCGTTCAGAAACTGAGGGTGCGATTACATAATAAGGCCCAAGATGCCCAGATCAGTGATATTTCTAGCCCCCGTAGCACCTCACTAATGTATTTAATCAAGATAATATCATCATTTACTTTATAAGAAATAGAAGCAAGGTATAAAACTCTTAGAGCCTTTAGTTTTGATGAAAAACCCTTCATCATTTTCATCATGCAACTTAGAGTTTTGATTAAAAATGATCTCTGTACGAGTTTTATGCATTGCCTTTTTATTACTTATTAAAACCTATCTTTTTACAGCCTTTAATATCTGAAATTTACATATCAAGTTCACCAGCATAATGAATTTTTTTTATTGTTGTTTCTGTCACGTTTCACGGTGATGCGATATGGAGAAAATCAAGTCTGGTAGTATGCTCACTTCAAAAACGAATAACAGACTGAAATAAAAAATCATGTCCGTTTTACCATAAATTTTCAAGCCTACGGGTAGAATACTTAATTTACTTATAAAAATAGATCACAAGAAAACCAGAAACGAACGAAAAAGAAGAGGTTACGGTGAAGGTATTCTTTTCTACCGCCATTTTATGAGGGTCCACCCAGTAGTATTTTGTGCTGTTTATCTGGCATCATATTCTTTAGCTGATCTGAATACCATCTCCCCCCTTCAGATCTCTCCGTTGTTATCATTGGAGAGGGGATGGTTTTAGCCCCAATTTGGGGCACTGATCTAAATAGACATCCAACTAACTATGTTGTGGTTATAATACATTGATAGCTTAGGGATTTTAACAACCTGTCGACCCTGAAGTGTTACCTACAGAAACGTTTTTATTGAGATAAAAAATTTCGTTCGGTTTTCGATAAAATCCAACTGCAAGTACAAATAAACAGAAAACTTAATTTTTTTCAGTTCTCGTGAGTAGTTATCAGACACCTGCCACGCCAGCTAGAGAACGAAGCAAGACTACGGTGAAATCGATTTTATTTTCTCGTATCTAAGTTTGTCTTGTGAAAACCGAACGAACTTTTTGGCGAACCACAGAGATGGAATATTTACGTGTCGACAGATTTTCGCAGCGTCTCGTGCGATCACAACAAGCGGCATTAGTGCGCACCTGCACAGAAAAAAAGCACACGATTAGTATTGCAATTAAAATTTTGATATATAATGGAAGAGATGATAATAACCTCAAATTAATAATCACTAGTAAGGCATAAAATAAATAGGCAAAAACATAGAGAAAACTTTAAAATAACTAGACAAATGATCAAAAGAACCACTTTAGTTATTGTCAAAAGCCAATGAAGTATTATAAGCATTATGTGGTATTGAAAATATTGTAAGATAAAATACTAAAATTAACACTACAAAGTTTGATAAAAGACTGTGATATAAACGTTAAAACAATCGTATTCAGTTTCGCTTGTATGAAAGGGAATCACAAACAAAGGCTATGGAAGCTCACAATAACTCGAAATAATATTCAAGCTCTTAAACCCAATTCTAAGATACGGTTGGAACATAGAAGCCTGCTGAAATTTCAATAAAACTGAGTTTCATAGGCATAGAATACTTCCTATATATAGACAAAATATTCATAATTTCTCGTGAAACGTTCTTCATTTAAAATTTTAGCTCTCATATCCTTAAGAAAAGTACGGCAATACAGTAGAAGCCTAGTAGATAACGTAAAATATCTAGGGCCTGGTAGGGATAGCTTATACCTAGTGGAGGTAGATCAGCAATCTGTTACATTCCCATAACAATTATATGAATGTACAGTAAGAAATATAAAACAACAACAAATAGTATTCTTAAAAATCGGTTTTGAATACTGAAACCAAAGGGTATCATTGCTCATCAGGAGGTTAGCGCACAAAAATGGTACACACAATCGAAACATTTCATATTACATATATGTACTTATGAAAGCCCAGGTTCGTCACTCCTCATTGAAAGTAAAAGTGCATGACCATCTAAACTTATTTGCAGCATTTCTAAACGGACATTCGAAGAAATATTTCAAAGAGTCAAGATGTGCTATAGCTCAGAAATGAGCAAGCATAACTTCTTCAAGAGTCAGTATTCACTTGGAATGCCTCAACAAACGACGCCTTAGAAGTCCTAGCTTCCATCTTTCAGGTCCAATTATTGCAAATGCGAGGAAATTGCACTTCACAAACTCCAGGCTGACCCTGAGTTGAGTAAGTCAATCTGATAAAGGGTCTCAGAAAAAAATCACCTCGTCGTTCATTTACGGGAGCAGGAACTCGAGAGGATTTTTCAAGTCTGGGATATTTATTCCAGGTCATTTCTCGGATGGGGGCCGTTTTTTAATGCCATAGGAATGGCATCACTGGAATTCCAGCTCGAGGCTTTCATATTGCCGAGCCCCTGGTGGGTGAGTTCGTCGGTCGCCAAAGTTCGATTAAAAATAGCGCAGTATTTTGAGGGGTGAACCTCCCGCCGTCCAAAACATTTAGATCTTCCTTTACCCAGTCTAGCGTGGTGGTACAGATCACACTCTACTGAAAGGGGGAAATCAAAATAAGAGATTTTGTTAGAACAGTAAGTAAAGTTATAGTGACGCAAAATTGCTTAGTGTTAGACGCAGAAAACGAGTGAAGGGAAAAAAGGATATATTAAGGAACGACATAAACTGAAAATAGGGACATTAATATTAAATAGAAGCATTTAAAGTTGAAACAATATCATAAAGAATTAAACACGAGTAGCATAACGTGTTTTAAGATGAGCATTAGCAAACCTTGTTCACCGTTTGAAGAACAGAAGGACAAAGTTTAGTCATGTTTCAAGTAATACGGTTTCTAAAAAAACTGACTTTTGGAGTATAGAATACTTTGCAGGATCCGTGTTCGGTAGTGTGGATCTGATGGTATTCAATTCAGTCTTGAGCAAGGATCTAGTAGCGATTTTTATTAGCATTTCAGGCGTCTGATGGCTGCTCTGAACTTCCATTAGGGCTTCTTCGCTCTCAACCCCTTGGCATGTTCTTTTACTAAGAGTAATGATATGATAACCTCTAATATTATTCAACCTGTAGCTCCGTCCATCCACCCAACCTATTAAAACTCCTTACAACCTTTCATACGCCCATATTCAACCGTTTGTGGTTTAAGCTTTCAGCATTAAATAGGGAAAAATTCCTATAGGACTGCCTGCGCTGGTTTGACTATAGACAAATATTTCAAGTGTTATGCAGAGTGTTGTGTAATTCGATACACATATTTTAACCATATATACAAAAAACGCAAAATAAAACGGTTTATATCAGTGACTAAAACCTCGAAACTCCTTCGTTTTCGAAAAATGATGACCTGAAATACCTAAGAGGAGGGTTCGGGCGAAAACGAAAAGCTTTTTATTTGAGGACCGATTTTAATGAAACTTGGCATAGATGCGTAAAATAAAAAAAAAATTTACTTCTATACTTTTTTTCATTTTTCTCATTGAAAACGAGTTATTCCAAGAAAACGGGGAAAAAGCGGCTGGAGAAAGCCCTAATCCGGCAGTTTTTGAGCTCCAAATATGATTTCGGTATCAAAAGAAGTGGAATTTGATCCCCTATAATAACAAAATTTTCCGGTCTGATTTTCGAAATAGTTTTTGAAAAAATTCAAAAAGCTCAAAAAATATTTTTCAATTTTTTTTTCGAAAAAGTCCCCTGTCACTCGTCTTCTAATTCGAAAATCAAACCGAAAAAATTTATTCCTAGGCTATAGAGAATCAAATTCCGTTTCTTCTGATACTAAAAATCATCTCTGTAGCTCAAAAACTGTAGGAGTAGGATTTCCCCAACCTCCTTTTTTCCCCGTTTCCTTTGAATAACTCGTTTGCTATGGGGAAAATAGAAAAAGTACACGAGTAAAAACAATTTATTTTTCAATTTTACGTATTTAGGCTGAGTTTCATTTAATTCGGTTCACAAATAAAAACGTTTCAATTTCAGGTCGTCATTTCTGGAAAACAAAGGAGTTTTGAGGTTTTTGTCACTTATGAAAATAGCTTTATTTTGCGTTTATCTGCATATGGTTAAAATATGTGTATCGAATTACACAACACCCTGTATATACAGCAACAATTTAATAGAAGATCAATGAGACTCACAACGTTACGAACCTATGGAATATGCTCAACCTCAATCCTCGGTTGTCTTGTAGCTCAATGTGCAGTGAAGTGCTAAGGGAAAAACCTTATTACCAAGCAGCTTGTACCGCTTCATACCTCTGAGCTTCTGCTCCGCTATGTTAACCTACTCGAATCTCTATAGTTACATTTGATGTGGGCCAAGTTAAGTGAGGTGTGCTAGATTAAACGATGAGCTTTAGGAAAGACATCGTGCCTTAGGCTTGGCGACGTACGTTAGTATCGACGCGCATTAGGTTAAGCAAGATATATCAGGGTAGATGGGCTGCGTTAGGTTAGATGGAATTCGCCAGGGTTAAGTGACCGGCATTAGTTTAGACGAGGTGGATTAGCTTGGAAGAACTGCATTAAGTTCATATAAGGTAACTTAAAATACAGTAGCTCAGTTTAGGTTTGTTACATTTTAGAAGGGATCAACATTAATTAACCATTTATTTTACGCGGGTCTCGCTAGTAATAATAATAATAAAATTATTATAAAACTTAGAGGGCTAACACTTAAGATACTACACAGGAAGCTAAGTTTACCCAAGTGACCCGGCATTGCAGCGCTTCCCGTACCATGAGCTGGACGGACGTCAGCTTCGATCTATTCGCAAACTCTCCCTGCAGTGCTTTGCCGCTATGGCAAATACAAGTAATGCGATTATGCAGTGCCTGCGACGGCACTGATGTTCGAGTGTCGCACGTAATATGAAAGTGAGTCGGGACGATGACGGCATAGACATCTGTGTGAGTGCAACTTTGAGGACTAAATCCGAAAGTAGGCTCCACGTGGTGTAAATTTGCTCTCTAACGTAAACGCTGAAGCTTTTGGGGAAGACGAGCAGTGGTTAGAATGTATCGCCGGCTTGTCGTTAAAAGTGATATTGACTTGGATAGTGGGATGATGGTGGGAAATATGGAATATTCGAGTTGTAAAAATTGAATATTGACAGTGAGTGTGATACATAGATATAGCACACAGCATATCTGTATCAGGCACGTGCGTGTAGGATAGGCAGGGCTTACTCTCAATGAAACCTACTGGTAGTTGCATTTTTCTACAATGAGAAGATACGAATTCAATCCTACGTAATTATGATGCTTAGTATGATTATAATGCAGTAAATATTATCAATATTTTAATTGTTTTTAAGTATAGACAAATGTCTTGATAATGCCTACCGTGAGCATATTCTTACTGCACATTCCTAATTTATAGTATATGACAATCAAATTCTACTGAGAGATTATTATTATTGTTTGTATTAAAGCCTCCATACTATCTAATGATAGTTGAGGAGGTACATTTAACTTTAGCAAGTTGTCGTATGCATATCAAGGAAACCGCAACAATATTATTATTATTAAAACTTCAGCTCGAGCTCCCACGGACATGTTATACAACCGAAATGAAGCACTTTGCAACACCGTAAAGCCCGAAACGCTGCTAAAGGAAATCCACCAAAAAGCCATTAACAGCTGA
>LQNS02278174.1:10243618-10253883 GCA_001587735.2 Parhyale hawaiensis
CGAGGGAAGGAAGAGAGGAGCAGACTGCGGAAGACTGAGTACCCAGCTCTGGCACCAGCCTGTTCACCTCCTCTCAGGGATGCCGTTGGACCAGAAAGGTCTCATCCGCCTTTAGATCCGTTGCATCATAAAAAGAAAACTGAAAATAATTTCATTACATTGATTCGTGCAGCAATGCAACTCATAACCATACAGTTATTATAAAATGAATATGGGGGAAATGCATTTTGTTCTATAGTTATGATCGGCTGCGTCATGAAACGAGTACTGAAAAAAATATCAAATCGCTGCTTGCAGCAGTGAAGGAATATGACACACACTGCCAAAAGTCTCTGTTGAATGTGATACATCCAAGAGACCCTCCTGTTGAATATTTTGTTCTTTTCTCCTTTAAACTAAAACTGGCTTTGACTTGGTCTATAAGCAGCCGAACATACATAATCCTCTGTAGGTATCCTATCTAAGCCTGAGACAAGGAAAATAGATAACCAGCAAGTAGCCAAAGAACTATATATCATTATATAATTAGCTAAGTAAAAGTGCAATAAATGACTACCTGTGGATTGCCGCGGATGCTCTATGGCTTGGATTGAAATAAATTTAAAATTGCATAAATAAATTTCTGTGGGGAAATAAGAGACTTCATAGTAACTTCACTAGAAATTGCAACGGTTAAGGTTTAAGATGAATGTACTTCACTCTGAAGAAGAAGGGCTATACATTCTATTTTCGCGCTTAAGGATTTTAAATGCAGCAATCAAGGTATGATATAGAGCAGCATGGAAACTCGAAACTAAAGTTTCTAGCGCCATATAATGGATTTGGCAGGTGTAATTACATTTACATCAGTACTACGTAATAATTCACGTTGTTTTGATTTATTTATTTACAACGATATTTACATCTTTCTTGTCACGCTTAATGGGAATAAGATAGGAGAAAATTCAGGTGCCGAAGACGGTATCTTGGATACGGGGGTCGCACTTGGGCGCTCCAGCTGAGGGGCCTGAGCCTGCGTGCATGATTGTGTTTGAACATGTTCATTGTTCTGAGTTGCTACGGGAAATATCACATACCTATGCCTAACAATATATATATATATCCAATTTTTTATTAAAGAAGCCTTCTGGACAGTACTAAGCACAGGAGACAGCGAGGGTTTTCGTGAGGTGCTAATTTTCTACTGTCATTTATAATGACGGTCCGGGCCACTAGTATTACATAGTGTACAGAAAGTGATACGACATGACATACAAAATACTACTTAACAACTTTCACACCCCATTTTTTTACAAACCCAGAATCTAATTGTAAAAAGCCTGCACATAGTGTATGAGTACAATAATTATTGGAGTTAAGACCAGAGGGCAGTAAAGTTCGCGCAATAAAATGCATGTAGTTCTGTATTCATACACATATAACACGCAAACGTAGTCGTATTATTAAGCAAAATATATATAGCACACGATTATGAAGGGAGTTAAACGAATTTTCTACTTACGATTATTGCACTTTCTTGCAATCGTATTTTTTACGCTAACTTCGACGGTGAATGATACGAGAACGTCTTGACTGGAGTACAGGCAAAATGAAAACGAAACTTAGAACGTGGAGTAAAATATGCTACTGCTTTCACTAATGGGTTGTGCATGTTTAAAACCATAGATTTCACGCACCGACTACGCTTTCTAAACAAAAATGGCCATTGTCTGAGATTGGAGAGAAGTTTTGTAGCTTGCGGTGCTTTTGTTGTGTTTCTGGGAAGCTCAAAGGCTTTTTCCGGTCTGGAATTGATAGAGATTGTGATATCTGCCATGGGTGGTTACGCTGTTTTATATGAGTTTTTTTTTTTTTTGTCGGTTTGTAATTCCAATATGATACCGTACTGATGTTTCCTTATAAGACTTGTTTGGACGTTACGTTCGTTCCCGAAGGCTGTGTTTTCTGCCACGATTTTTGTTTGTAAGAAGGTTTTTTTAAAGCACGTATAGTTTTGAAATAAAAAGAAACACGTATAATTCTCTTACCATTATTCAATTTAGACGAAAGCCTGTACCTGAATCGATATATTTCTGTACAATTTCCGCCAATATTACGGCACTTATGGTAGCATGCAACCAGTTTTTTAGCCCTTCTTCATTACAGTCTGCCGCCTTTAACCCGTATTCGCACCATTCTACTGGTCACAGCATTTTGCCAGAAATCTTCAACAATCTGACGATGAATTTAGGCCGCTTTAACGTTCTTAGCACTAAAAGAACAAACCACAAATCGTGTTGCACAGCTGGGGGTATTTTCAATCGATGGAGTCACTTTAAATACTAAAAAAAGAGACGGTACCATGGCCAAACATTCCCGTAATGGTGCCTGTGGCTTGCCAACAGATGTAAATAAACAGTGTTCACGCGTGGAATGCCGACTGCAGCGCTACTACGCCAAAAGTGCAGAACGGCGTTTACTTCAAAAACAATCATCCTCTAACATATTTATATGTGTCGACATACTGCATCTTGCTCCATAAATAACTTTCATGATTACTGTTCTTTCCAGCTAGTCTCAACACGTTTTTATATTTCTTACACAACTACAATCAGAATTTTTTTTAATGAAAGAACGAGTTGTAGATATTTATAAATTGATGAATTCAACTGGAGAATACGCCAAGAGAAAAGAATGTATAAATAATATAGAAATGGTACAGGGATATAGATAAGTAACGAAAGGCTTAATTAATCGTATATGAAGGGTCGCCAAAGCCTTATTGATATCTATAGCTATCACAGGTAACTTAGAACTTATTTAATAGGTTGGAACAATATATTAGATAATTGGCAAATGGTGGACCAACAGGCCCATTCTCTTGAAGGAACCGGAGCTCAGACTACGGCCGTCTCCAAGATATTGACATAGATAAGTAAAAATAAAATAATAATGGACATAGGGTTAGTTATGAAACGCTAAATTAACTAAGCAATCTTCATGTATTAGTAGCGAGTTGCTTTTGTTGTCAGTATCAGGAGATTGCATCAGTAGAGAGAAAGGGTCAAAAGGTGAGATTTCGAAGGAGAATTGTGCAAATGCAAGCAATTGCCACTAGCGACGCCCTTCCTGTCAACACCATTTGCATGTGAATGAAATCGAGAGTCTTATCAGTGAAGCGCAGGCATCCTGCGCAACTTCCTGCAGTTACGCTTCCATGTTCCAAGAGTTAGAACTTCTCACATAAAATATAGAAAATTTACCTACCAAACCATATGATCAGCGATTTTTGTTAGCGATTACAGACACAAAAATCTGGGAGATTTGGGCGTTTTTCCTCGAGATCAGGACGAGGGAATGTTTGGGCAAACTTACTTCCAAGAACGGCCGATCGCATTTGAATATCTTCGCCGGACTACCGAAATTACGACAGACTTGTAGAGCCCAGGGAAGTATGGTCAAAGAAATGGCCACACTTGTGAAAAATGGCCATGAATTTCCGGAGTCGAAATGGGCTCGTTATTCAGGACAAAATTGCACGAAAAACTTCTAAAACGCTTTGAAATAATATCTGATCTTGGCTCAGAGTTGATACGAAAACGAACTACATGCAGTTACGATGACCTACCTTCTATCATGCATTGCTCTATCAGCATACATGAACAGTAACTATAACACGTAGTAAACAATAATTTGTTTAATTGCACTATGGACTTACAGAAATTGTGACACATGGCCTACGATTGATCTATTTCTCTGTCACTATACAAGAATTATAACACGTTGCCTACGACGGTTCATTTTTACTGTCAGCATACAAGAATTATAGTACGTGGTCGCCAAATTATTCAAAAGATTACTTTTTACTCGCTGACCCTGCCAAGTTTCTTTCTTTCATTGCATCATTTGGGATTTACTTCTAAGCTTAAGTTCATACATCCTTCATTCCATCCTATTTAAAGGGAACATGAAACAAAATTCATACGATATTTTCAGAATATGTAAATAAAAACAGCGTTATAGAGTGAGTAAATAATTTATGAGCAGTTGTGCATTGGTGTACCTATACAACCATTAGTAATATTCATAGTGATATAGACATGAGCCAATAGGTAGTCAATGCGTTAAAATATGTTATTTTATGCGGGATATACCAGTCAAGATACAACACACATCCCAGAATTTTTAGCATTGGCAATATTGAAGTTTTTCTAGCCAAGTCCATAAACTTTGTTTAAAACATTACATATTTTATTTTTATTATTTATTTTTTGTGCGGTAGGTTCTTGCTATCTATGCATATTTTACTTTTTTCATCACATTTTATCGGCATTTTTGTGTTTAACAAGATTTTGCTGCGAGTGCATGAAGTGATAATGTTTTCGTAATGTACCTAATTTACGCCTGTCAGTTCCATCTTTTGCTGTTATTTGAAACACAGTAAGCTTTGTGAGTTTTGCAAGTTTCATATGCTCTCTGGAATTCACTGGTTTTCCGGTAGATATTCAGTATCCGTTTTATTGTATTTTAAAATGCGGTACAGCAGATTTTACATCAATTTTGCAAACTTCAGTAATACCATCTTCAGCAGTTTAACAGTTTTCCGTTTGGCGTTGATGATTTCTTATTGAAATTTTCCATTTTTTCTGAAGTTTAAGAACTTTCCGCCTATTGATTTCTAAGTCATTCACTGCATTTTGAAACTTCCCCTAGAAATTCCAACGAGAACTCAGTTTAAGACCGGCTCCCTTTCACAAACTCGTAGGGCGAGCGGAGGTTTGTTGTCCAGTATTCAATACGCATGGCGTAGTTCTTCTCTGTTTGTCCAAAGCCAGGCGTCGTATTTCATGAGTGTCCGTTCCACTCCAGCGAAGGGAAATAACCTCCAACTTCCGCCATTGGCTACACAATAGCCAATCGCAGCTGTCCATTTGCATTCGGAAAAAGTGAGCGGGGCGAATAGGAGCCTTCTTGTCAANGGCGTCGTATTTCATGAGTGTCCGTTCCACTCCAGCGAAGGGAAATAACCTCCAACTTCCGCCATTGGCTACACAATAGCCAATCGCAGCTGTCCATTTGCATTCGGAAAAAGTGAGCGGGGCGAATAGGAGCCTTCTTGTCAATGACGCCATTATACCAGCGTCGTTTGTTACTTCTCTGGTGTACTGAAGCTTGGCTGGATACTCTGAACCACGTGTCCTATCTCTTCATCAATTTCTCAATCTATATTATAATTCTGCTTGACCCTCCGTTAGTTAATTAGTTAGTACAACCATGATGCCTTCATTACCTTTAGACAGTGGGAAAAACACGGCATCCCCAAGGTATCCTGGATACAACCAGGGAAGGGATCAATAGAAAAAGAAGTTTAGTTTAATCAATATTCAGCTGCTATTGCACGCAGGTTTTAGGTAGAAGATTCACTGCCTGGCTTGGTATATTTTTCAGCTTTCTTAGGCATGATATGGCTCTGATTGCATCATAATTGAGGAACAATGCTTTTGCTCCGTAGAATTTCCACATGTTCCTTTAGTATTAGATAAATGAAAATTAGGATGATACGGGTCTGAGATATCACTGAAGAACATTGCTTTTGTTCTGTGGAATTTCTATATGTTCTAGGTAGTCAAATATTACTGTACTTATGACAATAGCTTGTCTAAAGGCCGCTGCAGACGATGGTGTTATGGCCTTAAAAATGAAAGTCTCGACTGTTGTCTTGCATCGGTTTTCAATGTCTCGACCCAGCACACGAGCGAGGTAAACACATCAGCTGATACTCACGGCTGATCCTGGCTTGTTCACAAATAAATTGATAAATCGATAAATAAAGGGCATCAAGAGTAATATTATAATTTATGAAATCAAAATAAAGATAATAGGGTATTGAAGTCACTACTTCATTGGCGCAAATTGCATTTTATATAAGAGAGAATGCAATCACAGAGAACGGGAAGTCACGTGACCGAACAGTTGCCAAGTACCGCCACACAAGTTGTAAGATGGTGATTCAAGTAAATTCTTTATACCTTCGTAAAAAAAACAGTTTAAATACGAATTAAAATTCGATTGCCATCACAACAATTATTCTTGTATACATTTTCAAGTGATTGTGTGCATGAAACTCTTAATATCAGCAAAAATTCCCGAGATATGATCATCGTGGAGACTCACGTTTCTTCGATCCGTGTCCTACGACCACTGGCTACCGAAGCGACTGTCATATGCCCCAAGTTTTTTTTCATATGCAGCGAAAACACAGGACGTCCTGTCGAAAGGACTATCGTCTGCAGCGGGCCTTGGAGCCGGAAGCTAGTGATACAAATCGAGAATTAGCAGGATATAAAGTACAATCAAATGTTTGAACGAAAGAAAAGTTCTACTTTCCTTTCAGATACGAAAAATTCCGTCTCATCAATGTTTATTAATATACTAGAGTATCCGTGCTGTCAATAAAAACAGCGAAGAGTTTGTGAAGGCCTGCCTGTCTTGCGTTACCCGTAGCATCATTGCAAAGATATTAAGGCAGAGCCTTACATGTACATATAGACGAGAGCTCCCTGCCTGAGTAGTGCCGCGTGTTGACGGGACATGCACTATATGATTTTTCAGGTTATTAACTATTTAGGGTAGACGGTTGAGCTCTCTTCTATATATGTAAGGCTCTTATTAACATTACTGAGTAGGATGCTGCGCAATTGCTGACTTGATTTACAGAACCGTGCAGATAAGCGTGTAATTAGGCTGAACAAAATCAAGCTTTCTTTTGGTGATACGCAAAAGTATTATTTTTTACCCGCAGTCAATATTGCTTCTAATAAATACTACGTTTATAAAATGTTAACTAGTAGCTCTTTAATAAATGTTCTAAGCTCCAAAATATTCATTATACTCGTGTGTATATATATATATGTTAGCTACAGCACAAATTAAGATAAGGCTTTTGAAAAAAGTGCGGTAGGAACAAGTCATAAAATAGTGCGATAAACTTATAGTGGTCTCCCAAAAAGAGCAATTCACAGCGGTTCCATTGAAAAACTTAAGGAGGTAGCTATACTCATTTAAATTTCATGCAGCCTAAAAGAAAGAAAATACATTCGTTCTTGTCTGAAGACTCAGCTAGAAAGTTTGTAGATAAGTGTGCTGCTGCGGTTAAAATATTGGCACTAAAGTTTCAAGTAGAGCCCGCTGCAGACGATAGTCTTTTGCCCTGTGTTGTCACTTCACAGCGTCCGAATGCGTTGCTGTATCTGTATACACAACTAGTATGAGCACTGCTTTCTGAGACGACATTGACTAAAAATTTGAAAATATATCAGACACTGCTCTAGTGATTCTTGCTACGCCAGCGGATATGACGGTAAACATTTTATCGAAACTTTCGGTAGACGCACAGTCTTGTTTGCCGCGACGGTACGAAATATTCGAACGCGTTGAAGTAAAACGTAGGACAAGAGACTATCGTCTCTAGTGGCCATAATTATGCCATTCGATGCATAATTATGTTACTGCGGCTGCAAGTGCCTCAAGTTTAAATAACTCAAACTTGAAGTAATGAGTAGGAACAGGTTTGCGGCTGCCCACGTTACAGCGTCCAGACAGGAGCTAAGAGATGAAGACATAGTTAAATAATACACTAATTTTACTCGAATATTGCTTTATGTGATAAAATTTAAACGCTCTGCGACTTTTTGCCTATAATTCCATCGACTAAGCAACCTTTACTCATGTACTGCACAGGAAAAATGTTAAGAACAGCTGCAGCCTAATTTACCGCGATAACTTGCCGATTATCGTCGTTGCGCTTTGTGTAGATATTTATCTTCATGATATCTAAAAAAAACCCCACTGCCAATTCTTTACTTTCTTTTGGGCAAAAACACGGAAACAATCGATAATGGGTTTTATTGGTCACAGTACTTCCATAATCTTGTTCACAAGAACGGCACTCGCCGCGCTTTAGGTTTCCACATGACGTTATGGAGCGAGATGCGCAGAAGAGTCACAAACTAGCGAAGCGATAGGGCTACCTGTACGTTATTATGCAATGACTGTAGTAGTCTCGTTCGTCTTTTACGTTCCGTATCCTTTTTCTTAATTAAAATTGCGCTTTCCAGAGTAAAATCTTAAATAAAACACTGCAATAAACTTGAATGTCCCTTCACTCAGCTTATATGCAATGTTAGTGCTCCGTATCCATAATACCGTATTCCATGCTTAACTCACTGCTTCACTGAAGTGCTCAAATTTCGGCCTCTGAAGCGAAATATGCACTTTCAGAGAAAGACAGTAAGCTAGAAGAAATAGTTGTCTGCTGCCCAGTGCCCGTGAAATACTTGAGAAGGCCACATCGTCAAATTTAATGAGAAAGACAGTAAGCTAGAAGAAATAATTGTCTACTGGCCATGAATAATCATCTTCTCGTGAGTGCCCCGTTGATTATATGCCGAATTTATACGTCGTGACCTGAGAAAAAACTCGTAAAATCGGACTCCAGAAGCTGCATACATACTGTCCCGATTTCAAGAAGTGTTTCAAGCAAGAAGTGCATGCAGATGAAGAGATAAGGATCCAATTTTCACCATCTTCTGCAAACTGATCATCGATCTCTATGAAAACGTAACTGAATTACAAAATCTGCAACCTGGCTTATTTTTTGCTTATCTATTTCCTTCAAAGCGGACACGAAATAAATAAGTACACCAAGCATTTTATCATATAAGGATAAATATGACACATGTAAAATGCAAAGGAAAGTTTTTAACCTGCTTCGATCAAACTTTTTGTTGCAATCTATATTTTATTAATTCTTTGAGTCTGTGACACCAAAACCAGGAATAAGTGATGAATACAAAACAATGCATATATATAAATATATGTGATTTATATAGGAGCACGACGTTATTTCTTAGACAGTTGATACTTTAGCTGGCTCTGAGCTTCGTATTCTATCATCCCCATAACGCACTTCATTGCTACGGTGCGCTTCTATTGCTTTAAAATAATTTCTTTCAAGGAAATCTTTGGCCATTTAATTACGTCGGAAGGAAACCATAATGTGGCAGTTTTCCAGTAGAATATTCTCATTTCCCCTCGTGTCTGCATAATCAGCATCATGAATAAATTATTCATTATAGCCCTTAATTTACTGTAAGATATTAGGTAATTTAAATATTCATTTATGCTTATCTGAAGTAATTAAAACGTACTAATTATGCAGCGCATCCGCTGAGCTACCAAAGAAGTCTCTGAAAGTGATCATTTTAAAGGCACCTTAGTTATTTAAAACATTATCAGAAGTGGAAATATGTTTTGAATTCCCAATTTGAAATTAACTTATATTACTAACTTCTTTGTTTCCTTCATGTAATTAGCAACGGGACAGCAGTCCACAAAGCAACTGAAAAATATGACATAAAGTATATAAATATGTACATGAATTAAAAAGCACTCTGAGAGTGCATGACTCCGTAAACTAACTCATTGTAAACAAAAATTCAAACTAATCCTCAAACCAGGGTTTCCTTTCCATGCATCATCATCTTCAAAGTATTGTCATTCTGCCTCTTGACATTAATAAGAGTTCCTGTAATTTTCTTTAAAATCCCTCCGTAACTTTTTCAGTTACATTCTGACAAATTCTAAGACAAACATACGATTAAAGACAGAAACGGATGGACCGATCATCTTCGAAATTTGGTTACTTATAGCTTTTAACATATCTAACAATTCCCGAAAATTTCATGAAGATTCGTCCGTAATTTGTTAGTATGTTCTGACAAACATAAAAACACGTAGAGACAAACAGATTGACATATCATCACAAAAATTTTGCCAGCTCCTCTTCGTATCTTTCCCAACAGTGTTTGCAAGTTTCATGAAAATCCGTCGATAACTGTCTGAGTTATGGTACCAAGAAAAAAAATACTGGCAGACAAACACTCGACCGGATGGATCTTCACCAATAGGTAACCATCTACACTTGCTAACATACCTAACATTCCCTATAAATTTCATAAGTATTCGCCCATAACTGTTTAAATTATTTTCGTGACAGATGAGATGAACAAACAAACGGGAAAACTTCAACAAAAAATTGATCTCCTTGGCGGAAGGAATATATATACAGTATATGCTCGTGTGCACATCATACCTACGTAGATTAGATTAGATAGGCGGCAGTAGACGAACCAAAAGGCCCATTCCCAAAGAGACACCGGGACTTACAACCCGGCCCTCTATGAGCTATTGCCATTATGTTAGTAGGATGTAGAGGAATGGAGAAA
>LQNS02278174.1:10275159-10300907 GCA_001587735.2 Parhyale hawaiensis
TATGAAGTGGTTTTATTATAGATTGCTTCCAAGAAATAGGAAATGTTTCAGTGATAATTGAAGTGTTTATGATATGCAGAAGGAAAGGACCTACAACGGAAAATGCATCTTTAACGTACGTGATAGTGGAAGATTTAGTCTTTGGTTACGAGTGTTATGGGAATGATCCGGCACTAGATGACCATAATACTTCACAAAAAGGTCCGGATCATCAAACATAAGACTTCGGATAAATTTGATCAGAAAATACTCATACACATCATCAAACTTAAGTAAGGACAGTTTTGCAACATTGCATTCACAGACATAAATTGATAAATCGATAAATAAAGTGCATCAAGAGTAATATTGTAATTAATGAAATCAAAATAAAGATAATAGTGTATTGAAGTCACTACTTCATTGGCGCAAATTGCATTTTATATAAGAGAGAATGCAATCACAGAGAGCGGGAAGTCACGTGACTGAACAGTTGCCAAGTACCGCCACACAAGTTGTAAGACGGTGACTCAAGTAAATTCTTTATACCTTAGTGAAAAAAAAAACAGTTTAAATACTAATTAAAATACGATTGCCATCACATCAATTATTCGTGTATACATTTTCAAGTGATTGTGTGCATGAAACTCTTGATAGCAGCAAAAATTCCCCAGTTATGATCATCGCGGAGACTCACGTTTCTTCGTCAAAGGCAAAACATGCTCGATCCGTGTCCTGCGACCACTGGCTACCGAAGCGACTGTCATATGCCCCGAGTTTTCTTTCATATGCAGCGAAAACACAGGACGTCCTGTCGAAAGGACTATCGTCTGCAGCGGGCCTTAGAGCGGGAAGCTAACGATACAAATCGAGAATTAGCAGGATATCAAGTACAATCAAAAGTTTGAACGAAAGAAAAGAATTACTTTCCTTGCAGATACGAAAAATTCTATCTCATCAACGTTTATTAATATACTAGAGTACCCGTGCAGCCAATAATGACAGCGAAGAATCTGTGAAGGCCGGCCCGTCTTGTGTTACCCGTAGCATCATCGCAAGGATATTAAGGCAGAGCCTTACATATGCATATAGACGAGAGCTCCCTGCCTGAGTAGTGCCGGGTGTTGACGGGGCATGCACTATATGATTTTTCAGGTTATCAACTATTTAGGGTTGACAGTTGAGCTCCCTTCTATATATGTTAGGCTCTTATTAACATCCTTGAGTAGGATGCTGCGCAACTGCCAACTTGAATTACCGAACCGTACAGATAAGCGGGCAAGGCTGAACAAAACCAAACTTTCTTTCGGTGATACGCAAAAGTAGTGTTTTTTGCCTACAGTCGATATTGCTTCTAATAAATACGGAGCTCTGTATCCAAGATACTCGAGGATGGCAAATAACTCAGACTCGGAAAATTCTTTTCCTCAAGAGAAAACTTGTTCTGTTGAAAGAAGAACCCAAAATGTATAGAAAATAATTTGCTGCCGAGAAAATCATCGAGGTCTTTACGCACCTGCTAACTGATCAAGAATATCTTACAATTTGCCTCGATAATTATCAAGATAACAAAATAAGAGTATCAGCTGAAGTTTGGATGAAGAAAATCTCAGAAGAGAGTACACATCACGATGAAAGAGATTGTTTAGAGAAACTGTATGCAGCTACATCGGGTGGACTTCAACGTTGCTAAAGAAAGACTGGAATCAGATAGTTCGAATGCCATCCTTTACAACCTGGAATATTTTCTACCCAATAGTTTTCTATGAAGCTTGGCAGGATGGCCACAGTCTACAAGCAGATAAATACACTGATGAAACCAGGAAGTCCAGAGCTAATTTTTGCCTATCTATTTCGTTAAGAGCGTGACACGAAGCCTATCCTTTTTATATATAATAAAACGCTCCGTGTTTTTCCAGGCTTATTTTTCGCCTATCTATTTCCTTCAAAGCGAACACGAAATAAATAAATACAACAAGCTTTTTATTATATAAGGACTAATGGACCTGTGCGTGAAAAAATTGACACTAGCTGCAATCGATATGTTTGCTCTCTTCTTTGACTTGCCGTTTCCACATTTGCCCACTCACGCTTATTAGCAACTCTTATATGTCCTTATTTAACCCTTCTGCTTGAAGTCTTTCTTGTCACTGTGCCCCATAGGCGCTTCATCTCTCCATTGATAGCACGTCTTCATTCATGAGAGTGTAGTCATCCACTATATAATAAAACACAGTTGTAGGTCGCTCCCTTGCTTGCTCTCTTGCTCCCTTGCTCTCTTGCTTGCTTGCTCCAATGTTGGTCCGTCTCTCCGTCACGCAGTTAAGAGTTTAATAGGAGAAAATTCAGGTACTGAAAGACAAGTTGAGATACCATACAATTTTAGCGCTTGGGGTACCGGTGACAAATATAGCTCTGGATCTCCGACCTCTGGATCCCGGGCTCTGGATCGCCAGCCTATGGATCCCCGCTTTCATTGCTGAATCATATCGAAGTAGTTGAATCTTCACGCTGGGCAGACGCCTTTTATATTGAATTTACATCGCAGCCAAATTTCGACTCTGAAGGTTCAACAATTAGTTGGTATCCACAAATACTGTGAGCCCTGGGCATTTCCAGTGACTTCTTTTGACAGAACTATGTATTTTCTTAGTGCCACTGAACGCTTGATCAATTCCAATCTTATATTCACTCCTTATCTTGCTGGGGGATATTTTGCTGTCGTAAAACTCATGGTTGTGCAGCTTGTGTTTCACTAATGGAAGATCAGGCCTGCAGGGATGGGACTTGTAATACAGTAAAACCTATACTGGGAACCGAAACAATAAAAAGCTCAATCACAAAATTTTTGCCGTCATTTTTGACGTCTGGGCCCTCTAGTGGTACAACAATAACGTGCAGGTAGCCCCACGCGTATCTCCGGCTCCGCCCCCTTTGCTTGCTGGCCAGCTGTGACTTCGTCTGGAGGCCAAAACGAACTGGCTCGCTATAGTCTCCATTTACGATTTTCTTTTGCTCAAATGATTGAACGTTCTTAACTTACGGCAACGAATAACCAGTTCAATTAAAATATTGCGGTTCATCGTAAAAGTTCAGTATAGTTTTCCTTGATTTGATAACACTGTGAGAGAAAAACCCACAGCAGTCAGTGCATTGTTTTACTGCACATATTAGAGCAGCGTATGGGAAAACAAAGTGACATTAGATATTTTACGGAAAACATTAAACAAATACGTTTATAAATTTTTAACTACTACTCTTTAGTAAACGTTCTGACCTCCAAAATATTTATTAAACTTTTATATACATATGTATAAACTACAGCACAAATTATGATAAGGCTTTTGAAAAAAGTACGGTAGGAACAAGTCATAAAATAGTGCGATAAACTTACAGTGGTCGCCCAAATTATGCGATTCTCTGCATTTGCATTGAAAAACTTGAGGAGGGATACTTAATAAATTTCAGACAACGTCGTGGCCTGAAAGAAAGAAAACATAATTGTTCTTGTCTGAAGATTCAGCTAGAACGTTTGTTGATAAGCGTGCTGCTGCAGTTAAAATATTGGCTCTAGAGTTTCAAGTAGCGCCCGCTGCAGACGATAGTCTTTTGTCTTGTGTTTTCACTTCACAGCGTTCGAATGATTAGCTGCATCTATATACGCAACAAATATGAGCACTGCTTTCTGGGTCGACATTGACTAAAAATTTGAAAAGACACCAGACACCGCACTAGTTACACTTGCTAAGCCAGCGGATTTAACGGTAAACATCTATCTGTCTATCTATCTATATTATACTAAAAGTCTGTGAACCGGTCTTGCTTATTTACTTGTGTCTTGTTTATTTACTTGTGTCTTGCTTATTTACTTGTGTCTTGCTTATTTACTTGTGTCTTGCTTATTTACTTGTGTCTTGCTTATTTACTTGTGTCTTGTTTATTTACTTGTGTCTTGCTTATTTACTTGTGTCTTGCTTATTTACTTGTGTCTTGCTTATTTACTTGTGATCTTGTTTATTTACTTGTGTCTTGCTTATTTACTTGTGATCTTGTTTATTTACTTGTGATCTTGTTTATTCACTTGTGATCTTGTTTATTCACTTGTGATCTTGTTTATTTACTTGTGTCTTGCTTATTTACTTGTGATCTTGTTTATTTACTTGTGATCTTGTTTATTCACTTGTGATCTTGTTTATTTACTTGTGATCTTGTTTATTTACTTGTGATCTTGTTTATTTACTTGTGATCTTGTTTGACACAGTTTCTTTACTTTTAGATAGGCAATAAATTCGATGGTTCTCTGGGGTATATGGCCTATGGCCTATCCTGGGGCATGGATTAGCTCTTTAATTCGATTACATCTGTGATACGGAAGTTGAACTGAGCTGGGCCTCAAGAACCGGCATGATCATTTCAGCGGTTCCATGGGCAATACAACTGAAATACGTTACACATGACAATTTGACTTTGCTTACAACCTGGGTGTTGAATATTCGTTAGAAAAGCAAAGAATCTGTTGATAATGAACCGAACGGGCCGCTCCTTGATGGGCAGAAGAGGAGGGCCGCATAGCGGGTGGTCTATGCCAAGCTAAATAACACCTGCTTTTATTGCCAAAGCGCAGACGATCGTGATGGCGACCCAACGGGTCACGGGTCGTCTAGTTTTATCGAAACTTTCGGTAGACACACAGTCTTGTTTGCAGCGACGGTACGATATATTCGAACGCGTTGAAGTAACACATAGGACAAAAAGTATCGTCTGTAGTGGGCATAATTATGCCATTCGATGCATAATTATGTTACTGCAGCTACAAGTGCCTAAGTTTAAATAACTCAAACTTGAAGTAATAAGTAGGAACAGGTTTGCGGCTGCCCACGTCACAGCGTCCAGACAGAAGCTAAGACATGAAGACATAGTTAAATAATACACTAATTTTACTCGAATATAGCTTTGTATGATAAATTTTAAATGCTCTGGGACTTTTCGCCTATAATTCCATAGACTTAGCAACCTCTACTCATATACTGCTCAGGAAAAATTACGAAGAACACCTGCAGCCTAATTAAAGGCGATAACTTGCCGATTTATCACCTTTGTGTGTAGATATCTATCTTCATGATATCTAAAAAAAAAAACACTGCCAATTCTTTACTTTCTTTTGCACAAAAAAAAACACGGAACCAATCGATAATGGTTGTTATTGGCCACAGTACTTCCATGAACTCGTTCACAAAACGGCACTCGCCACTCTTGAGGTCTCCAAATGTCGTTAAGGAGCGAGATGTACAGAAGCGCCACAAGCTGGTCAAGCGATGGGAGTACCTGTACGTTATTATACCATGACTGTAGTAGTCTCGTTCGTCTTTTACGTTCCTTATCCTCTTTCTAAATTAAACTGGCGCCTTCCAAGGTAAAATCTTAAGTAAAATACTGCAGTAAACTTGAATGCCCCTTCAGTCAGCTTATATGCAATATTAGTGCTCCGTATCCATAATACCGTCTTCCATACTTAACTCGCTGCTTCACTGAAGTGCTCAAGTTTCGGCCTTTGAAGAGAAATGTATGCACTTTCAGTGAAAGACTGTAAGCTAGAAGAAATAGTTGTCTACTGCCCAGTGCCCGTGAAATATTTGAGAAAGCTACATCGTCAAATTTAATAAGAAAGACAGTAAGCTAGAAGAAATAATTGTCTACTGGCCATTAATAATCATCAGCTCGTGAGTGCCCCGTTGATTATATTTGCCGAATTCATACGTCGTGACTTGAAAGAAAAAAATCTTAAAATCGGACTCAAGAAGCTGCATACATATTGTCTCGATTTCAAGAAGTGTTTGAAGCAATAAGTGCATCCAGATGAGGAGATAAGGATCCAATTTTCACCATCTTCTGCAAACTGATCATCGATCTCTACGAAACCGTTACTGAATTACAAAATCTGCAACCTGGGTTATTTTTCTCCAATCTATTTCCTTCAAAGCGGACACGAAATAAATAAGTACACCAAGCGTTTCATTATATAAGGATAAATATAACACATGTATGAATGCAAAAGGAAAGTATTTAACCCGCTTCGATCAAAGTTTTCGATGGAATTTATATTTTATTAACTTCTTGAGTCTGTGACACCAAAACCAGGAATAATTGAAGAATACAAACAATGCATATATATATGTATTTTATATAGGATCACGACGTTATTTCTTAGACTGTTGATGCCTTAGCTGGCTTTGAGCTTCGTATTCTATCATCCCCATAACGCACTTCATTGCTCCGGTGCGCTTCTATTGCTTTAAAATAATTTCTTTCAAGGAAATCTATGACCATTTAATTACGTCGGAAGGAAACCATAATGTGGCAGTTTTCCTGCAGAATATTCTCATTTCCCCTCGTGTCTGCATAATCAGCATCATGAATAAATTATTCAATTTAGCCCTTAATTTACTGTAAGATATTAAGTAATTTAAATATTCATTTATGCTTATCTCAAGTAATTAAAACGTACTAATTATGCAGTGCATCCGCTGAGCTACCAAAGAAGTCTCTGAAAGTGATCATTTTAAAGGCACCTTAGTTATTTAAAACATTGTCAGAAGTGGAAATATGTTTTGAATTCCCAATTTGAAATGAACTTATATTACCAACTTCTTTGTTTCCTTCATGGAATTAGCAACGGGACAGCAGTCCACCAAGCTACTGAAAAACATGACATAAAGTATATAAATATGTATAAGAATTAAAAAGCACTCTGAGAGCGCATACCTCCATAAAGTAACTCGAAGTTAACAAAAATTCAAACTAATCCTCAAACCAGGATTTCCTTTCCCTGCATCATCTTCAAAGTTTGGTTATTCTTCCTCTTGACATTAATAACAATTCCTGTAATTTTCTTGAAAATCCCTCCGTAACTTTTTTAGTTACATTCTGACAAATTTTAAGACAAACATACGATTAAAGACACAAACGGATGGACCGATCATATTCGAAATTTGGTTACTTATAGCTTTTAACATTTCTAACAATTCCCGAAAATTTCATGAAGATTCGTCCGAAATTTGTTAGTATGTTCTGACAAACATAAAAACACATAGAGACAAACAGACTGACAGATCATCACAAAAATTTTGCCAGCTCCTCTTCGTAACTTTCCCAACAGTGTTTGCAAGTTTCATGAAAATCCGTCGATAACTGTCTGAGTTATGGTACCAAGAAAAAAAAAAAAAACAGGCAGACAAACACTCGACCGGATGGATCTTCACCAATAGGTAATCATCTACACTTCCTAACATACCTAACATTCCCTATAAATTTCATAAGTATCTGTCCATAACTTTTTAAATTATTTTCGTGACAGATGAACAAACAAACGGGAAAACTTAGACAAAAACTTGATCTCCTTGGTGGAAGGAATATATATACAGTATATGCTCTTGTGCACATCATACCTAGATAGATCAAAAGTACTATATGACCTCTTTCCACGACAACACAGACGACGTTTCTGCTCCAAATCTTACATCACATTCTTTCAAAGTTACAACTTCCGTAAGCTTTACGAAAAAGCAACATCTATTATTATATTTCCGATGAGAAATATATATAAATTATATTTTACTTGGTGTCTCAAAAAAAGTAACATTTTCAATCGGCTGCTGTGATTCGGTATATAAGATACGTTCCCAACCCATCCATATAGGATCTATTCTTTTCTTTGATGCGCATTGAAACAGTAGCCATTTTAAAAGGTAACATTTTTTTTGGGACACCCGGTAGCGCTATCGTCTCTCACGACGATATGTATGCGCGTTTGTGTACGCAGATCTGGGCGCGTGAGCGGCGCTCAAGTTGGTGCGCCGCGCTGCTCGCTGTATCGCTGATTAAGTTGAGTTAGGTTAGGTTAGGTAATGTTGAGTAACGTTAGGTAACATTAGGTAACGTTAGATAACGTTAGGTAACGTTAGGTAAGGTTAAAAAGGTTAGATTGGGCTAGGTTGGGTTAGGTTAGGTTGGGTTAGATAAGGTTAGGTTAGGTTAGAAGGTTATTTAAAGAGGTTAGGTTAGGTAAGGGTAGGTTAGGTTAGGTTAGGTTAGGTTAGGCTAGGTTAGGTTTGCCTAGGTAGTATTTATTTTAGTGGCGGCGCGCGCAGGAAAGCTTACGTGAACGCAAAATCGTCGTGAGAGACGATAGTGCCACCCGGTATAAAGTAATGCAGGTAAGACCCAGGTTTCACCAGGCAATGGATTAAATAAAGAGGCTCCAGACTACACGTTCTGGTGCTATTTCTGATCGTAACGTTATTGCAGGGATTGGAGGAGCAGTACGATATTGCAGTGGTGGGCGAGTACAGAGCTGGGAAGCAATAGGGGTTTTGTTATGAGGAATAATAGCTCGATGTCTTACATTTCTGCATCTCCGTGGACTGGAGGTTAAAAGTGGTGGTGGCGACAGCGTGTCCAGCAGTGGGGCAGACCCTGGTCTTTTAGAGACTTATACGAGTAAGATATATAAATAAGAAACTAATGTAGTTTTGCATGACCAAAACAAAACCACACCAATCAGAGGTTTTGCTAGATAGGGTCGATAGCCAATCCGAGTAATTGATCTTAATGTGGTAGAGCAACTGCCGAAGAGCAATTGACTGTGACGGGCTGTGTTATCATGAGACTTTGTTTTGGTCACGTGAGAGTACATTCGCTTTGCATGCGAGTGAGTGCTGTCTGTACAACGACCACACTCTTTTTAGGGAACGGCAGAATTGGCCTAACAAACACACAAGCAGGTAAAATCATTCAGGTACCACAAAATTAATGAAAGCTATACCTGCACTCTGAAGTAATAATGAGGTGGCTAGTGTGGATAGCTTTCAACATTTGCTGGCAGACTACAGCTTGTGCACTATTGGACAAAGTACCCAATGTGAACAAATGCATTTTCAGCTGCAAGTTTTTGCCATTACTGTAATTTTTTTATGTACTAACATAAAATACAAAATTAAAACTGAAAAAATTACCTAATAATAAATATAAAATTTAACGTTTCGAGAATATTTCCCATCAAAAACTATCAAATATGAATAAAACAATTTATTTCTTTTATTTCAATTACAGGGGAGCATAGGTGTTATCAGGGGGGGGGGTGAGGTTTAAAACGCGAATGAACAAGGCTACTTAGAGGGAGCGGATGTCGGTGCCTGTACAGTCAGGGGATGAAGGACTAACTGTGGACAGTGTAAAGCAGTATAGCCGAGGTCATAATGTTCAGGCTGAGTCTTGTTCAATGGATGTAGAGGGACTCTAATGTGAGCTAGATTGGGTTAGAAAGCCTATCATGGAGAAATCATTTTTACTGAAGGGATGGTTGTTTTGCTCAGCATGCAGCCTGGGAACTGAATGTGAGGGTTTTGCGAGTGGTAAACCGGTTCGACTAGATACACCTAAATGTTGGTCAATACTAATAACTATTCAAGACTTTACACCGACCACCGGAATTTATAGAAGACCCACATTCTCAGGCCTCGGGACAAGTTTTTTTTCAGTCAGTGCTACGATCTACTTAAAATTAATGCAACAAAAACTCTACTATTTCGGGCATACCATCTGTCTTCCTCCTACCTTGCGTTCTCAAATGAAGTTAACTTTCTCCGATCATTCTTCAAAAACAACTGTTATCCACGCCATTTTCTGGACCACTGCTGCAAATTGTTTCTAGACAGACTATTTGATCCCGGTATTAGTAAACCTTTTATCCGTAAATTTGACTTCTTTCACTCGCTTCCGTACTACAACAAAGCCTCTGTTAGTACGGTAAACACTTTGGAAACATTCCTCTCTGAAGCCTACCCACATATAAACTTCAAATTTTCATAAAAAAAAACACATTTACCATAGGGTCCTACTTTAAATTTAAAGACAAACCTCCCACACCACTTTTGCCAAGCGTTATCTATCGTTGCAAATGCAGAGCTTGCAATGCCTCGTACATCGGTAGCAATGGACAACATTTCAAAGCCCGTATTGACCAACATTTAGGTGTTTCTAGTCGAACCGGTTTACCACTCGCAAAACTCTCACATTCGATCCACACCTGCATGCTGAACAAAACAATCATCCCTTCAGCAAACATAACTTCTCCATGATAGGCTTCTAACCCAATCGAGCTCACACCAATAGAGACCCTCTACAACCATAGAACAAGACCCAGCCTTAACATTATGACCTCGGCTGTACCGCTTCACTGTCCACAGTTAGTCCCACATCCGCTGACAGGCGCCGACATCCGCCCCCTCCAATTAGCTTTGTTCATTCTCGGTTTAGACTTCTCTCCGATAACACCTATGCTCCCCTGCAATTCAAATAAAGGAAATAAATTGTTTTATTCATAGCTCTTATGGTATATGTAGTTTCTGTTGATGGGAAAAGTTTCCGAAACGGTAAATTTTATTATCAGGCGACTTTATAATTATTATTAAAATATTAAATGAAATATGAACCTGGATATATGAACCTATCAAATGTTGTATGTATTATAAACCAGTAGAATATTTCGAAAATATCTTTTCCTGGAAATGCACTTACATCATTCCGACCTCAGTAGAAAAAAGTGCTAAGACCTATCAGATTTTGGGTAAGAGAAAATCAAACAGAACGAAGAGTCACGATCTTAACATCATAAAAAGAGAAAAACACAGGCGAAAAACAAATAATCCGAGTAGATTTTTCCATTATTTCATTAATTGTTTCTCTGAGTTCTCTTCTAAGAACAGCTCCATTCGTTCACAATGCCCTCCGAACCACAAACTTATCAGCCCCGCATAAAATAATCGCCGGACCTCATTTAAACAATACGCTTTACGGTCTGCATTTATGCCCAGCTCAAACACAATGCGATTCTGCTCCGCAAAATTTAAATAGAATTGTTTCTCACTTTGAATTCGTTCTTTTACGCTATGCAATCCTGCGCTCAACTTATGATGTGACGTTGAGCTGCTTCAGCACGCACGTCGTCCGGACTGCAGAATAAAAGTCGGTATCCAAGATACCTATTAAATGTACTTAAGTTGAACGACGTGTATTTTAACCGTTCGCTAGTACGTTTCACGTGTGGTTGTACAGTGTGCTCAGGCGGTGCTATTGCCAGTAATGTAGCTCATAGGATATTTAAAAATGCAAGTAATACTTCTTAGAACGTTCCCTTCGAAACTACGAAAGGAATTTAAAGCGAAACTTCTTTGGTTTTAGAACAGGGGGCCTATCATCCGAAACGTTCATGTTTTGCAAACAAAAATTACTTTTGCCTAAGACGCCTGTAGACTATCGTTCTCAGCTTACATTACTGGATATGACTTCGAGGAAATTCTGAAACAAGTTCGAATAGTTTGTCTTATCTTTAAGTTTTAGTCTGTATTTACCTACACGTTAAACGTGTTTATCAATATACTGTAGATAGGCTGGTTCTTTTCATATGTTCCTTTGACACCATGTGATAGAGCATGTGTTACTCATACATAGTCTTGGCTCTGGGGGGGAGGGGTATCTGTGTACATTCTCTTTTACAGCTATTCCATGTATTTTCCTATTCCATATGATAAAGATACTAAGAAAAAAAAATCAGAAGATCTTTGACATCTGGTACATTTTGAGAGGGGGAGCATGGGGGGGGGTGCAAAAATTTATCGATTGTGGGCCGATTGTTCTGAAATTTGCAAAGTATATATATATATATATATTTTTGAAAATGAAAAACATTTTAAATATACAACTTTTTTTAATTTAGGCCTTAGTTCTTGAGATAATGGGAAAGATAATTAGATTTGTATATATTTTGGAAATTTCTAAAGAATAGAACTCGTTGAGTTTTCATGCTAGAAAAAAATAACAGTTTTGAAATCCTTGATATATTCCTAACAAATCCATAGAGCTGGATTTTCTATTTTTGCCCTCATAATTTTTTTATCGCAGCTCTATTTTTTTCCCTACATTTTAGTTAGCGATCAAACGAAATAGAAAATGGAGAATCCAACTCTATAGTTTTATTAGGAATGTTTCGAGGATTCCAAAACTGTCTGTTCTTTCTGCCGTAAAAACTCACTGAGTTCTATTTTTTTTAATAAAAAACAACATATATATATATATATATTTATCAATAATCCCCACTGTCTCAAAAACTGAGGCCTACATCAAAAGAGTTTAGAAGCAAAAGCGTTTCCTTTTCAAACATACACATACTGTGCAAATTTCATAACTATCGGTCCATAATCGTAATTCTCCCCCCCCCCCTCCACCCATGCCCCATCTCAAATGTACCAGGTGCGAAAGTTCTACCTATTTTTTTTTAATGTCCTCATGAAATGGAATAAGAAAATACCTAGTATAGCTGTAAAAGATACAAGTACACAAACACCCTCCCAGAGCCTGGAGTATTAATTGAATTGCCTGTTTGTCGTCATATTTTACTATTAACCACACCTTAAAATTTTTCTTCTGCTTACACATGAGGCCTATATTCAATTCAAATGCACAATATTTTCCTCAGCACTAACATATCTTACGTCTTAAACGTAGAAAATTCTTATTCTGAGGCAAACCACGGATTGAATACAGTAAAATAAGACCACGGATCTCTATGTATGATATTTTGGCCAGGATATCCAGTTCGGTCTACATGCTTACTGTTACTCCCCTTTTCATTCGAAACGGGTTTTTGTCTTTGTTCCACGTTCAGCAGTTTTTCTTTCTTTGAACCGCTCCTCAAGTGTGCTTTATTTGTCTAAACGGGTTTTCATTTACATTCGACTTTGAACAATAACTATAGCGATATTTCTTACCTGCGACGCCATGGCATTATTAGCCCCAACACCTGTTGCATAATGCACAACTGTTGACCAATCTTCTACTTGACGCTCAGGGACCTAAAATAAAAACACTTGTGGGAAATCATGCAACCCTTGATAACGCAACTCTAATGTTACTACGCACACTGTATTTGTTTATGGTATCATGGCTAAAAATATGCTTGACCGAAACAGTTTCCGCTGTTTTGCGTTGTGGGCTTCTGAATGCAGTATTTGTTTTCTTACGCTGGGAAATGCTTGACCAAAATAGTTTCCTATATTTTGTATTTCGGGTTTTTGAATTTTAATTGCGGCGTATTTTTCTTCCAGTGTCCAGCTATGACTAGATAATGAATTTAAATATGGTTAATAGCGAGAACAGTAGTCATTGTGAATAAGAGATATTAGTGAAAAATGTAGTTCTTGACGAAGAAAATCGAAAGAGTAATAACAACAGTATTGATAATGACACAAGTACATATTATTTTCGTCAGAGTAATTTTCGTTTTCTTTGGAAATACCCGTTATATGTTTCAATTATGACAATTTAACTTGAATATTTACGTGCCATTGTCAGAAAATATTATCATGTAAAATGGGTTTCCCTCGTGGTGAGATTCTTTCGCAATTTAATATTCTAAGCCCAAAACACGATTGAGCTTCGCATATCGGCTATGCAGGACGATTAAATCGCTTACCTTAAGTGACGGAATCGAACCCAATTAACTAAACCTTTTAAGAAAAGTTAGGGTGCGTTCGAGTGTTGGATGATTCTAAGACGTCGAGGTTTAACTTGTCTGGTACTTCAAACAGGAGTATTGACTTCCCCCCTTAAGTCGCTTTGCAATCCAATTGCGCAGAACTTGCAGGAAATTCCATGTTACAGATTAAGATGAAGTTAATGGAAGTCTCAAGGATAGACAGTTTAGAGGCAATGCGTGAAGCCCAATTCATAAAGACGTAGCCAGCGCACTTGTCGGATGTTCCAGACAAGTACAAAGCTAGCCAATATTTAGCTTTAGATCACAACACCGGAGCCGTTCGGTCGCAAATTACAAATAAAGTCAGCTTATGCTTACACCAAGCGTAATCCAAAATGCAACAAACATCTGAAAATCCACCACAAGTACTAAATAAAACACAGGAGATTTAATTACCAAACAAGTCATAGGTGATACATAGGCTTAGATTAGCTTGATCCATGTCGGTGAATCAATAGCAACTCATATGATTGAATTCAATCGAAGGGTGGAAACGTCTACCGGTCTACTTGAGAGTTACAGCACGTCCATTGCTTAGCATACCATTATATGTAGTGTAGTGTTCCCTTACTAAAGACTCCACCGAGCAGTTCAGACACAAGCAAGTAGTCGAGTGTGTCTCCCCCATTGTCGAGATAGGTCCAAAGGTCTAAGGTGTAGCCCACTTTTACTCGTAGAGTGTATAATTAACTATTCTACTGCCCGTCACTTATGCTTCCACCGGAATTTGAAATGGCTGTGTGCTACTGATAATATGAACGCATCTTCCATCCCCTGCACGACACTTGAAGAATATCACTGCCATTTGCTGGTATCAACATGACAATATTTTTTTTTTGTGCCTTTCACCAATGCTGCAGTTTGATAAAAATGGCATCTTGCCATTCCAGTTCGCAATTTTTACGCTAGCAGTGCAGACTTTCACCAACTTCAGAGGCGCAGCACACGGTATAAAAGCTACATTATATGTGCTAATTGTAGTAGGGCTTGAGCATGGCAATGACCACTGTTTGCTCTATGCCGAGAAGGCACCATAATATGACCACTTCGACAATCTCCGTGGGTGAAGTTTATCTTCTTTTCAGATGTCGGATGAATTATTTTTATACAATGGAAATATCTCATAGGGGGCGTGAGTCCCGACTGCTCTCTGAGAATGAGCTTGTCTGTCCTTCTACTGTCAGCTAGCTAGCCTAATTTAATCCTACGGAAGCGTTTTTCAACCCCCCTCCCCAACCGGTAAAAGGTTAGCTCGATTTTGTAAATTCACAGAATAAAGTACGAGACAGCAGAAGAAATAGCGACACGCACACTCAGACTGAAGGTAACAGGAACTATGTAAATTCAGAACTTGGTGAAGTCGCTTAAAAACGTAGCATTCAATTTGCGCCAGCATACAATTGAGACTTTGGATCTAATTCCAGGCTGCACAGCTTGGCGGAATAATTATCTTTGAAGTTAAGTTGCATCTATTCCGCTGAGGGAGCTCTGTTCAAATCTAGTTTGAATTCCGAAGTGGAAACTTGTGTGCTGAGCTAGGGAGTGACACTTGTTCTTGTCGCAATGGCTCCGGCTATTTGTATTTTTCCTCTTTTAGTTCCAAACGATAATTTTCAGTTGGAGTACAGATACTAACGCTTGTCCCAGTGACTGTGGCTACAAGTATTTTTTCGTTTATGTTAAATATGAACTGATACTTTTCTGGTTGATGTAAAGAAAGCATTCGTCGCAACAGCTTATGCTGCTAATATTCTTCTTATCGTCGCCTACTTTCAACTGAAAGTAACTCTTATCTGGATGAACTGACCATACTAACACCATATAGTTAGATTCAGCTTGGGCACTGGAAGAGCAGTTCAATGAGCGATTATAATTTCATGATTAATGTAAAGATAATGGTCTTGGTTTTGGGTATTACCATGCTGTTGGCTCTAGTTTATAACAATGCGAATTGATGGCTAACAAATTGTAATCGCAAAAAAATTTCCGATTAGTATAAAAAAGTTGGCAAAGTACCGTAAGAACATTTGGAGGCGGCGAAAGATTCCAAGTTGAACTGCATGTATTGTTGATGTTGAAATATATACTCCCAGGTTTACTCTACATATTTACAAAAAGCACGCATCTCAGAAAGCGCCTTTGCAATACCGTTTTCAAAGCCTGGTCTCGCGTATTTCAATATCACAGACCCCCACATGGTTGTCGTTTGCTATGATAGCTTGACATCAACTGACGGGTCGATCTAACCTAACTTTTGTGAGTCTCAAGTTGGGACTTTTCCGTTGTTTTCGACTCTGTACTTTTTTTCGCTTGAGCTAACTTGCAAAAACCGTGGCTGACGGGAAACTGATACGCTTCAACGGCTCCAAAAGAATGGCTTCTCAGAGTGAAGGTTGGAGTTGTCTTGGACGATTCTGCCAAGCGGAGCTGTAACGGCTTGGGTGCGACTTAACGGCAAGGCCCGTGAAAAAGTTTTATTGCATACTTGACGTAAAGTCAAGGTGGCATGAACAAACATAGAAACGATGCGTAGCTGGAAAAACATGATTGTGTGACTGAGCATAACTTGGTGATGTTGCACAGTTTCAAAGAACGTTTGAGAAAAATACAGATATGGCTCGAGCTCTTGATAGTATTTATGACTGGACATGAAATTGTGACGTTGCCGAGAATCATAGTAGGATTGAAAAAGTTACAAGACTCTAGCACTTGTTGGTATGACTAAGCATTATGGAGATGCTGAAAAGCTTAATGGCACAATCTTAAGAGAAAGAAAAATAATGCCGATTGAGAAGTTTGTTGCATTGATGTACTTGGTATAAAACTGAAGGTTAAAAAGCTGCTAGGCATCAATGGGTATTGGAAGGATACGGCCAGAAAAATTAATGGCATGACTGGTGATGTTCAAATGATTCATGGTATGAATGCACCAAAAACAGAGGTACATACAGCTCGAAAATTTCTACTGGTTAATTGGTATAAACATATTAAATACGTACACCGGTAGAAAGCTGCTTGACATGAACAGCAGCAATACTAATTCTCTATCTCCAAATGTTTCAGTGCAAAGTGGATTATAAAAAGGTGCGATTGAGACCAAGTGGCAAAAGAACCGATACAAATGAAACCGTTTTTGCAGCTTGACTGGGTATTTGAATAGATGAAGTTAAACGTGTGAAAGCATTCATGAACTTTCACAAAATATAATATTGCTTGAAAGGTCTTACGACATAAATTAATAAATATAAAATGCACAGTTGAATAGTGTTCTCGCATGAGCTTGCATAAAATACAAGGTAGCTCCAAAAACTGTACGACATGAATGATGAAAAATATGTATAATACAGCGGAGAATCCTTATAGCTGAAGATGGCCCAACAAAATCACTTATATGGCATACGTCGATCAGAAAACACAGTTGAAAGTTTTACCCCATAAACAGTCACAAAACGAAAAATTGAATAAATTCTGTTGCCTAATGTGATATGAATGTCCGAACGCGAGTGAAAATTCTTGATGGCATAAGTAGTAATGAATGTGCTGCTGAATGTAAAACAGCTTCCAAGCTCTCTGTATGATTCAAAATTTTCAGTTGATGTGCAGCTCATATCACTTTTAAAATATATCCTCCGACATGCTTTGGTACATATAGCAAAAGGCTCCTAGCCCTGCTCTAGTGCAGCGTCTGGTGGCCTTCAGCTTTCTAATAAAATAGCAGCGATTAAGACGTAAAAATTTGTTCTCAGAAAGAAGATAAACTGCATTCGTTTTTCATCAGTTTTTTAATGTTCTTTGTTTTTCTATGCTTTTGAGACGTTCTCAACAAAGAAGCCTAAACACAATAATTGAAGATATAATTGGAACTAAATTACTTCGTTGCAGTCTCTTGCTGTAGGCGCTATCTCTGTCTTTTTCTGGCACTTAAAGCAGAACAATCTCTGTTAGAGATCACCCGCCGCTACAGTTGACGTTGCGTTTAAGAAAACTTTTTATCTCCGACGCTTCTTTTGTTTCGGGGCTGGAGCAGCAAAATAGCGTTAATCACTGGACGTTTTTTCCAGCTATCATTTTCGCAAGTTTCCGTCGTTGTAATTTGGGGGAATTTTTCAACTGACGTGCTTTGAAGCTCTTAGAAAAGGGAACCGAGCAATGAGTGATAATGACATACTCTGGCTTATACATATAGTGACTGTAAAGTCCACGGTGTTTAGTACCAAAATTTAAGTTACATATAAAAATCAGTGCAGTGTCTAAGAGAACTCGCACAGACACACTAGTAACAGGTAGTCCACCTCTGGGGCTTTTTTAATTGTATTTTCACCAATTCCAATTAATAATTCTAGATCAATGTATATGTTCAATGACGTTCTATAGTTAAATAAACACCATCTGTTACTAATATTCTAGAAGTATTATTCCTGCGGCACTCCCACTGGGGGTATTTAATTACTATTTTATTATGCTAGTCCTATAAAGGCTGCAAATAAACTAGTTCATAAAATGGGCAGGAAGTCGTTATACATATGCAATATGCTCCCTCACTCATCCATACTTTAATGCAAAAGTTAGCCTTTTGTATTTATTTTCCATTAGCTTATGACATGAACATTCCAATGGCTCATCTTATTATTCATAGAAGTATTGAAATGTAGCTTCCTAATACACTACACAAGCTGCCAAGCTACCATTCTTTGATGACGTGGCTGAGTGGCAAAAGCAGTAACTTCTGTAGTTAATACGAGGTAAAGCTGTTTTCAACCTACTACTGCTGATGCTCAGAAAATGAGGAACATAGAGCGCCCAAGTATTTATCCAAAGTGAACTCAAAAAACGGTTCTCACGCTCGAACACGCCCGAAAGCCATTCACTCGCGTCATTTGCTGCCGAGACATTCGCTCTACTCCCTCTAATAAAACCCTAAACAACTGGGCCCGTCGAAAATATTGGAGGTCATTTGCCGCTGCTGATGAGGCCATGTAGTGTCTAGTCTTGCGGAATGTCTGGCTAGCAAGAAGAAATTCTGCGACAGTGAGCAGTAGCTAGGAGTACCCGCACCTAACTTTCAGTGGAGTACTATAGTACTTTAGTGCAGAGTACTATGCATAGTACCACTATATTACGGTAGACGCAAGCTGAGAGTAAGAATATGCATACATAAAGGAGGGCTCCAGTGAGTCAAATGGAAGCGTTCTCTCAATTTAGCGTCCGAATATTCTGTGGCGTCCTGTTAAATCCAACTATTTCTGGTCTACCAATTGGTTGTACACAAATGCTATCCCACATGTTCAGCTAGCGTATAGCTCTTCATGTTTCGAGTGAATGTAACCTCGAATATCTGTGCAATTTTTCTACTGTTGAAGCAGTAAGGCATTCAGCCGATGAACTAGGTAAAAACGTTCGTTTCAATGCCGTGTGCACCCATCACAACATTTGGGAATGCTGCTGTGCTGGAGGAGAAGGGTGGAAGCAATAACTCGCTTTATTTCTTCCCTACACAGTTACAGCTATTGAAATATTCCTCCCTTTCTTTTCCGCTTACTACTCTACGTCTACATCTATTGTGGATGCCCAATAGGTGATATTTTTTGCCGTATCTTAGCAGTGATATATTTGTATCGTGGTAGGTAATACTGCGTTATATAAATATATTATTTATAATTCAACCAAAGCATTGATATATCCCATACACAGAGGATTTCTTGAGTGACATTCCTTTGCACAGGAGATACGACTATACTAACGACAGTATCCAGCCGATTAAAATTAGCTGATTATATTTTGGCAGTTATTTAGAAGCAAGGGAAGTGCTTGATAATGCTTTACAAAAGTTTAATTTACTCGTTTTTACCATGTAACCTATCCCTAGAAGAAATCCCAATCACGAACATTAACAATGATGAAGTGTAGGTGTAAAATTTTATCCGCATTTCTAACTGCGAAGTACAACAATGATAACAATAAGTTCGGCTGGGCGTCCACAATCAATAATTCAAGCATTAGTAGTTATGAAATCAATCCATAGAAGGTAGAATTCGCGAAATAATACAAGTATTGTGCCTCCTTTGAAGCTTTTGGAGCTGATGGACTGCCTTTCATAGGAGGTCTTTTGATGTTCCTCTATCCATTCGTCATGCGAGTTCTTTCTTCAACAAAGGCACAGGAAAAGAAAGTTTGGCGAGTTTATTCTGGCAATTGCCAAGGCAACGACGGACTATCTTGCCTTTGCTCGCATCTTCACCGATTATCGTCGCAATTGTTTAAGTTTAATTGCAGTTTTGATTGGCCGTTCCAAGTTTTAATTAGTTTCACTTCACTTTTTATCGGTAGTGCAAATTTTTGTGAGTTGCTTTCCTCAAGAGAGGACGCTTCAAGAAGCATTCTTTTAAAGACGCAACTCTAAGCGTCTTCAAAAGGTAAACAGTTATAATAAGTCTTTGGATTTACGGGAAAATTGGCTTCTTGAAGAATTAAAAGAAAACAACTTTTCTCAAAAAGTTCAGGATGAAGCAGAGATTTCTGTCTTTGCTGAAGTCCTTGGAAGTCGCCATCAGTTTTACATTACTTTCCAAAACTTTGCCATCCGCTTTGAGCATCGGTTGATAATTTGAAAACTTTGTGAATCTCTGAATGTATTGAATAATTCCGCCTAGCGGAGCCCTGGATTTCCTTTTTAGTTCCTCCACTTTGCTCATAGAAAATCGTGAGGCAAGAGTGATAGAACTTTATAGCAGGCTGAGCCACGCTTGCTGCAAGTTGATGGAAATAAGGGACAAAAATGGCTATGCTAGTGACATCTTTTGGAGTGAGAGTAATATATATAATAGTAATTGGTACGCTAAGATAATGGTAATTGTAAGAGTATTGCATATAATGGCAGTTGGTAAGGGTGTTGTATATAATGGTAATTGGTAAGAGTATTGTATGTAATGGTAATTGACTACAGATTAAAGCAAATTGCAACACAAGTAGGTGGCACACGTTCTGCAAAACAAGAGTTGTGACGATATTCGTATTACAAATTATTTTATAATAATATTTTTGTTTTGTTCGTAGGAAGTAAATGACAAAATTACGTTGCGAGTGACAACTTTTTTTCGACAGACATTTGATGCATAATAGGTATTTCCAGTAGATGTGAGTTGCAAAGTACATAATACCGTATATGATATAAGTTGGTGTGAGAGAAGAAATAAAAGCTATAGTCAGGTGAAACCTCTCCACAAAACTTGTAGGTCATCGTTACGTTAGAAAAGTCCGGAGGGTAACAAGCGTCCGTGCGTGTGATAATTGCGCAAAAATGCAGTGACATATCAAAGCGAGGACCAGCGAATTCGCTCTCAGCCTGAAAATCACACAGGCCAGAAAAATTCAACTCGTGACTAAAAGTGGCCGTAATGGCCTTACTTGCAAGACTCCAACATATGTTCCTACAATATATGTAGCAGCGTGTACTGTTGCCAGTCAGAGGTCAACTAATGGAGAGAAATACAGGAGAGTATGTACGAATAGTAGGATATTTCCTAAGCTCGTACGAGTTTGTCATGTGTGAGGCGAACTACCGCATTTCCTGTAGCATATATTGGCTTCTACGAGTACCTTATAAATAATTTTACTAACATAAACATATAACAAATTCTGATTTTGAATTTTCCTTTACCCGCCAGTGAAGTAACTTGCATTTCATAAAGTTTAACTCTTTGTAAGTTTTAAGCGTAGCACTTTCGGACGTGATTTATGAAGTGAAATATGCTTATTTCATTGTTAGGGACAGTAGGTTAAAATCTGTTAAAAGAATTCTGGAGCACCGTTTCTACTTTTAAACTTACGGAAGAGCCCTTCATTAAGGCATATTACATTACAATATTGACCATATTTTCTATTAATAATCATCTTATCCACATTCTGAAATTTTCCAAAATTCATAATATTGTCATAACCTAAGAATTTGAAATTTCGTCTCTCAGTTCAGTAATAAAGATAGCGATATATGTCGGTTTTTCCTATTTTTTGACAGGATATGGGATAAAATTTCAGTTTGATGGATTAAGACGATATTAACAATTTTAGGAAATTAGCGAATATTGACCAAATGATCATCAACAATAAATAACGTTAGCATTTTGATGAAACATAAAAATTTATTCGTAGCAATGACAAAGCCAGACCTGAGCACCGCATACACATCTAAGTTCCGATCTTTCTTTTATTAGAAAAGCACCATAGCTATATGTCAAAGCTATACCAAAGACTATGCACTCCCTTTAAATTTCTTCTTTTCATTAAACTTTAGGTACAAATGCTCCATTCTTGATACAAGTTTCAGCGACAAAATTAAGACTGGCCATTCCACTTACAACTCACTTTCGATTCATTTTGTTATCTTTGCATGTCTCGCTTATCTTTCTGCTGTTGGCTGCAGGCAGCATGGCAAAGTTTCGATATTTTTACCCTCGCAGGAAAGTATTTCCTCTCATTAATGGACTTCCTATTGTTCCCTCTCTCTCTTCATTATAATCACAATGAACGTTCTGAAAATAACTGTACCTCCATTTTGCCATTGGCTTTGTGTTCTGGACTTCTCGGAGGCTCCGCTGCCGTCCCCCTGGAACCCTCTGGCCGNCTCTCTTCATTATAATCACAATGAACGTTCTGAAAATAACTGTACCTCCATTTTGCCATTGGCTTTGTGTTCTGGACTTCTCGGAGGCTCCGCTGCCGTCCCCCTGGAACCCTCTGGCCGGTGAGGATCCGCCATGGAGAAAACTGCTTTTTTGACCTTGAGATTTTACCTTTATTCATGACCAGCGCTTATAAAAATCGTAAAACCCTTCATGCTTCAATTAAAAATAAATTTTCGGAGGCATAGTGCTGTTTGTTAGGTCAAAAACTGGCTCAAGTATGATAAATGATTTGTTATGCCTGTTGTGCTTGAATTAACCCAAGAGCACTAATCATGAGTAGAATGTTGCCTTTACTTCTCGTTATACCAACCAATAAGAAGATATGGTTTGTGTTCAACGGTTAAGTATCAGCTTTCGTAGGAATAGTAACTAATTGAGAAGAGAATTGAGAATTGAGAATAGATCTACTATTCCTCAAATAGGAATACTAGATCTTCGTTCGGGCTTGAATTGAGCATCACCTTTCTCTTGGCATTGATGCTATTTTCAACGTCCCAAAATTAGAACAGTATAGGCACTAAGGCATTGGGGTGATCTAGTACCGTTTGCCGAAAAAATGGGATGAATATAGAAGGAAATTTAATAATGTTGTATATTGAACTATTGATATATCTCGACTATCTAGGAAAGCATAATCTATTTCGTACCACTTGTTAAGAACCTGTGTCTCAACCGTGAAACACAGAATCAAAATTCGACTTCTCTAGAGACTAGCACTGTTTGAAACGCACTGTACGCACATGATACAGTTCGCTAGATGAGCTTGAAAATGTAAGCGTACTAAGAGCGTTTACATAGCATCACAACCGGTGCAGCACCATTGTGTAAACTCTTGTTTTTTTTTCAGTTTTTCCACTCCTTAGAAAATAATGACATTTTGGTTCAGTTTTACATATATTGCTTAGTGCCTGGTTGGGGACAGTGACAACTTTTGTAATATCGCTGCTGGTAGGACTAGTCTGGGGCGTGACTCCGACTACTGGCACCGGCCAACGTCACACTCCGACTCCAACTAGCTGTTCCAAAACAGTTCCGACTCCTGACGACTCCGACATTTTACCACAATAAAAAATCTTCATCCGAGTCTGATGCGTGAGCTCGACCAGTATACGACTCCGACTCCAATTCGTTATGCTCAGAAATATACGACTCCTTACAACTGCGGTTCCGGCTCTGTAAACCCGGATACGCGCAGCCTCTGGGACCAGGGCCCAGATTTAGAAAGGGGCAACATTGTAGGTCTTACTATCCTCTCAGCTACACCTCTACAATAAAACATAAACACGTTCCATGATATCAACTGTTCTAAATGTAACTTGCTGGGACAGAAAAACGTCATCGGTCTGGCCCTGTGTGACTGGCCAATGAGAGAGTCCGTTTTGTGCAACTTGGATTCTAACCCACTAATCGCCATCAGCCGTTACGATGATAGCACCTCATCAGCAGCGGCAATCTAATTCTATTCAGTTCGAGCCTTTCCTGAATATTTGTTGTCAATACTGTACGTTCAATGGCCCTTTTTTTGAATTTGAGTTTCTAAAATGCAAAAAAATACTGGTAATTCTTTTTTAAAATTCTTCTACATCTGAAGTAGTAATATGTTGTAGGAAAGAGCTTCTTCTAAGTGTATATGACAGGGTTACTGTGATGAAAACGCTCGCATCAAATGAATTTGCATATTTACCCATCTTAGCAATAATTCTAGCACTTTTTCATGATGTAGTGGCTAAAGCACTGCTGAAACACAACAGCAATGGTACGGGAAATGACAAAAATCCATTCAGAAACATTGTAAGTAAGAAAGAAGCAAGAAACTACTGTTTCATTGCCTCCCGCGCACGCTGCACAGCTCACAAATTGCATAAGAGGTAGTTATTCCCAGGGTCCGTTGGTGAATTAGCAATGCTAGTTCCTTGCCGTTCATTTTCAGGGGCTGGAATGTTCTTCGACGGTCCAATAAGCGTTGACAAACATTGGTCGACTCTGAAGCTCAATCTGTCACGTTGCGATCCAATCCATGACGCGTCATTTAGGTAAGTGGGAGTGCTCCTGTGTCTCTGGAAAGCTTTTAAGCAAAAAATATGAAACCAGACTTAAAGTCCAGCGCTTATGTGGCGCAATTTTTGCCAGTATGACTAAGAAATTGCAAGTTATTAAATAAAGTGTCTTTTCAAAAACAGCTTGCCCGCACACCAGCTCTTTGATGCTTCCAGCAAGAATTCAATTTGCATGCATTTCCCCCGAATGCAAACTACATGGTATGCGGCTCATGAATTTTTTATTGCTTATAAAAACATCCTGGGCAGTTTGCTGCTGCTTTTTGAACGGGACCCTGGCCCTGAGCGCCCTCATTATTTAATAATATAAGAACTCTTTTAATAAAAGAGGCTTGAGCAGCAGGCCTTCGGGACATCTTTCCGTACCCAATTTATTTCCGCATTTTTTTTTCTAACGCTCATTAACAGATTCAGCTATGCCATTCCTTTTCTCTCATACCTTACTGTTCCCTGGGGCGGTGTTACGCTGAATGAGGGTTTCTAGTGTTACTGTTCCCTTGGGCTGTGTTGCACTGGGTAAGGCTTACTAGTGTTACTTTTACCTGGGTGGGTATAACCTGCTGCAAGGTTCATATTGTTACTATTGTCTGGGTTGTGGTAACCTGCCTAAGGGTTCCTAGTGTTATTGTTGCCTGGGCGATGATAATCTTCGTTTGGGTTCCTCCTGCTGTTTATATGTTACTTGTCTTTTGCTCCCTCCTCTCATTGAGTCACCGAATCACCTTTGTCGCAGAAATCAACAGTTTAATTTTAAATACACTAAGGTAGAGATGCTGCCGCCCTTTGGAGGTTGCAAAAACTATTCCAGGGGCGTGAGGCAGCACAAATAGTAGTTGCAACACTACTTTAGGATTAGTGGTATAACTGTTAATGTTTGCATGGGTTCATCTACCTAATTTTTTATATATATATTATATTTCATTCCTATATAATTTTATATTATATTACATTCCGAATACGGAAGTAATAGAACCAAGACAATTAAACTTATTGACCATTTAATGATGTCAACAATAACAAAGTTAAATTGTCATTTACACTGAAAATGTAGCCCGTATGACAATACCACTGCATGAAATCGTGAGCTCTTCATGCTCTACTAGCGAATCAAGACAAGTGCTAATTAAATTTCATTGCTTCGGATGTAATGACGTTAATACATTTAACTTAACACACACCCACATAATTATGCTAGGCAATATGCGCAAAAAGTGGCATATAACCAATTCTCGGATTTTAATGATTGGGAGCCATTTTCTTTATATGGCCGACCCAAAATTTTCGATTGGAGTGCAGGTCGTGCAACACTTCAGGCTTTTTAGGTGATAAAGTGCGAATTGTGTCAACGTTGACTGCACACGAACATGTTTATCTAAATGTTGCACAGAAAAACTACAACAACAACAGAGGCACTGCAAGATAAAAGGCTTCCAGCTGAAG
>LQNS02278174.1:10301696-10312048 GCA_001587735.2 Parhyale hawaiensis
CTGGTTTCCCCAGCTCTGTGACTTCCGCTACAACAAATATAGCAATTCCACCGTTTCAGTGAACTCGAAGCTACTGCTCTCCTTAGGGAAGAAGAGTCAAATAAGACTTTAACAAGATCTCTAGATACGATGTCGAACACCACTCTTAGAATGTCAATCGGAGCACATTTCTGTTTCCTTTATTTAGTTTCATGGAGCTCAGTAGTGTACTTTTGTTCCAGGCTCAATATCTGGTAAATTCCCTTGTGGATTGCATTTGCTGTAGACAACTTCAGGGCGTAAGTGTTACGCGGATGCTGTTGGTTTTACTTTAGAGCTGGACAAGAACTCGGACAAAGATGAGAGCTGTTGGTTTGGTAAACATTGCAAATCCTTGGTGGTATGCAGATGCGTTAGGCTTTATTCAAGGCATGGACTGAGACATGGAATGTTGTTTGCTGGTCAAGCAGTAGTGGACATGGGCTATGGGCCGTTGGCTTGGTAGAATTTGGAAGTCTTTAGTGGTATGCTGGTGTTATTGGCTTAGATGAGAAAATTGAGGGCTAACTATAGGTTCATTTTTGGCAGGTTTGTGTCTGCATTGAGTGTGAATGTATGCATTTATAGGTGTATAGAGAACGTATATTTGTATATTATGTGTAGATGCATGGCTGAATTTTTACGCACGGTGCATGTGAAGAACACAAGAACACAAATACTTTCGAGTACATTATATACACGTTTCACTGCGTATGTAATGAGCTGTCCATAATGCCCCATAAAAATAAAAGTTTACTTTTTAGCCTGTGTTATTTTGCTACAACTGTTCTCTGTTCTATTGTATTCCTACGGAAAATGCCTCTGTAGCGAGGTACCAGAGACTGGTACAGTGACCATTAAATGATTAAGATTAAATACAACCAAAGGGAAGTATTAACATTTTAAATACTCGTAATTAACTTGGATACACAAAGAAATATGGTTGTTTGCCATTACGCAAAATTACTTAACTGTAAACTACCTTGTCGTTTGAGTTTGCGTCAATGCACATTTTCGTTTGTGATGAACAACAGATGAACAAGACCGTTGTGATGAACAACAGTGTCTTACATGATTAAGAAAATTATTATTGCTTTGTAGCTAAAATACTACGTCGTTAGTGATAAGAGTGATAAGAAACCAGGGGTTTATATCGTAAAGAACATACTTCTCTGCGTGCAAGGCTCAGAACTGATTGTTTATTACCGCTCTGTGGTCTACGCAACAAAGTACAATGTGCAAATTTTCGGATAACTATGTGCGCATTTGATAGGCTCAGAATACAAATTAGAGACTAAAGAATGAGCCTTAACTAACTTCTAAACGCTAGTATGTATTTACATCTAACGCAGGGGCAAAATTTGCTTAGAGTTGAAGCAAATCGTAATTATACTCGAATTACTGACAGGTGTTGCGCAAACACACTCTTTAGTTACCTGAGTAAAAAACAAAGGCATATAGAAAATGTACCTGAATTTAGGTCTTCCTTTATGGATATTCTTTTATTGTGAGCAATGGATGCTAGTTACTAACAGATACAGCAATGTTTTTTTAATTCACAGTGGAAAAGTCGTTAAATTTATAAGATAAAGTTAGAAGGCTGGGAACTTGAATTGCATCTTTCGTAAAAAATAAACAAATATATGGTGACAGGAAACCGTCCATATCGCATCTGTCTGCAGCGAATGGCTTCATATCATGAAACATTTGAGAATCAAATGGTTTAGAAAGACTCCATTGTTGCACCGATCGACGCAAATTCTGCGAACTGTTAAAACTTTCCTGAACTCCAATCCCTCGAGGGCTTCGTCCTTTTCCTGGAGCCATCCACTTCCTGACACCTTCTGGCGCTACATTTCTCAAAATGTTCTTCATTGTTAAACAAAACTTACTCAAGGCAACTTCGTCTCAAAGACTTTTTTACGCCTCCGAATCACTCTGAACCATTCGACCTCGAGAGAGAGAAAAACTTCCAGAACTAAATCATAGTAATAACTAGACGAAAATAAAACTGTCAGACTTCCGCAGTACTTCATTTTGATTCATATGTCAAAACAACATCATGAAGACAAATGTGTACTATTTTATCAATATTTAGAGCTACTTTTCAGCAAGAGATAATAATCACTCTATTTGTAGTAGCTTAGTTACAGTTATTGTAATTTACAATCGATGCATTTTTTTCAGCAGGTGGGGTTGCTCCAAAAAAATAAATCTATGTTCACCGTTGTGAAATTATCGGCGTTGCTTTTATTATTTGAAAAGAACATAGAATGGCAGCTGGTCTTCAGCTATTGTAAGCGCAATACATCCTCCCCTATTGGAACAGAAGCTCATCATCACAAGCATAGACACTGAAGGGTTATACAAGTAAATTCCTCGGCATCTATTTGGGGGCTTGGTACACTAGTAATCATATCTATAAGAAATGAAACTGCAACGCTTCCAAAAGCGTCATGATTTTAACTATGGAAAACAAAAGTGTAGAGACTCCTAGGATGAACTCACGACCTAACTATAAGGGAAAATGGTGTAGTCTATGCCCATTACAAAAGCTATATATAGAACTAGAAAAACGCGCCGAGATCGCAGATCTCCGCCAAGCCGCACCATAATAACGAAGATTACGAAATGGTCAAGAATCGGAGATTTTTCATCGGGTCATCATCAAAACTGAATCATCCGTTGCTCGTAATATTCTTAACAGTTACTATAAATTTTATGAAAATCCGTCAACAAGTATTTGATTTATGTCACCAACAAACAGACGGTGAGACAGAATGACAATCGCAGACAAATACGTAACATACTTGGCGGGAGTAAAATTGGAATGCAATCTGTACTTCCTCAAATTATCATCATTATAGTTATATACAAAAGCTACAAAAGGATTTGAAAAAATACTGTATTAAAATGAATGCCCGCATAACAAACAAAAAAAGTGAATGCACGTCAAAGGTACTTTAAGCCCAATAATATAACATTGATGCTCATTATTGGCAACTCTTTATGTAGATTGGTACATATATTGGTACATATAGGTAAATTGGTACGTATATTGCAAGATATATGTAAATTGGTACATATATCCGCACCCTGACACCCAGCAGCCGCGACTTCCCGTTTGAAGTCCTTGCATTTTGTTACGAAACCGACATTATAGCAATTGCTCATTGAGAGCCGACGCCCAGCCCTTGGCTCCTTTTTGTGAATGGGCTTCTACTTCCGGCTAGTATCAAGCATGTAATATAATTTATAAATAGTCCACGTGGTAAAACAGCCCGCAAACAGTGCACAACCTCCGCGATAAGAGTCTGAGAGGCGCTGGGCCCTGGACAGATAGTGCACGTGGCGTCACCAGTACAGCACAGCATTCGCTTCGCATCAGCGGGCCGTTGCGTGTGTAACTGACGGCGCCATCGATTAGCCTGGTAAGTACGAGTTAAGCTCAATAGGCTTGACTAGACAGGAACTTCTGAGAGGAGCGCTTGCCACTTTGGACCGTGTTGCGGTGGTAGCAGCAGCCCGATTACGCCTGAGATAACCAAAAACTTCATTTTGAGATGCAGTGCTGAGTTTTCGGTGGTCTCAAGAGTAATCGAGTCAAGGTTAACGCCTGAAAATCTATTCAAATTGTGAAACTAGCTCATCTTCTCTGAAATTCGGACAAGTCAAGTCTATTGAGCTTAGGTTAACAAAACTTCGCTGCGCCAATCGAAGGTACTGTTAAGTAATTCGGTTGTCGCTACCACGCATGCCCTGTGACCTCAATGCTGCCCAGCTGCCTTTTACTTTGATTTTCGGTACAGTCTCCATTGTCTAATTACCAGCATTACTTGGACATTCAGCATAGTCGCTATATGTCCACCTACCAAGTTGCTATGACTTCGGCATAGTCGCCATGTACACCTACCAAGTTACTATGACTTCGGCATAGTCGCCATGTACACCTACCAAGTTGCTATGACTTCGGCATAGTCGCCATGTACACCTACCAAGTTACTATGACTTCGGCATTGTCGCCATGTACACCTACCAAGTTACTATGACTTCGGCATTGTCGCCATGTACACCTACCAAGTTGCTATGACTTCGGCATAGTCGCCATGTACACCTACCAAGTTGCTATGACTTCGGCATTGTCGCCATGTACACCTACCAAGTTACTATGACTTCGGCATTGTCGCCATGTACACCTACCAAGTTACTATGACTTCGGCATAGTCGCCATGTCCAATTACCAAGTTTATTTTAACCTCCAACATTGTCGCCATGTTTAACTACTAGGTTTATGTTGGCCTACGGCATAGTCGCCATGTCTAACTACTAGGTTTATGTTGGCCTACGGCATAGTCGCCATGTCTAACTACTGGGTTTATGTTGGCCTACGGCATAGTCGCCATGTCTAACTACTGGGTTTATTTTGGCCTACAGCATAGTCGCCATGTCTAACTACTAGGTTTATTTTGGCCTACAGCATAGTCGCGCTTGTCTAACGACGCTGCATTGGAAGTCACTCAACAAGAAAATTTTGCTTACCGGGACGCCGGTTTCTTGCGAGTGTCCCCGGGGAGAAGCACAAAAATTGCATAACAACGCTCGCGCCCGCCGTCCATCATCTAAGATGGAATATGCAATGGGCAAAACAACAGAGGCCCAAACTCTCGGTGGCGCCGGGGGCTCGCCCAGAACTTATTAGGACCATAAGCACACGAGGCCCCGGCCTAATTTTTTCTAAGCAGTTCTTCTCGGCCAACGGGTCACGAGAAGATTGCCCAGGTGAGCTTGGTGCTGAGGTATCTTTTTCAAGTGTCAGATGATTGCGCATTGAGGTATTTTTCCACCCTATTTCTAAAACCGAGAAGCCTTGAGAAGATTGCTTATTGAGATATTTTATTTATGTTGAGATCACGTTGTCGTAAGAAAACTTATTGAGATATTTTATTATTGAGATATTTTATTTATGTTTAGATCACGTTGTGGTGCGAAAACAGCTGTTTACACCTATTTCTCAGACCACGACGCCGTGAGAAGTTTGCTCATTTCAAGATCATGCTGTTGTGAGAATATAGCCCCTTTAGGTGTAAAATTCTAAAGCTATAGGCCACAAAAACAATGCACATCAATTAAGGTATCTCCCTAAATAAGCATATGGATAGAAGGCATTGCATATTAATCTACTAGAGTACCCAACCGTAAAAAAATAACGCAATAATTGTGTAATTAAGCTCTTTACTGTTCTCTCTAGCGGTACGGGTTTTAGTGCAATAATTATGCCTCATGCCTGTAGGCTTCGTCTACCAAGAGAGTAATGAATGTTGTACCGTCATGAGTTTGTGGGAGCAAAACTTCATTCCTGCAAATAAAAAAGGCTCAGTTTCACTTTAAAAATGCTTGAATGTGAACTAGTACCAAGAAGATATAGTTCAGTCAAGAGATTTAATCGGAAATGGTCTGTGCTTACAAGTATACCCGGGATGCCAGCAGTTACTTTAACCATCGGGGTAGAAAATTGGCTGCAGTGTAAATTGAAAATATTTTGCCCTTGGTTCCGCGTTAACTTTCAACTGCTATGAACAAATTCAACTAAAAAAATGTGCGAAATAGCTTATGCACCAAAGAATCAAAAACTCTATAAAAAATATAACCTTTCATCTACCACGCTCAAAAGAAGAATCACAAGCATTGAAAGGCACAATGTTGCGACTGTCAATGGAAAAGCGTCCACCCTGAGCCCTCTCTTCTTCATTCATGTTGGCTCGTATCGAATAGTACTGAGCTACTTTCTAAAGAGAATCTGGCTTCAGAAACTGCAGTAGTTCGACTTTCGAACGATTTTTCACATCGAAATTCAGGGCTGCAATTCCATTGAGTCTCATCTTGTTACTCACTAGATAAATTTTCTCCTATCTAAATTCTTATGAGTGTGACGGCGAAAAGGACCAACCAATGGAGCAAGGGAGCAACCAAGTAAACAAGCAACAACTGTGTAGTGTGTATTATCATAATAGTGAATATCTTACAGTTCTAAGGCAGCGGGTCGTGAGATGTTTGCGTACTGGAGCATCTTTTTCGATATTTTTTCTACAAGACCCATAAAAGCTCATCGTCAAAAATGAATATTAACTTTCACAGGCTGCCAATGTTATTCGCACCATGTCGACGCACTTGTGACCACCCAACTGCAGAATTTAGAAGCGGGCACAACCATCAGCTTGCCCTAACTTCCATCGGTCACTATTTCCATATCGCCATGCGGCACTTTTTAGATTCTGCAGCAAGCAAATGTAAGTTACTTTTAAGCACTAAATATCAATGTAACAGACCAATAAGAGGTTACCATCGAGGAAAAAAAAATGAGTGACAGAGCTGAGACATGACAAGAAGGTAACTATTATTATTACCCGCGAACGAAGAGAGAGAAGTGATAATGTTTTCGTTGAAGATTTAAATGCATATGTACCCTACATATATTTGTCTGTCCACCGAAAACAGGTAGAAAGAGTTGACCAATGTTTGCAGGGAGTTTGGTGGGTTGATCTAGATTTCACAACTGCCAAAAAACTACGCCTAGCTGGCCATAAAAACTGACGGCGTTGAATTGCCTCAACCGTGGCACATTGTCTTACGCCACGAGGCGTTCTAATTTTCTTATGTTATTATTAAGAACGTAATACTAAGGGGGCTGTGCTTTAACCTTGTTGGCCAAAGCATCCGTAGGAGAAGCTAGGATTAGCTGGCTATCAGAAATGACTGCGTTGAATTTGCCCCTACCGCGGGAGATGATCTTACACCACGAGGCGTTCTAGTAGTTATTATTATTAGATTCAGAATTTAACCACCCCAGACGCAGCGAGGTTGTTCTGGAGTAAGATAAAGGAAATTATAAACATTTTTCGAAGACGTTACGAAATCTTTGCGCCTTGCATGCATGCATGCAAACCTTAAATTTAGCAGCGAGTGAAGTAGAAGAAAGGAAAATTACTGAAGAGCCTGGCGGCTCAAAGCGCAGTCGGTATAATTCGCAACTATGGTGGCCGGCTACGTCAATGAATGACGGCAAAAAATATTCTACAAATCAAACAATAACTAAAACACCGCCGTCAAAAATGTTAGCAAATTATTTTATCGACTAATCTTCAACTTTCTTGAGCTTGGTAATGATTTTATTTTCGAAAGCACTCGTAGGTGCAAAGTATTACTATCCTCCTTTCTGTCCTGCCAAAGACAAGGAAAGCAACCAATATCACGTTACGGAGTTAACGGAAAATCGTTTCAAAATGCATTTCTATCTTCAAGTGTATCTGACACATCTGTTTATTAATGCAAAGTATATTTTTTTCTGTATTGTACTGTACATAACGGCTTGAAAGTGGTCTTTCAAGCGAATGTGCGATGTCAAAGGAACTACACTGACATTCTGAGAACAGAAGGTAAGGTTAGGCTGCTCTGGCTGAAGAAATTGGCCGAGTCTGTTGCACTTTGTTGCACAACTATTGCAGCAAAGACAGCAGAAATATGATGAGCTACTGATCAGTATCCACGGGTCCCGTATAGTACGGTAAGTAGTACGAGAAAATCGGACACGCTGACAGAATATTGAAACGTGTAAGATTACGAGCAGCTAAATTATCTGTGAACTGTGAAAAACAGAGATTATAAAAGGCATGCAATACAAGAAGTACCGTTGCATGCAAGATTCACAGGTGAATTCAAAGTACTAAGAGAGGCTAGACGAGGTGTGTTAAGGCAGACGAACTTTAGATTAGACGGGGTAGGTTAAATTACAGGAGCACTACCATGAGTCAAACAACAGTAAGTGAAAACATTAATTACCCGTGGAATTTCCAGGGGTCCCTCTAGTAAATATTCAGTAGTACATAATAATATAGTAAATAAATAATAATAATAATAAATAATATTTAATCATATAATAAGCACGCAACAGCGTTACTGAAATGTTTGATGATTCTCTAGGAGAAGCTAATTGTAAAGGCTTTGAAACAGCTACAATGCTCCCAAATCTCGATCCCAAAATTCCAGATCCGCTTCTACTCCTTAAAATCACAGCGGTCTTGCCTCGAGCATTTGTCTTAGCTGATGGCAAGACATCCGTCTTCTCCGCAACCATGCTACCCCCTCTCAGGTATAACTACTCTCCACTTAGGGCCCTGAACCTGGGAAAGAGAGAGGGAGTTATACAAGAGAAGCCTCTTGAAGAACGCCTCAATAAATCATAGCGAAAAGCTCAGGCCTGGTCTGGATATGCAGAACTGTACTTCCTTTGGTTCATCCGGAGAGAGGGCGGGGGGGGGGCAGCGGGCAGGGTGCCATTCTAGTGCTACTGTAACAGCTAGAGAACTTTGCTTCGCCGATGATAATGAAGAATTACTGTAAGACTTATAGTTTATTGAGCTATCTAGCTGGTATCAATTGACAAGGTAACGCACTGTGAAAATTTGTTGCTTGTCCGGTTGCAATTTAAGTTAATTTTAAGTAAGTCCTGCACTTTCATTGATTTATCCTGTGGAAGGAAGAACGTACAGAGCTCCTTAACTGTTGGAAATTTGTTGTTTGTTGGTTAGCAGCAAAAGTTAGTTTCGGTAATGGCGGGCTCACATGGCACGCCCTTGGCTCCCAGAGGCGCTACTCAGCGGCCGGAAGCGGTGCTGTGTCCGTGTCAACGCCCCATATATCCGCAGCTTCTTGAGTTCCACTTCACCTTAAATTTGAAGAGGTACATGGATTTAGAATAGGGCACAAATGGCGGCTTTTTGTGAAAACGTTTACTTATTGTTCTTAAAAAGCGGCTTTTTTCAGCGTAATTTTGAAAGCTGATGCACTTGTGACGCGAAACTAATCAGTGACTTGGAGAGCAAATACAGGTAAAGTCAATTTGAACGCACCTTTTACTGGGAATCTCACACACACACACACACACCGATTCTTGCTGGAGATGTACGCCAACTGGCCGCAGAGGATTATTCAGCTGCGGTCGACCGCAGCTCATCATATGCTATGGCGCTAGCGATTGAAGGCTGTATGCCACAAACCTGCGCTTCCTGACTTTCTACGTGTCTGGCCAAGGTCAGCGCCTCCGCAACAGCACGCAGACCTGTCGCTCACTTAGCATGCCAAGCCCGACAAAGAACTTGTCTGCTTGGCTGGCAGGTTTGAAACTGGCAAAGGTGAACGTCAGCGGCTTCTGCAATAGTCAGTTCAGTCACCAATAAAATCTTGCAACGTCACCTATCGTGAATTCAAGATAAATAGCATTTTTGTAAATCCTTTGGCGGTTATAAGTTCTATATGTAAGGATGCAACGAAGCACTAAATCCATGAGTAATACGAGTACGTAGATAGAGATCCAGCAGTATACCTAATGTACTGTACACTTCCATTGGTTTGTTCCAGGATAACGCGCACTGGCGCAAAGGTTGCAGCACAGTTTCGCTTGTTGTCTCGAGGTAAGTTGTTCGGTTCCAAGCCAAGGAGGGAAAATCTTGAATCTCCGACTGCGTGACTGTGAATTCATAGCCATAACGAAGTAACTGACCTAACCACAAATGGGGACAGTCGAGCATCACACCTGTGTTATGAATCTTTCGTTTTTTTTTTTTAACACAATAGCTCTAGCTCTGACATTGGTGGCCGAATGCAGCCGTGCCTTCATCTGTGCCCCAGGTGGCATTTATTTGTGTTACGAACCAATGCCTGTAGGTTTCCCAGTGAAAACGGATCGACTACAGGAATAACTAATCGCAGAGCTTGTCAGATGACAGTGAATTAAGCTACTATATGTAAGATCTGAAGTTGCCTGAAGGCAACAAATATGAGCACCTCAACTTTTGACAAAGCCGTCCTGCAGAAGTGAGGCCAATGAATATTTGAGCGCTGTAATTTGATAAGCTAGAATGCGTGTCTAGCCTGAAGTCGACGTATTATACCTCTGGCAACTACCAACTTTCTTTTACGACACTTTTCATTTCGCGAGGTTAGGAGGGATGCTGGCAACTTACTTTTTTTGGCGCCTTTTAGTCCGTAAAATCTCACACTTGCCGCATCCGGTGTAAGAACTCATTAAACTTTTTATGTTCTTTGAGCGGCGCAGGCGCTGAGGAGAGGCACTGACATTTGTTTAAACTCACCGCACACAATCTCGCAGACATCCAAACTTTGGACTCCAACACAGCAAGATCTTTACAGAGCATTTTCTTCTAAATGAATGCCCTGGTCTTCAGTCCGTCGTAATAGAAAGTTTCTACGTAACAGCGTCTCCTATGAGGAAATGGTAGTGTGTCTTATGCGTACAGGAAAGTATACGGAGAACCGTC
>LQNS02278174.1:10318197-10328965 GCA_001587735.2 Parhyale hawaiensis
AGTAGCGTATGATGACTTTACAGTGTTAGGACACGCACAAAGTAAATTAGACCTCCGAATTCTAGAATCTCTCTATATTCATAAACTTAAACCCCCTCTTAATAATACAACCAGTTCTTACCCGCTACTTCTAGTAACTCGGTAGACAATACGTGCATGAATTCCGCCTCTTTAGATTCCATTTTAATACTTTGTTTAGCGTAATTGTGTTTAGCTTGGTTCGTTTAGACTGTGCTTAGTGCGACTACATTACTTAGAATAGTTTGTTTTCACATTTTCAGATTTGAACTGATGATGGAGCTGGACTCCGAAACGTTTTCAATTATACGTATAGAATGATTTTATTAACTCTTTTCTTCGCTTTTAAATTTCTAATAATAAGGAATATTTCACAGTTGTAACGGTCTTTGTAAAATCAAGGAATTGATTTTAATGCTCGGAAGTTAAGGGAAGTAATAAGTTGCTCAAGTCTATAGCACTATTTTGTATCAATTCACTCAGGGTTTCACATGAACTTTCAATCTTTTTCACAAACCTAGCATAAAAATGGAATTATATTCTTCAGTATATACTGTTAACGTACGTTATAACTAAAATTTAAATTTCTGACCCCATCGACAATTCCTTGCTTAGAGTTTTAGGTGAACAACACAGATGATCTAAGAGTACATTGGCACTAACCCAGGTGATATCATTTCACTGAGGAAAGATTAGTCATTTTTTATAAATTAGCGTACCTGGTAATTCTCCATTGCATGATAACTCCTGCTACCAAAATTCAGTAATATATATGTATATAAATGCCAGTTTCATTAACCACATGGTATGAAATAGTGAAATTTTAGATGGCAAATAACATAAAATATTATTGTTTTTTAAGCTTCAGACCTATAATCATAAAAATTTAAAGTTGTAGTAAAGAAGATAGCCTAAAAATTTCAGGTTTGCGTAATCAGATGGTAATAACAACAATAACTCTATCAAGAATTAATACTGAATACACAAATTCATTAAAAAAAACTTCAGGCAGGCCAAACGCATACAAATTCAAAGTTTAGAAGAAAAAACATAGTATTTCCATCAGACCGAAAACTCTTCTTCCCAACCAATGGTGCTATGAGCCTGAGTTCATCAGTCCTTCATCTACACGGAGAGATGGCGAGCACCTCTCAATTATCCTTAAGAGCGAACCGTAAACTATAGATTTAATTTAGTTCTTTTCGCTGGCCATTAGACGGCAAACAGGAGCCGGCATCTCTGAAAAGTTACAGCCCCCTCTCACTTTCTTAACGAGAACCCGTACCCCCCAAAGAGAAATATTCTTCGTTAAAAAAGCGAAATTTTGAAAGTTAGGAGGCAAACTCGAAGCAAGTATGAAATGTGTGGAGAAGCACTCTACAGAGGGCCTGCTGCTAAAGTTTGAGAACGTAATTAATATCCCGCCACTAAAATATTCTGAAACTTTTTCTTGTATCGGCCACTGGGAGTACTTCATTTTCATACTCGGTGTGTATTAAAAAAAAACATCATTTATTATGACGTATAGAGTGGATACACCTAACTAGGTTTTTTAGTCTTAATTTTAGAATTCTGAAGAACTGTTATAGTGTGAAGAACAGCAGAAGTAGTTGAAGTTGAGAGTCAATTTGGGATCCTTCGCAGCGCTTCACTCGCCTCTCGGTGCTGTAGTTCTCCACGCAGGGTAATTCGTAGCGTCCAGTCCGGGAATCGAACCCGGGCCTCCTGTGTTGCGATGCCGAGCCGTTGTCACTTCACAACCGAGAGAGTGGAAGCAAGCTGACTACCGTCCGTTGTTTATTATCTCTTAGCCAAATGCTGCTATTTTTTCTTACAAATTACTTTCAGAAGTGAATTTGAATACCCTCTTATTAATCTGAGTAAAAATTACACTTTAGCCTAGAGCCTTTTCGTGTGATTTTTTTTTTTTATTTCACAATAAATACTGTAGGTGCACCATAGGAGTTTTTTTGTATAATTAAGACTTCATTTTATTTACACCTTAGTACGTGACAGGGCGGTTTCTTAATAAGTAAGCCTCCGCTATGTCATTCACAAATGCATGGAAACAATCTTGAATCAATTTTATTATTTCAAAGTTATACTAGCTGTCATTTACATCATAGCTCTATGAATATTTGCTTCTGAAAGGAGTGGACTCTTCCCTTCACTATGTTTATTCACAAGCTGACGTGGCTGCCCTCCTCTTTAATCCGTTGTTATTTACTTCACAAAAGCAAGGGGCGCTGAGAGCGCCTTTTCTTGTTCCGTTGTATTTCCCTTGGAAGTACATCCATAGGAGCACTACAGCTGCCTATAATCCGTTGTTATTAATTTATTCCATCTCCCTGGCTCCTCTACACGCCTAAATCTATCCAACCTTCTACAATATGCTAGACAAAATCCCAAGCCCTCAGAATACGCTGAACTCATCTGGTCTTTTTGCAGAAAATTTGCGGGCAAATCCCCATAGATTCTGCGCGTAGAGACTTGTATGGCACAATTTTACAACGGGGCACCAGTGTAAGCGATGTGGGGCAGCGCAGACCCCGAGCCCTGGCCCGATCCTGACCGAGGAAGTGGACGCGACAGAGTACTTGTGTCATCCGCTTATGGGCGGCTAGTTTTTGAAATATCACCCGGTGACAGCGCAGCTACAAATAACAAATGACTGCATCCCTGGTAATTCTCCAGCGTGTTTGCTGGAAGCCTTGCACCCAACTCCAGTAGAGCATGCAAGAGGAAAGCTTCTTCTTCTTTTTCCGCCAGCTATCGGACCATAATCTCATGACGCATCGTCGGCTCGGTCACTGGGATATTGGACTTGGCTGAAAAATGGCTTCCCTCTAAACAGAAAACTCAAAACGCAAGCGGAGTGCGAGTCCCAGAGTGCCTGTTGATGGCATACGAGCGTCTTGGACACAAGGGGTCGTTGGAATTATTGATGCTGTAACAATCATGGGACAAACTGTTAAAAGTCAAGCAGAGGGAGAATTGCAGAGTGTCCGTCAACAGAACGACAGCGTCTTCGACAGAGATAGCGCAAGTTGGAATTTTTGATTCTGCAATAAATACGAAGAAAACGCTTAAAATTCAAATGGAGAGCAAGTTCCAGATTGGAATTTGATTACATAAGAGCGCCTTGGACACACAGTGACGCCAGAATTAAGGAATTAATAATACTGAAATGGTTATGGAATGAACTGACCTGGTTGCGAGCCTGTAGGCGAGAATGTAACACTAAGGGGTTACCTTAGTTGAGTTTCGAACGAGATCCAGGTGATGTCGCTCACGCTATCACCTGTTTGGAGTGTTGTCTTGACTACACTTTCGGGGCACATTCGAGACTACTACGCCGAATTCAAATAGAACGGGTCTCGAGACAATCAATGCGTTCTAATCGTCTCTTNCTTAGTTGAGTTTCAAACGAGATCCAGGTGATGTCGCTCACGCTATCACCTGTTTGGAGTGTTGTCTTGACTACACTTTCGGGGCACATTCGAGACTACTACGCCGAATTCAAATAGAACGGGTCTCGAGACAATCAGCGTGTTCTAATCGTCTCTTCAAAAAGAACATCGAGCTCATGCATCAGAAGCAAAAGACACAGATTACAAAGAGAACCAATTTGCACCTGAATGACCTCGATCAATGCAGCGATTAGAAGCTGCTAGGCTCTGGGTCCAGTCAATCGTTGACGTCGCCATGTTTTCGTCGCACCCAGTGGTTGATCCAATTTTTTAAGATTTTTTTTTCCTGCGGTAGCAAAACTTCGAAGCCCTCACCATCAAAACTCTGTGAGTTACAGAAGAATGCTACCGAACTACTCTGACTTTCAATACCTGACCGATAGCTTTCCCAAGGAAAAAGCGATCGATGGCTTTATGGCGAGAGCAGGTGCAGCTACTGAAAAGCCAAAAAACTTGCTGCGCAACATTTTGATTGAGTGGTCAGCCTGTCCAAAAGTGTCAGACGATTCGAAATATACAAGAGAGTGAGTGCATTCCCGGAGTTTGTTCAACTCGGGTCTAAACTTTTAATAGTGCTGGATATTTTATAAAAGTCTCTGCGAGAGTGGATGCGCAAAATCCAAAATAAAAACGAGAAAAGATTTAATGCATTAAAAAAAGCCGTCCGCGATGACCTTTACGTGCAGAATGACACTTTCTAAAAAACGCCCGTAAAATTATCCAGAGAGTGTTTCAGTTTCGCATACGATAAGTGTTAGTACAAACATAATGTAGCTATATGAAAAGCGCCCAGCTGTTGCCTCGATATATACAAGCGACTGAGCATATTACTAGTGTTTGTGCACATCGATTTGGCATTTTTGATAGGTCGTGCTAGATATTTCATGAAACCAATAGCGACATTGCAGATACAGCAGCCAATCAATATAGAAGTGTATTTAAAATGAAAATGTCGCACTGTCGGTAAAAAAATATTGGCGATGGATTAACATACAGAAATACCCTATCGGAGTTATGTAGGCACCTTTCCTCTCCATAGGAGTGATACGGAGAACATCCTACAATCTCCTTGAGAAATTTCCGAATGGGAAGCAAAAAAAAGTGAAAAGTACAGGCAAAACTCAGGAGTCCTAAGAAAAAAAATAAATGAAAATTTCTTGAGACTATATAAAAAATTCATCTCTGCAACATAGACTTTAGAATTAACTTTATCTAACTTTACTTAAATTTCAAGTAAATGTCTCATTTTATTTTGCCACTTTTGGTAGAAGTTTATTTAATTTCACGCAGCGTGAAACGTATAGATCGTAAAACTACAGTCCTCAAATTTATAGGACTATATCTATTAACCATTCTAATTATGTTTAACAATACACTCTCACATCTAACTGCAACTCAATGTAGTTTTTTAGCCATCGTTATCTCACATTATCGAGCTTCAAGCTAATCTAACTTTATATTCCATCATCTCCCGTTCATTATATCTAACCTTACGTAATCTTACAGGACTCTCTAACTTCGTAAAACCTAGTGGAATCTGCGGAAATGCCACAGACCAGGCATTTCATTTTTTGCTTTTTTCACTAATGCACCAACCTGTATCCTAGCTACGAGGTGTGGATGTACGTATATTCTAAGTCAGACAGCATATTTTCCACCTATATTGACCTTTACTTTTCCGGAGACCATATCAATAATACTAAATTTCTCCTCTCCTAATTACTGAAAGCGTATCATGCAAGCACACGAACAGATACGTGTACGTACGGATGCGTGGACGTACGGATGCGTGGACGTACGGATGCGTGGACGTACGGGTAGAACCTCAAGCAGAATAATATCAAAAGATTACTTACGGGACCCCTGGAAATTTGATGGTCAATTTATGCTTTTACTTTCTATGCAGAAAAGCTATGCTGCGCTTCTACAACTCACCCTAGCTTTACCAAACGCAACTGTTCTAACCTAACCTAGTGCCCGTAATGCAACCAAGACGAACACTATCATAATTATAGGTATAACGTAATCCGTCTTACCTAACGCACGTGGTCAGTACCACTTCACGCTATTTATCCTAGTGCATATTGTTCAATATAACGCAGCTCATCTAACTCAACCCTCCACAAAAATGACTGAAATATTTGGCTGATGAATACAGAGACGCACAGGTTCATAATTATGAAGCCGGTAAAACTGCACGAAAATACAGTACGTGGTACAGCGGTTTCGAGCATATTCCTTACGAATTTTTCTCAATCTGATTGAGCATAATTGGTAAGGTTAAATTTCAATTTCTATCATGCCAAATTTAAATTATATTTTTCGTCTTAATCACTCTAGAGTATTGTAAAACTTATTCATATCTGCAAGAGGAAATTGTTCTGACTTTCAACTGCTTATTTTCGTATTCTAATTTCAACTGTGGACCTCGCAAGTGCTACGCCAGCAAAGGACTCGTAATTGTATCATGATGAAGTCCTAGAGAAACACCAAACAAAAAATAAAATGAAATATAACAGTTTCACTTTTCAGCCGTATTTCTTGCATTATTATTCACCCATTGTGTCCTTTCGTAAGCTCTGTTACCCATATTTTACAGCGAGATAATTTAGCCGTTCATACACATCTCCATTTCTTATCTGTGTAGCTAATATACTTTGCAAACGCTGTTGCGGGGGCGGTAGAAGATTCATGGTAGCTCATTATTTTTTATTACTTTATGTGACTACGATGCAACAAAATAGCGCAAACTCGACCGATTTTTTCAACAGACGATTCTTGTTACTGCAACTCTATTGTTCCTCATTACCTTGGCGTCGGTACTTTCGCTAAAACAAATACTTGAGCGTGTGACTTTTCAAAAATGCTCAGTTTATGTTCCCGTAGTGTATCCTGACAACGTATTTTACCTAATTAAAACCTAGAGTTCCCGCGTGGTCAAAAATGGCAGCGGGGTATTTGGCTTTGTAGCTCTCTATTTTAATTGGCTTTGGATGGGGTCGTTGCAGCTGTCGTTAACAGAACCTATTCTATTCTAACAGACCGTATTCTAACCTGTCCTAATTCTTGAACGTGCCTATGCTAAAACTATTGAAACTTAACGAGCTTGAACTAACCTTTACATACTTGTACTAACAGACGTACCTAAACTAACATACCTGACCGTTACCAAAAGAAACGTCGCCGAAAGGGCGTAGAGTGTGCCGTAGACAAATGGCACTTTCCGTATCACCTTTGACAGGGCAAACACGTTGAAGCAGCCGAGCTCAAGTTCATATATGTATGTATGCATGCCCAGGTTTCCAAGATCGCAACCCACCCCCATCACGTATTACTGATACAGTTGCAGTCAATCTTCAACATTCGAGTTTCTTCCTATCTTTTCTATGCAGCGCGTTACGCGGCACATAAAAAATAAGTAAATAAATACATAGGTATATTTATATAATGAGCTCATTTATATAGTTGATGCCTCGAGACACCATCAAAAGCAATATCCTACCTCTGAAAAAAAAAATCGGTAGGCATAATAATAATACCAAATAATTGTTTCGACACCGGTTGAAAGTTTTTCACGAAAAGTTAAAAACACAGCTATGGCTGAAAAGCGTCTTGTCTTGTAAATAGAATTTTCCCTCATCTAACCCTGAAAGCGTAACGTGCGGACGAATGGACGGACGGAAGGACTAACAGAACCACAAGTAGAATAATATTACAGATTATATTTTTGCTATATAGTCGTACTGCAACTCAGTTCTGTCATTAGTGACAAATGTGAGTTACGAATAAAAATGCAATACCCGTGACCGTATTCAACAATTTACCACTGTACAAAAAAAAACAAGGTTTGCAATACGAAAGTAATCCAACAGCGCCTAATTTGTGCAGAATGTTATTTGAACTTCTTTCAGCATTAGATTTTCAGCACCACATTTGGTGTTTTCAATACCACTATAACAATACCTCAGTACCTCTATTGCCGGTATTACCTGGATCCACTCCAGCTAACATTGCTGCTCTTTCCACTACCTCTGTTAAAAGTATTACTGGGTCCACTCCAGCTAGGGCTGTCACGAAAACGTATTCTGCCTCCACTATTTCTGTTATCAGCATTATCTGGGCCAGCTCTATAGCTAGGATAGCCCGTATTAAGACAATCCATAGATGTTCTGTTTCCACTACCTAAATTCCCAGTATTATATATAGTACTTGGGTCCATTCCAGCTTAGGTTTCCAGTACCAAGGCTGCACAAACGGGCTCTGTTTTCGTAAGCAATGTTCACAGGTCACTGATCGCTGCTCTCTTCGTGTGCTTCCTGTCTGGGAAGCCGGTAATGTATGACGTACATTGCGTTTGCCCATTCTAGTGTGTCTCATAAATTCTGAGTGGCGCTTGCTAAATCATGCCGAGCTTCGGCGTCGCATCTGCATGGCAGAGACTGATGTAGTTTATGCGATTTAAGTCGTAGCGACATTGAATAATCGCTACAACTGCTAGCTCCATGAAAGTTTTTTACATTTTCTCACTCGTAGAACGGAGCTTCACTCCAGTATATCAGGAAAAAAATTGCAAGTGCAGTTCAAAAATATATTATTGTCATTCATTTGAATGAGCGAGAGAGGTGTACTCTACAAACAGTTGGGTTTACTCCTGAGAACGGGGTTTGCAGGATTTGTTTTTTTATTTTCACATCCTGTTCACGTCCGTAGGTGTTGAAAATACGTCATTAACCATTTCTTTCAAGAAAATAATTCTCCTTTCTCTAAGGAAAAATACTATGTTAAGTGTAAAATATATGTTAAAGCATGAAAGAAAGAGCTAACAGTTCAAGAAGGGCAGTGAATAAGCTAACGCTTATATTTTTGCCAGTGGACTGAGTTTAAACAATAGGATACTGTTTCTGTACGCATAACAATTTTGTTCAGGACTATGCATACTCATCGGTGTTCAGAACGTAGGCTATACATTTATGCACCGTAATATTCTATTATTTTTTTCTTTTTTCATTGGGTTAGCAGACTCTTTCTTGTATACCTCTACCTAATATTATAATAAAATAAATCTGCTTTCGAGCCCGTCGGCACTCACAAAGCTCAAATATTTTCGTGTTCCCAAGCAATATTTGTAGCCCACTTAGGACAACCTCCCGCATTTACGCACCACACATGCGACGGTTTTTGCTAAACACAATTTACAGTCGGAACATTTACAGCCATCCACAAATTCACAGTTGCATCGCTACCAATGTTTGTCGGGCCAGGTTTATTCAACGCAAACTCAATACTCTGCAAAGGAAGAGCATTTGTTGTACAACGACGCATGTCTAACAGCATTTCGGTGTACTAGGCCGGCTACAGCAGGGCAGCAACGACGCTCTTAGAAGTGGAATATTTGAAGATCTTCAGAGGCTGAGCACGCAGGCTGTCCGACGAAGCCCTTGTCGCGAGTCTATGAAGTGATGTAGGTGAGGTCACGGCAATGTAGAGACTGTCCGTTAGTTACGTTGTGCTTCGGGGGTAATTATTCTCGGTTGGTTACTTCGTGCTACCGGAATTGTCGGTTTATTACGTCGAACGGCGAATATTGTCCGATGATTAAGCCATGCAAAGCAATTATCTGCTCGTTATTTTTTTGCTACCGGAATTGCCAGTATGCCATACCATGTCTCTGTGCTAGAGAAAACATGCTACGGAACTTGCCGTTTAACTACATACATCGTGCTACACGTAACCTGTCGCATACAGTAGTTACATAGCGCTACGTAAAATATCAGCCTATAGCACCATGCTGCAAAAACTAAGTGCCTACACATATTACATACGAGAATATTCTGACGCTTTAAGGTGCAATAATTGAAGTTTTGTGACTCAGCATTGAGAAGCTGCGAACAAATTGACGAATTTATTCATACAGACTACAAGGTTACTATATTTTTGTAGCATAATGCTGAGTGCCGATGACATACAGTGAGAGTATATACTGCAGTTTCCAGTTAATCCTACCAATATATTTGGAGCACCAACACAATAAATTAAGATGAAAAATCCAAGGGAAATGATACCATTTGTCACTGAGAAAGGCACAGGAGATGGGCTTTTATGCGTATTTAGTGATTAGTTGACGAGAACTGATGCTCCATCTGGGATGACTGAGCTAGCCGCCTGTTTCCCACAGTGAATACAATTCGCGTAAATAGGTCAAGCCTTTGAACCTCGACTTCTTGCCCGTTGCGCATACGTTAAAGTTGTACCTTGGATCCATAGAGTTAAATTACTTCTTTCTAGAATAGCTCTTTCTCTTGATTTCAGTCGACACACGCATCAAGCGTCGGTCCCAGTGGAGACCCCTTGTGCGGCTGTGTCAACAACTTCATCTAATTGTGCTCGACTCCCGGCAAACAAAAATTCCGTAAAGGATAGAAATAATGGAGCCCCAGTCCCATCGGTAGCCTTGCGCTATTGTGTTCACCTCTATAGCTGTAGTCGTTAATGTTTCCTTCATTTAAAGAAATGAAAATTTATTTAAAAATTGTCAACTACCTCGATGAGGAACCACTGTCATTATTTATTCACTTTTACATTTGCTTCTGGTCGAGTTACAGAACCTAACAAAATTGGTTTAGAGATCGACTATCTGCTCGAGCAGTTGCCTTCTAGTAGTGTCTACTTCTGCAATAGATACGGTGCAAGGAAACGAGTATGCTACCACGTATGTAAAATACAACGCTATTTCAGCCCTAGCACTCGGCACAAAAAAAAACTTGTACGTTGGCATAGGGCTTTTTACTGACCCGTTTTTAATAACAACGCTAAATTATTACTTTTTCAAGCTCGATATCGGATATGGAAACATTTCACCAGTCACCAATTCCAGCGGTTGTCTTGTGATGTCGTAACAAATATCTGCATTATTTAAGCTTGGCTACAGACTAACCCAATTTAAAAGCGAATCGAGCACCAGTTGCACTGATTATCTTGTGCCACTGTGCTCACTTCTACAATATTTTCCTCGAACTCGATATCGGACAAGCCAAAATTTCACTGAAAATCGAGCACCAGTTCCAGTGGTTGTCTTGTGCTCCAGTGCCCACTGCTACATTATCTCACCGTCTATTTTGGTGGCCCAGCAGAAGTAGACACGTTTCCACTCTGTTCCCTGGACAGCGACGTCTACTGTCCAGTGAGAGTGTCCGACCATTTTGGGGAGCTCAACCACAGGAAATTAAGCCTCCATTCATTGTCAGGAGTTCTTCGGAGAGACTAATGGCTCCGCGGGAGCC
>LQNS02278174.1:10363180-10427933 GCA_001587735.2 Parhyale hawaiensis
AGAAAATACAGCAGTTATAATTAAGCCTATACAGAGTAAGTGACCATATATGATCACTTGCATAGTGATATCCATACCAGAAAGAGTTTTTCAGAAGTAAGGTAAAGAGAACAGCACACTTTTATTTTCAATTAGTTTCATGTAAATTATTTCAGTTGTGTGTAGCAAAGCGCGAGCGTGGATGTCTATATCGGCGATAGTGTTGGTTCGTACATCTGTGTTTCCGCGTAACGCACAGTTGTTTTGGCGCAGTGTAAGCCAAATGATGTCTCGCGATGTTGTTGTAGCTGTGTTTTTTTTTATTTCTAGGACTTTATGTCTCGTGAAATCTACCTCTCAAAACTAAACAATGACCCTATGCTTCAAGGCCAAAGAACGTCACTGCCCGTCAAAGAGTAAAAAAAATTTATTTCCCTCCAAGAAGAAAGAAAGTTACTAACCCTTAAGACTAAACAAAGTCACCACCTCTCAAGACTTCAAAATGCTCATGAATGTGCATGCGTGCAATCCGTCACATTTTCCCCCGCTACTTGTACAAGAGCCGCAGCGCACGCAGAATAAGCTAAGAAATTACGAAGGAAAAGGTAACTGAACATCGGTGTAACTGGGGAGCTGCTATATTGTCTACACATATAAATTTACATTCAATAAACTGAGAAGTTATATAATGTTATATTTTTCAGACAAACATTTCACAAATTATAGTTAAATAATGTTATATTTTTCAGACAAACATTTCACAAATTTTAGTCAAACATATAAACGGACAAACAGATTATCACTAAATCTTGGTCATGTGTGTCTTTTCACGTTTTTAACAATTCCTACAAGTTTCATGAAGATCAATTCATAACTTTTTGAGTTATGTTACTGAAAACAATGTGACCAACATAGAGACAAGCAACCGGACAAACAGATCGCGATAAATATTTTGTCATTTGTTCCCTGTAATAACCACACAATTTCTACAAGTTTAATAAAAGTCGGTCGATAACTTTTTAGATTATGCAACCGAGAAAAAAGAGGCAGACACGTAACAAACAAACGATTAACTTTTTAGATTATGCAACCGAGAAAAAAGAGGCAGACACGTAACAAACAAACGATTGAAAAGGTCCTCACCGAAAGTCAATCATCGATTGCTACTAACATGCATTATAATCCCTGTCAATTGCGTAAAAATCTGTTCATAACTTTTTGAGTTATCCTGGTGACAAACAAACAAACTCGACAAAAATGTGACCTCCATGGTGGAGGTAACAATTTTGCTACCTATGAGGAATACGGGAGCATCGATCTGCGATATAGGGATTGAGAAAAAAGGCCTTCGATGCACCTAGGTATATGTATACGGAGTACGTGGCCCAACTGATATTCAGGTATAACGTGCCCCCGTAAGCTAGATTTAGCACACATTCTAGTTGATCCTAACCAATTTTAACCTAACCTTTTCTAACCTACGCTAATCTAACCTAGACTGTTCTAACCTAACAAAAGCTATTCTACCCTAACCTAGCCTATTGAGCCGTGTCCTACCCTAGCTTAGCCTACCTCAACCCAACACCCTCAGGTAGATAGCATTACTTGCCTACACGCAAGAAAAAAATTAATTCTCCCAACATTCACAATCGCCATTATTTCTTTTAGCGCCTCCTCCGGAGGCAAGAATTCCTAACATTAATTCCGGTCTCTGGGTTTCTTCAAAAGTCTAAATGGCGTCCTTTAGAAATTTCAAAATGCGGAGGTCATCGCCATTACCAAGGAAATGAACGGAAACGCTGCACTTCGTTCCTCCTTAATTGCATTTAACGCTACTGCAAAAATCCCCCCCCCCCCCCCATCTTTTCATTATAGCTAATAAACTGCTTCATTAACGAGGGACTTTGGTAGATTTCCTCGAGCCAAACAAGCGCGAGTCCAAACCGCAAAACTGCGTGGGGGCCTTGGGTAAACAGGTCTGCCTTTCAATAATTAATTGCTGGATGAAGGGTTTGTCTTTTGTGAATTGTTCCTGAGTTTCGGTGGAGGTAAATACAAACGGATCAATATTATGAGAGGGTTTAGAGGTTATCTTTGACGGATGAAGAAGTTTGTGTCAATTGGATGGAAGAAAACAACTAGACTAGATTGTCAGACCCAGGCGGGTTAAAGGCTGTCTTTGATAGATAAAAAAGTTCGGGACTTTGGTGGGTAAATGCTAAAAGATCAATTAAGGGCAGGTCAGATCTTGTCCTTGATGGCTGCAAAAATGCATGACTTTTGGCAAAGGCTGTGTTGTGTTCGGTGACAAGTAGTTCGCCAATGCTTTTACGCATTCCTACTGCCTTTGTTTGAATATTGCTAACCAGTCTGGTATTCTGCTTTAGTCAGTCACTTGCGTCTGCTGAACCGACTTGTTAGCACAGCCAGTAGGCTGTGTGCTGAGGGTGATCTGGTGAATCTGTCCCATAGGCGGAGAATGGGTATGTATTATAGGGTGCACAACAATGAGAGACACTGGTTGCATTCGTCTATCGTTGCTTTCAAGGTCTTTCGGAGAAACACACGAGCTGAGGCGTGCACCCACCCATTTACATAAGGAGACTATTGGGCGGCGAACTTATCAACTCAGTCGATAGTTTCTGCGCTAGCTGGTGTGTTTTGACATAGTATTTGTTGTCGGGAGTCACGTTCGGCCGTGTCGATATGCACGCGTTTAGGTAAGCTGTTAATGGTTTTTCGATGGATTTTTCTTACCAGCGTCCCAGGCTTCCTGGTGCTGCATAAAGCTTCATATGGGTTACATTACCTGGCAGTGAAGGCCCGGCGTATAGTTTTAATAATAGTACTGATAATAATGATAATTATTATTATCATTATTCCTTTTCATGTGATAAACTAATTATTAAATACCGTGTTACACGAGTAAAAAAGTCCGAGCTTTGCAGTAAAATAAACTGAAAAGCATAAGTAGTATAAGTAACCTGTATAGAGAAAGAAAAGTTAGATCAGCTTATGCTATTTTGGTACATTTTAATTCTCTACCCCAAATTATTGCAATAAATTTGACCTTAAGACTCCTCATAGATACTTAGCCAATGCTCGTTAGACTGTTGAGGCCGTTCAATTTTGGCTCCTTAAATATATATATATAAAGTTGAGGCGAACACATAGTTGCACTGTTCTTAAAACTCTTAGGTCTTACGATGATTTTTTTCTTATTTTTGCTGCATAAAAGACTGAGTATTATAGATAGTTGTGCAATAGATGTAAGACTGTTTAGGTACTTCATTCTACTCTTTTGCCTTCTAGGAACTATATAATTATATAACTGTAGCCAAACATAGGGCCTATTTTTTTAGTATTTATTCAGCCTTTCATTCCTTTTATTTCGTGACTTATACAAACACTTGACAAACAAACGTGCAATCCTAAGCACACATGCAATGCTGTTAGGGCTCTTCAGCCCTTTTCGTGCCTTTTTCCTTTCTTTTCTTCACCCTCCAGTGAGCATATAAACTCTAGACAAACCTACGTGTAATACTCTTCAGCCTTGCTGTCCCTTTTTCTTATCCTCCCCATCCAATAAGCATATAAAACACTGGGCAGACATCTGTCCAATACACCTTAGACTGTCCGGGGCCTTTCGATCCGACGCCGCTGCTTTTACCCAGAAATATGAAGTAGAGAGGCAGACTTGCATTGCCGACACACATCGATGAGTTCCTGCGATGAATATCAGACTCGGTTATTGAGGGAAGCTTTACGGGCGAGACGGCGCGTGAAGATTTGCCGGAGCGAACCGAGGGTTGACACTGCTGATGGTTTAGCGTATTTTTGTGGTGAGGGTACCACCCTCATGTTCTATAGCGAGTGATGTTTTATAGAGAGGGTACCACCCTCATGTTTTACAGTGAGGGTAGCACCCTGATGTTTTATAGTGAGGGCACCACCCTCATATTTAATAGTGAGTGATGTTTTATAGTGAGGGTACCACCCTAATATTTTATAGTGAGGGTACCACCCTGATGTTTTATAGTGAGAGTACCACCCTCATGTTTTATAGTGAGGGTACCACCCTGATGCTTCGAAGTGAGGGTAAAACCCTCATGATTTACAGTGAGCGTATTTGTCTGATTTTAGCCTGATGTGCAGTGAGGGTAGCACCCTGATGTTTCGTAGGGAGAGTTCTACCCTGATACTTTACAGTGAGGGTTCTATCATGATGTTTCATTGTTTGCGAGTTCTACCTTGACTTATTATACTGTGTGTTACACCAACATTTCTTGTGGTATATCTTTTGAATTTTATAGCCAGGCGTCTACTCTGATGTCCTATAATGAGTCTATTACATTGACGTATTATACTGAAAGTGTTATCCTAATGTTTTAGCGTGAGGGTATAATTTATACCCTGATGCCTAAATATGAGGGTACTACCCGAATGTGTTGTTATGAGGGCAGTAGCGAGTTTTTCTACCCTAAGGGTAGCTTTCCGATTTGTCAGTGAAGGTGCGCTTCATATTTACCTGGAGAAAGCTACTCTTAGAGCAATATATTCAATTGTACAAGGCATTAGTGCGGCCACACTTAGAATTTGCTGTTCAATTCGGGTCACCACATCTGTGTAAAGATATCGATAGCATGGGAAGAGTCCAACGCAGAACAACGCAAGTGATACCTCAGCTGCGAAACAAGCCGTATGAATGTCGACTAAAAGAACTGGGCATTATCTCTCTCTGGAGCAAAGAAGTCTCAGGGGGCAACTAATAGAAACATTCAAGTATTTGAATGGCTTCAACGACGTACCTACAACGGGAATCTTTGAAAGAAACGTCCGAGATCGCTTGCGAAAGAACGGTTAAAAACCCAAGCATAATGCTCTAAGAACAACCTTAAGTCAACAGTTATTTACGTATTTCAGAGTCAGCATTTAGAATAGACTCCCTTCCGACGTAGTTGGTGCGGAGTCAGTCAACGCGTTTAAAAATATTCTTAACATACATTGGGAGAGACATCATCCACAGCTAAGAACTCCTCCGAGAGTCGCAAACTCTTAACGGCCAAAGCTTCGGAGGCCACCTTAATCCGTCTTTTACTCTCTTCCGCTTCAACTAAACAGTTTGTTGTCTGTAAGCTCCGCCTGTCAGCGGCTAATGATCGTGCTTGCGTGTATTCATGATCGTATCTCTGGCTGAGACTCTTCTCCCTGTTTTTCTTCTCTTTTCTCCAGTCCTCTCTTTCCTACTAACATAATGGCAATAGCTCATAGAGGGCCGGGCCGTCAGTTCCATTGTCTCTTTGGGAATGGGCCTATTGGTTCGTCTACTGCCGCCTATATAATTAAGTAATCAATAAGGGAGACACCGTTCGATAGCATAGCAAAGAATCTTCACAAATGGTCATGACCGGCAACTTAGGGCATCAGTAAGTTGCATGTTAAATAAAGGTCCGAAAATTTCAACATTGTATCGTATCCATGGAGTCAAAAAAATTCGGTTGTCGTTATTTTTTAAATGACTACCACATTTGGAAAAATAATAGCAATGATTGTCAGTAAAGCGCATACGAAACAACAGGATGCCCTCTAGAAATTTTGCAAAAAGAGGGTGCATGGCGTACGAAGTATTTGATGCTCACGTTAATAGTTACTTATTTAATGCCCTTTGATGATTAATGTAGAATTAAAGGTGCAGCTGATACTATATTTTTAGCCCTATTCATATGTTGCTCAAGTACCGAACTATGCATATAAGTACAATATGCAAGCTATCGTACCCATTCGTCAACAATGACTGATTAGTTCTATGAAACAAAAAAAAGTCAGTGTTAAAAATTACCTTTCCCTCCTCGGTAAAAATTGTACTAGCTACTTATATTGAGAAATTAAATTGGGCCAAATTTTCGTTCAGTGCCCCAGTCTACCACATCATGGATACATACAGATTTTCGTGTTTTTGGTAATATCAAAGAATTTGAGTCCTAAGTGTAATTCGGGTGTAAGTATAAACATGCGCTGGTGTTTACTCTAGAGCTTTGCGTTGCCAACTAACCCTAGTCGTTATAGCTCGTATGCTTTCTTTAAGTCTATTCTACGCCCTTCCTAAGAATGGAAATAACTAGATTAGCGACTCATTGGCGTACTGCCTCCAGAAAGTTACAGCGCTCCAGGTCCCGTAATAAGGACTTCCATAAATAAGGAAAAGTTCCATAAAGTAAGCAATAAGTTTGCCAGGAGCGACGACATTATCATCTAAGTTTATTATTCAATGAGTCATAAAGAAAATGGTACTTTGTAGTAGGTGGGTGCGGGGAGGGACGGCGCGCAAATTGAGACAATTCGGCCCTCCAATATGAGCTCGACTTTGACCAACTCTGGCGCTCATCTCAACAAAGTACTGCAGTTAAGAAGTGTCATGAGTGCAACAGTGTCTACATTAGCAACTTTCTTACGTTGTGACGGTTGTAAGTGCAGTAATTTTCACAGTTCCCGGTGGGATGTTGGAGCCAAAACGCGCCTTGCTCCTTAGACGTTTTTAATATCGAGTGTCAGGAGATATTTTCGCGTGGCTCGGAGAAGCGCTTAGGACTTCATGCGTCGCTTGGGAAATTCGCTTAGAGTCTGTTAAAAATTCAACGAGTGCACTTAGAGTAATGATTTCATGACTTCGCCCACCATCTTCGTCAGCACTATCCGATTTTTCAACCTTGCATGATCTAGCACGTTGTTTTCGTCAGCAGTAACCCAGTTTTTTATTTTTTTCAGTGCGCATTACAACCATTACACGACCTCGCACATTATTTTCGTCAGTGCTAACTCCATTTCCACATTGTACATTACAACCACTACACGACCTCGCACATTATTTTCGTCAGAGCTAACTCCGTTTTCACTACGCACATTACGACCCTTACATAACACGGAATATTTTTCCAAATGCTAACATCGCCCTGATGTTGTCCACTCGCCTTCAGGAATACCAGCAGCCAATTGGAATTGTGTTTGCAAAATTATGCTAATTTGATGCAACGAATTTGGAGTTATTGCTCTTTTGCATTTACTGGGAACTTGACCTGAGAATAGCGGCTGCTTCTTTGCATCTGACTGGGAGCTACAATCTGTCTAGCCGTCCGACAGTATCTGGTGTCACTCGAAGATTTTTGACCGCTTAAGTGACCGAAGTAATTCTTTCGTTCAAAGCCCTGTTCAATAACACAATACTGCATGGTGGCTTGCTTCCATAAAGTACGTCACCTTTGGAGTACAGTATTCTCAATCTGTACTGCACGAGGGTACAGAAATGTCAGCAAGTAAGGAGCAGAAATCATGATTATTATTATTAAAGCCACCTGCATGGGCATACATGGAGTCATAATGAAACCCAATTGGAATATAAGCAACCCAAGATTCCCAGAGAGCGGCTAAGAAGAATCTCTCAAAAACTGCATTATCAGTGGACTTGGACTATTGAACTACTGGCAATTTTTAGCAGTTTGAAAACTCAGAGGTGTATAATTGCTTAGAGAGTATGTCATAGGTGAGTGGGTTCATAACGTGAAATTTATCTCAAATTGACTTTCTCAGACATGGGAAACATAGTGTAAGAAAATACGGTACTTACGAAAGAACTTACAGCTACCTCGCATTCTGTATTAAACGCTGCGGGCAAATCCATATTTTTGCTCTACCTGCTATAAACATAATACTCCAACGCTCAGGTTCTTCTTTTCTATGAAGGATTAAGTTACTGAAATTTTCCTGCGCTATGAATCAACATATATGTGCTCGCATCATCTTTGCTCCCTTTTTGAATACTGATTCAATCATAGCCTTTAATCTAACCTAGGGTAATAAGTATTCATGCTCCAGTCAATTTTGATAGGCATTGATAGCAATATATTTGAGCTTCAGACAATTTCACTCCCAAGATGAAGAAAATATTCGTTGAAAGCCTTTAAACGTACGCTGCAGCGCAATATATTCGTGCTCCAGTCAACTTCAGTTCCCCAGTGAATAAAGGATTCTGTTATAGCAAAAAGAAATTTGCGACGGCCCGATGAATATTCAATACGCAGTTTCGGAATATTGCATTCCTCTCGCCGGCGTCTGGCGCAACTGGCCTGCATTTTCTGCGTGTCTGCCTAGCGTTAATTACAGCTGGAGTGGTAGGCATTTATAACCTCACTTTTTTCTGTTTACGCAGGGGCCCCTTGTTTTTCGTATGTTATGCACAGCCTAAGAATATATCACTTGCACTGTTTGAGGTAACTGAAGTGTGTTTGCTGTGTAGGTACTTATTACTTTACTAATAAGCATGGCGGTTTCCTGCACCACATGAGCTGCATGTCTATAACTTTCTCTGCATGAGCTGCGAAAATCATGTTTGTTCAATAAACTGTGATATGAACATACAGTATGTATGCATGATTGAAAAAATAAATTGTAACTTTCCACATGCCCTGCTATGACACTGACGTGAATTTATGAGCACTACGTAAATAAGAATACATTGTTTTCATTCATTTTTCCTGGATATATTTGTGTATCAAATATATGTACCTATAGGGAAAAGACGCTGATCACATGCTTGAATTTGTAGAAAATCTCGGTTAATCCTGACCCAAGGAATCTAACTGTAACAAACTCACTTCAGCAGATTTTACAGTGCGATTCTAAAGCCGCCCAATGCATTGAAGATGTGCTCTGAGTATTACCCGCTCATGGTCTCGTATTACTATTACCATTCTCATACTTAATTTTGTTCCCAGCTATTATTACTTTTCTCTTTCATACCTAGGTATATATATCCTAAGAAATGTTGCTGATACCTTCCCGACTTTGGAAGTAGGTAAGTGCGAGGGCAATGCTGTGACGTAATAGGTGTGCGAGAGCAACTCTAATAAATTTGCGAAAAAAATTTCTATGGTAAGAAAGCATCTATATTACACTAAGATTCGGTAAACTTTATTTGCTAGTTTATTTACTTCCTTGTTTGTTTATTTATTTACTTGTTTGCACACAGAATCTTTGTTTTAAGATAGGAAAAAAGTTGAGCGCTGGAGATTTAATTCAACTGTATCCCTGATACGGAAGATGAAAGTGAGCTCGGCTGCATGAACGTGTACATCCGCTAAATTCAAAGGTGATACGGGAAATACAACTGGACTACGTTTCATATGTGTTTCCACCCACTTGCTTACCGGCACAGTGTTAAATATTATTTTAAGAAACAAAGGAAATGGTAATGGTGACCCAATGGGTCACGGGCTGTCTAGTATATACAGTAGTATGTTATATATTTCTCATTTTCAGGCTTCACGGTTGAAACATCTTCCTGTTCCTTATCCATTCATGGTTTCGTATCTGCTAGTACCGTGCGTACCTAAAGTGATGCCTTTTCATCACCGTATCATGTTGCTGTATTTGGTTGTATGTATCTAAAGTTATGAACTTTCTATTGCCCGCTCATGCATGCCCTGGTATTTTCATTTATCCGTTCAAACCATAAAATTTATGGCAAGCCTTTGTCCCATCACAATATTTATCTCAATATCTCTATAGGGGCAGTTTCAATCCATTCCTTCACAATGGAGTCCTGGAATACGTCGCAAAGTGAACTGAAGCGCAAGCAACACGTGTTCTCTTCTTTTCAGCGCAGTTCCCAGAGTTCAGGTCGGCAATCTAAAAACAGACGTTTCCATATCGCCGAAGGGCATTGGGGCGTGAACGTTCTCCTCGAAGTTTCAACGCAATCATTGAGTGGCTGAGCGGCAGATTCTATCAGAAAATGTATTTAGAGAAGGGAACAAAGGTTTCCTTTGATTACTGGAACTCCCTTTCATTTTCTTAACTGACTGCAAATGACGCGCTTGCTATGGCGGAAACCTCTTTGAATGTTCCTCAACAAGATTGCAGCGTTGATATACTGAGCACGACTGCCGCTATTGCGATAGGTTATTAGTACCTTACAGAAGTCCCTTATTTTCCTAGGAGAGCAGTACATTGTAACGGTAATGGAATGCTATGAAAACAAGCAGTCTTGTCTGTACAGAAAAGGTAGCAACTCGTCAGTTTCTCAGAATAAGCATCTCTGTGCGGGTGAGCATAAAAAAGCAGACCCTACCTGGGGAAGAAAGTAGCAAAATTCCGTAAAATAATGCTTTGCTGTTTGAGTATTGGAGCAGGCCGTATCTGTAGAAAAAAAGAAGCCAACATTCTCAGGATAATCCTCTACTGAGCTGGAAATGAAACAGGCCTGCCGTAAAGAAGAATGCAGCCAAATTTTGTGGACTAATCACTCATGGTGTAGGACTAAAATTTCGTAGACTGTTCACACACAAGAAAATATGCAAATTTCATAGGACAGCCATTAAGATGCCGACCTTGCAGCCGCCTATCAGTAGCCAAAGTCGTGCTAACTTTTACCTCCTCTAACTATGTTATGTTCTTGTCCTGTTTATCTGTCACCAAGATAACTCAAAAAATTAAAAACTGATCAATACAAAATTTACAGGAATTGTTAGGCATGCTAACAGTAACAGATTATTAACCGTTAGTGAAAATCCGTTCGTCTGTTTGCCTACCAATTTTTTCTTAGTACCATAACTAAAAAATTTATGAACGGATTTCCATGAAGTTCACATGAGTTGTTAGGTATGTTACGATGAGTGAATGAACAAATTTTTGTGATGATCTGTTCGTTCATTCGTTTGATTAAATACTTGTTAGCGTAATAACTCAAAAAGCTATGAATGGATCTTAATGTGAAATTTACAGGAATTGTTAGTAATGTTAAAAGACGTAAATGATTAAATTGTGGTGATGATCGGTACTTCTGTTTGTGTGTTTGACTTATGCTTGTCATAATGTTTGTTAGCAGCGTAACTCAGAAAGTTACGAACGGATCTTGAAGAAAATTACAGAAACTGTTAAATACTATGAAAAGGCACAAATGATTAAGTTCTGGTGTTGATACAAAGAAGATTGTGGTTTCAGAACCAATTTGAATTTTCCATTGCCCTACTTGGCGGATGTATGCGCAGTCAGAATGCTCTCTAGTTTGTTAAATATTTTTTTTGCAGCTGATGATCAGAATAATTTCAGATAATAATAATTGAAACAGGAAATACAATGAGCAAGCAGTGCAACAATGAAAAGCTATTTATCGTAGGACAGCAATTTATTGTGCCGGTTTTTTCACTTGGCTATCAATGCCGTACAGAATAGCTGCTGCTGCCGTTGCTTAGTTCTACGTAAATTAATTAATTTCCAGCTGAATTAATAATTTTTAGTTATATTCGCTAATACTTGAATGAGTAGTAATTTTTTCCATGAAGGTATTATACTTATACTCCTGAATAATAATTAAAGGAGTGTTTATATTGTCATAAAATAGTTATTGCCTATTGTGTTGCCCAACAATTGTTGCTCATCGTGGCTCGGCACGGGTGGAGGGGCGTAGGTAGCATCACTTGGACCTCGTCCAGAGACGCTCAAGATAAGCTATTCTAGATAACTGCTGAATCAATAATATATGAACTGGCTCTTGCTGAGCCGGGCGCTTTGCGGCCTCATTCGGTAAAGGCAAAGTCAACTTAAACCACAGCCTCACCTGGGAAACCCACATGCACTGGTTTGTGCTGCGGGTATAGGCCCTCTGGCCCCAGATGAGTAAGTGTAGTTGCAGTCGACCTCAGGTCACCAAGAACTATGGCGCCAATTAGACGAAAGGAACAAATGACCAGAGACCCTCCACCCCCCTCATCTTTGAGGAAGGCAGTCCCGCCACGGCGCCGTGCATACACACACAAAACTGCAGAGTCAGCACACCGAGATCTGCAAAGAGCTCGCGTGCCTGGCATTGCAGCGAACCGGCGAGCGATACAAGGTGCTAGAGCTGAGAACGAAAGAATGCTGCTACCGTGGAGTCAATTGCGAAAAAGGCGGGAGACCCCAAACTACTGACCTTTTTATTTTTCTGATAGGGCTGTGTGTGGTCACAAGTGGTCGCAAGCGCCCGGCTCTGATGCTGTGTTTCTTTTGCAGCTCTTTGATTAACCTTACGTTCATGAGATTACCCTACTACACAGGAAATTTTCCCGAAGGAATACAGTGAGACAAAGAACCCGTGCAAGAGATTATATAAAGGATAAAACAGAGCTAATGGCAATGTAGCCGTGGGCGATAATTCCTTCAGCAGAGGAGTCTAATGGAATATCTTTCCACTGACAAAAAAAAAAATTCAAACTTCATTTTAACTTAGAGTGTCTTTGATAAGCTCGCTTTGAGAGTGATAATCCAATCCGTTTGGTTTTAGTTTCGGCATAACTTCAAAGCTGAGAATTTGATTCTCTACTCTAGATCGACTGAGCGTTCGATTCACCACTCTAAATCGACTGGGCGTTCGTTTCGCCATTCCAGAGCGACAAAACGTTCGATTCGCCACTCTAGATCAACTGAGCGTTCGATTTGCCACTCCAGATCGTCAAAGCGTTCGATTTGCCACTCTAGATCGACTGAGCATTTGATTCCCCACTTTAGATCGACTGAGCTATCGATTCGCCGCAGTGGCTCGATTCAAGCTGCACTCTCAATCTAAAGCGGGAATCGAACGTTCATGCATTAGGTTCACAATAAAGTCAAGCTATTAAGTGAATTCCAAGCGTTTAATTTGTCGCTTTGGATTGGTTGTAAGTGATCGATTCACCGCTTTGGATTAATTCAAGCCAGAATCTGAAATCGAAGCTGAAAATCCTCGGGTCGCACTTTAGGTTTTCCGAAGTTCAGGCGGCTGATATCAAATCGTGACGTTCTAAACGAGCGAAGCGGACTAGGCTTTCGTCCTTTGCTGGACAAGTGATCATATATGGTTATTTCTCTAATATTTTTCTTACGAAAGTAATTCCCAGCAGCCAACCGGTAGAGGATTGACAGCTTAATTTGTACAAATTTATACAGAATTGCCCAAAGTCAATATGGCGCAAGTTAAAGATAAAGTCAACTTGACCGTACCTCCAACTGGGAAACCCGCATGCGCTGGTTTGTGCTGCAGATATAGACCAACAGGCCCCAGAGGATTATCCGGCTGCAGTCGATCACAGAGGTCTAGAGCTATGGCGCCAGTGGCGAAAGACTCTATATGACAATATCTGCGACCTCCCAACCCTCCCCATTGCTGGAGAAGGTCAGTAAACCCACTGCAGTGTGCAGACCGGATGCTGACCGATCATATCAAGCGCGCAAAGATCTTACTTAGCTGGGAGTGAGGCCCGAGCCTGCGGCCTTGAGAGTCAAAGTCAGACGCTCTAGTCTGCTGCTACTCTAGTTTGAAGTCCTACAATTTAAAGGAACATATTACTTTACAACAAACAATATAAAACACAACAATCGCAATTGAAAAGACTTAAAACAGTTTGGTTCGGTTCGATGAATACGCGTGTACCTCTAACGGATGACTTCTTTAATTGTAACATTGAGCTGGCGTCTGCCGTATTTCGTTCTCCATTAGATCAGATCGTACACCGTATTTCGTTCTCCATTAGATCAGATCGTACACCGTATTTCGTTCTCCATTAGATCAGATCGTACACCGTATTTCGTTCTCCATTAGATCAGATCGTACACCGTACTTCGTTCTCCATTAGATCAGATCGTACACCGTATTTCGTTCTCCATTAGATCAGATCGTACACCGTACTTCGTTCTCCATTAGATCAGATCGTACACCGTACTTCGTTCTCCATTAGATCAGATCGTACACCGTATTTCGTTCTCCATTAGATCAGATCGTACACCGTATTTCGTTCTCCATTAGATCAGATCGTACACCGTATTTCGTTCTCCATTAGATCAGATTGTACACCGTATTTCGTTTGTTACTAGATCAGTTGCTCACTATTAGATAAGATCGTACACCGTATTAGATTTCCAGATGGAACTACCCGTATAGGTACTGTACAGCGTTCATAAACAGCAATAACAACATACGAAATTTCTGTCTCAGATGGACTGCCTTTTTATGCACTTCATTCTGAAATGAAATTGTCCGTATACCGTTCTTCATTCCTAGTGACAATTAGCCGCATAAAACCCCAGTTAGAACGACGTAAAGTAGGTGCATCTTTTCCAGTTGGAATTAATTAGTTGTGCTTTATTCCAAGATAAAACCAACCTTAGTTCTTTCCCATTGAAAACAGTTTTACTCTCAGTAAGTAAAAATTTATAGTAGGAAGTCAGACCAGGTCATTAACACTAACTAATGTCATCCATAAATTGAAACTAAGTGATCTAAATCCCTAATAGATCATTTTTATGGCTCTAGAATTTCCGTTCTTTTATTTTTACTGAGAATTAAGTTATTAACCAATCAACGTATTCATAAGCATATCTAGTGTGCTTACATACAATCAGTAAGCAGACTTTAAAGGTTAGGCAGCATTGTTTTGCTACGGTTTACGTTACAGATAAACTTACTATTTCTCATTATCTATAAGTATAGCGCTTGTTCTATGCATATCCTTTTGTGATAATTCGAATGAAATTCTCAGCACGTTTGTTGATCAGAGAAACTTGGCGATATTTTATTTTTGACTGACTAACCATTCGTTTTTACCTTTCTAAAGTTACGTGTAACTTTGAGAATAGTGTAGGTACTCATTTAGCACATCAAAAACATAAAATTATTTTATGCTCCCATTCTTTTATCGAACATATTTTCGCATTCGCAGCACCGACAGCCACGTCAGCACTGCAGCTCATGCTCATGCGTTCAGAATTACATTCAACATCATGATCTATTCATGAGTTTTTCATACGTTCGAAATTAAGTCACTTGATTTTTTTTCTTTCAGCATAACATACATCCATCAGTGTAAACAACCGTACAGTCGTTTTTGTCAAGCGCACTTGCTCCCAAATTTTCATTAGATCGTGCATTTCATTATGAATTCGATATTTCGTCGCTCTTCAAAAACCGACAAACAATTATTGATGCTTTTTTTTTCATTCATAAACAATGTACTGCAACTATGCGCATAAAATATTCCATGTGGAACAAGCGAGCACTATCATTATATGCATTGACTACCAGACCGCATATTTTGTATATATTGATGAAATATATGCAAAATGGTCAGGTTTCATTTTCTCTCTCTCTCTCTCTCTCTCTCTGTTAGTTCGGTATATCGACAAGCCCCTACTAATTCATCAGTTTTAAAAGTCGATGGCACATGTGATACCTGTACAATTGCGTGAGCATTGTTAATATTAATGCATGAATAGATTCTTTTGATAAAACACAGGACACAGGCGTTCGCTCCTATTGCAATCGAAAAAAACTATCAACACAAATGACTCAGTCGAATAATTTGATTTTTAAATAAACCCACCGTATTCGAAGCCGGAAAATTTTGTGATTTAGTTAACCTTGGATACTAAACAAAAACGTTCTGCTGTATTTTCAAAATGAACCACTTCTTTGAATGAAGTTATCAGCTTACACGAGCTTTACGACTAGCTATAAAGAAAATTCTGTCAATTTTTCGTAAAATAAATATCAGCTTAACAAGTACTTAAAGCTGAATTCAGTAATTCGCATTGGAAACTCACATTCATAAGCCATTATTACCAAAACTTTTGAACAGGCTTCTGGGCACGCAACAGTATATATTGTTTTAAATATAAAATGACTTGTTCCTTTCGAAAATTAATTACTTACCTTTGTAGCTGGTTAGACGAAAAGTAACTATTGCACCCCCCAACACACCAGCACACGCGCACACACACGCAGCTACGAACTCGTAAAGGCCTCACCAACTTTTAACATCAAGTTTGTAAAGAAGCCTCCACAAACCATTATATTCCATGTCTCAATAAATTTTACGCAGCAGGGCTACCGCCGCTTGCTGCAACTAACCGTGCTTGCACCATTACCTCTATCAATATGTTAGTGCCTCTTTTTCTTCCCTATATATATTTTGACATTATTTCAGTAGTTCATGGATAGCTAGTGCCAGAAATATTGTAAGAAAGGGGCCTGTAAGTTCGTTTACTGCTAATAATCTAATCTAATCTTGTTGGTGGCCAGTCTCACACTCAGGTTGAGTAAAGGCGAGTTCACATTAGCAACGTTTGCTCCGCCTAAGCCCATCAGTCGTTCAGAGAAAAATGTTGTTGACAGGCTCGTGGGTCTGCAGACTTGACTGGCGTGTGAATGGTGCATTGCTACTGCCTAGAACAGTGGGTGGATATGAACCCACGGATTTCTGTTGGTTCACACACGGTCCCTGACTGGTTCATGACGTTTGAAGCTTCTATGATAATATGTTATTGCTTTAGTCGCTTTGGTGATACGGTTTAATAACTTTTTAAAAGTTACAAGGGGAGAGGTATATATGTTTTTCTGAAATGTTACATAATTTATTTTTTATTTTAGATAGTTTATTTATGATATTGTTACCCCTTAATGTAAAATTTTAATTATAGAACATATTATTTTTTTTTAATAACGACACTTGAGGTATATGATTACAATACTTCAATGTAAACATTCATTTAAGGCAAGTCAAAACTATGTAGATTTAGGCGATTAATATGTAGATTTAGGCGATTTAAACAGGAAACTTTACTGTATACGATTAGCAGGGATTTGCAACTACCTATATTTTTGTTGATAATATTGGTAAAGTTGAACTTCATAAAAAAAGTTTTGATACCACTTATTGTCAACATTTGACGTAACTGCAGTGTGTCAGAATTTATTATGGTAGTACGAAATGCTTAGTCTGTTTGTGTACTGCATTTAATCATTAAAATAGCAAAAACAAGGAAAAGAGGTTTAACTAATGAACTAGAGCCCTGTGAGAGCGCATACCTCCGCCATGAGAGGCAACGGTAGCAAAAAATTCAAATTGGCTCTGAAACCATAATTATTCTTTGTATAAACTCCAAAAACTAATCATTTGTGTTTTTTGATAATAATAACAGCTTGCGCAATTTTCTTGAAGATCCGTTCGTAACATTTTGAGTCATAATGCTAACAAACGTTATGACAAACATGAGTCAAACATACAAACGAACAAACCGATCTGCTCCAAAATTTAATCATTTATGTCTTTTAACATTACTAGCAAACTCTACAAATTTCATAAAGATCCATTCGTTATTTTTTGAGTTATTGTGCTAACAAGCATAAAACTAAATACAGTGACAAACGAACGAACGAACAAACGTATCATCACCAAAATTTAGTCATCTATTTTTGGTTATATACCCAACAACTCATTACAATTTCATGAAAATCCATCGATAACTTTTGAGTTATGGCATTGAGAAAAATGAGGCAGACAAACAAACGGATGGACATATCTTCACGAAAAGTTAATCATCTGTTCATCCTAACATACTTAACAATCCTTGTAAATTTCGTTCAAATCGGTTAATAACTTTTTGAGTTATCTTAGTGACAGGCAGACAGACACGACGAAAACATAACATAAACTAGAGCACTCTGAGAGCGCATGCCTCCGCCAAGTGAAGCAACGGTAGCAAAAAAGTAAAATTCGCTCAGAAACCATTATTTTCTTTGTATAAACTCCAAAATCTAATCATTTGTGCCTTTTCATATTATTAACAGCTTGTCCAATTTTCTTGAAGATCCGTTCATAACTTTTTGAGTTATACTGTTAACAAACGTTATGACAAACATGAGTCAAACATACAAACGAACAAACCAATCTACACAAAAATTTGATCATTTATGTCTTTCAACATTACTAACAACTCCTATAAATTTCATAAAGATCCATTCATTATTTTTTGAGTTATTGTGCTAACAAGCATAAAAACAAAAACAGTGACGAACGAACAAACAAACGGATCATTACCAAAATTTGATCATTTACTCTTTGTTATATACCTAACAACTCATGTTAATTTCATCAAAATCCATCCATAACTTTTTGAGTTAGAGCGTCGAGAAGAATGAGGCAGACAAACAAACGGATGGACATATCTTCACCAAAAGTTAATCATCTGTTCCTCCTAACATACCTAACAATCCCTGCAAATTTCATCCAAATCGGTTCATAAGTTTTTGAGTTATCTTGGTGTCAGACAAAGAGACAACGAGACAGACAAACACGACGAAAACATAACCTCCTTGGCGGAGGTAATAATTCTCGTACTGCCAGTAAAGTGCCTTTAGATATATTGTTACGTCCATTTACAAAACAAACAAAAAAACTATTAGACTAGGTTCAGTTCATAAAATGCCTGAACTATGAGATATTGAAATAAGATTGGGTTAGAAGCAGTGAGAATATGCTTATAAAAGGACTGCTGCTTGTAAGACTCATTGATTGGCCAACCTGAATCAATATTCCAATATTTTTTGCACTTTGCCGTTGTTAGCAGACCCATACTGGCGTGCTGGTTGTAAAATATTACGTTAGTTAAAAGCTGTTACACCATGGGTGTAGCGTGATACGCGTTTTACCGGAAAATTGTAGTATATTTGGAACATGTTCGCTTCACTTTTATTAACAGAGACAAACGATTCGTTGATATATGAAAACAACACTGTTTTATGCCCAAATTATATGTATATCAACGAGCAATTTATTCCAGCTTTTCATAAAATGAAGCTCACCCAAAGATCGCATCGACGGCGTCCAAAACACAACCTGCTGTAGTCTGCCGTCGCACACCCTAGCTCAGTCAGTCGTCAAAGTAGCGGCGTCGTTCGTTGGCCGACCGGCGGTGACGGCAACGAAAGTTGCTAATGTGAACTCGCGTCAAGAAGTTAAACATGCCTACTCTGTACTCAGAGTCAGTAAATTAGGCAGTGTTTAGTGAAAATGATATATGCTGGTAGTTACATGCATTTCTTTTTCTATCATAAAATAGAAGTATGATCCGAAATAATTACGATGGTTAGTCATATTGTAACGCTGTCCTCTCTTTCAATATTTTAAATTTTTGTCATATACTAAGAAATGGTTTGATAATGACTACCCTGAACATTTAACAAAGCACGTGTCTGATACAGAAATATTAAATTTATATATGTGCAAGCAGGGCTGCCCATAAGTAACTCACTCCCTGTAACATGTACATAAAGTCCACAGAGAGATCCATGTAGACTGTAAACTGCTCATACTCGTGCAATTTTCACATGCTGCTCACATCCAAAAACAAAGTTCAAGTACATCATACACCATAATTGATACCTCTTAATTATGAGAATAAGTTTCACTGTTCGTAAATTGTGAATTCACAAAGTTTTTTCAAAGTACATTTCCGAGCACAACACCATCAGCAGCATGACCCTTGGCTCCTCCCACTTTGGCCTGTGACCTGATGCACAATTGGTTACCTGAGACTGTACTTGCTGAAAGGTTCAAGAAAAAAATTCGGAGGGGCGACGGTGCATACTCCAACGGGCTGTGCGTCCGAACGGACTCTTACTGATCTATATTAAAGTTTAATTTTATAGTCTATTAACCGTCAAAATCATATAAAAAATATGTCTTTATGACAGAGAGCATGCAAAGTTTTTCTTAAATGAAAATGTCTACCTATTTTATGTATAAATGAGTAAGTTTACTTTTCATTTTCAACAAAGATGGAAAATCCTGTATGTATCTACACGTAAGAGCAATATTTGAGGTCCATTTTCAACAATCAAGCAATGAATGTGCAATATAAAAGTGCAAGTTGAAAGTCCATATACGGTCTATGTTTTAAGACAAGTCAGGCCGAAGAATTTGCCCCCTGCTCTCAAGGCACAGCATATACAAGCAAGCAAGTCTCGTTGCCACGAAACACACCGGAAGAGGATAAAAAGTTTCCTGATGTGTCTCACGCTACCCTAAGCCTCTCATAAAGGCCCTTATGATCTCTACAGTACCAAAACGCGCCGAAAGGTTTTGCGGGCCATAGGGAAAAAAAGCGAAAGACTATTGGTTTCACCGCCACAGAAGCCCTTAGCAAAAACCACCGCCGGATTGTGAGTGGGAGAAGAATCTTGCCGAAGAATTGGAGCGCTATTTCCTGGGTAGAAGGATGGAGTCCAGAAGATGTGCCAACGTAATTGGCAGCTAAAATAAAACTCCTAGCTGCCCATTGTAACTCTCGACAACAGAGGGAACTTTCTATTTGCTTCCCATGAAAAATGAACTGTGAATTGCGGCGGACGTGGTGAGTATGGAAGTTCAAGTTGCAGACCGGGAGCTTTGAATGGGCTGCACTTCTACTAGATCGATGGACTTGATCTGTTACATAAAACCATCGAGTTTTGCTGGCAATCTTGTTGTTCTTGCATCGGTGCAGGGGAGAGGTGCGTAAGTTTGATGCTCCGAGTGTGTAGTTAGCTCATGTGTAAATGCACCACCTCCTGGATTGTACACAGTGATCTTTTTCTTGATGTCCCTCATGCGTAGTTAACAAAGTTTATAATTATTGTATATTATTATGTTGCACCGCATAACGCTAATTTTCACCCTGAACGGCAATATGGAAGATCAACTGATTTTGCTATAAAACAAACAATATTTCAGTAAAAACATTTCAAACAACTAATTCCATGAGAACTAATTTACGCATATGTATATTACATCGTGCTCCTCCAACTATTCCTAAAACAGTTTAAATATTAAATAACGTACACATACGTAAAGCCTACTTACATTTTATATATAAGTAATGCAGTGTCTACTCACTACTACGTTTAATATCTTGACTATAGATACTACAACGTATACTAAGTTAAAAATTACTGAATGTAATTTGCTTTTCAATAGAAGTGGAAATAAAAAAAACTGAGAAGGTGACGTCTTATGATTCCTAAAAGCCGTAAGTCATGTCAAGGCGCATGTCAAGGCGCCTCTGTTTATTTTAAATCATTGCATGGATATGTTCGTAAAGCTAATACGAAATATACAACTCGTAGAGGCAGCTTATGCGCGGTAGTGTGAAGGATCGAGGCACTGTGCCAGTCAAGCGGATGCTTACTGCATTTGGCTTGTTGAGTCAACGTTTCCGGCAGACGCTGCTGCGGCCGCACTATCACCAACAAGAAATGAGCATGATGGGGGTCGCAGTTGTCGCACGAGCCTTCCGTCTCTTACACAGGGCGCCAACAATCTGAGGTCGACTGCAGCCGTGCACTACTCTGGGGCAAGCTGGCATCAAATTTACAGCATGAACGAGTGCCCTGCGTTTCCCGCCTTCGGCGTGCGCTCAAACAGACTTTACCTTTTACCGCTTACACTATTGTCATGATAATGAAAAATTATATAGACACGCAGTGAATATATGCATATATTTGCCTAACTGTCAATAAGTCTGCTACGCATGATTGGTTTACTGGGGACACATAATCAAATAATATATTTTTTTAGATAAACAGCTAACAGAGAGCACGAGGTACTGTCGGCTGTTTGCCTAATATTTTGCTACTGGGAAGCAACGTAGCTTCTGTATGCCTAGAGGATATTCTCGTACTAGAGAAGCGCTCTGAGGGGGCATGCCCCCGCTAAGCGAAGCAATGTTAACGAATAATTCAAAAATTCAAGTTGTTCACATAATGCTATGCGTAGATCAGGTACATGGAGAATCTATAGATGAAACTTTCTTTCCTACTTGAAAATGGATATTAATTTTTTTATTTACTACTGGCCAGCACAGAAGAAGCATTTCAGTTCTCTGGTGACGACGAATTAACCATTTCACGGTTTTTGCCATTTCAAACTTAATATACAGCCGCAATTTACCCTCAATATATAGGAAGAAGACAAATAAAATTAATACATAGTAAGAGAATGTACATGCGTTAGTCAAAAGAATGAGTATCGCCACCGCCGCGTCCGAATGAGTTGAAGTGTTCAATAATTCAAATTGCACACACTTGCCAAAGAACTGTGAGTTATTATTCCCTTTAACTTTGAAGAGATGTCTGAAACTTGACCAACTGCACTTGAGGAGCAAACTGAACTAACGGTAAACATTTACACCTTTTCTTCGCAAACTCAAAGCAGTGTCTACGGGCACTCAACAAAACGTTCGCACGATTACCAGAGGAAACTCGTTCTTTTAACTACCGTGTGTACCAGCCATAAAAAGCTGTTTTTTACCATTTTTGCGTAAAGTTGACAGCGTTGATGCTCTAGTACAAAATGCATATTTGGAAGGATTGCTTTGCATATCTTCTGAGTTTTAAAGTTTAAGCTTGCGAACAGCTTTACGCCGATCGGTGTCATAAGAAAAAAATTTTGAAACAATGAAACTAACTACGCCACATTAGTGTCCCGCAAAGTAAAATTTTAACAACATGACTCCCTATATTATTCAAGAGTCCGAAGGTAGTCTTATTGCAGTAAGCAAAGATTTAAGTGGCAAGTGTATTCCTCTCACACGCAGTTGCCACTCACTTCACATTAATAACGCTCTCAAAACTAAAAAGATTGAACGATTGGAATTCGGCCAAAGCGATTGGCCGGTCCAGAGATAGTAAATTGAATTAAGGACCCAATCAGCAATTTTTATTTCGTTGCCAAGCGTTATTCGATTGAGCTGATTTGTAGAGCCAGCGGCACAGAATTGTAGAACCGGCAAGTTTTATGCCTAGTAATGAACGGACGAGCCTTGCTACACCGGTTTACTGGACTAACAAAATGATATTTGTTCCTGCTGGCGACAGAAACGTCTAACCCGCGGTAGCACATAAATACACTAGGGAAGTATAGTCACCTCTGCTGCTCTGCCAGTGTATTTTCAGTTCGGGTGAAGGTTTTTTTTCTATATAAACCAGTTTTAAACTTGATAGCTACCAACTTCTTTCAGCTAAGTAAAAGTCTTTCCAATCTGCAGAAATTTGTTTCCAATCCTGCAATGACTATAAACCACGTATATTATAGCACCATTTTTTGAATGTTGCCAAGTTTTATTAGAGTAAAATAAAACCCAACTTGCAGCTGTTTACTAAACGTTAATGTGTTGTTTGAATATCTTTACGTTTCCCAGCATTTTGTACCATCACTAGAGGGCCCACACTGTTAAAACTACAGTGAAGAATTTATGATGACCTTCTTCATTGACAATACTTTCGTTATTACAACTGCTAGCCTAGAAGCACCTTGAGATGAGCGTTTACGGTTTAAAACCGCGCAACATCGAAACCTTTTTTTTTTTTTCTTGCTCTCTCTCTCTCCCTCTGATATGGAAAAAATTCATTGCAATCAGCAACGGCGAAAGTGCTAGTTTCGATTTGGTATCATGGATACGGTAGGATATCCTACACGTCAAACGGTTTTTGCTTAGCGAAAGCTGTTTCGTCCACCATTGAATTAACGTTAGAAGAATAACTGATGCAACGAAATTATCTGTGGAAAGAAACTAAGAATCAAGATGCATGAGAGTGCTAATGGAAGCTTCGGATATCTTCAGTGCTGCGATTTCAACTTCGGCTGTGCAAAAAATGCCTTCAGATATAAAGTCACCCAATATTTTGCCACAGATTCGATATATGGAGAAGATAATACTCGTACAAATCAGACTAAGCCCTCGATATCTTCATTGTTTTAGTTTCAACTGTCGCTGATTAAGATAAGTTTGACATCATCTGATACCTGGCCGATTTTCTTCCAATCAGTTTTGGATATGAAGCTTGACAGGATGATCATGGACAGCCATGGACGGTCTAAAAAGTTTCGAAGTTCCTCCTTGAAAACGACATTCACTCACAAAATCGAAAGCTTGGTTTCAATAAAAAATGCAAACTCCAGAAGACGCATCAATTGAATAAAACTGACCATACGAGGGACGTGTGATAAGTTTTCACCATCGCTGTATCAGATACGTTGACCCAAGGTCAAACCTATGATTTATTTTTTAAAGTAAAACTTTTTGTAAGAATTCCAGCCAAGCTTTGAGAATCTAAAAAGATGAAAATAAAATTGAAGCATAAATCACCAAAAATCCCTTCCTCCTTTTTAGTTTTTTGTTGCTTAACACTGTTTACACACACCTCGCATGATTAACTGCACATGTTGTTCAATACACTGAACACAGATGTGCTCTACATATGTGAACCTGCTGTTACACGTGCTGGTTTGTATGACGAGAATGTATAAGACCGCCACTACCTGCTGCTCAATATACCGCATCTGTTCTACCAGTTTTAATTACGCTCGAGTTAGTACACTGTCAATTGCGGTCATTGAGGAGGTAATGATCTCTTTAAGGGCGTAATGCTCGATGTAATGCAATTGGCAGTGCACCGGTGCACAGTGTACAACTTCAACTTAGAAGGGATGAGAGCGCTGGGACAGTACATATGTACGTAGCAACATGATGACAGCTTTGAAAATATGAGCTCACTGAGTCACTATATACAGAGCTATCGCCACGTAATAAAATCAAGTGTTGCAATTAAACACATTTGGTTGCGAAACTAGCAACAATTAACTGTTCTTCGTATTAAACACAACACACAGAACCATATGTCTTAACACTGGAGTTATATAATTATTTCGGGTTGCATCATATTGTTGAACTAGAACATTAAAAATACTCAATTTATCAAGCAATGCTAATAACCCAATTGTGTTAATTTATGAAAATAGTTACAGCCGTTCTACATGTCTTTGAGCGAATTGAGAGATATGCAGCAATACCATATAAAATGGCGCAAGAGTTCAACACAAATTGCACCACACTGTAACAACAATATGAACATATATTATATGTTTCTCACTCAAAACTCTTGTTGCACTAACACATACAAACTCGAAACTAATTAGATACGAAAATACCTCATCGTAGCAGAAACTACCAAGAAACATTACGCAGTTCCCACAAAAAATCTTCTATCAAGATGTGGTTACAAAATCTTTCGGTTTTTCAATGTTGTGCGTCATCGCAAAAAAGAAAAAAACTTAGCGCATCTTCTTATAAATCTTCGTCCATCTGCGTCCCGCATCACATCCATAAAAGGCTATCAGCAGATCTTAATGGAGTTCTTGCAACCATAAGACGATAACGGCGTTCGTTGTCTCCATTTTACGGTGGCACTTTATACTGGTGACATTGCGGAGGTGAATGTTGGGGGGGGGGGCGGCAATTAATGCTCTTTGATGCCGAGTATTTGTGAGCGAGGAGAAAAACTTGGTTTATTCAGTCGGGCAACCCTTTTGGTGCTGCACTTGGTTCTGTAAAGCAATAAAACCACAAAGTATTACCTCAGTGAACTCTTTCAGTACTATTAGCAATTTTTTGGCGTCACTGTAAAACGATAAAAATTCCAAAGTATTATGTCAGATAACTCTTTCGGTGCTGCTGGACAGTGTTTTGGTGGTAGTGTAAAAGGATAAAAGTTAATTCCGAAGTATTGCTCGTAGTAACCCTTTCGGAGCTGTTCGTTTAAAAGCCTTTATGAAAGATAAAACTTTCGAAGTCGTCTTTAAGGTAAGTTTTATGGAGCTCTAAGACACTTGATGATTCGAGTCAAAAGAAAATATCATTAGGTATATACAGTGTTTGGGGGATAATAATGGCAGTAGGGAGATGTAGTGAGATATGCAGAGAGCAGCGGGGAGCGATAGTTGGAACCTTCTAGCCAGGCATCTGAGTTCTTGCGCTACTGCTGAGTCAACATTCAGCTGTCAGACGCTATTGCGAGGTATCGACCCCAACAAGCAATGGGGAATGGCGGGGATGGGCGGTGAGGGCCGAGCGTTATCGCATTAGAGCGTTCCGTCTCTAGCACCACAGCTCTCACAATCTTTGGTCGACAGCAGCCGTGCATATATAACTGTACCACAACCCAATGCGTGTGATCTTACCATTTGGGGTATGCGGTCAGGTTTGATGATGACCTGTCAAATTGTTTGTCAGATTGTCTATTTGTCAATCATTCTGTTTTTTAAGCCTTTACAATAATATTGTCTTGAGATGAATTGAAGACAACAACACGGAAAATCTGTTTTTCCAACAAGATGGAGCTTCAGCGCATACAGCAGGAGCAACAATTCAAATGTTGAAGACAATAATTTTCCCAAGCAGATAGATTTTTCGTTTTGGCGACATATTGTGGCCACCCCGATCTCCAGATTTAAGCGCTTTTGATTTCTTTCTCTGGGGATATTAAAGGTAAGAGTCTACATTGATATGCCTGAATTCTTGCAGCAGCTGAAAAGAAACATCAGCCAGGAGATCAACAACATTTCAACAGCGACGTTAGAGAAAGTAATGAACAGCACCGTTGCAAGAGCTCGCGATTGCTTGACCAATAAATGAGGTCATTTAAAGAATATTGTTTTCCGTACTTAAATGTGCTGCATTATTCTAACATAAAACGTTAAAACCTCCTCTTTCATTTGCAAAAAAAATCGCTTTATCATTTTTAGTTATAATTTTATTAAAAGGTACCTTACTTATGGCTCACCCTTTATATCAAGAACAATATTTTTCAGTCCAGCGTCGGCCAACCGATTGGAGAACAAGCAGCGTTCTTAAAATTCTCTTTGTAGGTATTAATTCAAAGTAACTTTGTTGGTCCCTCTTCTCACATTTTACGTGCCTCATTTGTAAACAAGTTTTTTAGTCATCTGTTTTGCAAATAAAATGGTCTGACAAGCATCTGAAGCTACTGTTGTTTTTGTAATGCATTTACTTTCTATCTTTTGGTGTTGCTTCTCTTGGGGCCCGCCGGCCCCCATCTTTATCTTAAAGCTTGGCTCTTGTGTAGTAAATATATCGACGAAGTTTGTTCTCGGTGATGTTCATTCGTGCAAAACAAACAAACTTTCCTTAACGTGGCGGCAGTGTTGAAAAAGTTACCCTGGGCCGGGCAGGGTCACGTAAAACAATTACCCTAAATATCGCACTTGCGCAACTTTGCCCGCAAGTCTCCGAAGGGAAGACAACAAATGATCGCCTTTAGCGCTTTTTTTTTATTTTTTTTGACTGAATTCTGAGGCAACTTGGTAGTAGTACGCGCGTTATTTTATCGCCCGTCGCTGCCCTTAGTGCATTTTAACGCCTTGATAGATATTTATAAGAAGGGCAAGCAAGTGCTCATTGATTGAACAGGTGCGAGCGAATGGGAAAAACCCCATTTTTAACCGCAATAGATATAAAAACACAATTAGAAAATCATGTATTTTCAGAATTAAAAAGGCCAAACGTAATTAATAGTAATCCCGAAGAGGTTTTTATCTAGAATTGTGAGTACTCAGTACTGATATCAATGCGCTTTTGACATAGAAACTCTCATATTATATAGTCTAGAATATATTAAACTTTCCTGACAATGAAATAATGTATGTATAAGCAAAAAATACTTAGGGACATGGATTTTCTTGAAGTTATCAGACCCATTAATGGTTAAATAAAACTACAGATTTTTACGAGCAGGGTATTGTTTGAAGCTTTATGTATGAATGAGAGTACTATGGTTAAATCCTGATTGAGATATCCGTGGACTTTTCTCAGTGTAATATATGTACTAGGTACCAACAAGCTATTACGAGTCGGCTTATGAAAACTCTTTAATCCGTAAAAGTGCACTGTGAGTCTATAGGGAATGCTTATAGCACCATGCCAACTTTACCCTCAAAGTACGCCCAAGTGTGATTAAATTTTATATGCCTAAATTTTCAGGAATAACATAAAAAACTAGAGCACTCTGAAAGCGCATACCGCCGGCAAGCGAGGAAACGGTAGCAAAAAATTCAAATTGGCTCAGAATCCACAATTTTTTTGTATAAACTCCAAAATCTAATTATTTGTGTCTTTTCATAGTAATAACAGAATGTGCAATTTTCTTGAAGATCCGTTCATAACTTCTTGAGTTATACTGTTAATAAATGTTATGACAAACATGAGTCAAACATACGAACGAACCAACCGATCTGCACTAAAATTTAATAATTTATACCTCTTAACATTAATAACAACCCCTATAAATTTCATGAAGATGCATTCATTATTTTTGGAGTTATTGTGCTAACAAGCATAAAATTGAAAACAGTGACAAACGAACGAACGCAAAAACGGATCATTACCAAAATTCGGTCAGGTACTGTTTGTAATATACCTAAAAACTCATATTAATTTCATAAAAATCCATCCATAACTTGTTGAGTTATGGCATTGAGAAAAATGAGGCAGACAAACAAACAAACAAACAAACGGATGGATATATCTTCACCAAAAGTTAATCATCTGTTTCTCCATACATACCTAACAATCTCTGTAAATTTTATTCAAATCGGTTCATAACTTTTTGAGTTATCTTGGAGACAGACAGACATACAAACACGACGAAAACCTGACCTCCTTGGCGGAGGTAAAAAGAAGTAAATTTGAAGATAAAATTAGCATTCATTCCTGTAAAACGCATTTACAAGCGACTTGCAAACAAGCTTATTTAGGCAGCACACTTATTTTGTGTTTCAGCTTACACCAAAGTGTGCTACTTCCAATAATTAAAGCAAAAATATTTTGAATAGTAGAATTCTCTGAGTAAAACTTTCATCAACAACACTACAATAGACTGTACAGTGTCAAGTTATCAATTACTAAAGTAATCATTTTTCGTATGTAGAGTTATTCTTTCTTTTCATCTGATAAGGAAATGTAGACTCTAAAATACTGCGTTTTCAAGCATGAAAACAAGCATATATTCAATCAAGGCTTACTCTTCATTAACCCTGTTATGACCAATAGTAAACCAAACGGCATTATAATTCCAGTCACAGGAGCAATCATAATCATATTTTGAACAACAGACTTTTTTTTGTAACTTGTTATCACTAAAAGTATGCCAAACGGTGCTTTGTTTTCAACCTCGAAACCACAATATTTTGAGCTGTAGACCTGTCCCAACTTAACCATGGCATGACCAACGACAGTCTCTCCCAGCATAACTTTGCTCCCGTGGTTTTTCTTTCTAAGCGAGGCCGGGCAGTGGCTGGCAGGGAATGAATAATTTCAGCCGACACAGTTTCTTTCTTGCATTTCCAATTGCCTTGAATGCAATGCATGCGCCGCGAACTTACACGCGTGCAGCCCAAGTGCGAGAATTTAAATTCGATCCCTTGGATCTGTGATTTAGTAGGAGCACAATGATAAGGAAGTACACACTGTTTACACACTAATCTATGAGGAATAATTTGATTAGGGTCACAGCATAGGACCTGTGATATGTTTGGTCTAAATTGATACAAAAGTATAGCGCTTTCACTAATTTATTCAAAGAGTTTGAATCGGGTACTGGGATCTGTGAAACAGTTGGCCTATCGGTGCCTAGCTATGCAAAGATGTTTCAGTCATCTCCGAAGAAATTAGACATCTTGATGTACTCATTAAAATACGTGATATATTTAGGTTGAGATGACAAGGAAAAGCAGCTTTTTCGATAATCGATAGGGAAAGTTCTCATTTAGTTTCAGCAGCATTTTGTAACCTTAGCTGAAACTCAGCGGAAAAGTTGCGATTCTTTAATTGAAGAAATTTTTGATTTGGTGGCTAGAATCTGTTATATTCGACCTAATATGACAGTGAAATACAGCTGTTCTAATAATCTATGAGGAAATTTTAATTGGTTTCTATTATCTAGAAATGATATGAAGGTTCGAACCTTGAAATAATCTGAGAGGAAATTTTTTAATTTGGATCTGAGTCTCTCTCTCTCTCTCTCTTCACACTGCAAGGCCGGTATCTATGTATATACTAATAGTTCATCTTTATTCCAAGTTCCCTGGATATATAGACGACCAACAGAAAATGTAATTGAATGTAATATTACGCTTAACTTGGTCATGGGTGGGGTAGTGTGTTTGACCCTTCTTACCCGCTAGTAGTAGTATAGTATTGGAAGCAGTAAAAGAAAAGTATACAAGCATCACTACGTGAAGCCGTAAACGGCATAGAAGAATTTCCCCATACCTAATTCAAAAGAGAGAAATGCGAGGCATCAGACAAGGATGGAGAATATCTATTCAGAGAACAGCTGCAAGTCTGGCAGGTCGCCTGCATAGGTCCGAAGGAGCTGAGAGTTACAATCGAAAGCTGGGCGTTCAGCATAAAATTGCCGTTAGTCATGCGCACATCTCCACCCCTATCGGCCATGCAATATTTATAAATTCAATAGGAAAATTATGGACACGAAAAGCGATCGTACGTACTTCTTTACTTACTTGTATCGTTGCCACCGCTTATGCAATATTTATTTATAAGAGGGGAACAATGAATTGATCTGCTGGAATATAACGCCGTCATGTACATTTATGCGTTGCACGTGGCATTGAGATATTTTATTTATCATGGGAAATAACGATGAGACAGAAATCATGAAAGATAAAACAGTCACATTCATTTTTCGCCCCAGCAATGGCCTTTCAATATTTATTCGTTCAGAGGAAACCTTATCCGCTTCTGTTGCTGCTCTTTGCGATCAACTGATAATAATTATACTTTCTCTGAGAGACCTAAATGATTGGAACTAAAAATTCTGTTGCTCTGTAAAAAGACCTTGAACCTTACAGTGCCGCTGTCGATAAAATGAATAAATATGTACTGGTTGTGGCTTTCAACGGATTAAAACTTACATTTGAGAAGTTAAAAGGTTTCATATCACCGGTTTTCAAACTGATGCTGAAAGGAACACACGCCAGGGATGCATAGAACAGCATATCACGTGGCCTTATTATTACTAACTAATTAAGCTTAGCTACTTACTTGTCCAACACTTGTATAATGTTGTGCAATTTGGATGTGCATCTGTTATTAATATGACGATATCCAATTATAAAGAGAACACTAAATACTGTATGTTATTACGACTTTTTTGTAGCATCTCATGGCAGAGTCAGGAAGTCGGTAAAAGCAAACGAACCTATGTTTATGTTACTTTTTTAGTATTATTTTCTACAATATTACTATACTCAGTATAAAAGAGTAGTAATGTAAACCATTACTATCAGTATTGTGCTTGCCTTATACGACGCGGTGAGTACTCATCTGAGGACCTTTTGAGCAGGACAATTATTATGCTTACCAAGGTATGAGTACATAGGCAGGTAGGTCAGTACGTGACAATTTCTGTTCTAAGTGGTCACTTTATTGGCCCGTCAGATTCGATCTCAGCCAAGCCCACCCGACTTGACTTGCTCGGAACCGCAGACAGGATCTTTAATTTCGTCACTTTGATTCGCATTGCACCGAGGAACGAACGAATAAACGGATAATTACCAAAATTTGACCATTTACTTTTTGTTATATATCTAACAACTTATGTTAATTTCACAAAAATCCATCCATAACTTTTTGAGTTATGGCATTGAGGAAATTGAGACAGACAAACAAACGGATGGACAGATCTTCACCAAAAGTTAATCATCTGTTTCTCCTAACACACCTAACAATCAATGTAAATTTCTTCCAAATCGGTTCAGAACTTTATGAGTTGTTTTGGTGACAGACAGACAGATAGACAAACACGACGAAAACATAACCTCCTTGGCGGAGGTAATTAAGTTTACATTGCAGCAAAATTTCGACGCTTGAGCTTCACCTCTCGCTTGGTATCCAGGTTACCGTAAGACCTGATTATTTTCGGAAAATTCTTTTGACTTAACTACGTTTTCATAGTGCTGCTCAACGTTTGGCATATTCACAACTGATATTCAAGCCTTATTTTGCAGGAGAGATATTTTGCTCAAGTAAAACTCATGGCTGTACAGCTTGCATTTTATTAATGGAAGATCAGGCCCACATGGATAACGTTTGGCCAATTCTAGACTGATATTTACGCTTTATCTTGCAAATGGGATATACTGCTCTCTCAAAACTCATGGCTGTAAAACTTGCGTTTCATTAATGGAAGATGAGGCCTGCAGGGATGAAACCTATTTAACTACAAAACCTGTTGAAACCGAAAAAAAACAAGAAGCATAATCACAAAAGTACTGCCGTCGTTTTTGACGGCTGGGCCCTCTAGTAAGTAATATAAACATGAACGTAGGTTTGCCTGCTTTTGCCGTGGCCTTTACTCCTTGCCACAACATGCTACAAAATTACGACGAGTATATCTGCTGTTCTCTATATAAGTGGTCATAGTTACATTATTAACAAAAACACATCCAACTTGCAAAGCCCTATGCAGTTTCCGGACGCGTAAATAATTAATCTCTAGTAGTAGAGCTTAATTTTAAGAGTACATTAGATTATTATTAATTAGAGCGTGGTCTCTACTATGTAGTAGTAGAGGCCACGCAGGAGCCTGCACTAGCGCATTGCAGGTTCTTATACCCTTAAAAACAGTTTTAAAATGCTTGGAATGCAGCCTCTTAGCATCTCATTTGCAGGGTTTAATAAACTGAAAGCGCGTGCCCACACATATTGTTCCTGTTATCGGCAACTGTACTCCAAAGCTCAAGGTCTTTTTTCAGCACTAAGAATTTTTAGTTTCAGCCATTTAGGTTTCCATGTAATAACTGGAAAGCCAAAAGCAGCGACAGAAGTGGATTCACTTTTCTTCTGAACAAGCAAATATTGCAAGGCCTTTGGTTGCACAATAGTGAATAAGACTATTTTGACTTTGACTATTTCTCATCGTTATTCCAGTGTAATTTTATAAGTATTATGTTCAGTAAATAGAAACAGCATTTTCCGCACAGAAGTCTACGATCACTTTCCACTCTGATTATGCATCGTCAATGGAAGTGACTCATCCAAACAGTAAAAGTTTATCTCGAGATCGTCCCTCAGTTGAAGACTTGAGTTTACACAGCTGAGCCTCTCAACTGCTCGGCTCCGTTGTTAAAAGAATAGATTTTTTTCAGACTTGTTATATTTTATAGATTTTTTTCCGTGTACAATAACAGAAACTGAATAGCTTTCCTTCTACAATACAGATGGCCTGTGTTTGTACTGCAGACTGCTCAGTACAAGTGGCATCCACACACCGTGGCAAGAAAAATAAATAAAAAGAAGTCATTACGAATTCTTTCTTGTCGAGTTCGCTGAGGACACACGGATATTAGCAGCGGTACAATCAATGGCAGACGTACGGAATGTGCAACTAGATCTAACCAACCTCTTTCACTGGATATCGGTTAACAACATGACAATCGACGAATAAAAATTTGAACTATTACGGTATGAAAAAAACTTCTCCCTTACTGAATCTACGTCCTATATGACGAGAGATGGGAGCGAAACCGAGAGAAAGCAAATTTTAAGAGATCTTGGGGTGAGACTCCAAGATAATGCCACTTTTGAAGATCACGTGGTTCGAGTTGTTACCATAGGCAAGAAGTAGAGCGGATGGGTACTACGAACTTTCTCCTCACGAGAGGCAGACACAATGCTCACTTTATGGAAACAACTAATACTATCAAGGATTGAATACTATTCACCTCTTTAGATGTCAAGCAAACGGAAAGACCTACAGCGCCTTGAGGCTATCCAGGGATCGTTTACTGCCAAAATCCGCGGCATGCCAGATTTAAACTATCACGAAAGACTTGCTCAACTTCAAATGTACTCCATTCAAAGGAGATTCGAGCGCTTTGCGATCATATATGTCTGGAAAATTGTATAAGGAATTGCTGTCAACGTCAATGAACGAATCCAGGCCAGACACTCAGACCGTATTGGTTGCACTTGTGACGTGCGGCTTCCGATTAAAACTGGTGGTGACGCAATGGCCACAAAGTATTCTAATAGCTTCGCAGTTCGGGGGGCGAGATTATTCAACAAAATGCCACGTCACATTCGAAATGTCACCGGTACAGAGACTGCGGAATTTAAAAACTTCCCGGACGCCAGAGAAACCTGCTGTAAGCGGCTACGTGAACTGCAGCATCACCTCTGCTCAAGATGGGTAGCGTGTATAACACCACCTGGACCTCGTCCGAAGTATCATCAAGGTATCAAGGTAAGATGTTCTTCCCATTTTTTTATAAGAGGAAGCCTCTAGTTACTACCGATTTACTATCAGTCTATACACCGTCTTCGAACATTTGTTTTATTATTATCATTATCGAGGGGATTACTCGACCCAAATTGGATCGGTTGAACGATGTTCAGCTCTACACTCTGGCGCCGGGTCACATCCCGCGACATAAGGCTCAGAGCACTTTGCGAATGATGTGCGCTGTTCCAAGTAGAGCGCTCGTCTGGAGGGTTCCTGGGTGGAGATGGCCGCACTTCAGCTCTCGCAGGGCAGTCTTGAGATTCTTGGACATTGCCCCCAGAGCTCCGATGACCACTGGAACGACGTCCACCTTCATCTGCCACAGTCTCTGGAGTTCGATGGCAAGTTCATGGTACTTTTCCTTCTTCTCCGCTTCCTTGTCCACGATCTGGAGTCGAAGGGGATTGAGATGTCGATCAGTTTGGCCGACTTCTTCTGTTTGTCTTTTACGACGATGTCCGGTCGGTTAGCGTGAAGTACTCTGTCGGTTTCCATCCTCTTGTCCCAGTTGATCTGCACGGCTTTGTTTTCAACCACGGGCGCGGGTTCGTGCTCGTACCACCTCTCACTGATCGGGAAGTTATGGATCCGCAGGAGGGTCCAATGCAGGTGTCGGGCAAATTTATCGTGTCTGCGCTTGTACTCCTTTTGCGCCAGCGCTCCGCATTCGCTTATCACGTGGTTCATGGTGTCATCTGAGTTCCTACAAATTCACACGTAGTAGCGATGTTTCTCTTGTCGATCTTGTTTTGGATGTACCTGGTGCTGAGGGTTTGCTCTTGAGCTGCCAGGATGGTGCCTTCTGTTTCCCGTTTCAGCTCACCCCTCGGAAGCCAGTTCCAGGAGTCTGGTACGATTTTGTCCTGAACAGCTTCCTGGTACTGGCCGGACATCTTCATGTTCTTCCATTTGTTAGTTCGATCGAGGCGTCGTCGCTGTTTGAGCTGGTCAGCCGTTTCGGTTACTTTCAGCAACTTCGCCTCGACTAAGCAGCGTGCCCACGGGTCGTCGCTCTCTCTCTAAACTAGTGACACAGAGCTCGTTTTTCCGTTTCTACGCAGTCCTCTACACTGATGAGGACACGGCACCCCTCTCTTCTGTTAAAGTAAAGTCTATCTAAGCACGATCTTGGGTGCAGAGCACGATAGATGTTCATGAGCTTTCGAGTTTTGATGTCCATGTCGATGCAGTCCTTCTTGGTCCAGTTAATACTGCCAGCAGAGTAACGGACTACGGGGCCGGTCCAGGTGTTGATGGCCTTGATGGTGTTGCCCCCATTGAGGTGTGATTTCAGGATGAGCCGGTGTCGGGTGAGGTCCCCCTTCCGAATGGAATCTTTCATAGTTTTGTGGAGAATGGTGTTGTACTCCATGACACCCAGGTACTTGTAACCCGTCTCCTCGATATCCTTGTTGGTACCTTCTTTGGTGGTGATTCCCTCGGACGCAGTAACCTCTCCCCTTTCGATGTTAAGGACTTCGCACTTACTGATTCCAAACTGCATTTTGATGTCATCAGAGTATTGATGGATTATTATTTTTATTCTGATCTTCTCTAAAGTGCCCGTTCTGCCAAAAATGGCAGCGAGGAATTTGTGATGACCCTTCTTCAAAGATCATACTTTCGTTAGCACAAATGCCAACTTAGACAATTTGGAAAGAGATAGAGATCATCGTTCGCGGCTTCACAATGTTGAGCATCGAAACTGTTCTTTTCTTTCTCTGTCATTGAGGAAAATTACTTGCTTTCTGCAGGCAGTTCAGCAACACTCAAAGTAATTGCTTCGATTAGGTATCATGATACGCCAGGCTATCATATATGTCCTCTGGATTGGAATAAAGCTGGAAGAGCAATTGATGCAACGAAATAAACTGTGAGAAGAAAGAACGAATCAGGATGCATGGGATTGTTAAGGGAAGCTAGATATATCTTCAGTGCTTCGAACTCAGCTACGACAGTGCAAGAAGTGCATTCAGTCAAACATAGAGTCGCCCTATACTTTTGCCATCGTCTGCACTCTGGTCTAATTTTCGCCTGCCTGTCTTCGTAAAGTGCAACAGAAAATGGACAGATAAACGAACAAATAAACAGATAAATACACATCGGTTTTCATTATCCACTACTATGTAATAATTAGAGCCCAGATTTATTGCACTTAAAATATTGTAGTTATAGCTCTTAAAAATGGCTCTTATTGTACCCAATAATTGCTCTTATTACGCCTAAGCAATAGGAGTGGAAGAAATAGGAAACAAGGAAATGGCAAATGCAGCAACAAAATTGAAAGAAAAACAAAGTCGAATAGCAAACAGGAACAGCATGGAAGTGGATCAACGGACACCTATAGCAGATCCAAATACCAATTGTCAGTATATATTGCGCTTGTGCTAATTGATATCTTCCGAATATCCCGCTTTACTAGTTCCCATGATGTATCCCCTGTACGAAAGAGGTTATAAAAATTTAATAGTCAGATTTTGAAACTCAATTATATTTTAACCCCAACAAAAACATGGAACAATAATTGATAAGGGAACCAATTGTCATGGCGTTTGACGTCTTGTGACACGTGACAGTGATAATAGGTGACATCAGTTCACACGTCCCTCATTGTAACGCTTTCAATCACGAAAATGAACACGAGCTGTGCATCAACTTTTTCTGTCTCTGTCTACACGTAGCAGTGTCCTTCATTCAAATGAATGACGCCGTGCGTTCAGCTGTGATATCGTTTCTTTGCATTTTCGCCTAAATTTCGCGTCGGTTTGAAGTCACAGTTATATCCCATAATCTTATAGCCTGATTTTTATAGGAACAGCCAATTTTTAATATATTTGTAGCCTGATAAACCGATAGAAGATAACTCAGCACAGAGTAGTCAGTTGGACTTCCAAATCTAAGATGGTGCCCGTGTTCTTGCAACATTTTTAGGTTTTTCTACTTTTCTTGTTTTCAACGGGAGTACTGTACAGTGATTCTGATAATTAAAAGGAAGATGAAAAAAATTGTCGACTTGTCCATGATCTATGAACGCCGCAGAGGATAATTTTAGCATCTACAGGTTCTATTTACTGAACTTGAATGACGAAGCGCTTTCAAAAAAGGGACATGCTTCATTCATCAGTCTACAACCTTTGCTGTAGCTGCTTTTATCATATCAACGAGCCGCGTCCATCAGTTTGAGTGAAATCGTGATGATGAGGGACATGTAAACACGGCCTAATATATTGCAGTTATTGCTCTTATTGCAGTTATTGCACTAATGCCAAAAACTGCAATAAATTCGGGCTCTAGTAATCATGCACAGTTGTTGGTTGTTTGCTTGCATACTGGCTTGCTATCTTGCTTGCTCTTCGGTTGGTCCTTCTCTCCGTCACGCTCTTAAGGATTTAGATAGAAGAAAATTCAGTTTCTGAAAAACAAGGTGAGGTACCATACCATGAAATTTCAGCTCTTGGAATTACGACAGCAAGTACAGTGTTTGGAATTTATGCTCCAAGGTGGAAACACTGCATTGTCTGAAGTCCGCTCTGCAGTAAAATGTAGCCCGGTACTATATCATAGAATGCTTCTTTTGAGCAGGGTAGATGAAAGGCGGAAACTCTGAAAGCATTTTTGATCCCCTCGTGCATAAGCTGTATAGCCCATATTTCTTTTTTTTTAGCTAAATTTCTTTGTAGCAGTTAGAGAGGCTCAATCTTGGTTGGAGGTTTTGTTTCTTATGTGCATAATCGATTTCTTTTATGTTTTCTTTTACTGACTCTCTTCGTAGCAGCTGAAACTTCATGCTAAACAGAAGCCATATAATATTCAATTTAAATTGCAGCCAAATTTATATCCTTGAAGGCACAACTACCGGTTGGTATCCAGGTTACAGTAAGCCCTGAGCATTTCCGGTGAATTCTTTTGATAGAACTAACTACATTTTTTGGTGCTGCTCAACTTTTGAGCAATTCCAAACTTCTATTGGCCCCTTACCTTGCAGCAGGAATATTTTACTCTCGCAAACTCATGGTGGTACAACTTCCGTTCCTTTACTGGAAGATCTAGCCTGCAGGTATGAGACCTATATTACAGCAAATCCCGTACCGAAAATACTAAAAACAAGCTTAACTATAAAATTACTGCCTTCATTTTCTGACGGCTAGGCCCTCTAGTATTGTACATTTTTCCAGGGAAACATTGAGGAGAAATTTTGAAGCGTAACAGATATATATATAAGCTTTCTTCGCTACAGCTGAAGACATAGGAGGAGCAGAGTAGAGCTTCAAGTTGGCAGCACTCTTTGTTATATTTTTCCTTGTCTTCACGGAGACAAAAATAACTCTCTTTGCTAGAATAAGAATGTCTATAGCTTTGAAGCCCTGCATTTCGAGCAGTACAGACAACATAGTAGGAATCGCAGACAGGGAAGACACGCACGTACACCTGCAAAGCACACCTCAAGTCTTCCTACAGACAGCTACGACGCTATGATCATCTCTTGTCTTGCTGAACTAGCAACGTCTTTGCTATGGATAGTGTGTTTCAAATTTCGACGAAATCTGACTGGGTTCGAAATATCCACACAACACTGGATCATGTCTAACAAGTTGAGTTTGATAGTCATCAATGTAAGGAGTGGGCCAGAGCCGCAGCTCCTATGTTTTATACGAGAGATTTTTTCTTGAAAAGGGGTTCAGGAGAACTGCAGATGCGAACCTATATATGTATACCACAATTTACCTAGTTGAACTGCCTACAGGAACGTGCCAACGTCCATATTAGAATTTTTGTTAGTCAAACAGCGTCTAGGACTGAACCAATGTCTGTAATAAGTCCTCAATATTCGAACCACCTCCAGGAACGTGGCAAATTCATCTTAGAAATTTTATACACTAGTAAACCTGCATCTAGCAACGTACCAATATCCATTGAATAATTAACAGTCGAACCGCCTCGACTAAAGTACTAGTATTCATACTTCATTTTCATCAGTTGGACCGACTTCAATAACGTATCAGCCTTCATGCTAGAATATGATTGGTTAGCCGACTTACAGATATGAGTCAATATCGAACCAAGTGCAGTAATAATGACATAAGTAATGACGTGTCACTATGCTGTAGTTCCATAACACACTTTCATTTGCAGCACACCTGGTTCTCGCTACATGCATGCGAATTCGTTAATTGCCAAATTCACTCTTATGCGAATGGACAACTGTGGTGACCACTGGTTATCTCTCGCTCGCTCTATTTTTTTTTTTTTTTTTTTTTAGAAAATTCTCTCTTATGCGATTTGCGAGTCATACGTGGGAGGAAATGCCACAATAAGTATAGTGATTTTTGCTTGTTTATTTAATTTTTTTTTATAAATTGCTACAATATCTTTAAAAGGTTTTTATATAGATTGTTGTTATATATCGCTACTGTTGTGTTTTACTTGCGCTGAAAAAAGATTCGTGGACCTTATCTCCATTATATAATGTAGATAGATTTCATACAAGTACGAATTCACATTATACTAGCACTTTCGCGACCATAACCCTAACATATAACAAACACCAAGTTTATACACTATGAATTACGTATTGCTGTATCGTATACTTAAAATTGATCAGAGCTGGGCGACAAGGTATAGATTCATCAGTATACGAATACACCGGTCGTCCTCTTACGTTCCGATGGTTTATCCACTGCCATTCTAAGCACCACTGCACCACTGTCGATAACATTGAGCTCTCATTAAGAATACACCACAGAGAACATCATTGCATCAGATGTGCCGTCGTGTTGGATTACACCTGGCAAGAAGAATTATTATAATGTTTGTGCAGGAGCTAACGACTTCTGTACTGCAGCTGTTGGCTAGCTCCGACGTCACAGTGACGGGTCCGGGCATAATAAGCGAAATAAAATAAACGAAATATAAGTATGTAATCGTATACTACCCAGGTATGGGGTTAGGATATATTTGTCTCTGACGATTTCGGAAATGCTTCCAACAGTGTTAATAGCTCAATGTTTCATGTCAGGCCTGTACACACGCTAGTCAAAAGAACGAGTTTCGTCAGCTTGGAGTGTGTTCATTTAACTAGCCCGCGCCTTGAAAAAAAGTTCAGTTATAATGCCCTCCAAGTTTCAAGAGATGCCCGAAACTTAACTAAGGGCAGTCGCTGAGCAAACCGTTCCAACAGCCAATAGTTTTGCACCTTTTTAAATAAACCCAAGCTGTAGTTACGATGGATGAACCAAATGTTCAGGCAGTTAGCTGAGGAAACTCGTTCTTTTGAGTTGCGAGTGTACCGGCCTTTAAGCGGCTGCTGCATTTTAGTTAATGCACGCGCTTAAGATAAAAAGCACTTGACTACTTCGTTAGTGACAACACAACGTTCTTAATCGCGAAAACAGAAATACGTACCTTGACACAATTGGCAAGGTTATACTTATAAAAAATTTCCTTATTTTAGCATTCTTTCTATCCTGTCAATAACATTTCACTGCATATGATGCGCATTTCCACTGCTATGATCTCAAGGAATGTAGGAGTTATAGTCTGTCAAAAGAACGTGCCAGTTAGCCTTCATCAATTTTAATATATTCATATCTTATGGTGAAGTTGGTGATACTAATTGTTCTACAAAGGTTACATTCATTTTGCCAGCCAATTTATTTCTCTATTTAGTAGTAAAATAGTTGCATAAATAAATATCACTTTGTCTCAAATCTGCATGCTGGCATTTCTAGTTAGAAAGATACACTCGATTCAGCGGACGTGGCAGCACGCCGCAAAAAGACAGGAGTAAGTAGACGCGATATGGAGTAACGTGAGTGCAGCTGGGGATATCTAGTAATTTTTGTGCCTTGTTTCATCGTAGTTGAAGAGAAACAAAAAACAGGAAACAACCTTTTTCCTGAAGACCGAAGCGTAAGTCTCGGCTGCTGTCTTGGAATAGGCCTGTCGGTCGGTCCGTCTCCTGTCGGCAATCTAATCTATAACGGAATTACGAGCACTTAGTGCGGCCCTTTGAATGCTCTATGGCCGTGGGCAGACGACCGACATCTTCGCTGATTTCGACCAAACAAAATTGTCGGATAGTCAAGCTTAGCACGACATTTCAATTCACACGTAGGGGAGGGGGGGGGGAAACCATGGCTGATGACCGTAACGTAGTTCAGAAGTGGGGGAAACGTTCTTACTGTTGCATTGTCCTATAGTGTACGGTATAGTTTTCAGAAGTTGTATGGAAAGGAAATTGTAGGCATTAACTTAAGAAATTTTATTGCTTGTTTGCACGCCAGTTTTTATTCTTCGTGCATAGTACTCAGCAACTGAATGTTTCGTACTATCTTGTAGTTTGAAAATAAAATTTGAGATGTACGTTTCTTGCGGCTATCATCGTTGTTGCCTGGAGACAAATGCATTTTATACTTTTGACCTTGCTGTTCCAATTGCCATCATTTAATATAAATTTTTAAGAAAAACGGAGGCGTTACATACCATAGTATTGAACAGATAACAGGAAAAACTGGACAGCAAGTTGCTTTGAATTGCTCGAAAGGTGCAAAGAAGAGTGGCTCAGACGCATCCTGCTGAACTCGCTCTTGAGACAACTTTTTCGGCGAGTCCGTTAGAGAATTTGTTCGCGAAATGGCATTCGCAGCAAGTTTTGCTTCTCGTCTGCATTGGCCTTTAAAGTGCTCCAATACGTAACAAAATTGTCGGGCAGAGATCTGGTGATACCTGGAGCCTTCCCCTTGCCAGTCTATGCTAATTTAATGACTCAAGAATAAGGTATGCCACTGCGCAATACTAGTAGTAAAGTTGATTGATGATTAGGTAGGCGTTAATAATACATAAACAAGCAATTCGATTGAACTATGTGGTAGCAGACCTGAAAGGCAGTTCGGTGCCTTCAGCCCCTCTCCCCAGCGTAACGCTGGATGACGATACGTGCTTCACTGAGTTGGAGTGATTGAAGCAAATCCAAAGTGTTCTATCTTGTCCGAAAGTTTATTCCATAGCCTTCAATTCTTCTGTTTGGATCGAGTTTCATGCGTCAGCAGTAAGCATGAGCAAGGATAATCGGTTCACGATTAATGACTGAAACACGATCCAAAGAGGTGAATTCCAAAGCTTAATTTTTTAGAAGTCCGGACATGTCACGCTAATCAGTTTCGATTAACTCTCTCAAAGTGGGCGGATCTAATACACTTTTGATGATCGAAAAAAATGCTGAGTCGGCAAAATTTCCGGACGTGAGAGCACGCTGTACTGACGTCGATATTATACATAAAATAACTTATTTCAGCCCATTGACGACCCTCAGGTACAAATTAAATACGTCTCCACAAAAGAAGCCTCCGGGTAAGAAACTGATTCTTATATAAATATATATAAGGCAGTTTTTACTCTATCATCATCCCTCGCGATGTTGTCAAATCGCTTGGGGTGGGGATGGATAAACATCTAATGCGGATGACACACGCTAGTCAAAAGAACGAGTATCGTCATCTTTTCCTCCCAACGTTATGCTGAACTCTTCTAAACACAGCTTTGAGATTGCCAGAAATGGTGTAAAATGTTTACCGTCAGATCAGTTTGGTCCGCAAGTGCCGTTAGTTAACTTTTGGGCTCATCATTATATCTGGAGGGCTTAATACACAAAATTCTTCGAAAGTGTGTGCTATTTAAATGGGCGCATCAATACATTCGGAGGAGAAGATGACGATACTCGTTCTTTTGGCTAGCTTGTGGCATCGGTACAACGTTCCACGATCGCATTGAAAAACTAGAGCCCACTGAGAGCGCATACCTCCGTCAAGCGAGGCAACGGTGGCAAAAGATTCAAATTGGCTCTGAAACCAACCATGATTTTTTTTGCATCAACTCCAAAATCTGATCATTTGTGCCTTTTGATAGTAATAACAGCTTGTGCAATTTTCTTGAAGATCCGTTCATAACATATTGAGTTATGTTGCTAACAAACGCTATAACAAACATGAGTTAAACATAATAATATTGGGGCATTTTTACTCTCTCTCTCTCTCTTATTTTCTGTTCGTTACGCTTTGTCTCCCGCCAGTTGTAGCGCACATAGCCAAATGAGACTTACGCACCGGCAGGAATGCTGAGGTAAAACATTCTTATACCGATACGGCATAATAAACTGAGCTTCACCTCTTGGATCACGTCGTGTGGCATTGGTGCGGTGGTAAAACCTGAAATATAATTCCCAAGTTAGCGTTAGACACAGCATCCAAATGAGAAAATAACTGATTTTTCTCTCTTTCTTTCACGAGTATGCCCTAGTTCAAACTGTAATACGTCCGTTTTATTTCATTTCTAAACTTGATGCGTATCATGTAACGGATATGAAATGTCACACCTTGGAAACCGCACAACACATTTCAAACAGTAGCATATCTAGTTATTTCTAGATTTTTCCTTTTTATCGCAGATAGACTAAACATGTTTAACAAAATCGCAATCACTGATCTTAGTTAGGCTTGTAACCCCATATAGAACGGGCACCTATGTAGGTACCTCCTGGTCTCATAGAGTAATATGTCAATTTTAAGTTTTGTAGTTTCTTTTTTTTCATACAGAAGATAAAAGAATATTAAACATGAGAGTCTGTCACAATTTGTGCTACTTCTTTACTATCTCTACTTTGAAGTTTCAAAGAGTATAAACTATATATACTTCAAGCTTTGAATTTTCTTTTTAGAATGTATAGAAAAAAAGTATTAGAGTATTAAAAGTATCAAAAGTTATGCTACTTCAAAGTTTAGAGAGTAATATGCCTATTTTAAGAATTAAATTTTTTTATCACCTATAAGGTGAAAAATATTAAACACGAGAAAGAGCTTCTTCTTTAGTTTCTAACTGGTTAATACCGACTACCTACTTGGGTCAATCCTCAAGTCGACAGTGAATTTTGTCCCATGTATTAGTTTTAAGGATGCTACTTGTAAACATGAATACCTCAGGGTGCAGCGTCCTGATTTGTTGGGCACTGCATCCATATGAGACAATAAAGAGTTGTAGTTCTTCCCTTTCTTTCTCTAAAATAATCACGAATGATATAAGCCAGAACTTCATTTTTGTCTTACGTATAAAATACAAAAACTACTTTGACAGCAAGTTTTTTTTATTTGCTATAGCTTGTTACCACAAATGACATACAAGAACAACTACTATATCAATAAAACATTAATTTCTATTTTTACTTTTACTTTCACTCTCAGAAAAAGATGTTGAATGGCTGTAATTATTTTTAATTCATGTGTACAATATGCTCTTGTTTTATGTCATGCACAATAATCGTTCTCCCTAGTTTCGTGAGTTATATTCTTTAAACAAGGAGCCCGGGGTGAAATGACTCATAAATACGTAGATTTACTGTCAAAATTGGCCATAGATAAGTTACAAGTACAAACTTACAGAGCTGAAAGCAATGTACTGTTTTAGTGACAACGCTTAGAAGAATAAGAACTCACTAAATAGTCAGTTTTCCTGTTGTAACAACACCGTACTGAAAATATTAAAACACCTGCATTTCAGACTTTCTTTTATTGTTCATTGAGAAATTCTGTGCGCGCTAGTGTGTGCTATGAGAGTATAGAATTTTTTTATTCTTTTTTGCGAACGTCGGTGAAATTCACAACAAAAGATTGTAAAAGAAGTAATTTTTACAGGTGTACTACTGCCGCGTACGAACGCTATTCATGAGAAGCCATCAATTATTCATCCATTCATTCATTGACAGCTATCCATTTTTTAAAATTATCTATTGTGCGTTCATGGAATTGAATTTCCATTTCAAAACAGTAGCACGGAACAAAGGGCAAGCTGGTTTTCCAATTACATGATTCGTAGATTCGTAACAAACTAGTTCCCGGCAACACCTGTGTATTGAGATGGCAAAAACTACAATTGTATTATAAGTTCTTTCATTTTAGATATTACATTTTTTCAAAAAACTGAATGGTAATGATGAATCTTTATGAAGAACTTGCGCAGGGCACGTTACTGCAGCAAAGCTAAATGTCATATTACAATAATTTTCTCCTAGCCGTGCGCTATATCAACTGTTTGATCCGTTTTTCCATTCAAAATTCTTTTAAGAAAGTTGAGTCAAATTTATTTTTAGAGAGAAGCTATTTTTCCTTGTGAATTTTCTTTGAAAAATTAAATTTTCGTCAAAAATTTTACTCGTATTTATTGTTTCTTGAGACAACCTGTTTTCCCTGTGAAATTTCTCTGACCAAAGACATTTTCTTTCAAATTTTGCGTCTCATTTTCCTTTACCAAAAACTTACATAATTTAACTTATTCGAGTTGAAGCTTTTGCCGTAAACCAATTTTCAACAAAAATTAGCGTGCTGGATAAGAGGTAAAACAAGGACACACTTGTGAGTCAACATATGGATGTGGTGCCGCAGCTCGTAGGGCGGCACACTTGTCCACGAGTGGGGGCGACTTGAACACTTGTCATAAGGCTTCCTATATTCTACGCAGCATTTGTAACAAGGAAATGTATACGCACCATAATTATATAAAGTGCGGTACTGAAATATCAGTATTCTTTTGCAGCTACCATGTTATAATCTGATCAAAATCTATGTGCGGTGATACGACATGTCATGTTTCATAAAATAAATGGCATATATTGAGGTTTAGGTCTGAGATCAACTCGATCAACTCTGTTTCTGTCCTTATTCAGTTGAACACAAAAGCCTCTTGCTGGTTTTCCCCACATTTGACTTCATCGTAATCGAAGTGTTTTTTTTTTTAATCTTTGTTTAAATTAATACTACTGAAGTTCTAAGACATCGTCACACTCGTGACACTCAGCTTTCTTATCAATTTAATTCAATTTTTTCTTGCAACAGATACGAAACGCATGATCACCGTCCAGTTCTCTAACGTAATCTAAAATAACGTTACGAAGTTAACCTTATAACGACCACATCATACGTCGGCTAAAATTCTGGCCAGGATTTTTAGTTAGAGGGAACGATATATTCAGCGTTTCAAAAACATATACACGTAAATTCAATATCTACAGAAAAGGTATTTACCAAAATACACATCCTTTATCCTTTCATCCGGAAGACTGTGTGAACTACGTAAATATTTAGGAATCTAAATAAACTGTCATGATATTCTGTTTTTTCTCGAATACACTAAGCTAGAGTTTTATTCTCAATTCTTAAAGGTAAAGTCACCGTGACTATATACCCCAATTAGGGTACCTGCATGCACTAGTTCGTGCTGCAAATGAATCTACCTTCTAGGCCCCAGAGACGTGAAGGGCTGCAGTCGATTATAAATTGCCTGAACTATGAGTTGTTGACGCAAGGCTCACATGACAACTGCGCTTCTCTCGACTATAAAATCAGTAGACTGTTAGTGATAGAATTGCTGACGCTGCATTGCCGAGCACCGAGAGTTTCGTCCCACGCTTGGAATAGAACGCTAGTTTATGTGACAGCAAGCAAGGCAACACTTCAAGCCAGTGATCCACTGAGGGTATGAAACAAACGCTTCAGGTTACGCTGGTGGACGCTTTTGACGTTTGATTCAAAATTTTCGTTCTCATTTTTTAGAAAAACTCTTCGGGTTACGTTTGCCCATATCTAAGAACATAATTCATTGTTTTAAATATTGATATAAAGATTTGTTGTTATTTTTTGTATAAACATTTGAGTTATCGAACGTGACGTTCGTGCATCTTCACCCACAAAAGCCTCTTACTGTTTTTTCCTACATTTGACCTTAATTCAATTCCCAATAATTCAATTCCTAATTCTTGGATAAACGTTTCGAGTTATCCAACCAGACGTTCGTGCATCTCCACCAACAAAAGCCTTTTATTTTTTGCCGCATCTTGACCAAAACTTCAATTTTCAATTCTTGTACAAACGCTTCGAGTTACGCTCGTGCATCCCCAACAACAAAAGTCAATTTTGGAGAAGAGAGTGTCAAGTGACCCAGAGCAGGTCACTAGAAAGGGTTTTCTGTGCTACAATTTCGCCCACCGCCTCCTATTGGAAATCGAAACCCAGATGAGACGTGTATCTGACTCTTCTCGTTTGCCACCAGAATTGGAGTCTCTGTCAATGTTGCACCTCACAAGGAAGCTTACGCCCGTGTTAACTCCAACAGCAAGTTTATGGTTCCGCTTTTGAAAAATTATTTGGCTGGCTGGTGGATGGGAGCGCCGCTTTTCGTAAAATATTTGGTTGCTAGACGTGTCCGTTTTGGTGTTTGTTTTAGCTAGAAATGTCGGTTCTAGAAAATTTGCTGCGTTATAGTGGTGTTGCTTTGAATATTATACTTTTCGGTAGTAGAAATATCGGTTCTATGAAAAGTGGAAGTATTTGCCTAGAAAAGACATTGCATTACAAAAAATTCTCGGTCGCACCGTCATTTTAGAAAAATTATTATTGCGTGTGGTGTTACTTTGAAAAGATATACTTTCGGTTAACGGCGTAAGGAACTTAATAAAGTTACTGAGATGTTGCTATGAAGAAATGAGTAATTTTCTCACTAACATACTTTAGACAGCGCAGCATAATTGATATGTCGCCCCGAAAACCAATTTGCGTATATATGCCATTCTATTCTCAAGGTTATTGGATATTATGCATCATTCGTAGTGACACATTGCGACTGCTGTAAAAACCGTGGAAACATACTTTGAATGTTTGTTGATCACTTTGGATTATTTGATGAACTAATTCAATGTAATTGCAGCAAAAACTATAAGAACTTTTTTTGTCATTTAGCAGAGTTATTTTCGTTTTATCTTGATATTTATTGAACAAAAAGTTGTCTCATTACCCTGGTACACAAGCAACGGCCTCTAAAAGGGTGTGCTGTTGAAAAAATACAATGCAGGTTGAAATCTGGGTTAACCTTCGGCAGTGAGTGAGTCGCCTTTGGAAACGTGTCTGGCTGAAAAGTAGTCAACTAGGCCGCACACCTTAAACTTTAAATTTACATACACTGGTTCGTGCTGCAGATAGATGCCCGCTAGCTCCAGAGAAGAGCACAACTACAGCTGATCACAGATTACCAGAGCTATGTCATCAGAGACGGAAGGCTCTTTGGGGTCATTACCCCTGCAGAAGAATTTCAACGCTCGAAACGCCGAGTCGAGCAAGACTCCAGCTGTATAGCAGGGAGGTTAAAGCTTACGTAACTAAAGGGCGCGAGGCCGGTACTCAGACATTCTGCAATGAAGTTTAATTGCTTAAAACAATTTATTTTTGGTTGGTAAGGTATTGGATTTGGAAGTTTCTTCTTTTTTTAGTGATACTGCATTGGGAAAAACATTTGTTTTATCAAAAGGGTGCTTATTTTGATAAATTATTTGGTATGTGGGGCTAACGATGCTTTTGTCTGAAGTCGCTGAACAGCTATCTTGTTTTGCTCAAACATTCTTCTGTATTTTCTCTCCCCATATTCATGACATAAATCAAGTGTATTTACCTGCACCTACAGCTTCTTCTCTATTCTGGTAACTTCCCAAATCTTAGAGAAAATCATAGAGAACGTTGGCTCGCTCGTCTCCTCGATGGCATCCAAATCATGGACAATCATGGCCGGCTCGAGGTGAATTTACCGCAGCCCCTTTTTCTTATTTCCCCTGCCCCGCAGCCGGTCTATACTTGCCAAACTCGGGGCATAATCTTCACCGCTACTCGAAGCATCAATAAGAGCAACAACCGCCATTGGCTTCCATTGGAGATTTTTAAAATTGGCTTCCATTGCCTTAATGGGCGGCCGCGGCATCGATTACGGACGGCTTATGGTCCCTGAAATCCACAATGTTATTGAGGAGTATGGTACTGTGAGCGGGGAAAACGTTCAAAAAATGCCACCGCCACTCTAAGCACGTGAAATAAATAGTGCCACTGTTCACTAAGTAAGGCAAATGTTCACAAGTTGAAACCACCACAATAAGCGTGTCACCAACATATTTGTAATGATGACCAAGTCCGGCAGGCGTTCCTGCAGAATATACACTTTCGCTGTTTGGTAAGTCTGAAGACGATTCACAGAACCCAACCAGCACCATACGTGCATGATATAGCCTACACTATTTCAGGAAACGGTTCACAGATTACCACCTCCACTATAAGTGCTAATATATTAAAAAAAACTCTATAATTGTTCACTAAATTGGAGCTGCTTTCACAAACAACACCCTTCACCATATAAGAAAATGTACTTAGGTCAAAAATAGTTTTACTCTCGAATAAATCGAAAAAGTAATTGCAGACTGTAACCTACACTATGCATGGGCGTGCGGAATATACACTTTGAATGTCAAGTTAGCCGAATAAGCTTCCACAAATTGCACCTTCACTACGGTGAAGTAAGATTCACGAAAGGACAATGAGCGCCTTGGTGCTTTGCCTTCCTTTATTATGCTTAAGTTCGTGCGAAATCTCGAAATACGTCTTCTTTATGCAGGGCAGACAGCATGTGGTTATATACTGTACTATAGTATTAACGAAGAAGGCTTGGCCTATAATCGCCTGTAAAGCCACGTAGAAACTATAGGGTTCCAGTAAAAAGCTTCTCAAAATATGGACAAAAGTGTGGGTTTCGGACATGCAATCCATTTTCAGAAAGAAAAATTAAGATTATCTGGAATGAAAGGAAAACATACTATGCGATAAGTCATTGAAGCGCTAGTAACTCTATCTTATTATTATTATTATTGCTACTACACTGCGCTAAGCAGAAACCCATAACTTGCAACACAGCACCATCTCTCACTACAACAGACGATCAGGCACAGAATTTCGGAGAGGCTGCCCACACCGTTGCCTACATACAGCCCCTGCTTTCGCATCTCTGCAGCCGGTTTCAAGAATGTAACCAAAGAAGAAAGTAAGAATAATTACCAAGCCGTTCCAATAAAACTTCAGGCAAAACCCAGCACGGCTGTAGAAGTTTGAATATAAAAGCCCAACTCTTCTCTATTGAACGGTCACGTTCCGTCCATTGAAAAATCACCGTAATTGCCATTCACCTTCTGCACCTCAGCAGAATCAAATCACTATGGAAATGTCATTGGATTTCTAAACGAGTAACGAGCGCGAGCCCAGCACCAGAATATTTCGCCCGTGGCCGCCCAACGCACTGCAACTTTTACTGAATTTTATTTTCAATTTGCTGTCCAGTACATGGAAAATGCTCCAGTTAGTTCTGTCGACCACGCCCAAGAATTTAAAAATATACAAATTAGTATATTATATATCGTTGAATTTGAAGGTCCGATTTGTTTGCTGAGTTTTTCCAATTTCCTTTGCATCAGCTGAAAAGAATAAATTTTCTATAAATGTTAACCTTTCGCAAGGTGGAAGTCGGTTATTGCAAGTTATTACAGACATATTCTTGTACAAACATTTGTTCTAGTTGTAGTAACTCTTCTGTGCATAGACTTTACAATATGAACAATAATTGTTTTTATTCTATGACGGATACCTATTGCATCAGTAGTGGTCGTTGACGTTTTGGACCGTACCAGCGCCGTACTGGTTGCAAGAAAGCGTATTGGGGTAAAAACACGAGGTTATTTTACTGTATAACCACACTGCCTGTGTTTTAAGCTTTTCGATCGGTAGCTGCGGCCCAACATGGCACCAAAACTGCTGATTACGACCAGCCATATTTGCATTACGGCACATTCGTAATTGCTTGGCACTGCCTTTTGCAGCGCCTACTCGGCTTATTAATTAGATGTGTGTGGCAATTTACTGCTAAGTGCTGACATGAAAATTGCACCAATTTTTAAATGGATTAGAGATACAGTCACAGTTTGCTCAGGTATATAGACAGGAAATTGATTATATTTATAAGTATCGGATGCCCTCCATAGAAGACTACAAGACCTGATTGCTGAAATGCCCGCGATAACGTAGACGCTGGACATCTCACAAGACTATATAAGAGTCTTATCGACAGAAACTTGCCCAACTTTAAAGTGCTAAAGATTCAAAATGATTGCAACAGTCAGGCTCATGAAATGATACGTGCAAGCAAAATCTGAAGGTTTGATGCTCAAGAAGTAATTGAAGTTTTCCACTTCCATCTGCTCCTTGGTTTGGTCATCAAACCTGAATTCCCAGAAGAAAAATCTGTCTCAAGTTTGCTATACTGTACATGAAAAACTACTAATTCTTCTTCCGACAAAGATACACTGACTGGGGCTGAACGCTTTCGCTCAGCTACGCCGCACAGGGTAAGGAAACGAAATACAAGAAGGTAGAAGTCTAGCGGGAATAGGTCAGCCACCTCGATCGGCAGCCCACCTCCCGAAACAGAAGGGGAAGTATTGAGAGTCTACCTAACTTTAGAAAACTAACCTTCTCAGCAGGAACTGCCGCCAGATGCTACATCTCCTGCGGAGAAGGGTGCGTGATGCCCAAACATATTGTGGCAGGGAAAGGGCCCGCCACAATATGCCCCTGAGGGCAATGGTCTGGTGGTGAAGCCTGTTAGAAGCGAGAGTATTTTTTTTTCATGCACTACCTAATGGGGAATTTAAATATGTTCTGACCCTCATCACCTCAGATGAGGTTCCCGACGTTGAAATTGCTTTGAGAACAAGAGCAGGTACACAGGAGGCCGAGGTTATGTGAAGTATGCCAGCAAAACAAACCGCACAACTTCCTGATGCTCCTGCTCAAAGAAGCAGTTAAAATGTAACTCTCGTTGCCATCCTGGTCGTTCTTGTAGCAATAGTTAAGTGTTGTAGTAGCAAAAATCCCTGTTTGTTTGAACAATAAATGAATAAATGTTTCATTCTGCCTATTCTGTACAACCGGCAAATTGTTGTTGCTTTTTATTAAAAAAAATGGCAAAATTTTGCCATATGTGGATAATTATATACACTCAGCAAGCACAATTTCCAAATGTGCACATTTTGCAACTTTCCTGTAATATGTGTACATTTGGCAATAATCAACATTTTGCGTAACGTATATATATATCAAAGCTTAATGGTTATGGAGACAGCTGGCTGTTGGATTTCACTTTAGTCACCAGCTGCGGCCCGACAGTAAAAAGTCAAAGTGAACAGGCCTCTTCATCCGTTTATTTAAATGCAAAACACCACATGGATTTCACTTGAAAACCTCGAATGTATTCAAGGTAGGTAGGTTGGTATGTATACGGTAATTATCGTAGAAGTATGATGATATGATCTGCACAACGGATAAATACTTTCAGCGTTTTCTTGTTCGTGATTTTATGAAAATAAGTAAATTAAATAATAACTTTAATAACACAGCAATACAGTAGTGCTCGTGAGGTAAGTAATTTAGCTGGTCAACTTTTACCTCAGTAGTGTCTGGATAATTTCCTCAGTTAAAGAGATGGAGAATTAAATGCAGCTACTCGCTTCCATTGCCTTCCCAGCTGAGGTAAAACTTTAACTCAATTCTCTATGGAAGTCCTGAGTTACATTGAGCAAAGCGGCCAAATTTAGCTCCCCGAGATTAATTAGAAGAAGCCTCAAGAAATGTCTATGTTACTTGAAGTCTTATAAGGAGAAGAGAGCAGCCAAATGCCCCACGCTGTAATTTATGCACGTACTTGGCCATTGCTGAGGAAGGCCCCGCTGAAATATGATAACGAATGGCCGTAGAGTTTCCCCTTCTAAAGTTTTCTAAGGATTTTTTGCTTCATTTGCTCAAATGGGCGAGAAAATTGAAAAGATCTGTCGTAAGAGACAGCCGATGGCAAGTCTATTTTGCAGAGTCCAGTTTCCCAATGAGAAACAGCTTCTAGCTAGCGGCTCCTTTAAAGTGCCTGGCTTCTCAAGTGTATTCGGAAGGCTATTTTTCTTGGTGTTGGCGCTCAGTGGTCTTTCATAAATCGTTGGCTTTTTGAGGGCTTAAAGTAGAGACTCGAGTGCGTGAGTGTGCTTACGCATGTGTGCGTGTGTGTGTGTAGGTGTGTGTGTGTGCGTACACCTACTATTCAGTCCACTAAGAATAGTGTTGGAGTGCTTTACGAACGCAGGGATAAAATAAACCTACACCACACAGTATAGCACAACCTCACTCGGTAATAGCCTACTTGATACAATATGATGAACAGACTGCTCGCGAGACTTAGCAAGGAGCACACTCCTTGCTGAACACATACCAAACTGTCGCCAGTACAACCATCGCTTGCGCTTTACTACAGCAGGACGTGAAGAGGAACAAGGTTCAAACAAAAGGGAATTGTGAAATTGTGTCTTGTTGTAATTTGAAGTTTGTACCGAGCTTAGTACCACAACTGATGGATCTGTCGGTCGTTTTTGAAGGATATTATGAGGTATATACATGGAAGCTTAGTTACGAAATGCACAAATCTGATTTAAAGGTATGGGTACACCACAGGCTTAGAGAGGAGTCAGATAAATGGCGCTTACTGATGAGATAAATATATCAGGCATAAATAGAAAATAATACAAACCTAGCGTAATAATTATGAAATCAGTAAAATGGGCTGAAGTTATGAAAGCTATGAAACGAACAATTGGGTTTAGTAATGCGATAAATGCACCAAGATAAGGTACTAGCTCCAAGAAAAAATTAGCAATAATATATCGGTCTGAGTTATAGGAGAAATAATTGGAGCTTGGTTACGTAGTAAATAAAACAGTCTTCGTTGGGAGAAAATTAAGTCAGGCTGACTTGCCAGCAAAATGGGGTTAATTCTGCAATAAAGTAATTACGCTCAAATATGGCATAATTAAATCGTTCTTCCTAATGAGGCAAATAAATCTGGTTTAGTTGGGAAATGAAGCAACTGTGGCTTAGAAATTATGAGCACAATTAATCGGCCTTAATTATGAAATACATCGATCGGGGTTGGGTATTAGCTAAGGAAGAAAATCGACCTAAATTACGAATAAATAGACCGGGCTGAGCTATGAAATATATTAAATATATATTTCTTAGAGGTTTTCAAAACTTCGACTGGATTTTTATTAATTTAATTCACCAATAAAATTAATAAAAATCCAGTCAAAGTTATGAAAACCTCTAAGAAATATGGAACCTGGATGTCCTCTATTCCAACGAAAAAGAAATAAATATAGCGAACATAATATGATATGATAAAATCGGACTCAGCTATGGAACACTTAAATCTAGCTGGAAATTCCATCCATAATGCATATAGCTAATATGGTGAACGAACTTGCACTTACGGCGTTATGACATCTGTCTCTGATTAAAGTAAGAAGCTATTCTTTTGAACTTTATATTGCATGTATATATTTCCCTTACACCTCATTAGGAAGAATTACGGTGAGCCGTCCATGTTACCCTCACAGAAAAGCAATGCGCACAAAAACTTCGATGAGGAAAGTTTTAGCGCGAATGCCAGACTGGTTTTGCTCGGAAAAACCATGATTCCTTGCTCTTTCTCAATCAGCCACAAGCATGTAATTTAAAAAAAAAACACACACACACATAATAAGAGGCTATTTTAAGCCTTGTTTAAGTTCCCAGTGAATGTGCTCGTTTGCAACGATGCTTAAAAAAATAGATATCAGCTGTTGTTCAGGCATAATAGGTGTGCCTATATGCTAAGTAAGGCACCTATTCTCACTAAACCAAACCTATCCTAACCCTCCCTAACCTATTTATAACCAACCTTGCCTATTATAATCTAACCTAACACATACTTTCAGGTAGGCTGTATACTATATATGTATAGAGGGACTAAACGCTGCGTTTAAAGGAAGGATGTGCGTTAAATTTGCTTGATGCCATAACACAAATACCTTGCTGTCAATCCCAACCATATATTGTTTAATGCACTAGAATATTTGATATTCAAATTCTATAAGATTCGACAGATTTCTCCTGTGTTTACTGTACTTCATGTTTTGCGTAAAGTAAGTAGCAGAACTCCATGACTCGATCTCACATGCACGTGTATTTACTTTGTAAATAAACTGAGACAATCATGATTTAGAGCTTATTAGACCCTGATTTTGTTTCTTTTGAGAGAGAGGCTTTTTCCCTTATACAGTAATAAAACACCCTTATTAAAAAAAAGTTCATCTTTCCATTGTACTCGAAGGCTTTATGATTTATTCACTGTAGTAGATACGAAAAATTTCTCATTTGAGATAGGCTTGTTTTCCTAGCACATAGAATACAGTAATAAAACTCCTCTGTTGTCGAGCAAAAGCATGTATTTTCCAATGTACTCGAAAGCTCCATGGTTCATTTTCCACGAGATTCGAAAAATTTCTCGTTGCTGTTTGAGAGGGGCTGGTTTTACGATGCCCTAGCAAAACCATTCTCACGTCCTTGCCAGAACGACCGCCTGCTACTGGAGGCTTGGCAACACAGCGAGCAGGAACCAAGTAAGAAGAGCGGCTCTTAATGAAATTAGGACATTTTATGGACTAAGGCTCGCTATGTCTCAGCAGCATTTGTCCTTTTGGCTCATCTGACCGTAGTGGGACAGAAAAAAAAACTACAGGGTTAGATTATCTCAAACCCTTTCCTTGTTGCCAGCTAATGTTTGTGTGGTCATTAAGTTTTTTTTGCTGCTTGCTGCAGATACAAAAGAGATACTGGATGACTTCCACAAAAAAAAAAAGAGACAGCGCTTTGTAAGACTTCGGTAAGGTATACTAATCAATAATGAAAGCAGAGCACCTGAACAATTTTTTATGAGTTTGCTATTCGAGTCTGGCTAAGTTTCCCGTTCATGTTACTGTATCTATGATGCCGACTATGAATATATATCGGATGAATGTTCGCAATGCACACCCTCACATTTAGTTGTGTAGGCCAAAGGAAGTTCTGATAGGGAGTAGCGCACCCTCTCTATTTAGCCTACGGGAGCGTTTCGAGTAAACTTCCCCTTGAACTGGCTGAGTGGCATATCCAATCGGAGTGCGGCATTGCCTCACGCAGCCTGTATAGGAAGGAGTCCTGAGCTCAAATTTTTATACCCATTAATAATCGACAAAATTCCGAGCGGATGGAAGTACGTAAAGGAAACTTGTATCCTGTATACCATCTTATGATGAAAGGAACAGGGTGAGCACTGGTATATAAATTTTCAGACACGATTTTCTTGCAAAAATATTGAAAACCTGTCTGTCTGTGTCTTCCTTAATTACATGTGCTGGCCACTGCCTTCGTCTTACTGCATGAGAGCAGTTCAGCCACTTCAAGGACTCCAAAATCCAACTTCGATCACGTGACAAAGCCATGTGTTTACTCGCCCAGAGAGTAATTGGGCTTGCTCCTCAGATTAGAAGCTCCTTGTGTAGGCCACAGTTCACTTACTATAGTAGTTAAGTCAGACAATAAAGCCTGCACTTGCAGAACTATGACGTCACACAAAAGTGAATCAGCCAATAGCGTCACTCCTTTTACAGCGGGGCATCCTGGGTAATCCCAAGACAGAGGCATCTTGGGTAATTTCCACAGTGGCGTCGTATGTGTGAGGGGTGAATGTGTGTCGCGATTGTTTATTACATAAAAGTTTGTAAAATTGTTCAATTGCAGTTTACTTGCTTTTCTTGTATTTATAATATACTATTTTATACCCTGTTGTAATGCAAGTTATTCTTAGTGAATGAAGGTTGTCTAATTCTGTCTTTTTCAACCTATGCGAATCATTATATTTCGCGCAGAGCATTAGCTTTAACTTAGGTAGACATTTTCGGATGAATTCCTCGGTTCTTTTCATGGCGGTGGAAATAAAGATGGAATACAATACATCAAATCTATGGTCTATTATTTTCCTTTACTTATGTAATTACGTATATGGGTAGTTCCAATTTGAAGTAATAAATGATAAACAATTGACGGGTCAAAGTCTTTCTGATATACTATAGTACAACGAGCCATCGATTGCGGCCTCCTTTGTTTACTTAGAATAGTGACACAGCGGTCACTCATTGGTTGATATTAGCGTCAGTCTGACGGTCGCTGATTGGTTAAAAATGGCCCCGGGGTGTTCGCTTAGAGCTGACATACATTAACTATCTGTAGTAAATGAACTGTGGTGTAGACGAATGCATAAAGTGGCCCCAGCACACTGGTGATGTCTGATAAAGTGCTATAGTTCAATGGGATATATTTGTTACTACATAGTAAATAGCATTACCAGGTTTACTTATGTCCATTACGTAAGAATGAGGACAAAAATATAGCCACTAAGTACCGTTAGAACTTGAAATAGTCACATAATCCACATAGTCACTGAAATGTTTTTATAGTTAAATTATAATAAATCATTATTCGTTGGAATAGAGGACATCCAGGTTCCATACTTGTTAAGGTTTTTTTCAAAACTTCCACTGGATTTTTATTATTTAATTAATTAATTAAATTAAATAATAAATATCCAGTGGAAGTTTTGAAAAAAACCTTAACACATATAATAAATCAGTTAATGCGCAATATTGACCATGTGTTCCAAACTCTAGTGCATGAAATTCGAATAGCTGTCCACACTTAAAAATTTTAATATCATTGTGCTATTTGTATCTCTTCTAAATTAGAATTAAAGAAAACTTATATATTTTATCAATATATATATATACTGTATACATATGCATCCCTTAAAACTAAATTATTCATCGAACTTCCTATTTCCTTTAAAAATTTATTCCTTTCGAAATTTAACTTTCATCGTAATACATGAACTCTGTCTTGAAATTTGGAGATTCACTAAATTTTGAATACGCTCTTGCCATTTGATTTTCTCGTAACACTTTGATTTCCTCTACCTGAGACTTGAATTTGAACTTTCTTAAAATTTTGATAGCTTTCGGAAATTTGGATATCCTCACAGATATTTTACATCTTGAAATTTAATGTTTCATTTATGGTTTTCCTGCTCTTCTCGTGTTGTCTTCAGTGACGACGTAGGCGAGCTTCTATCCGCCATGGTCTCTCAATATAAATTTGGTCGGTGGCGAACAGCCGCCGCTTTAGGCAATGCTTCATTTTTGGGGACACTTTTGCCATCAAACCTCAATGGGAGCTGGCCATAAATTTTCCCGAAAGAATTTAGAGCGTCTTGACAATCATTGAAACATTTGTCTCTGTCGCTGGAATTACAAAAGCCGAAGAGGAAAATTTGGCGTCTGCCTCGAGTTTGTCATGAAGCTCTTCTTACCTATTCAGGTACTTATATTAATTTATAAGTGAAGTGTCTGTCGCTTAATTATGCACTACAAATGAGCAATTTTCTTATTATTCAGGAAGAACGATTTCTATCGGTCTCTCAGCCTGTCGTTCATGGTCTCGGTTACGAGCACTGGAAATGAATGAATTATTATAATTCAGTACTAGCACGTTTTGTCTGGCTGCCAGCCTGTCTCTCTGCCTGGTAGTCTGCAAGTTATTCAGTTATGCTGTCGATGATGAGCAAAGTTAGTGCATCAAATTATTTTAATTTTGTGGTAATACGTCTTGCCTAAATAATAGGTACTTATCTCTGTCTGTGTGTAGCTACTGTATCTAGTGCAACTACTCAAGTTAACATGGTTATTTAAAAAAACGCGATCTGTCTGCCTCTCTCCCCCATTCTATCTCATTTTATCTCTACTGTCAGTCGGTCAGCTAACACGAGCGCTATAGAACAATATCAATGCAGCACTCTCATCCCATAATCAAGGTGTTGCCCGTCTGAATTCCCTGTCTGTGACCCACGCTAATCAATTATAATATTGATAACTCTAATTTTACTAAGAACTCCGTCACTACTGTAGAAATAGGTTTACATATAGACGTACTGCGAGTTAGTTAAAACAACATCATATTGAGTTATAGAGTCAATGAGCAATATAAAGAGAACACAACAAGGAAAAATATAACTGAACCAGAACACGCCTGTAGCCAGTGACGGAGAACGTCTAAACAGCAGCAGGTAAGAAAAAGAAAAAACAGCCTAGAGATCTGTTGGTATTACAAGTGTATAGCACTATGGGTGCTCTAGCTTACAGTAGGCGTCAGGGTCCCACAGCATAGCATTCAAGAAGTGATTTTCTCGGAACGATACTCAGTACAGCTTTAACACATGCTGGAATAACACACTTTTTTTGCCTGAAAACCAGTATTTGATTATATCAGAAACTAAACTGGTATGGATATAATGACGGTAGTTTTTAGGAGGCTCATATAGCATCTAATCTTTCTATTCGGGTTCCTCTTTTGCGGGAAGAATGTATAGAATTCTCAGTGGAAATCCCGATTTTATACTTCAAATCAAAGTTTTGAGCTTGTTTTTCTTGTAAATTCTCAAATTTCGTAAATTTACACTGGAATTACAAAGCCTCGACTTAGTCGTAATCCTGCCACGCATAGGGGAATAAATTTGTCATATTCCGAGCACTGCAGTTCCTGCTAAAATTAATTGACAACCCTTTATTGTCTTCACTAAAATTCAGCTTTTACAGGGAAAGCGTTATAGAATAGAACAGCGTTCTAGAAAATTCCGTCCAAGGTTCCAAAAATTAAGCGGTTCAGTATTCTTTGAGTCGGTAAAATATGCTCCGAATGAGAATTTTGTAAAAGTGCAGTTACCTGAGATTTTTGTCTGTAACAACTACAGCACTAAGATAATGCATATATATTTCAACATCTCGTTTCTCTTGTAAAAACGAGAGATATTCTTTTTTAAAAATAATTTTCCGTAGCTTTACTAACGCTTTAAAGTAATATTTTTATCTACTACATCACGGAGACAATGCCTGAATGAATCTCCGACAGACCTTCATTGTCAATAAATACCTTATTCACGGGTGTTTTTCTATACAAAACAATGAGATATTAGTTTCAACAGAATATTCAGTACCAACGCCTCCAATCTTTCTCTAGCCCAACCACCTCAAGGAGACAATGCCCGAATGAGTCTCCTTCAGACCTTCATTGTCAATATTTTTTACGGTGGGATTTCCCTTGTACAGACCTGAACCACCGCACAATGATTCCAGTTCCAGTTTCGAGCTTTCTTCCATATCTCGCAAATGTTTATGCCAACCACCAGGAATTCTGGAACATCTTCCGCAAGTGTGCCGACTCTCATTAGGTTGCCCGGAGCAATGCAACGTCTCTTTAAGGTCATGCTGTGTTTGTAGTGAGCTCATCACGATAAAGTGCTGCTCACAAAGGTATTCCTTGGAACAAAGCACGGTCTTCTCACTCTCCGGCAACATTCTGCACTCGAGTTTCGGAGCTGGGGGACTGCGCTGGAAACGACTTGATGTGACGATTTTACGGTAGAGGGGTTTTGTCGAGAAGAGGATTTTCGCTTGATGCATACTCAGTAGAATGATTTTACTGGAGAGCGCACAATTGATTCTCTTTGCAATATTATGTTGTTGGCTTAGTTTCCTTGATGTAATGATGTTACTGGAAAGAAAAAAGAGTACTATGTATTGAAGAAGAAGTTCTTGGCTTTGATTATTTGATGTAAGTAACGATTTTGTCTTCAACGGAAATTTCGGCCTGAAGCACACTTCATGCAATAATTTTACACAAATAACGGGGATATCTAAGCAGGTAAACTATAACCCTAACTTTGAAGTAGCACCTTCACTCAAATTAATACTTAACCCAGCAAACTTAACCTATTTGGGGGAGCAGCGAGTCTCGTAAAATGACATACCTCACTGCAAAATTAAAACGCATGCAGCAGTGGCGGCCCTTGCATGGCTACTAAAGTGGCATCACTGCACAGTTGCATAACAGGTTGTTTGTAATGCTATCCTGGAGTAGCTTATGGCTAGTGGCTGTATCGTGTAGTAAAGCTAGCAGCCCTCCTGTAATTAGTTCGTGAAAAAATACCTGCATCCTGGCAGGGAACTGTCCAGCACCTCTTCGGGAATAGCCCAGAACCGCCACTGGTTTTAAGCAAAAGTAACATAGTAGAAGAATTTCAACCGACAAAGTGTGTTTTCTGAATAGCACCGCCAAGCTCCAACGTAGATAATGTGGAAAAAAGTTAAATGTATTTTCTGATTTACGGCTCTATAGCGGTTTCCAAATAAGAATGACGCATGCGTAAATAGTATATGTTTCTTGGAAATTTTAGTAGTCGGAATTGTACAACTTGCTTTCTAAGATATCATCCGCCTCTTTCAAATACGTTAAAACACAGCCGCTACATTGTTTTAATAATTTTCAGGGAAAACATAATGTGTCTTCTGAATATAAAACTAAAGCCACGACATAGCATACAAACAGTACCTTCTGTACATGTGCCTTAGCATTGTCTTTCCGATAAGAACACAATTTGTGTCCCCTAAAGTTAAATCTCTAGCCTCACAAGTACTCTGCACAAATCCGGTAAAAATAGTCATTATCGGAAAAAGTATCGAATGGAATTACAACTCCATTATTCATGTAACCATTCAAACAAACAAAACTAAAATACTCGGCCTGTCCTTTAGATACTGAAATACCATACATTAACTAAAGTTACACTTTCCCTTTAATATACCCAGCATGAAAGAGACAGAGTGGCTTATGAAACTACAACTCCTGCAGTCCTTCAAATAACATAACAATATGAAGACTGCAAACAAAGACGCCTGGCCAATTCAAACCGACCTCTCCATGACTGGCCAAGGCAGTACGAGTTACAAGGCGTGCAACTCGTAATCAGTGGTCGCAGTGGACTGATTTTAATGCGAGCGTCCCGCTTTCGAGCGAGCTTATTGCGCTCGGGAGCGACCTAAATGAGGGCCTGGGGACTTGGTGCTGGGACCAGCGATTGGAAGACTGCAGAGCTGCAGTAGTTCTGTGGGATTTACCTTCTACCAGTATTTCGCAGTAGGCAACATTGAAGTTTCCGCAGGTAACATATAATGATATACCAAGAAAATTCTTACGTCTTTAATTGAATGGAAGACAGAAATGATTATTCGTTTTTCACGATTGAAAAAGTACCAAAATATTGCATGTAACTGTCTTTTTTTTTCATTTTATCGCCTAGGTGTCCCATCTCCCTAATGGGGATCAACAGCTCTTAGTAATATATGATATACTTGCGTTGGAATAACAGATCGAGTAATACGTGATACTTGTGTGGGAATAACAACTCCATAGCAATATCGGATACTTGTGCAGAGCTCCAGCAATGAACGACATTCGTACTTGGAAAGCAAGACTGAATGCATTGAAGGCAAAAACTTGTTTTTTTTTTTTTTTTTTTAACTGAGATGTACTGTTAATACGGGTCGATAACGACCAGTTCATTTAGCCTTGATGCCTATAAGCACCTCCTGCCGTGCTTCCGGTCTATATCAGGATCAATATACTGACCCTGAATATTATGAACCTCACCACACTTGCTCACTATAATACCTAAGTTATCGTTGCATCAGCTAGCTTAGTAACAGCTGTGCGGTACAGGCATCGGGGAGTACTTTATGTTCAAAATGTGTGGTACTTGAGGCTTACATGCCGAATGTGTGGATTGGGACGTTGAATGTTGAATAAACAGTATCGGAGTTGAATGTTGAATGCGTGGATTGGGAAGTCAAATATTGAAGGTGTGGTATTAAAAAATTGAATGAGTGATATCAGAAAGTTGAGTGTTAATACATGGAGTGAAAAGTTGAACACTGAATGTGTAGTGTTGGATCAGAAAGTTGTATGTTGAATGTGTGCATTGGAACGTTAGATTCTGAGAGCGCTAATTTCATTCAAAATTAACTGTTGAATGTGTGATATTGGAAAGTTAAACATTGAATGCGGGATAATGGAAAGTTAAACGTTTATCGTGTGGTAATGAAAAGTTAAACGTGGAATGTGTGCTATTGGAAAGTTCAACATTTGTTTATATCGTGATACGCCGAAATTTTCCTAGCAACATTAACTGTTTCGACTGATACGTACGAAGTGGCATACTTTGGGTGATTTACTGACATGTAAGTAAAATTTTTTGCTGTGTATGATACTAGTGGCTCGCACCACCACGAGATGAAGGAAAATAATTAGGCTTAGCGAAAGCCCAGTTTTTTCGCTTCTTTTTATGCATCAGCTTTGAACCATATCTTACTCATTTCATACTTTATTCATCTGAGCTCACAGAAAATAAAGCTTTGACGCGGGAAGAAAGTGAAATTCTGTACCCAGACTTTTGTTAGAAAGAACTTCAAATGTTTTCAATGATTATATTTCAAATATGGCATGATATCAAGCATGATATCAAGTAGCCAAGCTAGGTTGGCTTGGTACGACAACATCCTCCTGAATTTTCTACCTATCTTATCTTACCAAAGCCTGATTGGTGCTATTCATGTACATATATATATTAACTAAACACAATGGTGATTAAGATAGGAGTATGACTAATGTTCAAACCGTGAATAAAATTAAAAAATTTGTAAACTGTCTCCACATTTTCTTTTCTAACGCCTTACAGAGCATTGCAGACCTACACATTTTTTTATTAGTTATGTCGGTTCGTGATTGCCATTACGAGCCAATCTGAGAGTAATTTTGCAGTGTTGGGTTTCAACGAAGGTCCAGCACTCAATCGTAAATGAGGTTGAGAGCGAAAACCTGAGGGCTTCGTTCTCTTTTTGCTGGACACCAGTGTAAATTCCTAATATATGACTTGTGAATCCTGTTTTGCAATTCGGTCACCCTATCAATGAAACCCTAATTTTCCCCTATCTTTTACTGAAAGCGTACAGAACGTGCTGTTTAAGGGAAGAACGAAGAAATGAAGAACAATCATTATTATTACGTAGGCTGGTTAAAACCTGTGGAAATTCTGCAACAGTAATGGTTTTCAGTGATATCTGAGACTCGTATCAAGCAAACGAAGGGTGAAGTATGTACCAAGTGAGGCAATAAATATTTTACAAATGGCTGCGAGCAATTTATAGCAGCTATGAAAATATTCAAATATAAATAGAGTGCTAAAGGCACAAATGACATCTGTTACAAGCAATATAAAGAGGAACGCGCAGCATTTAACAAGAAGGATGGAAACGTTCCTGAAGAAATTTCAGATGAGACAGGCTCAGATGAAACCTGTACGTTCATTGATATTATTTTAAAAAAAAAGAAGAAACTGATGCCTAAACGAAAGAAACGAGCCTCAGTTCTGCAAAAAGCGGCCGTTTCAAGTAATATAATCATGCGTCGACTTATTTCCTATATGGTGACGTCACTGAGTTGGCTCGTTGACGTCAGTGGATGACGTCACTAGATACGTCTGTGACGTTACTGGGCACCCATGTTGACGTTACTTAGAACCCTTGTTGAAGTCACTGGAGTCCCTTGGCGACGTCACTTGGATTCTTCGTTGACGCCACTGAGGTCCCTCGGGAACGTCACTGCGTTGTCTTGGTTACGTCACTGGGGTCCCCCTGAAACGTCACAGGGGTCTTTCTGTGATGACGCTGGGCTCCATTAGTGAAGACACTGGGGTCCCTAGGTGACGTCACGAGGTCCCTCCTTAATGTCACTGGGGTCGCTGGGAAAAGTAATTGGGGTCTCTCGGTGACGTCACTGGGGCCCCTAGGTGACGTAAGTGGGTTCCCTAGGTGATATCATGTAGGTTCATCAGTGACGTCACTAGGGAGATCAGTGAAACTTCGTGTGCACTGAAATCATGAAAAAGAAAAATATTAAGGCTTGAACGAGCGGAATCGAGCCTGTATGATTCGATTTTTATAACCCAATTCCCAATTTTTTCTTTTTACAAAACCTCATGGCATGCAAAGTTCTATTCATTACTCTTTTCGTACTTTCATAGCTTTTTCCGGAGACAAGCTTGTGACGCAATTTC